>CM062293.1:514098029-515298029 GCA_031216915.1 Pictodentalium vernedei
TTACATACCCTTACAAACTTCTTGAATTGTAAGTTACATGCGCTTAGAAAATGCTTGAATTGTAAGTTACATGCCCTTAGAAAGAGCTTGAATTGTAAGTTACATGCCCTTAGAAAGAGCTTGAATTGTAAGTTACATGCCCTTAGAAAGAGCTTGAATTGTAAGTTACATGCGCTTAGAAAGTGCATGAATTGTAAGTTACATGCCCTTAGAAAGATCTTGAATTGTAGGTTACATGCCATTAGAAAGTGCTTGAATTGTAAGTTACATGCCCTTAGAAAGTTATTGAATTGTAAGTTACATACCACTAGAAAGTTCTTGAATTGTAAGTTACATACGCTTAGAAAGTGTTTGAATTGTAAGTTACATACCCTTACAAACTTCTTGAATTGTAAGTTACATGCGCTTAGAAAATGCTTGAATTGTAAGTTACACGCCCTTAGAAAGAGCTTGAATTGTAAGTTACATGCCCTTAGAAAGAGCTTGAATTGTAAGTTACATGCGCTTAGAAAGAGCTTGAATTGTAAGTTACATGCCCTTAGAAAGTGTTTGAATTGTAAGTTACATGCGCTTAGAAAGAGCTTGAATTGTAAGTTACATGCCCTTAGAAAGTGTTTGAATTGTAAGTTACATGGCCTTAGAAAGTGTTTGAATTGTAAGCTACATACCCTTACAAAGTTCTTGAATTGTAAGTTACATGCGCTTAGAAAATGCATGAATTGTAAGTTACATGCCCTTAGAAAGTGTTTGAATTGTAAGTTACATACCCTTACAAAGTTCTTGAATTGTAAGTTACATGTGCTTAGAAAATGCTTGAATTGTAAGTTTCATGCCCTCAGAAAGTTCATGAATTGTAAGTTACATATCCTTAGAAAGTGCTTGAACTGTAAGTTACATGCCCTTAGAAAGTGCGTGAATTGCAAAATACATACCCTTAGAAAGTTCTTGAATTGTAAGTTACATGCCCTTAGAAAGTGCTTGAATTGTAAGTTACATGCCCTTAGAAAGTGCTTGAATTGCAAATTACATGCCATTAGAAGCGATTGAATTCTAAGTTACATACCCTTAGAAAGTGCTTGGATTGTAAGTTGCATGCCCTTAGAAAGCTATTGAATTGTAAGTTACATACCCTTACAAAGTTCTTAATTGTAAGTTACATACCCTTAGAAAGTGCGTGAATGGAATGTTGCATGCCCTTAGAAAGTTCTTGATTGCAAGTTACAGGCCATTAGAAAGTGCACAAATTGTAAGTTACATACCCTTAGAAAGTGCTTCAATTGTAAGTTACATGCGCTTAGAAAGTGCTTGAATTGTAAGTTACATACCCATAGAAAGTGTTTGAATTGTAAGTTACATGCCCTTAGAAAGTGCTTGGATTGTAAGTTACATGCCCTTAGAAAGTGCTTGAATTGCTAAATATATACCATTAGAAAGTGTTTGAATTGTAAGTTACATGCCCTTAGGAAGTGTTTGAATTGTAAGTTACATACCCTTACAAAGTTCTTGAATTGTAAGTTACATACGCTTAGAAAGTGTTTGAATTGTAAGTTACATACCCTTACAAACTTCTTGAATTGTAAGTTACATGCGCTTAGAAAATGCTTGAATTGTAAGTTACATGCCCTTAGAAAGAGCTTGAATTGTAAGTTACATGCCCTTAGAAAGAGCTTGAATTGTAAGTTACATGCCCTTAGAAAGAGCTTGAATTGCAAGTTACATGCGCTTAGAAAGTGCATGAATTGTAAGTTACATGCCCTTAGAAAGATCTTGAATTGTAGGTTACATGCCATTAGAAAGTGCTTGAATTGTAAGTTACATGCCCTTAGAAAGTTCTTGAATTGTAAGTTACATACCACTAGAAAGTTCTTGAATTGTAAGTTGCATAGCCTTAGAAAGAGCTTGAATTGTAAGCTACATGCCCTTAGAAAGTGCTTAAATTGTAAGTTACATACCATTAGAAAGGCCCTGAATTCTAAGTTACATACCATTATAAAGTGCTTGAATTGTAAGTTACATAGCCTTAGAAAGTGATTGAATTGTAGGTTACATGCCCCGAGAAAGTGCTTGATTTGTAAGTTACATACCCTTAGAAAGTCCTTGAATAGTAAGTTACATACCATTGGAAAGTGCTTGAATTTTAAGTTGCATGCCATTGGAAAGTGCTTGAATTGTAAGTTAGATATTCTTATAAAGTGCTTAAATTTTAAGTTACGTGCCCTTAGAAAGTGCTTGAATTGTAAGTGCGATACCCTTAGAAAGTGCTTGAATTGTAAGTTAAATACCATTACAAAATGCTTGAATTGTAAGTTACATGCCCTTAGAAAGTGCTTGGGTTGTAAGTTAGATACCCATAGAAAGTGCTTGAATTGTAACTTATATGCCCTTAGAAAGTGTTTGAATTGTAAGTTATGTAGCCTTAGAAAGTGCTTGAGTTGTAAATTCCATGCCCTTACAAAGTGCTTGAACTGTAAGTTAGATACCCTTAGAAAGTGCTTGAATTGAAAGTTACATACCCTTAGAAAGAGCTTGAATCGTAAGTTAGATACCCTTAGAAAGTCCTTGAATTGTAAATTACAACATTAGAAAGTGCTTGAATTGTAAGTTACATGCCCTTAAAAAGTGCTTGAGTAGTAAGTTATATGCCCTTAGAAAGTACTTGAAATATAAGTTACATATCCTTAGAAAGTGTTTGAATTGTAAGTTACATGCCAATAGAAAGTGCTTGAATTATAGGTTACATATCCTTAGAAAGTGCTTGAATTGTAAGTTACATGCCTTTAGAAAGTGCTTGAATTATATGTTACGTATCCTTAGAAAGTGCGTGAATTGTAAGTTACATGCCGCTAGAAAGTGTTTGAATGGCAAATTACATACCGTTAGAAAGGGCTTGAATTGCAAATTACATGCCCTTAGAAAGTGCTTGAATTGGAAGTTACATGCTCTTAAAATATGCTTGAATTGTAAGTTACTTGCCCTTAGAAAGAACTTGAATTGTAACTTACATTCCATTAGAAAGTGTTTGAATTGTAAGTTGCATGCCCTTAGAAAATGTTTGAATTATAAGTTACATGCCCTTAGAAAGTGCTTGAATTGTAAGTTACATGCCGTTAGAAAGTGCTTGAATGGCAAGTTACATACCATTAGAAAGGGCTTGAATTGCAAATTACATACCCTTAGAAAGTGCTTAAATTGGAAGTTACATGCCCTTAGAAAGATCTTGAATTCTAAGTTACATGCCATTAGAAAGTGTTTGAATTGCAAGTTACATGCCCTTCGAAAGTGTTTGAATTGTAAGTTACATGCCCTTAGGAAGTGCTTGAATGGGAAGGTACATGCTCTTAAAATATTCTTGAATTGTAAGTTACATACCCTTAGAAAGATTTTGAATTGTAAGTTACAAGCCATTAGAAAGTGTTTGAATTGTAAGTTACATGCCATTAGAAAGTGTTTGAATTGTAAGTTACGTGC
Source organism: Pictodentalium vernedei (assembly GCA_031216915.1). NCBI lineage: Eukaryota > Metazoa > Mollusca > Scaphopoda > Dentaliida > Dentaliidae > Pictodentalium > Pictodentalium vernedei. The sequence continues at coordinate 514,101,498 of CM062293.1, forward strand.
CCTTAAAAAGTACTTGAATTGTAAGTTACATACCCTTAGAAAGATTTTGAATTGTAAGTTACAAGCCATTAGAAAGATTTTGAATTGTAAGTTACAAGCCATTAGAAAGTGTTTGAATTGTAAGTTACATGCCATTAGAAAGTGTTTGAATTGTAAGTTACGTGCCCTTAAAAAGTACTTGAATTGTAAGTTGCATGCCCTTAGAAAGGTCTTGATCTGTAGGCTACATGCCATTAGAAAGTGCTTGAATTGTAGGTAACAAGCCATTAGAAAGTGCTTGAATTGTAAGTTACATACCTTTAGAAAGTTCATGAATTGTAAGTTACATACCATTAGAAAGTGTTTGAAATGTAAGTTACATGCCCTTAGAAAGTGCTTGAATTGCAAGTTACATACCACTAGAAAGTGCTTGAATTGTAAGTTACATAATCTTAGAAAGTGCTCGAATTGTAAGTTACATGCCCTTAGAAAGTGCTTGAATTGTAAGTTACATAGCCTTAGAAAGTGATTGAATTGTAGGTTACATGCCCCTAGAAAGTGCGTGAATTGTAAGGTAGATACCCTTAGAAAGTCCTTGAATTGTAAGTTACATACCATTAGAAAGTGCTTGAATTGCAAGTTACATGCCATTAGAAAGTGCTTGAATTGTAAGTAACATACCCTTAGAAAGTCCTTGAATTGTATGTTACATACCATTGGAAAGTGCTTGAATTGTAAGTCACATACCATTAGAAAGTGCTTGAATTGCAAGTTACATACCATTAGAAAGTGCTTGAATTGTAAGTAACATACCCTTAGAAAGTCCTTGAATTGTATGTTACATACCATTAGAAAGTGCTTGAATTGTAAGTTACATACCATTAGAAAGTGCTTGAATTGCAAGTTACACACCATTAGAAAGTGCTTGAATTGCAAGTTACAGGTCTTTAGAAAGTGCTTGCTTGAATTGTAGGTAACAAGCCATTAGAAAGTGCTTAAATTGTAAGTAACATACCCTTAGAAAGTCCTTGAATTGTATGTTACATACCATTAGAAAGTGCTTGAATTGTAAGTTACATAGCCTTAGAAAGTGCTTGGATTGTAAGTTAGATACCCCTAGAAAGTGCTTTAATTGTAAGTTACGTGCCCTTAGAAAGTGCTTGAGTTGTAAGTGCGATACCCTTTGAAAGTGCTTTAATTGTAAGTTACGTGCCATTAGAAAGTGCTTGAATTGTAAGTTACATACCCTTAGAAAGTCCTTGAATTGTATGTTACATACCATTAGAAAGTGCTTGAATTGTAAGTTACATAGCCTTAGAAAGTGATTGAATTGTAGGTGACATGCTCGTAGAAAGTGCTTGAATTGTAAGGCAGATACCCTTAGAAAGTCCTTGAATTGTAAGTTACATACCATTAGAAAGTGCTTGAATTGTAAGTTACATGCCATTAGAAAGTGCTTGGACTGTAAGTTAGATACCCCTAGAAAGTGCTTTAATTGTAAGTTACGTGCCCTTAGAAAGTGCTTGAGTTGTAAGTGCGATACCCTTTGAAAGTGCTTTAATTGTAAGTTACGTGCCATTAGAAAGTGCTTGAATTGTAAGTTACATACCCTTAGAAAGTCCTTGAATTGTATGTTACATACCATTAGAAAGTGCTTGAATTGTAAGTTACATAGCCTTAGAAAGTGATTGAATTGTAGGTGACATGCTCGTAGAAAGTGCTTGAATTGTAAGGCAGATACCCTTAGAAAGTCCTTGAATTGTAAGTTACATACCATTAGAAAGTGCTTGAATTGTAAGTTACATGCCATTTGAAAGTGCTTGGATTGTAAGTTAGATACCCCTAGAAAGTGCTTTAATTGTAAGTTACGTGCCCTTAGAAAGTGCTTGAGTTGTAAGTGCGATACCCTTTGAAAGTGCTTTAATTGTAAGTTACGTGCCATTAGAAAGTGCTTGAATTGTAAGTTACATACCCTTAGAAAGTCCTTGAATTGTATGTTACATACCATTAGAAAGTGCTTGAATTGTAAGTTACATAGCCTTAGAAAGTGATTGAATTGTAGGTGACATGCTCGTAGAAAGTGCTTGAATTGTAAGGCAGATACCCTTAGAAAGTCCTTGAATTGTAAGTTACATACCATTAGAAAGTGCTTGAATTGTAAGTTACATGCCATTAGAAAGTGCTTAGATTGTAAGTTAGATACCCCTAGAAAGTGCTTTAATTGTAAGTTACGTGCCCTTAGAAAGTGCTTGAGGTGTAAGTGCGATACCCTTTGAAAGTGCTTTAATTGTAAGTTACGTGCCATTAGAAAGTGCTTGAATTGTAAGTTACATACCCTTAGAAAGTCCTTGAATTGTATGTTACATACCATTAGAAAGTGCTTGAATTGTAAGTTACATAGCCTTAGAAAGTGATTGAATTGTAGGTGACATGCTCGTAGAAAGTGCTTGAATTGTAAGGCAGATACCCTTAGAAAGTCCTTGAATTGTAAGTTACATACCATTAGAAAGTGCTTGAATTGTAAGTTACATGCCATTAGAAAGTGCTTGGATTGTAAGTTAGATAGCCCTAGAAAGTGCTTTAATTGTAAGTTACGTGCCCTTAGAAAGTGCTTGAGTTGTAAGTGCGATACCCTTTGAAAGTGCTTTAATTGTAAGTTACGTGCCATTAGAAAGTGCTTGAATTGTAAGTTACATACCCTTAGAAAGTCCTTGAATTGTATGTTACATACCATTAGAAAGTGCTTGAATTGTAAGTTACATAGCCTTAGAAAGTGATTGAATTGTAGGTGACATGCTCGTAGAAAGTGCTTGAATTGTAAGGCAGATACCCTTAGAAAGTCCTTGAATGGTAAGTGACATACCATTAGAAAGTGCTTGAATTGTAAGTTACATGCCATTAGAAAGTGATTGGATTGTAAGTTAGATACCCCTAGAAAGTGCTTTAATTGTAAGTTACGTGCCCTTAGAAAGTGCTTGAGTTGTAAGTGCGATACCCTTTGAAAGTGCTTTAATTGTAAGTTACGTGCCATTAGAAAGTGCTTGAATTGTAAGTTACATACCCTTAGAAAGTCCTTGAATTGTATGTTACATACCATTAGAAAGTGCTTGAATTGTAAGTTACATAGCCTTAGAAAGTGATTGAGTTGTAGGTGACATGCTCGTAGAAAGTGCTTGAATTGTAAGGCAGATACCCTTAGAAAGTCCTTGAATTGTAAGTTACATACCATTAGAAAGTGCTTGAATTGTAAGTTACATGCCATTAGAAAGTGCTTGGATTGTAAGTTAGATACCCCTAGAAAGTGCTTTAATTGTAAGTTACGTGCCCTTAGAAAGTGCTTGAGTTGTAAGTGCGATACCCTTTGAAAGTGCTTGAATTGTAAGTTACATACCATTGGAAAGTGCTTGAATTGTAAGTTACATAGCCTTAGAAAGTGATTGAATTGTAAGTTACATAGCCTTAGAAAGTGCTTAAATTGTAAGTAACATACCCTTAGAATGTCCTTGAATTGTATGTTACATACCATTAGAAAGTGCTTGAATTGTAAGTTACATAGCCTTAGAAAGTGCTTAAATTGTAAGTAACATACCCTTAGAAAGTCCTTGAATTGTATGTTACATACCATTAGAAAGTGCTTGAATTGTAAGTTACATAGCCTTAGAAAGTGATTGAATTGTAGGTGACATGCCCGTAGAAAGTGCTTGAATTGTAAGGCAGATAACCTTAGAAAGTCCTTGAATTGTAAGTTACATACCATTAGAAAGTGCTTGAATTGTAAGTTACATGCCATTAGAAAGTGCTTGGATTGTAAGTTAGATACCCCTAGAAAGTGCTTTAATTGTAAGTTACGTGCCCTTAGAAAGTGCTTGAGTTGTAAGTGCGATACCCTTTGAAAGTGCTTGAATTGTAAGTTACATACCATTACAAAATGCTTGAACTGTACGTTACATGCCCTTAGAAAGTGCTTGGGTTGTAAGTTAGATACCCTTACAAAGTGCTTGAATTGTAACTTACATGCCCTTAGAAAGTGTTTGAATTGTAGTTTGTATGCCCTTAGAAAATGCTCGAATTGTACTTACATACCATTAGAAAGATCTTGAATTGTAAGTTACATGCCCTTAAAAAGTGCTTGAACTGGAAGTTACATGCCCTTAAAAAGTGCTTGAATTGTAAGTTGCATGTCTTTAGAAAGATCTTGAACTGTAAGTTACATGCCATTAGAAAGTGCTTGAATTGTAAGTTACATACCTTTAGAAAGTTCATGAATTGTAAGTTGCATACCATTAGAAAGTGTTTGAAATGTAAGTTACATGCCCTTAGAAAGTGCTTGAATTGCAAGTTACATACCACTAGAAAGTGCTTGAATTGTAAGTTACATAATCTTAGAAAGTGCTTGAATTGTAAGTTACATGCCCTTAGAAAGTGCTTGAATTGTAAGTTACATAGCCTTAGAAAGTGATTGAATTGTAGGTTACATGCCCCTAGAAAGTGCGTGAATTGTAAGGTAGATACCCTTAGAAAGTCCTTGAATTGTAAGTTACATACCATTAGAAAGTGCTTGAATTGTAAGTTAGATACCCTTAGAAAGTGCTTGCATTGTAAGTTACATACCATTACAAAATGCTTGAATTGTAAGTTACATGCCATTAGAAAGTGCTTGAATTGTAAGTTAGATAACCTTAGAAAGTGCTTGAATTGTAAGTTACGTGCCCTTAGAAAGTGCTTGAATTGTAAGTTACGTGCCCTTAGAAAGTGCTTGAGTTGTAAGTGCGATACCCTAAGAAAGTGTTTGAATTGAAAGTTACATACCATTCCAAAATGCTTGAATTGTAAGTTACATGCCCTTAGAAAGTGCTTGGGTTGCAAGTTAGATACCCTTACAAAGTGCTTTAGTTGTAACTTACATGCCCTTAGAAAGTGTTTGAATTGTAAGTTACGTAGCATTGGATGGTGGTTGATTTGTAAATTCCAAGCCCTTAACAAGTGCTTGAATTGTAAGTTAAATAACCTTAGAAAGTGCTTGAATTGAAAGTTACATGCCCTTAGAAAGAGCTTGAATCGTAAGTTAGATACCCTTAGAAAGTCCTTGAATTGCAAATTACATTCCATTAGAAAGTGCTTGAATTGGAAGTTACATGCCCCTAGAAAGTGTTTGAATCGGAAGTTACATACCATTAGAAAGTTTTTGAATTGTGACTTGCAGACCCTTAGAAAGGGCTTGAATTGTAAGTTACTTGCCAATAGAAAGTGCTTGAATTATAAGTTACATGCCCTTAAAAAGTGCTGGAATTGTAAATTACATGGCCTGAGAACGTGTTTGAATTGTAAGTTACATAGCATTAGATAGTTCTTAAATTGTAGTTTGTATGCCCTGAGAAAGTGCTCGAATTGTAAGTTACATACCATTAGAAAGTGCTTGAATTGTAAGTTACATGCCCTTAAAAAGTGCTTGAATTGTAAGTTACATGCCCTTAAAAAGTGCTTGAATTGTAAGTTGCATGCCTTTAGAAAGATCTTGAACTGTAAGTTACATGCCATTAGAAAGTGCTTGAATTGTAAGTTACATACCTTTAGAAAGTTCATGAATTGTAAGTTACATACCATTAGAAAGTGTTTGAAATGTAAGTTACATGCCCTTAGAAAGTGCTTGAATTGCAAGTTACATACCACTAGAAAGTGCTTGAATTGTAAGTTACATAATCTTAGAAAGTGCTTGAATTGTAAGTTACATGCCCTTAGAAAGTGCTTGAATTGTAAGTTACATAGCCTTAGAAAGTGATTGAATTGTAGGTTACATGCCCCTAGAAAGTGCGTGAATTGTTAGGTAGATACCCTTAGAAAGTCCTTGAATTGTAAGTTACATACCATTAGAAAGTGCTTGAATTGTAAGTTACAATCCATTAGAAAGTGCTTGAATTGTAAGTTAGATACCGTTAGAAAGTGCTTGCATTGTAAGTTACATACCATTACAAAATGCTTGAATTGTAAGTTACATGCCATGAGAAAGTGCATGAATTGTAAGTTAGATAACCTTAGAAAGTGCTTGAATTGTAAGTTACGTGCCCTTAGAAAGTGCTTGAATTGTAAGTTACGTGCCCTTAGAAAGTGCTTGAGTTGTAAGTTACGTGCCCTTAGAAAGTGCTTGAGTTGTACGTGCGATACCCTAAGAAAGTGTTTGAATTGAAAGTTACATACCATTACAAAATGCTTGAATTGTAAGTTACATGCCCTTAGAAAGTGCTTGGGTTGCAAGTTAGATACCCTTACAAAGTGCTTTAGTTGTAACTTACATGCCCTTAGAAAGTGTTTGAATTGTAAGTTACGTAGCATTGGATAGTGCTTGAATTGTAAATTCCAAGCCCTTAACAAGTGCTTGAATTGTAAGTTAAATAACCTTAGAAAGTGCTTGAATTGAAAGTTACATGCCCTTAGAAAGAGCTTGAATCGTAAGTTAGATACCCTTAGAAAGTCCTTGAATTGCAAATTACATTCCATTAGGAAGTGCTTGAATTGGAAGTTACATGCCCCTAGAAAGTGTTTGAATCGGAAGTTACATACCATTAGAAAGTGCTTGAATTGTGACTTGCAGACCCTTAGAAAGGGCTTGAATTGTAAGTTACTTGCCAATAGAAAGTGCTTGAATTATAAGTTACATGCCCTTAAAAAGTGCTGGAATTGTAAATTACATGGCCTTAGAACGTGTTTGAATTGTAAGTTACATAGCATTAGATAGTTCTTAAATTGTAGTTTGTATGCCCTGAGAAAGTGCTCGAATTGTAAGTTACATACCATTAGAAAGTGCTTGAATTGTAAGTTACATGCCCTTAAAAAGTGCTTGAATTGTAAGTTACATGCCCTTAAAAGGTGCTTGAATTGTAAGTTACATACCATTAGAAAGTGCTTGAATTGTAAGTTACATACCCTTAAAAGGTGCTTGAATTGTTAGTTACATGCCCTTAAAAATTGCTTGAATTGTAAGTTACATGCCCTTAAAAAGTGTTTGAATTGTAAGTTACATGCCCACAGAAAGATCTTGAGTTGTAAGTTACATGCCATTAGAAAGTGCTTGAATTGTAAGTTACATACCCTTAAAAGGTGCTTGAATTGTAAGTTACATGCCCTTAAAAGTGCTTGAATTGTAAGTTAGATAACCTTAGAAAGTGCTCGAATTGTAAGTTACATGCCTTAGAAAGTGCATGGATTGTAAGTTAGATACCCTTAGAAATCCTCGAATTGTATGCTACATACCATTAGAAAGTGCTTGAATTGTAAGTTACATACCATTAGAAATTGCTTCAATTTTAAGTTACATTCCCTTAGAAAGTGCTTGAGTTGTAAGTTACTTTCCATTAGAAAGTGCTTGAATTGTAGGTTACATGCCTTAGAAAGTGCTCGAATTGTAAGTTACATAGTCTTAGAAAGTGCATGGATTGTAAGTTAGATACCCTTAGAAATACTCGAATTGTATGCTACATACCATTAGAAAGTGCTTGAATTGTAAGTTACATACCCTTAGAAAGTGCTTGAATTGTAGGTTACATGTCCTAAGAAAGTGCTCGAATTGTAAGTTACATACCATTAGAAATTGCTTCAATTTTAAGTTACATTCCCTTAGAAAGTGCTTGAGTTGTAAGTTACTTTCCATTAGAAAGCGCTTGTATTTTAGGTTACATGCCCTTAGAAAGTGCTAGAATTGTAAGTTACATAGCCTTAGAAAGTGCTCGAATTGTAAGTTACATACCCTTAGAAAGTGCTCGAATTGTAAGTTACATACCATTAGATAGTTCTTGAATTGTTGGTTACATATCATTAGATTGTGCTTGAATTGTAAGTTACATGCCCTCAAAATGTGTTTGAATTGTCAAGTCACATGTCCTTAGAAAGTGCTTAAATTGTAAGTTACATAGCATTAGAAAGTGCTTCAATTGTAGGTTACATGCCCCTAGAAAGTGCTCGAATTGTAAGTTACATACCATTAGAAAGTGCTTGAATTGTAGGTTACATACCCATAAAAAGTGCTCGAATTTTAAGTTACATACCACTAGAGAGTGTTTGAATTGTAAGTTACATGCCCTTAAAAAGTGCTTGAATTGTAAGTTACATGCCCTTAGAAAGTGCTTGAATTGTAAATTACATACCATTAGAAAATGCTTGAATTACAGGTTACATGCCCTTAGAAAGTGGTCGAATTGTAAGGTACATATCCTTAGCAAGGGCTTGAATTCTAAGTTACTTGCCACTAGAAAACCCTTGAATTGTAAGTTACACACTCTTAGAAAGTGCTTGAATTGAAAGTTACATGCCCTTACAACGTTCTTGAATTGTAAGTTACATACCCTTAGAAAGTGCTTGAATTGCAAGTTACATACCCTTAGAAAGTACATGAAATGTAAGTTACATATCCTTAGAAAGTGCTTGACTTGTAAGTTACATGCCAATAGAAAATGTTTGAATTTTATGTAACATACCCTTAGAAATGGCTTGATTTGTAAATTACATGCCATTAGAAAGTGCTTGAATTGTAAGTTACATGCCCTTAGAATATGCTTGAATTGTAAGTTACATGCCCTTAGAAAGTGTTTGAATTGTAAGTCAAGTGCCCTTAGAAAGTGCTTGAATTATAAGTTACATGCCCTTAGAAAGATCTTGAATTGTAAGTTACATGCCATTAGAATACCCTTAGAAAGTTTTTGAATTGTAAGTTACATGCCATTAGAAAGTGTTTGAAAATGTAAGTTACATGCCATTAGAAAGTTCTTGAATTGTATGTTACATACCCTTAAAAATTCTTGAATTGTAAGTTACATGCCATTAGGAATTGTTTGAATTGTAAGGAACATGTCATCAGAAAGTGTTTGAATTGTAAGTTCCATGCCATTAGAAAGCACTTCAATTGTAAGTTACATGCCCTTAATAACATCTTGAATTGTAAGTTACATGCCATTAAAAAGTGTTTGAATTGTAAGTTAAGTGCCCTTAGAAAGATCTTGAATTGTAAGTTACATGCCATTAGAACGTGCTTGAATTGTAAGTTACATACCTTTAGAAAGTTTTTGAATTGTAAGTTACATGCCATTAGAAAGTGTTTGAAAATGTAAGTTACATGCCCTAAGAAAGTGCTTGAATTGTAAGTTACATGCCCACAGAAAGATCTTGAGTTGTAAGTTACATGCCATTAGAAAGTGCTTGAATTGTAAGTTACATACCCTTAGAAAGTGCTTGAATTGTAAGTTAGATACCCTTAGAAAGTGCTTGAATTGTAAGTTACATGCCCTTAGAAAGTGCTTGAATTGTAAGTTAGATACCCTTAGAAAGTGCTTGAATGGCAAGTTACATACCCTTAGAAAGTGCTTGACTTGTAAATTACATGCCCTTAGAAAGAGATTGAATTTTAAGTTACATGTCCTTAGAATATGCTTGAATTGTAAGTTACATGGCCTTAGAAAGTGTTTGAATTATAAGTTACATGCCATAAGAAAGTGCTTGAATTGTAAGTTTCAGGTCTTTAGAAAGTGCTTGAATTGCAAGTTACATGGCCACTGAAAGAGCTTGAGTTGTAAGTTACATGCCATTAGAAAGTGCGAGAATTGTAAGTTACATACCCTTAGAAAGTGCTTGAATTGTAAGTTAGATACCCTTAGAAAGCACTTGAATTGTAAGTTACATGCCCTTAGAAAGTGCTTGAATTGTAAGTTAGATACCCTTAGAAAGTGCTTGAATTGTAAGTTACATGCCCTTAGAAAGTGCGTGAATTGTAAGTTATATGGCGTTAGAAAATGCTTGAATGGCAAGTTACATACCCTTAGAAAGAACTTGAATTGTAAATTACATGCTCTTAGAAAGTGATTGAATTTTAAGTTACATGTCCTTAGAATATGCTTGAATTGTAAGTTACATGGCCTTAGAAAGTGTTTGAATTGTAAGTTACATGCCCTTAGAAGGTGCTTGAATTGTAAGTTACATACACTTAAAAAGTTCCTGAATTGTAAGTTGCATGCCATTAGACATTGTTTGAAATGTTAGTCACATACCTTTAGAAAGTTCTTGAATTGTAAGTTACATGCCATTAGAAAGTGTTCGAATTGTAAGTTACATGCCCTTAGAAAGTGCCTGAATTGTGAGTTACAGGTCTTTAGAATGTGCTTGAATTCTAAGTTACATGCCCTGAGAAAGTGCTTAAATTGTAAATTAGATACCCTTAGAAAGTCTTAGAATTGTAAGTTACATACCATTAGAAAGTGCTTGAATTGTAAGCTACATAGCCTTAGAAAGTGCTTTAATTGTAAGTTATGTGTCCTTAGAAAATGCTTGAATTGTAAGTTAGATACACTTAGAAAGTCCTTGAATTGTAAGTTAGATACCTTCAGAAAGTGCCTGAATTGTAAGTTACATGCCCTTAGAAAGTGTTTGAATCGTAAGTTCGATACCCTAAGAAAGTCCTTGAATTGTAAGTTACATGCCATTAGAAAGTGCTTGAATTGTAAGTTACATGCCCCTAGAAAGTGCTTAGATTGTAAGTTAGATACCCTTAGAAAGTGCTTGAATTGTAAGTTACATGCCCTTAGAAAGTGTTTGAATCGTAAGTTCGATACCCTTAGAAAGTCCTGGAATTGTAAGTTACATGCCATTAGAAAGTGCTTGAATTGTAAGTTACATGCCATTAGAAAGTGCTTGAATTGTAAGTTACATGCCCTTAGAAAGTGCTTGAATTTAAAGTTACATGCCCTTAGAAAGTGCTTGAATTGTAAGTTACATGCCCTTAGAAAGTGCTTGGATTGTAAGTTAGATACCCTTAGAAAGTGCTTGAATTGTAAGTTACATGCCCTTAGAAAGTGCGTGAATTGTAAGTTATATGGCGTTAGAAAGTGCTTGAATGGCAAGTTACATACCCTTAGAAAGAACTTGAATTGTAAATTACATGCTCTTAGAAAGTGATTGAATTTTAAGTTACATGTCCTTAGAATATGCTTGAATTGTAAGTTACATGGCCTTAGAAAGTGTTTGAATTGTAAGTTACATGCCCTTAGAAGGTGCTTGAATTGTAAGTTACATACACTTAAAAAGTTCCTGAATTGTAAGTTGCATGCCATTAGACATTGTTTGAAATGTTAGTCACATACCTTTAGAAAGTTCTTGAATTGTAAGTTACATGCCATTAGAAAGTGTTTGAATTGTAAGTTACATGCCCTTAGAAAGTGCCTGAATTGTGAGTTACAGGTCTTTAGAATGTGCTTGAATTCTAAGTTACATGCCCTGAGAAAGTGCTTAAATTGTAAATTAGATACCCTTAGAAAGTCTTAGAATTGTAAGTTACATACCATTAGAAAGTGCTTGAATTGTAAGCTACATAGCCTTAGAAAGTGCTTTAATTGTAAGTTATGTGTCCTTAGAAAATGCTTGAATTGTAAGTTAGATACACTTAGAAAGTCCTTGAATTGTAAGTTAGATACCTTCAGAAAGTGCCTGAATTGTAAGTTACATGCCCTTAGAAAGTGTTTGAATCGTAAGTTCGATACCCTAAGAAAGTCCTTGAATTGTAAGTTACATGCCATTAGAAAGTGCTTGAATTGTAAGTTACATGCCCCTAGAAAGTGCTTGGATTGTAAGTTAGATACCCTTAGAAAGTGCTTGAATTGTAAGTTACATGCCCTTAGAAAGTGTTTGAATCGTAAGTTCGATACCCTTAGAAAGTCCTGGAATTGTAAGTTACATGCCATTAGAAAGTGCTTGAATTGTAAGTTACATGCCATTAGAAAGTGCTTGAATTGTAAGTTACATGCCCTTAGAAAGTGCTTGGATTGTAAGTTAGATACCCTTAGAAAGTGCTTGAATTGTAAGTTACATGACCTTAGAAAGTGCTTGAATTGAAAGTTACATGCCCTTAGAAAGTGCTTGGATTGTAAGTTAGATACCCTTAGAAAGTGCTTGAATTGTAAGTTACATGACCTTAGAAAGTGCTTGAATTGTAAGTTACATAGCCTTAAAAAGTGCTTGAATTGTAAATTCCATGCCCTTAGAAAGTACTTGAATTGTAAGTTACATACCCTTAGAAAGTGCTTGAGTTGTATGTTACAGGCCCTTAGAAAGTGCTTGAATTGTAAGTTACATGCCCTTAGAAAATGCTTGAATTGTAGTATACATGCCCTTAGAAAGTGCTCGAATTGTATGTGACCTACAATTCAAGCACTTTCTAATGGTATGTAACTTACAATTCAAGCACTTTCTATGGGCACATAACTTACAATTCAAGCACTTTAAATGGCATGTAACTTACAATTCAAGCGCTTTCTATTTGCAAGTAACATACAATTCAAGCCCTTGATAAGGGTATGCAACTTTTAATTCCAGCACTTTCAGAGGGCATGTAACATACAATGATATACAATGAAGACCCAAAAATAACCAAGAAGTTTGAATTAACATCACGATACCTTTAAAGCATCAAATTGCTGTAAGACCACAAACACAATGAATCCAACTTTAGTTGATTATTCCTCTGTAGTGAGGTACGAAGAAACCAAGAAATAGTGGGCAAAAGAAGAATTTTATTTAGCACTCAAAAATTGGTGGTCGCATACGCTACCTTCAGGGGAGTACCAGAAGATGCTCGAGAAAAATCCCGAGGTGAAATTGGCAAGGAGGCCGTTTGGAGAAATCCAATATAGACACAGGCCAAAGCATTGGTTTGATCTTCCGCTGCATATGCAACAAGAGGCACTGCTTGGTAAACCTGAAAACCAAATACACCAAGAGCCTCTTGTTGGACAGAAAGAAGACTGGCAATCTGAATTCTACGCAGAAGAAAAAAATGCGGCAAAACAAATAAATAGATACTGAAAAACGGCCCTTTTAAGGGCCAATTAGTTTTTTTTTTAAAAAGTGAATCTTTCAATCACAAACATGTAGACTCTCTGTGGCTGCCCATACATCTTTTAGAGATGCACTCACGTAAAGAACACAACATTGTATATGCAACAAACAGTTGTTTACAGAAATTAAAACAGATCGAACAGTTTTTACAGAAATTAAAACTGATCAAACAGTTTTTACAAAAATAAAAATCAGTTTTTACAGCAATGAAATCAGTTTTTTACAGTAAGTAAACAGTGTGTACCCAGGACATTTAGGCCCTCTTCACCCCTCTCAATACCCAAGACTGTAAGGCCACCTTCACCCTCCCCGTGCCCATAGCCAGTAAATCCCTCCTTTTAGCCTAAAACCTGTTAGGTCACCCTCACCCCCCCCCCATGCCCAGGGGCCTCTGTAGGTCATACACACCATCTTTGTGCCCAAGATGGCGGTCTAAGATGCGGCTTCCCCCATGATATCTGTGACGTGGCTACCATAATACACAAAGTGAGAGTGCCCCCCTCCCTGTACAGCCCAAGATGGTGGTGTCGTTAATGCGCATGACATCAACAAGATGGCTGTGTCATATTGGGCATGCGCAACACATTTCAAGATTACGGTGCCCCTGATATGCATGACGTCAACAAGATGGCGGCCCATACATCTTTTAGAGATGCACTCACATAAAAGAATACAACATGGTGGTCACTGATTTGGGAACATAGTGGTCACTGATGGGGGACTTGGGTATGGGTAGGGGTAATGTGCACCTCAAAAGGCATGGACGCTTTGTGCTCTTAGTTTTTAATATGTTTTGGGGAAACCAGTCAGTACTTTTCATGTCACAAGCAAAGTATTAGATTACATAAACTTTAATTAAAATTGAAGTTTATTTTAAAACATGGCTTCCCTCATCTAACACAGAATGGGGATGCTTTCAAATACATCTATGCATATATGCATCTGGTAACATTATCATCAATCATAAAGGGTCTCAAGTTAATCCTCTTACGATTGCATTGTAAATAAACTGTGTCTGGAGGTTTATCTTCGTTCGGGTAACCTTTATTGACAAAATTACTCTGACTTGGCTTTATCAAACGTTATTATTATCGAGAGCGTATCTACGGAATGAACAACTCTAATTTTTTCTATCTGTTCAGTGTTTTATATTCACATGAAATCAGTTTTATGCAAAGTAGTTAATTGGTTTTACAAGCAGTTAAAATGGATTTTCAGTCAGTTTTAAAAGTGATGTTACAATTGCACCATAAGTAATTTTTACAGCAATAAGTAGTTTTACAATCATTTTACTGGTTATCATATAAAAACACATAATTAAATGTTCAGTAACTGACTCATGGTCCTGAAAAAGGGCAGTTTTTTGTTGTTTTTCTGGACATTCTCTAGTTATCATCTAAAGCTGTCTGCACATTCCATTCCACTTGCACAGGCTTTTCCGGTGGATTTTCTTTAAAGACTGATCCTTGCGCAGCTTAGCAGAGATGTTGTTTCTTGGAATAAAAAAGTCCATACGCTCTTTATTTCCGATCAGGTCTCTTGGGATATTTTGATCTTGAAGGATATTTGCCAAAATTTTCAAACCTGTCGGTTGAAAATCTTTTCTTTTTCAAGCAGATCATTTATTAGATCACACATATTGGAGCCCGAAATTGTAATGCCGTTATACACGAGTCGATCTTTCTCATCCCAGGATAAATTAGGTATATTCTTTATTATCTGGAGTAACAAAAGCGCCCTGCTCTTCATAGATTCTGGTATACAGTCCAACCAGTCGATAGAGGGCTCATTTTCCACTGAAAAGCTAGTTTTTAAGGAGTGTGGTTTGGTGTTTTCATTGCATAAGTTTGAATGGTGCTGAAAAATTTTCTTGTAGAGCAGCCCTTTCTCTTTAAAACTCGATGTTGAAGATTCAGTAATTGGCCTCATACCCTGGTATATGGGTGGGACAGCTACAGCATTCGGGGTGTGCGTATTTCCTGTAGCTGTTCACTCCCCAATGGTTCAGTACACTAAATTCTGCTTGGGGGTAGGCTGGGTGAGTCATCTAGAGGTTTTTCCCTCAGTGATTCCCCCATCACTCGCAGTTTTACTGGTTCTAGCTTTTTTGCAAGCCCCAAAATATTACCACTTGTTAATGCATTGTTCCAACTACAGTTAAAACTAGAAGTCCTGTCACGAAATTTGCGCTTATCTAGGCTTAATAGCGCATTGGAATTGCACGCTGTTGCCATATCGAATGGCATCCAAAGCCCGACTGGTTCTCCTGGTTATTCATAACAAGCACAAGCAATGTTTCTGCCAATGGACCTCCGGGTTACACGGAGGTCCATTGGCTGAAACATTGCTTGTGCACAGGCCATATGTACAGAATTTGATAGCATTATTATGGTCATAACGCGTGGATTAACGCGCAAATTAACGTGCTATTTGTGCGCATTTCATGACAGGACTTCTAGTTTTAACTGTAAAGGTTGATTTCATATGTACTGGAGGATAGGGTAGTTGGTTAGATCTGGTTGTTAACTCGGCTGTATTAGTGTTCGCTCCGCTTATAGGTCATTTAAAATTTACATTTTTGTGTAATTTTAGTCTGTGTCGATAATAATTAGTTTTTTGAGAATAGGATTTTTGACACAATTCACAAATATAGCGTGAATTCATCTTTTGAAACGAGCTAAATAGATTCGTGGGGTGGGGGACAATATGCTCTTCTATTTATATACAGAAATAGGATGGGTGCTACTCCAACCTGTCAATCGCTGATTGGGCAATTATATACCAAGATAGGGTGGCGGATTCTACCCCAACCTGTTGATCATTGATAGCTTCAAATTCCCCCACAGTGCATTTGGGGAAATTACAGTGATATGACTCTGTGGTAAAATACGTTTTTGCTCAACTAAATTGATACCATTTACTCCAAAAGAAAAATAAACATCAAAGTCACATTCATGACAAGTCAAGGGAGGACATCTCAACCACCCATCCACCCACTCCAACTTGTTTAATCAGATAATCACATGTGCACATTGGTTTTACACATGTGCACATCCGTTTTACACATCTGCACATCAGTTTTACTGTAAAACTTACTTATGGTGCAATTCTAAAATCACTTTTAAAACTGATTGAAAATCCATTTTAACTGCTTGTAAAACCAATTAACTACTTTGTATGAAACTGATTTTATGTGAAAATAAAAAAAAACTGAATAGATAGAAAGTAGATACGCTCTCGACAATAATAATGTTTGATAAAGCCAAGTCATAGTAATTTTGTCAATAAAGGTTACCCGAATGAAGATAAACCTCCAGACACAGTTTATTTACAACGCAATCACAAGAGGATTAACTCGAGACCTTTTATGATTGATGATAACGTTACCAGATGCATACATACATAGATGTATTTGAAAGCATCCACATTCTGTGTTAAATGAGGGAAGCCATGTTTTAAAATAAACTTCAATTTTAATTAAAGTTTATGTAATCTGATACTTTGCTTGTGACATGAAAAGTACTGACTGGTTTCCCCAAAACATATTAAAAACTAAGAGCACAAAGCGTCCATGCCTGTTGACGTGCACATTACCCCTCCCTGTACCCAAGTCCCCCATCAGTGACCGCTATGTTCCCAAATCAGTGACCACTATGTTGTGTTCTTTTATGCGAGTGCATCTCTAAAAGATGTATGGACCGCCACCTTGTTGACGTCATGCATATTGGGGGGCACCATAATTTTGATAAGTGTTATTGTGCATGCCCAATATGACGCAGCCATCTTTTTAATGTCATGTGCATTAACGACGCCGCCATCTTGGGCTGTACAGGGAGGGAGGGGAGCCCTCCCACTTTGTGTATTATGGTAGCCACGTCACAGGTATCATGGTGGAAGCCGCCATCTTGGACCGCTATCTTGGGCACAAAGAGGGTGTGTATGACCTAAAGAGGCTCTGGGCATGGGTAGGGGTGAGGGTGACCTAACAGGTTTTAAGACTGAAGGAGGGACTTACTGGCTATGGACACGGGGAGGGTGAAGGTGGCCTAACGGCCTTGGGTATTGAGAGGTGTGAAGAGGGCCTGAATGACTTGGGTACACTGCTTACTTACTATAAAAAACTGATTTCATTGCTGTAAAAACTGATTTTATTTTTGTAAAAACTGTTTGATCAGTTTTAATTTATATAAAAACTGTTTGATCTGTTTTAATTTCTGTAAAAACTGTTTGTTGCATATACAATGTTGTATTCTTTACGTGAGTGCATCTCTAAAAGATGCAGGGGAAGCCACAGAGTGTCTACATGTTTGTGATTGAAAGATTCTCTTTTTTTAAAAAACTGATTGGCCCTGAAAAGGACCGTTTTTCAGTATCTATTTATTTGTTTTGCCGCATTTCTTTCCTCTGCATAGAATTCAGATTGCCAGTCTTCTTTCTGTCCAACAAGAGGCTCTTGGTGTATTTGGTTTTCAGGTTTACCAAGCAGTGCCTCTTGTTGCACCGGAAGATCAAACCAATTCTTCGGCCTGTGTCTATACTGGATTTCTCCAAACGGCCTCATTGACAATTTCACCTCGGGATTTTTCTCGAGTACCTTCTGGTACTCCCCTGAAGGTAGCGTATGCGACCACCAATTTTTGAGTGAGAAATAAAATTCTTCTATTGCCCGCTATTTCTTGGTTTCCTCGTACCTCTCTACAGAGGAATAATCAACTAAAGTTGGATTCATTGTGTTTGTGGTCTTACAACAATTTGACGCTTTAAAGATATTGTGTGTGATGTTAACTCGAACTTCTTGGTTATTTATGGAAAATCGTCTCTAATCCAATTTCAATATGTCGAATAAAAACAATTTAACATCAAAACGAGCTTATCATTTATATTTACACACAAATGCTTTTATCTTTTCAGGTTTTAGGCATAACTCTACGTGTGCAAACATAAGTTAATCTTCTATTGAGTATGCTTCGATAGATGTTTGCATATACAGCTTTGTGATTATAATACAAGTTGTTGTTACCTCAGTAAATATTTCTGAAAATTCTATGGCAGTAAAACATTTTTTTCAATATAGTTCGACTAAAATTAGTTTTTGTCAAGTATTGAAATGGAGAAACTCGAGCGAGTTATCTACTACGGCGGCGTAGAAGCGACATGTGATGTTTAGTTACTAAATTGAATATTCAATTTAGTAAATTGAAAAAACAGTCTCGTAATAAATTGAATAAACAGTCTCGTAATAAATTGAAAAAACAGTCGTAGAAGTGACATGTGATGTGTAGTTACTAAATTGAATATTCAGTTTACTAAATTGAATATTCAATTTAGTAAATTGAAAAAACAGTCTCGTAATAAATTGAATAAACAGTCTCATAATAAATTGAAAGAAACAGTCTTGTAATAAATTGAATATTCAATTTAGTAAATTGAAAAAACAGTCTTGTAATAAATTGAAAAAACAGTCTTGTAATAAATTGAATAAACAGTCTTGTAATAAATTGAATATTTGATTTACTAAATTGTATATACAATTTAGTAAATTGAATAAACAGTCTTGTAATAAATTGAATATTCAATTTACTAAATTGAAAAAAAAGTCTTGTAATAAATTGAATAAACAGTCTCGTAATAAATTAAATAAACAGTCTTGTAATAAATTGAATATTCAATTTAGTAAATTGAAAAAACAGTCTTGTAATCAATTGAATAAATAGTCTCGTAATAAATCGAAAAAAACAGTCTTGCAATAAATTGAATATTCAATTTAGTAAATTGAAAAAACAGTCTTGTAATAAATTGAAAAAACAGTCTTGTAATAAATTGAAAAAAACAGTTTTGTAATAAATTGAATATTTAAACAGTCTTTTAATAAATTGAATATTGAATTTACTAAACTGAATATTCAATCTACTTAATTGAAAAAAACAGTCTTGAAAAAAATTGAATAAACAGTCTCGTAATAAACTGAATAAACAGTCTTGTAATAAATTGATTATTCAATTTAGTAAATTGAATATTCAATTTAGTAAAATGAATATTCAACTTAGTAACTAAACATCACATGTCGCTTCTACGCCGCCGTAATCTACCCTCCACCTCCTTGAATATTTGCTCAAATTATCCCAAAATCTGACTTTCATCTTGGTGAACTTGCTAAAAAGAGACATTCTGTCCAAAGAGTACTTTTTTCGTATCCCAATAAATTTCGTTCAATTTACAGTTAAATAGCCCAATTATTGTATATGGGTTTTAATAAAAGCTGTAGGTGAAAAAATTGCGAGGCTTAAGTCGGGGGCCATACCCCGCCTCCTATTCCCCACCCATAAACCAATACGGTATAATCATGGTTGTTGGAATCGATTTTCCAATAAAATACGGTTTATGTCATACGTTTAGCAAAACAGTTTGTCGTAACCTATTATACATGGGGAAATACAAGTTCATCCCGTTCGCTTACAAAACTCCAACGTCTTGCATACAAATTATTAATTTTTCTCATTTTTTCAGTGAAAACAAAACCTACAATATACATTGGTGACTTTAAATATCGAACAAATTTCAAATAAAAACTCGCAATTTTGTTATTTCGGGTGGGGAAGCCTCCTTCTCCCTATATTTTATGAGGAAAAGCCATGTAACTTTTCAATAAATTTTTGAAAATACTTTATTAAATCACTTAAGGGGTACTAAAGTGGGGAAATTCGCCATCTTATTGACATCGTGCAGATGTAGAGTATTGGATCCGCCAATGCGCCATATTAAAACACGTCGGACAGCCATCTTGTTGTGTTATATGAAGAAATTTTCATTATTTTGGCATGGGGAAGCCTTCTTGTATTTTATGAGGGACGCCATATTTTTCATTAAATTTTATAAAAGACACAATGCCACTAAGTCAAGGTGAGTTGTTTATATCCCAAACTTTTAATTTATAAACAAATATAGAAATATATGACTTTAAACAGCTATAAATAATGTTCAGCCTCGTCCCTCACTGTGCACAAGCGCGTTAGACCCTTATCACAAAAATCAGAAACCGCCATCCCATCATGCAAAGTATAGAAAAATATGGCTGCTGCACATAAAAGCAAAATTCGAGAAATAAGTTCAGACACGTCCTGAAGATAAGGTACACCTGTTGAGCTTAGGTAATCTACTTATCAGAATAAGTGTTTACACAAACAAGATAATCCTCTTAAATGAGTACTTTGAAAATATCTCGGTACAATATTAACCCAAACAAATTGTATATTTCGGAAAACAGGATCGAGATTTTTTAATTTGAATTTTTTAATTTTAATTTTAATATTTAAATCACTGGCAGAGTAGCTTGTTTACGTCACAAATATCATGGGGGAAGACGCTATCTTGTCATCCGCCATCTAGGACCGCCATCTTGGGTCCCAATGGGCTTTGGGTACAGGGAGGGAAGGGGATCCCTCCCTCTTGGTGTATTATGGTAGCCACGTCACAGATATCATGGCCGAAGCCGCCATCTTGTCATCCGCCATCTTGGACCGCCATCTTGGGCCCCAATGGGCTTTGGGTACAGGGAGGGAGGGGATCCCTCCTATTATGGTAGCCACGTCACAGATATGGTGGAAGCCGCCATCTTGGACCGCCATCTTGGGCACAAAGAGGGTACGACTGGCCTAAAAGGGCTCTGGGCATGGGGAGGGGCGCCTAACAGGTTTAAGGCACGAAGGAGGGACTAACTGGGTTTGGGCGCATGGAGGGTTCCCAAGGGGCTTTGGGCGCGGGGAGGGTGAGGAGGTCTAACGGGCTTGGGCACACGGAGGGGTGAGGGGAGCCTAAAAAATGCCTGGGAGCTTTGGGCGCGAGGTCCGGTACGGGGTCCGGGTAAACCTGCATGAAACCGACATCTCCTACTACTCATGTCACCTCTCGGGACCCATACTTTTGTATCGACACTACTGAATTAATGCACTGTACATTGTATATGTGTTTTCACAAGGGAGTTTTTTTCTTAGTTTTTACATTCAATAAAAATATCGGAATAATAGTTACGTCATTTCTCCATTTTTGTTTCTTCTTATTCCCGCAGGTTTGTTTTTCTAGTGCATATAAAAGAATCTTCGATTTTGTACCACTCCCTGATTTTGTACCGCTGCCTGATTTTGTACAATTGCCTGATTTTGTACCACTGCCTGATTTTTAACAAAACTGCTGGAATGTGTGGCTCCTTGTTACAACCAGTAGTTTATAAATTTACCAGTAATGTCGAAATCGACCAGTAATGTCGAAAAAATTAACCAGTAATGTCGAAATCAACCAGTAATGTCGAAAAAATTAACCAGTAATGTCGAAATCAACCAGTAATGTCGAAAAAATCGACCAGTAATGTAAAAACCCGTAATGTCGAAAAATTAACCAGTAGTGTCAAAAAGTGACGACCAAAATGACGATTTTTCGCAAAAATTTCAATATTTTTTCGGGTTGCTCAAATTGTACTTTTGCCTATATTTATCGACTTTTAACCATTTTCGCGCAAGTGTAAACACATTTACCCCAGTAAATATGGAATTTTATGTTTAACAATTATTTCCCTCTTTCATATGCACAACATATCCCATCCTATTTGCTCTCTTTCTCTCTCTCTCTCTCTCTCGCTCTCTCTCTCTCTCTCTCCTCTTTCTCTCCATCTATCTCCCCTCTCTTTCTATCCCATGTCCATCTGCCTTTGCCACCTCTCTCTCTCTCTCCATCATTCTCTCTCTCTATCTCCCTCTGTCTTTGCCCAGCTCTCTTTCCCCTGTCTGTCTGTCTGTCTGTCTGTCTGTCTGTCTGTCTGTCTGTCTGTCTGTCTGTCCTCTTTCTCCCCTTCTTTCTCTCTCTATCGCTCTCTCCCTATCGCCTTTTCCCTGTCTTTGTCCAACTCTCTCTCTCTCTCTCTCTCTCTCTCTCTCTCTCTCTCTCTCTCCTTCTCCCTCTTTCTCTCTGGATAGATAATGAAATGATACGACGCTGAAATATTTAGTCTAGTATTTAGCGCTCGCACAGATAGACATACAGTCACACATGTAGGCTGGCAAGTGTGTGGGCAGGCAGGTTAGCAGCATCCAGGCAGACGGACAGAAATCCAGACAGACAGATAGCAATGTGGCGTGTGAAAAATAACCCCTAGACGTGGATAGACAACTGAATGACGGAAAGACAGGCAGACCTACATACAAAGATTGATTGGTTGGCTGATTGATTGATTGATTTCGTTTACGACACTTAGTTTAAAGCACGCGCACCATACACGTGTCATTTCGGCATGTGGCTTGGCACACGAAGTCAACGTGCACCTGGGATAAAGTGTCTTTCCCAAGGACACAACTTAACTGACCTCGTCAGGTATAGAACCCGGATATTCATCAGATTGAATTGCGAGGCAATTTCTCGATTGAGCTAATAGTGCTCCCCACGTACATGCGGGTGACGCAGACTGACTGATTGATGGATGTAGGTAAAATGATAGGTAGCAAATTGGTAGAACTAGATGATAGACATGTAGCAAATATCGGGTAGTGACTGACATTATAATAGTCAGTCATTAAAGCACACGACCAGGGGTGTCATTGGGGGGGGGGGGTGGCTATACCCCCCTCCCCCATCGGCAAGTGTTAGTGCTCCTCATTTTGGTCGTCACTTTTTGATACTACTGGTTAATTTTTCGACATTACGGATTTTTACATTACTGGTCGATTTTTTCGACATTACTGGTTGATTTCGACATTACTGGTCAATTTTTTCGACATTACTGGTCGATTTCGACATAACTGGTAAAGTTATACACTACTGGTTGTAACACTCCTCCTTTTTCTGTTAATTATGCATTACAAAATCTCCATCTCCATTAAAACTTTTCTTTCTAATTGTTTACTTTCAATAAAATAAAATCAATTCTTATTTCCGCACATGCACATTCTTTTCTTTTCTGGTAACCCGTCTTTCATACTCGTTCGATTGGGCTGCGGTGGGGGATTGGGGAGATTTCAAGACAGAATTAAACTTGCTACTTTAAACATGTTTTATTTGCCATAACTATTGAGCAAAAAGGGATAGGAGGACAAGTGCTTTCCACTTAGTTATAACCTCCGCTCCCATAACATGAATACAGAAAATGTTACAATGGCGAAACAAACAAGTTTTTTGAAATTCATAAATGTAAAATAAACTATTTGAATGGGTTTATATATATGTGCGTATGTGTATAAATAAATATGAATATGTAGCACTAAACAAATACAGAAAAAGGAAGAAAGAAAGAAAAGCTGTTGATGTCCCTTTTGCATTCTGTACCTCTCTCGATTTGAATCAATTAATATACAAAGCCAAAGGCCCCTTGGGCGCTGATCTGATTAGGATGTGTTAAAATAATAATAATAATAATAATAATAATAATAATAATAATATAATAATAATAATAATAATAATAATAATAATAATAATAATAATTTCTTCGCCTTCTGTACTACAGCTTAGGGACGTGTCTCATTAGATCCTTGTTGATTCACACAAAAGGTAGAGAAAACGCCGCGTCAGCGACTCAGGCCACAAACAGCGCAACCGTGACTATCATCGTGACTGCACAATCTGTGTACCGATGCGCTGGCTCAACGTCACCCCGATGACACGTCCATTCCGTAACCCCTCCATGCGTATTCTATATTGAAATGGATACCTTGAGTCAGCATTGTTTTACAAATATTACTAGATGGGAAACTCGTTGTCGAACCTCCCAGTGCAACAAATAAATTTTTGCACAAATTTAAAAATCAAAGTGTTAGTTTCTAACACCGGATCACCGTACAGTAGATAATCCACCGAATTCAGAGTAATATTAAGATTTGATAAATTACCAATAAGAGCGTTACGAGCGTTTGAATAAGATGGACAGACAAGGAAATAATGTTCTGCGTCCTCAACAATAGTTATACAATGTGGACAATATGGACATTCAGAGATGTAATTGAGGAATTTATCACTTCTCAGATCACTACAACCGGTTCTTATTCTACTGTGAATGATATTGTGTTTTCTAGAACCATGCGAGAAATATGCAGGTGGTCTGCATACGGGGGGCGATATGAGTTTTTTGAATTCAGTAAGCGATGAGCAATTTCGCACTGATTGGGATAAATTGTTCCACGTTTCCGTGCAAGACGGATAGAATGATCGTTTAAATAGCTCAGTTCGCTACTTCGTCATTAGCCTTGTTACCGATGTACGAAGCCTTAGAGAATAAAGTCGATACTTAACTTACCTTCCAGCATCTATGGCTATATTATGACCTCAAAATATGTATCGAGTGAAGGTTATGACCAATCGTTGCCTATATTAGAGCAATTCCTCCACAGACGATTGTTATCGGGTCCTATTTTACCAGTAAGGTAGAAGTTGTTTACCATAGTAAATAAGCACTGCACTACTTCCTGGTGACCCGGATGAGAAGGAAGTTGATTCTCTTGGATTGACCATTGGACGTGACTGTGTAGTGTGTTATTAAGGAGGGGGATGCGGATGTAAATGGTCTTAACACATCCAATAATATTCTTCCACTTGTAACGTTTTTTGTTTAGATTGGAGACTTTGATATCGATGGGATCTTGTATGTAATCAAGTAATTTCTTACGATATTAGATTTGATACAAAGACTTACGTCACAGACACATAGCCAGTCATAGGGCCCAGCATGATTAGTTTGGAGTACAATACGTAATAATTAAATAATGCTGGAGACTTATATTCTAGAGAGCTTATGGGGAACTACTAAACACAGAACGTAGATGTAGAAATAGACACGGACTGACTAGGGTTCTAGGAAACACGTGCTCAAGTCTTGTGAACGAAACAGGTGTATTTTTCTCTTTTTGTGGTTTTATGGTATTTTCGCAATCAATGACATTATAAAGAACGTAATACAATTACAATACTGCCTATACTTTCCATATTTACACACTCTCACTCCTGTGTATAAGTTCCATGGCGACGGAAAATCAAAAGTGGGGAACGACCAGAGATGTTCAAGACCTCCCGGATCTATATTGCTCTTCTCAACTAATGGGATAAAAATTGAAAAATAAGACCACATAAACGGAAGGTTAGTGGGGAGGGGGGGGGGGGGATGGCAAATCTGCTATACTTACGAAATAGTCCAGATTAAAAGTTTCTTTTTCAGCAATTTCGGACCTTAAAATTTGTCCTAACTTGCGAGAATATGTTTTGATTCTCGTGAACTCATTCCGTGAGAATCAATTTTCAGTTGTTAAATAATTAAGAATTTTAAAGTACTGTTATAACTTTGTCAATACAACAGTAAATATTCTATAGTAAACAATAATCTTTGTGTTTATATATTATTAGAGATTAACGCTTGATGACCTTGTTCAAAGTTTGATGGTTTTTCTTGTCTTGTGAGTAAAACACATCCAGGATTTCGGCAGTCTAGTGAATGGAAGTTACAGTATCTTGGGGTTGTGTTTTCTATTGAAGTCCTGGCTGCATATAAAAGAAGCCAAGACTTCAATGGACTTCACACTGCTTAGTGATGGTATTTTTACCTCATTTTGAGTGAGATAAAAATAAGAATTCTTTTTCAGAATCTATGACAAGTAGAGTCACATAAACATTTTGCAAGAATCAAAGTTGATTGTTGTCCCTGCGCGGATCGATTCTGATGCTTGAGGGAATTTTAAGCAGTATTTTTGAGTTCGTGTGCCTTTCACGGCCTGGTCTATTTTTACACCTCCATCCATCTTGTAATACAAAGGCGAGAAATCAGAAGATGGTTGAAGAAGAAACAAACCGAACCAGAAGGAGGAATTGATTAGCCAAATACAACTAAGTTTTTACATATGTCAGTGGCAGGAGAGTGATGGATCGGCCCTCTTCAGGGGGATCTCATATGTGAGTCACATAATGTGACGTCATAGTCACGTGACCTAGTGACGTCATGTTGTGTTGTCATGGTAGCCCGCGTAAGCGGCCATCTTGGACGCCACCGCATAGTGATACGTGGTGTTAGTGCGCATGCGCAGTGCGTGTTGTGAGGATGATACGTGCTTCTCTCGGCCAATTTGTATACTGGATGCCGCCATCTTGGTTTCTATGGTAGCACGTGGTTGTTATGTTACCCAAAGGCTTACAAATATGTTCGGGGGTGTGTTTCTTTGAACAAGAGTAATTTCCCGATTCGTAGAATTGCCACAAACAACCCGGCAACCTCTACAAATCACCAAAAACGACTTTATTTACTACGGATTTCCCATGTTATCGGCTTAGCACGTAGTGCTATAGAAACGAGGGGACTACCACCCCCGGGGTGAGTTCGATTGAATTAGAATATTTTTCTGGCTTGGATACTTCACAGAATAACCCAAATGGATCTTACAACCCCTGCAAACCACCAAAACCTATCTCAAACCACCAAAACGGACTGGTGAACCCCTGTTTGGGGCATATAAAAATAACACGTAATGCAATAGGACCGAAATATCTCCTGGGGGTGTGTTCTATTTAATATTGCTGCTGGACCTGATTTTATCAGAACCCCATTTTATGCCTATTGCAGATGCTACTTACACTAACACTGATTGTCTATCCAGTCCAAACTATATCTGATTCTCTCGGCCAAGTCTTATTATCACCAGTGCTTCATTTTCCGTAACCTGTATTCAGAGTTATCTCCCTTGTGTAGAACAAGGGCCTATATCATTCATAAAGCCAAGAATCTATCGAGTAGTTACTGCTAAGTCATTGCTTGAACGACTCGAATCTCATCGAGCAAATTAGCTTTAGAGCAATTGTTCGATCGAGTGACTCGCAGATACTGCTCGAACGACTCGAATCCCATCGAGCAAATGAGCCATAGAGCAATTGCTCGTTTGAGTGACTCGCACATACTGCCCTTCGACTCATTTCGGCATTTGAGGATACTTATGGCCTAGTATTGTGTTATTATTCGAGAATACCTTTTAAAGGATACTTACATAAGGATACTATTACTTGTTTGGCACAGCCTTCTAGGCCATCCCAGGACATAACTATCCCAAATCCCTGCTATAAGCCAGCGAGCAGTTACTGCTAAGTCATTGCTCGAACGACTCGAATCACATCGAGCACATTAGCTTTAGAGTAATTGCTCTGTCGAGTGACTCGCACATACTGCTCGAACGACTCGAATCCCATCCAGCAAATGGGCCATAGAGCAATTGCTTGTTCGAGTGACTCGCACACACTGCTCTTCGACTCATTTCGGTATTTGAGGATACCTATGGCCTGGCATTGTATTATTATTTGAGGATACATTTTATAATAGGATACTTACATAAGGATACTATTACTTGTTTGGCCCGGCCTTCTAGGTCACCCCAGGGCATACCTGTCCCAAATTCTATTAAATAGAACACACCCACGGGATATATTTCAGTCCTATAGCATTACGTGTTATTTTTATATGCCCAAACATAGGGGTTCGCCAGTCCGTTTTGGTGGTTTGAGATAGATTTTGGTGGTTTGCAGGGGTTGTCAGGTTCATTTTGGTAGCAATACAACGAAGTATCCAAACCAGAAAATTACTCTAGTTCAATCGAACTCGCACCGGGGGTGGGGGTCCTCTCGTTTCTATAGCACTACGTGCTAAACCGATAAAATGGGGAATCCGTAGTAAATAAAGTCGGTTTTGGTGATTTGGAGAGGTTGCCGGGTTGTTTGTGGTAATTCTACAAATTGGGAAACTACTCTTGTTCAAAAGAACACGTCCTCCAAACATACCCCCATCTTGTAAGCCTTTGGGTAACATAACAACCACGTGCTACCATAGAAACTAAGATACCGGAAACACGTATCACCCCAACAACACGCACTGCGCATGCGCACTAACAACACGTATCACTATGGGGATTACGTAACAAAATCGCCACTCACGCGGTCTACCATGGCAACACAACATGACGTCTCTAGGTCACGTGACTATGACGTCACATATGAGATCCCCCATGAGATCCCCCTGATTTGGGCCGATCCATCGCTCTCCTACTACTTATGTGATTAAATTATTACAGATAATTATGTCTGCCTGTATAAGACGTTATTTATTTACATATTTATTTATTAGAGTTTAACGATACTTTCGGCAGCCAGAGCCACTTAGTGTCGGGCCGTTTTACGGGTGAAGGTGGGTGCAGGAGGCCAGAGTGCCTGTAGAGAACCACCGAGCAGCGGTGAGCAACTAACCATCTCCAAACACAAACACAAACAGGATCAGATTAATTGAAGTCAAGTGCATCATCGAAGTACAGTACGCCTTAGCACACAGCGCCACCGTGCTCACACGTAGGCAATTGGGATTACGTGCCTTGCCTAAGGACACAATGCTGTTATCGCTGGTCAGGATCGAACTCCAATGCTCTGATAATGAGCCACCTGGCTTCGTGTACCGACATATTTATACAAGGGAGTCAGAAGCAGCCCCCACCCTCTCCCCCAAACACACACCCTATCTTGAGGTTGGGGGTGACAGGGCGTGTCCTTTTTCGTGCACTAGACTGAGGAACTTTCAAGTATTCGTTTCTAACGTGTTTTAGTGCTAGCTATTTTGATAATCACCAAATAAAGAATCTATACAATTAACGGGGTGAGTTCAAAGGCATTATATATGTATATATAATTGATTCCGATTTGTGACATTTTTATTTTTAATACCTCGCTGTAGGGAACCAATATATAATAAAATGTCAATACTACCGAGTACCACATTACAATTTATGATGCGTTGTAAACTTCCGGTCTTAACTCATACCCAGGGTCTAGTGCCCTTCTTGATACCCCATACCCTTTTATTAGTATAGTCTCGGTTGTTATTGCTTCACATCGTAACCTGTAGGTGGAAAGAGCGGAGGAAGATATAGACACTCTGCTGCCCATCTACCCAGATTCTGCAGTCTCTGTGCTGGTCATCGGATCCAAGTATACATTTCAGTGTGCCGCCCCGGTTCTGGTCACAATGTGGCGGTGTACTCTTCAGTGCTCCACGTTTGTTAAAAGGTATTGGAAAACTCCTCGAGCTCTCCCCAGTACTGCCGCGTATGTGTTGGTTACTGAATCTTGGTACTCCCCGGTATTGATTATACCGTTCTGCTGTCTTTGTGTAGGTCACAGAGGCGATGTACACCCCTCCCGTAGTTCTGGCGCATTTGGGCTGGTAACGTAACTGTCACGTGACATAATATCACTTCCGAGATCATCCGCGGAGTTCAAAAATAAAGGCTCGTCCAGCGCTTGACATATTACTGTCAATTAAAACTCCTCTGTATAATGTATACTCCTCTGAACCGCATTCCTTTATCTCCTTTACCCCCCCCCCCCCCCTTGACTGTTACATGGCCGCGGTATACCTCTGTGTCTCAACCGCCCACTTTACGCCAATTGTTAGTAAAGCAGCGATGCATCATGGAACAGTCAGCATCCTTGATTGAGTAATGAATAGGAAAACAGGGCCTCATGGAAATGGTCAGTATCCCTGCTGGAGAATTGAAGAGGAAAGCAGTGAGGCATCACGGGAACGGAGTCATTGGAGTATTTTATAGATCGTTAGAGGGTATCATAATTTGTTTAGTGTTTAATTTATTTGTTGTTTAAATTGAAAAAAAATCAGTCACAGCCCTAAAACTACAACCTGTCATTGCTTGTACAATTCGATAGTGAAGAAATTAAAATTCCATATCACTTGTCTGCTGAAATGAACCCGTGTCATCAGTGGCGATTCTAGGATTCTGTGTTTGGGGGGAGATACATTTCAATCATGCCTTATGATGTGTAGCATCTTCGACCACGCGTAGTGGGACCCCCTCTCATCGATGGGTTCTAGAACTTCTGGGGTAAATGTTGGAAAGTTGAAGGTCTGTGTGGTCCTCAGTTGGCCTTGCACCCGATTGTAATGTTTTTCATGCTTTATACAGACTCAAGTCAACTTTTGAAAAAGGGAAATAAATCTATAACGGCTCACAAGGGACCCACGCTGGAGTTCTACCGTACATATACGCAGAACGTCAATTTATAACGGCTCACAGGGGATCCACGCCGGAGTTATACCGTACACATACACAGAACGTTAATTTATAACGGTCCACGGGACCCACGCCGAAGTCATACTGTACACATACACAGAACGCCAATTTATAACGGCCCACAGGGGACCTACGCCGGAGTTATACTGTACACATACACAGAACGCCAATTTATAACGGTTCACAGGGATCCACGCCGGGGTTATAACGTTCATATACACAGAACGTCAATTTATAACGGTCCACGGGATGCACGCCGGAGGTAAACTGTACACATACACAGAACGCCAATTTATAATGGCCCACAGGGGACCCACGCCGGAGTTACACTCTACGCATACACAGAACGTCAATTTATAACGACGCACAGGGGGCCCATGCTGGAGTTATACCGAACACATACACAGAACATCAATTTATAACGGCTCAGAACGGATCCACGCCGGAGTTACACTGTACGCATACACAGAACGTCAATTTATAACGGCTCACAGGGGATCCACGCCGGAGTTATACCGTACATTTACACAGAACGTCAATTTATAAGTCCACGGGACACACGCCGGAGTTATACTGTACACATACACAGAACGCCAATTTATAACGACCCACATGGGACTCACGCGGAGTTATACTGTACACATACACAGAACGCCAATTTATAACGACCCACAGGGGACCCACGCCGGAGTTATACTGTACACATACACAGAACGCCAATTTATAACAGCCCACAGGGGACCCACGTCGGAGTTACACTCTACGCATACACATAACGTCAATTTATAACGGCCCACAGGGGACCCACGCATGAGTTAAACTGTACGCATACACAGAATGTCAATTTATAACGGCTCACAGGGGATCCACGCCGGCGTTATACCGTACATATACGCAGAACGTCAATTTATAACGGCTCACAGGGGATTCACGCCAGAGTTATACCGTACACATACACAGAACGTCAATTTATAACAGTCCACGGGACACACGCCGGAGTTATACTGTACATATACACAGAACGCCAATTTATAACGGCCCACAGGGGACTCACGCGGAGTTATACTGTACACATACACAGAACGCCAATTTATAACGCCCCGCAGGGGACCCACGCCAGAGTTATACTGTACACATACACAGAACGCCAATTTATAACAGCCCACAGGGGACCCACGTCGGAGTTACACTCTATGCATACACATAACGTCAATTTATAACGGCCCACAGGGGACCCACGCCTGGGTTAAACTGTACGCATACACATAATGTCAATTTATAACGGCTCACAGGGGATCCACGCCGGCGTTATACCGTACATATACGCAGAACGTCAATTTATAACGGCTCACAGGGGATCCACGCCGGCGTTATACCGTACAGTACGCAGAACGTCAATTTATAACGGCTCACGGGGGGATTCACGCCGGAGTTGTACCGTACACATACACAGAACGTCAATTTATAACAGTCCACGGGACCCACGCCGAAGTTATACTGCATACATACACAGAACGCCAATTTATAACGGCCCACAGGGGACCCTCGCCGGAGTTATACTGTACATATACACAGAACGCCAATTTATAACGGCCCAGTAGGGACCCTCGCCGGAGTTATACTGTACACACACACAGAACGTCAATTTATAACGGCTAACAGGGGATCCACGCCGGAGTTACACCGTACACATACACAGAACGTCAATTTATAACGGTCCACGGGATCCACGCCTGAGTTAAACTGTACACATACACAGATCGCCAATTTATAACGGCCCACAGGGGACCCACGCTGGAGTTACACTGTACGCATACATAGAACATGAATTTATAACGACGCGCAGGGGACCCATGCTGGAGTTATACGAACACATACACAGAACATCAATTTATAACGGCTCAAAACGGATCCACGCCGGAGTTATACTGTATACATGCACAGAACGTCAATTTATAACGGCTCACCGGGAATCCACGCTGGAGTTATACTATGCACATACACATAACGTCAATTTATAACGGCTCACAGGGGACCCACGCCGGAGTTATACTGTACAAATACACCGAACGTCAATTTATAACGGCTCACAGGGGACCCACGCCGGAGTATGTACTGTACACATACACAGAACGTTGATTTAAAATCGATCACAGGGGATCAACGGCCGAGTTATACTGTACACAAACACAGAACGTCAATCTATAAATGCCCACAGGGGGTCCACGCCGGAGTTATACAATCCACATACACAGAACGTCAATTTATAACGGCTCACAGGAGATCCAAGCCGGAGGTATACTATACACATACACAGAAAATCAATTTATAGCGGCTCACAGGGGACTCACGCCGGAGTTATACTATACACATACACAGAACAAAACGTCAATTTATAACGGCTCACAGGGGATCCGCGCCGGAGTTATACTATACACATACTATTTATTTATTTATTTATTTATTTATTTATTTATTTATTTATTTATTGTTGTTTATGGTCACATATTTCTGCACAATGGCTAATCATGACCACAACATGGAGATAAAGTCAAGGTCAGTAAATCGTTTATACCCCACGTTGCCTATTTTAGAGGACTTGCACCCCAAGCTTTAGTGACTGGGTCCTATTTTACCAGTGAAACAGAGCTTGTTTACCACAGTAAACACGCACTGCTTCACTTCCAGGTGTTCCAACGGGGGATACTACGTCAATTTATAACGACCCACAGGGGATCCAAGCCGGAGTTATACTGTACACATATACAGAACGCCAATTTATAACGGCCCAGTGGGGACCCACGCCGGAGTTATACCGCACACACACACAGAACGCCAATTTATAACGGCTCACAGGGGATCCACGCCGGAGTTATACCGTACACATACACAAAATGTCAATTTATAACGGTCCACGGGACCCACGTCGGAGTTAAACTGTACACATACACAGAACGCTAATTTATAACGGCCCACAGGGGACCCACGCCGGAGTTACACTGTACGCATACACAGAACGTCAATTTATAACGACGCACAGGGGATCCATGCTGGAGTTATACTGAACACATACACAGAACGTCAATTTATAACGGCTCACAGAGGGCCCACGTCGGAGTTATACTGTACACATACACAGAACGTCAATTTATAACGGCTCACAGAGGACCCACGCCGGAGTTATACTATACACATACACAGAACGTCAATTTATAATGGAGTTATACTGTACACATACACGGAACGTCAATCTGTAACGGCCCATAGGAATCCACGCCGGAGTTATACTGTACACATACACAGAACGTCAATTTATAACGGCCCACAGGGGATCCAAATCGGAGTTATACTGTATACATACACAGAACGTCAATCTATAACGGCCCATTGGGGATCCACGCCGGTGATATACTGTACACATACACAGAACGTCAATCTATAACGGCTCACGGGGGATCCACGCCGGAGTTATACTGTACACATACACGGAACGTCAATCTATAACAGTCCATAGGGGATCCACGCCGGAGGTGTACTGTATACATACACAGAACGTCAATCTATAACGGCCCATAGGGGATCCACGTCGGAGTTACACTCTTCTATACATGCACAGAACAATTTATAACGACCCGCATGGAATCCACGCCGGAGTTATACTGTGCACATACAGAGAACGTCAATCTATATCGGCTCACAAGTGATCCACTCTGGAGTTATACTGTACACATACACAGAACGTCAATTTATAACGGCTCACATGGGATCCAGCCGGAGTTATACTATACACATACACAGAACGTCAATCTATAACGGCTCACAGGAGACCCACGACGGAGTTATACTGTACACATACACAGAACGTCAATTTATAACGGCTCACAGAGGACCCACGTTATACTGTACACATACTCAGAACGTCAATTTATAACGGCTCACAGGGGATCCACGCCGGAGTTCTGCTATACACATATCCAGAACGTCAATCTATAACGTCTCACAGAAGGCCCACGCCGGAATTATACTAAACACTTACACAGAACGTCAATTTATAAAGGCTCACTGAGGACCCACGCCGGAGTTATACTGTACAGATACACAGAACGTCAATTCATAACGGCTCAGAGGGGATCCACGTCGGAGTTATACTATACACATACACAGAACGTCAATTTATAACGGCTCACAGGAGACCCACGCCGGAGTTATACTATACACATACACAGAACGTCAGCTCATAACGGCTCACAGAGGATCCACGCCGGAATTATACTATACACATACACTGAACGCCAATTTATAACGGCCCACAGGGGATCCACGCCGGAGTTATACTATACACATACACAGAACGTCCATCTATAACGGCTCACAGGGGACCCACGCCGGAGTTATACTGCACATATGACATCTATAGAACATCAATCTATAACGGCCCACAGGAGACCCACGCCGGAGTTATACTATGCACATACACAGAACGTCAATTTATAATGGCTCATAGAGGACCGACGCCGGAATTATACTGCACACATACACAGAACGTCAATCTATAACGGCTCACATGGGATCCAAGCCGGAGGTATACTATACACATACATGGAAAGTCAATTTATAACGGATCACAGGGGATCAACGCTGAAGTTACACTGTATGCATACACAGAACGTCAATTTATAACGGATCACAGGGGATCCACCCTGGAGTTATACTGTACACATACACAGAACGTCAATCTATAACGGCTCACATGGGATCCAAGCCG
Source organism: Pictodentalium vernedei (assembly GCA_031216915.1). Lineage (NCBI taxonomy): Eukaryota > Metazoa > Mollusca > Scaphopoda > Dentaliida > Dentaliidae > Pictodentalium > Pictodentalium vernedei. The sequence continues at coordinate 514,136,187 of CM062293.1, forward strand.
GGGGTATACTATACACATACATGAAAAGTCAATTTATAACGGATCACAGGGGATCAACGCTGGAGTTACACTGTATGCATACACAGAACGTCAATTTATAACGGATCACAGGGGATCCACCCTGGAGTTATACTGTACACATACACAGAAAGTCGATTTATAACGGCTCACAGGGGGTCCACGCCGGAGTTATACTACACACATACACAGAAAGTCGATTTATAACGGCTCACAGGGGATCCACGCCGGAGTTTTTCTGCACACATACACATAACGTCAATTTATAACGGATCATAGGGGATCCACGCCGGAGTTATACTATACACATACACAAAAAGTCGATTTATAACGGCTCACAGGGGATCCACGCCGGAGTTATACTGCACACATACACATAACGTCAATTTATAAAGGATCACAGGGGATCCACGTCTGAGTTAAACTATACACATACACAGAAAGTCGATTTATGACGGCTCACAGGGGATCCACGCCAGCGTTATACTGTGCACATACACAGAACGTCAATTTAAAACGGATCACAGGGGATTAACGCAAGAGTTATACTGTACACATGCACAGAAGGTCGATTTATAACGGCTCACAGAGGACCCACGCCGGAGTTACACTGCACACATACACAGAACGTCAATTTAAAACGGATCACAAGGGATCAACGCTGGAGTTATACTGTACACATACACAGAACGTCAACCTATAACGGCCCACATGGGATCCACGCTGGTGGTATACTATTCACATACACAGAACGTCAATTTGTAGCGGCTCACGGGAGACCCACGCCGGAGTTATACTGTACACATACACAGAACGTCAATATTTAACGGCACACAGGGGACCCACGCTAGAGTCATACTGTATATATACACTGAACGTCAATTTATAACGGCTAAGATGGGACCAACGCCGGAGTTATACTGTATACATACACAGAATGTCACAATGTGTGAATGCATTTGTCAATAAACAACACGACTGTCCGTGCGGAAGAATAGAACGAGAGGCGAAGACTCTCATTCTATCCTTCTGATATGGTACTACGTGGTGTTGTGATTATTACACTCCTCTATGACAGAGAATATGTTAATCTTTTACTTCAAACACATGCACACAAAGTTTCAAAATTTATTTCCAAATTGACATACGATTTGTCCGCTGGATCTGGGCCAGAATGCGATGTTTCGATTGGCAGTTTCCGAAAATGGGCGGCGTGGAGTTTACTTCTTTCGATGGATCTATTGCGTCAGGTGGTAAAATGGTCCGTCAAAGGAAATCCGAATGGAACACATGCTCGGTAGGTATTTGTAATAAACTCGGAAGCGGCATTATCAGCTATTAGACATGTACACATCCACTTGTGGGGGTCGTGGCTGTCTCGTGTTTTTCGGATAATACCGTATCCCTGGTATCGATGTGTGCATGTGTGTATGAAAAAAATTAGATTCAGAAAATAGGTGAGGCTACGCCAGATCCCCCCCCCCCCCCCCACACACACACACCCTGCTCTGGACCACCCCACGTTCATCAATTAATGTTTTTCATTAATCAAGTCGAAGAATCATTGCGTTGTAAATGGCTATCTAAAACAAAATTCCAACAAAAAGCAAGACATTTTAAATTATTTAATAAATTAATATTTAATTAAATATTCATGTAGATGTTGAGAAAAATAAAAATGGATAAATATACAAAGTATATGAATTTGAGGATTGCGTTACAAAATACATGAGTTAAATATATGTCATGATGAGATAAAGGTACACAGACGTTTATATGTAATATTATAGTTGATGTGGTGAAAGTAAGTTGTAATTAACAAACAAATCATTCTATTGTTCGCTAAACGATAGATGATCGGATCAATTGCGGAAAGATAGAAATCGTGTCTCCTACTATGAAAATATAGAAATTTTCATTTTCATGGTATCAATCAAAATTGCGGCTTTCAAAGCATCACTTCAAGGTGAATACGAGTCAAATTATCACTGGAAATGGTCAATTTGTTCTACAACGTATAATGAAAAGGAAATCTGGTGTTTTTGAGCGGATATTGATATTTTCCAGCAATAATTCAACACGTATTCTCATTGAATTGATGCATTAAACCCACCAGCTGAATCAGATCGCAAGACTCTACCTATTCCGCGTATCGGGCAAATCACTTCCACGTATCAATGCGCATTAGCTGTTTACTTTCATGCATCAATTCAAGGTTGAAACGAGTGAAATTATCGAAAGACGTGATCAGATTCTTATAACAAAAAACTTTAATAATATGAAAATCTAGTGTTTTTAAGTGGATACCGAAAATAATCCCTCCCGTAACTGCGACAAAAGGATATTTTCCGTAAGCTCATGAAAAATAAACACGTGTCTCGGTCACTCGGAAGATAATTTTCGATATCCACTCAAAAACACAAAATATCCTCTACTTATTTTCTCTTTGAACACTGATAAAACTACCACAAGAAACTTTTTTTTATTTATTCCCATTGATGAAACGACGACAAGAAAGTCTATTTCATCTTAATCACTGTAGGAGCTGGCATCCACCCAGATAATAACTATTGATTCCTGTTGTAATACAAAATGACAAGCAAAGTCGCCAATGTATCTCTAGATTTAAATCAGAGGTTCATTAACTGAAACAATGCTTGTAATTTCTTTGCATGATGTACACAGACGGACTCTCATGGGTGGCAGAGTTCTGACCACAATGGCGAGTGGTGATCGGTTGTGTTTGGCACCACTTCATGTCCAACAACCACTTTGCATAAGAAATGCTCTTTCGACCACCACTAAATTCTCCCCAATATCACAGTCTTAACTCACATATTAATCGCCATTCGAAAGTTCTTTGAGCAGAATCCTTGATTAGGTACTACTACTAAGAACCAGTTCCACAAGTTAATTATTTATTTATTGTTGTTTGAGGTGACATATTTCTTCTGCACAAAGATTAATTGTGATGGCCACAAGGAAATGAAGTCAAGATTACTGTATCCTTGTCGTTGCTACCCATGTGAACCATTTTACAGGACTTTCACATCAATCATTAGTGACTGGGTCCTATTTTTCCAGTAAAACAGGGCTTGCTTACTACAGTAAACTTACAATGTTTCAGTTCTCAGGGTTCCCACGAGAGCACAAGTTTATTTCACACAACTGAAAGTTAGACTTTCCTTAAACGGATGAATGAGATAATTCTGTTATCCACTCCGTAGAGTTTATTTTTTTATTATATGTTTTACACAATAACTTAAAAATAGAGAGCAGAAACACAAACAGTGTGCAGGGACTGACGGGAAAGGAATGATTACTCTCATTTTCCTTCACTCTAAATGTTTCACTGGGGGAGTGGGGGAGGGGGAGGCAATTAATCACTCGCCTTCATGATGTGTGTAGAAATTATTTCGTCACCCGTTACCTGGCCCAACTAGGAGACGATACTTCAAAACATTACCTCGCATAACTAAAATCTTTATTTTTTTTTTTTTTTTGCTTAAAACATAGCTTATGGCACCTTACTGGAATGAGCTCGTTCCAATGACAGGTCACATATTATGTTTTTAGAGGAAAAATGAAATAAAATCTATATGGTCATTTTCGTGTATAGTGCTGGTCAGTTTGGGCTGTCATGTTAGGTTTGCGGTTAAAATCACTCTCCTGAATTTTTCAATCTCGCAAAATCAAAATGAGGAGAGTGATTACTTACTCGCCTGCATTCTCTTCTCGGCAGTCACTGATTGTGATGTCAAACAGCCTGGCAATAAAGAAAAATAACATTTAGTCTATGAATATGTGGAAATAATCTTGATCACTTTCTTGTTATCCTATAAAAAATATTGTGTCTACATTTATTTGCCTGTATTGGTGTTTAAGGTCACTATCAGTACCTGTGCCAAAATTGTGACTATACAACAAGTATCAATTCATGAAAAGCCAACCATTCATATCTACACTACAGTCTGGGTAGATCCAGTAAAATAAGTTTTAGATGAATGTAAACCTACAAGAATTTCAAATATTTAACTCAGAATACAAAATATATCATAATCTAATGTACTGTATTGTAATCATTTATTTATTTATTGATGTTTAAAATAACATATTTCTACACAATGGCAAATAGTGATGTAAATTTAAGACCAGCTATAGGTATACTGCCCATTTTAGAAGACGTCCACCCCAGGCATTGCTTACCAGGTCCTATTATACGAGTAAAACAGTTTGTTTACCACAGCAACCAAGCACTTGCTTCACTTCTTGCGGTTCCCATGGGAGCATGTATAGTGATCAGAAAAGTGGACAAAACATTTTGATTGGATTGTGACTGAATCATGATCCGGTCCAAACTATCTTTCCACCTTTCTCACCATAACACAGCTGAATCTAACCTTTTTACTATTTATTTATTTATTTATTGGTGTTTAAGGTCACATATTTTGCACATTGGCTAATCATGACCACGACAGTTTTACGGGCGGAGGAACCCGGAGTACCCGGAGAGAACCACCGAGCAACGCCGAGTAACTGTCAGCTCCCCAACATACTAACTCCACACAAGCAGGGTTAGCATTGGTTGAAGACAGGTGCACCATCGACGTGCAGTACGCCTTAGTACACAGCGTCACCGTGCCCCCACGTGGGCAATGGAGGTGAAGTGTCTTACCCAAGGACACAACGCGATTGCCGTAGGTGGGATTTGAGCTGAGGACCTCTCGGCTTGCAGCCTGCACCTCTACCTACTGAGCCACCGCGCCCCCATCTAACCTTTTACAAAAGAAATTTGAGAACATTGAATGTGAGGCACTGTTTCCTTCTGTTTTTCACGATTCAACCATAAATTCGTAATATTTAATCAATGCATTGGACATTTGTGACCCAATGTTGTATTAGCGTGTCACGATACAACAGCTGAAAAAATGTTCTTGAAAAAATCTATTTGATATTCATAAAAATTGTGTAGTAAATGTTTGGTGTGTGCAAGGTATATATAATTAATTGAGTTATTCAATTGAAAAACATACGATTAGGCTTGATCCACTGTATATAGACGGTAGGGCTGTCACGATTAATCGACTGTTGATCGGTCACGGCGAAATCGATTAGTATTTTTCGTTGTCGAATAATCGGTAAATTGTATCCCGTTTTAGACGTTTAATAATCAGAAGAAAATTTGAACTTCGCAACTGCCGACCGGTCTTGATTATTACACTGACAGTTCAAAAGTTCAGAACATCAAAGCTTTGAATGCACCTAAAAAGGATCGTCTTCGTTGTTTCCTTGAGGTAGGAGAACTGACTTGAACTTCACTTTTATCGACTTCAAAGAGAGGGGGGGGGGGGGAGGTCATTTAGGTACGATTAATTGTCGATTATTTGCGACGATTAATCGATTCCTAAATTAAAAAATCGCGACAGCCCTAATAGACGGTAATCTCTAAAACACCAAACAGCTGTTGTTTCCACCCATTGAATAAACTGCCATTTTAGGGAAAAGTTCAAGTTACACAAGCCAAGTTTCAATGAACCGTTGGGCTGGACCCAGAGATCATTTAATTGAAATAGACCCTGTGTCCTGACTAATGCAGCTGCTTCTTCACAGAATTTTTAGTTATTGCCAGAGATGAAATCCCACTCAATAGGTGATTCAATGAGAGTCCAGATTTACATTATGTAACTGTTAGACAAAATATGTCCACACCACAGTTACATGTACATGCAAGTAACTAATTTAGGACAACCAATTATATGTTATAATTACATGTACAATTGTACATGTAAGTAACTAATTTAGGACAGCCAGTTGTATGTTTATAACTACATGTATGACATGACAACATGGACTTCAGCTGCAGATTCTCCAAATGTTTACTTTGTTTTTTGTTTCATTTGGTGATTTCATCATTTATCTAATAGCCAAGTTATTTTCCAGAGTTGCTGTGTTATTATAAAAAACTAATAGGCATTTACGCATTATGATTACAATAAATATACTGTGCTAAACAAAAGAATATCCTACAATCTAGCAAAGATTCACCGATTTGAAGTTCTCCCTGTTGGAAGGGCAATTTTAATAAACACACAGGCCCAAATAAGGTGTATACAGGATGAAAGAATTCCCCAGAATTAATAAACATACATGGATATTTATTAGGAACACAAGACGAAGAGTAGGTAACTTTCTTAAGGGTGCTGAAAGCAGGCGGAGGGGAGGCGCCTCCTTGTCCTAACACCAAGGTGACGAAGGAGGCATAATGTATTCTTTTTTGCCCCAGATGTACACTAGTGGAAAAGACTTTACTTTTTGAGAACTACAATGGAAGGACTCTGGGCGAGTATTTGTTTCAAAAGTACTTTCCATGTACCAATACCACTGTGAGGGGGGGGGGGGGGGGTGGGTGTCATCGCTCATCAGGTATAATGGTAGAGGCTGGTCAATATTGACAAAACAAAGAAGCTATAAAATCGGTCAGGTGAGTTCTTAAGATTTTACATGAATGTATATCTATCTAAAATTCACCAAATATTACATATAAACTTGTGAAAACTGCCATCATGCTTGGGAACTGACCATTCTAGCAGTCCTGGAAATGAGACGGGTGCGAGTGCAATTGCTCCCATCAGCACCCGTGTTTTCTATTTTCCTGGAGCTAAAAATGCACTTGCTGAAAAATATTGTGGAACACTGATATACCGTGAGGGCAAAAAAAATGTGTACTGTTTTGAGAAAGCAGCACTCTGTGGCCATTAGCAAGTTACTGCCATAATTTAACAATTTCTTATTTATTTAACGACTTGAATCTGAGCGGCCGCTTTTCAAGCCAGGGAAATAATATGCCATAATATTATTAAATAGGATGGCTGTTCAGTAAATGTGTGTGAGGTGAAAATATTAATTGGTCTACCCCAAATAATGAATATGGACTCTTCTAATCGCTGTCATTGAACTGGCATGGAATATACCACAAGAGTTCAAAGGGTTAAGGTTTCTGGTGTTTGGTGACTTAATTCCCTCTAAAATTCATATACTAACATTTTACGGGTGCAATTTAGTCTCGTCGCTGATTTCACGGGAGATTAAAACGGCACCCGTCAATTTTTCATTCTAGTAAAGTATATATATATCATACCTTGAATGGAACCAGTGCATTCTGTAATGATGCGTTTTGCAGTTGGCACCTTGTTTCACTCAAAGGTAATATATAATGCCAATACTATTGAGTGTCACATTACACTTTATGTACGTTGTAAACACCCAATCTAAACTCATACCCAAAGGGCCAGAGTTGTGTACCCTTTTTGATACTCCGCCCCCTTGCCCTCTGATGCTTCCAGCATCCTTGGAATATCATGAGAGCTGGGATAAATTGCCGGCCAAAATATTACGGCAAGCCTTGGGCACGCAGGTGCGGAAATTGTGTTACAGTATTTAAATCATACAAGTCATGCAGTCTCTATTCTGTGTTCATTTAACTAGGGCTGTCGAAATTATTCGATTAGTCGACTAACCGTCGACTATTGAAGTAGTCGACGTTTTTTATTTTTAGTCGATCGTCGTTCATTTTCAAGGTGGTACACGTCTACTACACGCCGGGGCTAAATTGCATTGTTTTGTGAGGTGAATGATCAATGAAGGTGAATAACTTTAAATATCTAACCATAGTTAACATTCATATCCGGAAGACTGTACGGCTGTCACTGACTGTGTAAGAAAGAACACTCACAGTTACTCGAGAAGAATAGATTCTTCTGAATTTCTCCAGTCTTGTACACACGAATGCACCCATTGGAAAACCCAAAGCGCGGAAGTGACAAAATTAAGACCAAAGTCAGAACGTCAGATCACTTCTCAAAGTTCGGAACTTCAGACTAAGATCCAACTTTAACAACTGACGAGGGAATGCATAGATCTCAATGTTCAAAATTTCGAGAAACTTATTGCAGAAAGGAAACATATGCAGGAACGTTCCTTTGTAAATTCATTTTAATTCATCGGCTTCAATCTAGTTCAAACTTGGACCCGCAGTCAGTAATATTATTTTTGGGGTTGGTACGTCCTACAGGACGTACCAACCCCCAAAATTATATTACTGACTGTGGGTCCAAGATTGAACTACACGTAGCTTCAGTCGGGACCGATTTGTTGTTCCCACAACCCCACTTCGTCTGAACACACTGGTGCCATTGTCATGTTCAGAGTTTTACGAACAGAAGAATGATTTGCTAAAAAATCATGGGAAGCGACTATTAATCGACTAACCGTCGATTACTGGTAACGATTAGTCGATTACAAAAAATGATAGTCGCGACAGCCCTACATTTATTTATTTATTTATTGATGTTTAAGGTCACATATTTATGCACAATGGCTAATCATGACCGTGACAGTTTTACGGGTGGAGGAATCCGGAGTACCCGGAGAGAACCACCGAGCAACGACGAGCAGCTGCCAGCTCCCCAACATCGTAACTCGCGGTAGATTGGTTGGAGATATGCGCACCATCGACGTGCAGTACGCCATAGTACACGGCGTCATCGTGCCCCCACGCGTGCAATGGAGATGAAGTGTCTTGCCCAAGGACACAACGCGGTTGCCGCAGGTGGGATTCGAACCGAGGACCTCTCGGCTTGCAGCCTGCACCTCTACCTACTGAGCCACCACGCTCCCAGCCCTACATTTAACCACAGCTGGAGGTACACATACATTGTAAACAAGCACTGCTAGTAAAACAGTATCTGTTTGTCAGTCTGGGGATATTATACATGTATAAGTTCAACACTCACAGAAAGCTTCTGTAGTACGTGAGTGCTAACTGGGTATCACAACACATGGGTCGATTTACTTTCTAAAAGCTGAATAGCATTTTACTAATTTAGATAAATTTGGGTTGGGCATTTCCTATTATTTGCATGATTTTCTTTTGAAATTGATTATAGCCATACATGTACAATGTATATAAATGTATAATGCCTGGAGATACATGTAATACATGTTCACGTTTACAAGTCTCTCGCTGAAAGCTTCTCCAGTATATACTGTGTGATGTCTGGAGATAATACACGTCCATGTAAAGCGCTTAGCCTCTTACAGAAAGCTTCTCTAGTATACATGTATATGTATAATGTCATACAGTACATGTAATACATGTTCACGCATGCCCGGCAATCTAGAAAATCAAGGAGTGCAAACCAATTCCCCTCTTCAAATTGCTTAGGATTTCAATGCAAAAATGTGTATGCTATTTTGGTTATATTCACTTCAAAGTATTGATATTGTGACTGAAAATTGTACTACATAGTGGAAAAAGTGGCGCACACACATCTCATTATTCAAAATGTTGCATTCAGTTCTTTTGTAACTGTCTTCTACACTCAAAATGTAACGAAATGCAACACAGAATGGGTCGTGCATTATTGCGAATCAATGCAACACTGACAAATTGTCAACTGAGTTCCAATGTGTTCTCTGTGCCAGTAGGCACAGAGAACACATTGGAACTCAGGGGACGAAATGATAATAGATTTTAAAGGCAGTCCCAAATAGGTCTGGCATTCCAGAAAATCTAAAGGTGCAAAAAATTAAATTGCCCTCTTCATTTTTAGCTCAACTTTGACGAAGTCAAATTTGAGCTATTGTCATGGCCCGTCGTCCGTCTGTCCGTCCGTCTGTCCGTCCGTCCGTCTGTCCGTACGTCAACAATTGGCTATGGCTCGGGCTAGAGGTCGTATTTATGAACCGATCTTTACGAAACTTCTTGGGTACCTTTGTTATGACCGTGGGACGAGAACGAGTGTTTTTGGGTGCGGTCCAAAATTCAAGATGGCTGCCAGCCGCCATTTTGTACCGATGATGCAGAAATCTGTTTTTTGTACAGAACTTCCATATGAAAGCTCTGATTTGAATAATTTTTTGTATGAATGTTTAGTACCATGGGGTACATCACATAGGTGTCTTCTGGCTATTCCAACATGCTGAGAACAGTAGGTGTTGTTATAGTAGCTTGTGTTGTTTTAGTAATTAGTGGTTAATTAATTTCACAGGTGAATCCAGAATAAACCATTTTGTTCAGTTTGCTTTCAGTGAGATTTATTCACTTATTTAAACGTAAAACTTGAAAACAAGTTATGAAACAATTTATAATTTTAATTAATTATTAATGATGAAAGTGGTTGAGTTGGTGAGATTTATTCACTTTGACCAGTGCAAGTCATATATTTCCTATAAATATGCTGATTACTGCAATTTGTGGTTATCTAAACTGTTGGAGCTTTCTCCATTCCTTTTTTGTAACCGCTATGGTCATATACCGGGGCCGCTACCAAACCGGCGTTGCTGTTTGGTTTTCTTTTTTCCTTTTCCCTTAAAATTGCCATCGCACAACATTATATTCTGGCTCGGCTCGCCACCATGGTGGGACTCAAACCTCTACCATCGCCAAGCTGGAACCGAATAGAGCCCACTCTCCAATAGTCTTAATGGCGTTGAGGGTTTGGTCTTTGACAATCTATCACTCCAATGCAAACTGCCAGGAATTCTAACCGCGTGCATACCCCTTCAGACCCCATTTGAGACAATAGGAAAGCTAGGCCTGTGTGATCCAAGATCCAAGTGAAATAAAATAAGGCTAACCGGGTCGCAAGGGATTTGTAAATCCCACATCGTCCCTGCGCGCCTTCGGCGCGCTAAAACCTTTCATTCATTCATTTGTGGTTATTCTCAGTTTGTCATGGCTAGTGCACAGTTAGATGTTACTTTTACCACCAACAGACTTGGAAACCAGAACCTGATCCATAATGGGTTCAAGTTCCACGTAAAGACCAGGCGTGGTGACAGGATATACTGGCAGTGTTCTGCTCGCAACTGCCATGCCACTATAAACACTCTCCAAAACATACCTACCAAGATGGCCGGTAACCACAATCACCAATCTGACCCAACCAAACTCAAAGTGGATGCCATACTTCAAACCATGAAAGAAAGGGCCAAAAAAGAACTCACACCAATACCTACCATCTATGAGGAAGAACTAGTGAAACTTAGAAACAGAGAATGGAATGATGATACACAAGAACTAGTTCAGCAGATACCAACATTTCAGTTATGTAAAGACCAATTCTACAACCAGCGACACAAGACCTTACCCACATTAGCAACATCAGCAACAGACCTACAGTTACAAGGAGAATGGACGGAAACCACCACAGGACAACAATTCCTATTAAAAGACGACAACACCAATAGACGCATACTTCTCTTCAGTACTGAACAGAACCTTACTCACCTAGCCGCTGCAGACACAGTTTATGGTGATGGTACATTTTATACCTGCCCTACTTTTTTTTACCAGCTCTACACGTTCCATGCCATGGTTGACGGTGTGATGTTTCCCCTAGTATACAGTCTTCTACCAGGAAAGGACCAACACGTTTACACCAGACTACTGACTCTACTACAAGATGCATGTCAGCGCTACAACATCAGGTTCCGACCAGCAACACTCTTCCTTGACTATGAGGTAGCCATCAGAAATGCAGCATTTCAAGTATTCCCAGGTATCAACATCAAGGGCTGTTTTTTCCACTATACGCAATGTATCTGGAGGAACGCACAGAAACATGGCTTACAGGTACCCTACAAAGACAACGACGACATCCGTACTCTAGTAAGACGTGCTGCTGTACTGCCTTTACTACCACCCAACACAGTTGAAGACGTTTGGTTCCAAGCATTAGAAGACATCGAGGACGCCGATATCAATATACCAATCCTTCCGTTTACTGATTATGTTACCAGTAACTGGGTAGAAGGAGACCGTGACCTGTGGAACCACTACACAACAGAGGGACCAAGAACTACCAACCATCTTGAAGGCTGGCATGGTAAACTAAAGAAATTGGTCAAGGCTCCACATCCAAACATCTTCAACATGATAAAACTACTGAAACATGAAGAAGCTCGCGACTTTAAAGACTCGTCTACAGAACCAGGAGCTAACACCAGTCCAGTTTGCTGACGCTGCGTCACACTTATTACATCTAGACTAGACTTTATATGCTTGTTCTTGTTCATTGAGCCCATTCCAATGAGGGCATTTGTTGACATTTTTTGGAAAATTTGAAAAATCCAAATTAAAATAATATATTTTAATGTTCTCTGCGTTGGGTAAAGGGTTAAACCTGTAGAAACCATTGTGCTTGACATTTCATTTTTAATAATATGTGCTTATTTTTGATATCAGTTTTAATGCTTAAACTGTTATTATCCATTGTACTTTATATCTGATTTTTAATAATATGTGCTTATTTTTGATATTTGACTACAATGTTCTTAGTGCTGAAATGTTTCACATGAATATTTAATAAACAGTTTTTTTTTTCCAAAGACACACTTTTTGTTTTTACAGTATACACAAACATAATCCCTTGTTTATACAAGCATTCTGGCTATTCCTACATGGATTTTATAATTACCTACCTTCAGATTTTGAAACGTTGGAATAGCCAGAATAAACCATCACATATAATACGGGTTTTTTTTCTCGTGTGTAAATTGTGCAAATTAGACTAATTTTGATGTTTTTTGGTGTTAATTTCAGCACTGTAAGTGCAAATGCCAATACGGCTCGGGCTAGAGGCCATATTTATGAACCGATCTTTACGAAACTTCTTGGGTACCTTTGGTATCACCGTGGGATGAGAACGAGTGTTTTTGGGTCCGGTCCGAAATTCAAGATGGCCGATGGCAGCCATTTTGTACAAAATTAGGTGCAATCAGATTTTTGCACAGAACTTCCATATGAAAGCGCTGATTTGAATAATTTTTTGTGTGAATGTTTAGTACCATGGGATACATCACATATAATACGGGTTTTTTCTCGTGCAGAAATTATGCAAATTAGATGAACTTTGATATTTCAGTGCGACTTACACACATTAAGTACACATGTCAATACGACTCAGACTTGAGTCTGTATTTATGAACTGATCTTCACGAAATGTCTTGGGTACCTTTGTTATCACCTTGGGACGAGAACGAGTGTTTCTGGGTGCGGTCTAAAATTCAAGATGGCTGCCAGTGGCCATTTTGTACCGAAATTAGGTCTAATCAGTTTTTTGTACACAACTTCTATACAGCTCAGACTAGAGGCCATATTTATGAACCAATCTTTACGAACCTTGTTGGGTACCTTTGTTATCACCGTGGGATGAGAGCGAGTGTTTTTGGGTGTGGTCCGAAATTCAAGATGGCCACCAGCAGCCATTTTGTACCAAAATTAGTGCAATCAGTCTTTTGTACAGAACTTCTGTATGAAAGTTCTGATTTGAATAAATTTTTGTATGAATGTTTAGTTACATGGAATACATCACATATTCCAAGAGGTTTTTTTTCGTGCAGAAATTATGCAAATTAGATGAACTTTGACTTATTCAGTGCTACTTGCACAATGTGAGCACACATGTCAATACGGCTCAGGGTAGAGGCTGTATTTATGAACCGATCTTCACAAAACTTTTTGGGTACCTTTGTTATCACCTTGGGACGAGAATGAGTGTTTCTGGGTACGGTCCAAAATTCAAGATGGCTGCCAGTGGCCATTTTGTACCAAAATTAGGTCCAATCAGTGTTTTGTCACAAGTTCTATACAGCTCGTATTTATGAATTGATCTTCACAAAACTTCTTGGGTACCTTTGTTATCCCCGCTTTCGTCGGGAATATTGTCGTTATCTCCGTCCGTACGTACGTCCGTCCGTCCGTACGTCCGTCCGGTGTTACATTCACTTGCATTAATGTTTAAACTATGCTAATGTGTTCAGGTATCACCAGTACATGTGCATGAAGGTTTCGGGATTTTGATTTGGTTCCAAGTGGTTGCAGTGGAACCATTTTTATCCTTAGAAAATCTTTGTCCGCTCAAAGGTTCTTAGGGTATTGAATTCGATGCGTTTAAACCATGTTAACATGTTCAGATAGCATCTGTAGATGTGCATGAAGGTTTCGGAATTTTGATTTGGGTCCAAGTGGTTCCAGTGGAACCACTTTTATCCTAAGAAAATCTTTGTCTGCTCAAAGGCTCTTAGGATATTGAATTCGAAACTTTTAAACCACGTTAACATGTTCAGATAGCATCTGTAGATGTGCATGAAGGTTTCGGAATTTTGATTTGGGTCCAAGTGGTTCCAGTGGAACCACTTTTACCCTCAGAAAATTTTTGTCCGCTCAAAGGCTCTTAGGGTATTGAATTCGAAACATTTAAACCATGTTAACATGTTCAGATAGCATCTGTAGATGTGCATGAAGGTTTCGGAATTTTGATTTTGTTCCAGGTGGTTCCAGTGGAACCACTTTTATCCTTAGAAAATCTTTGTCCGCTCAAAGGTTCTTAGGGTATTGAATTCGAAACGTTTAAACCATGTTAACATGTTCAGATAGCATCTGTAGATGTGCATGAAGGTTTCGGAATTTTGATTTGGGTCCAAGTGGTTCCAGTGGAACCACTTTTATCCTTACAAAATCTTTGTCCGCTCAAAGGCTCTTAGGGTATTGAATTCGGAATGTTTAAACCATGTTAACATGTTCAGATAGCATCTGTAGATGTGCATGAAGGTTTTGGAATTTTCATTTGGATCCAAGTGGTTCCAGTGGAACCACTTTTACCCTCAGAAAATCTTTGTCCGCTCAAAGGCTCTTAGGGTATTGAATTCGAAACGTTTAAACCATGTTAACATGTTCAGATAGCATCTGTAGATGTGCATGGAGGTTTCGGAATTTTTATTTGGTTCCAGTGGAACCACTTTTATCCTTAGAAAATCTTTGTCCACACAAAGGCTCGTAGGGTATTGAATTTGAAACGTTTAAACCATGTTAACATGTTCAGATAGCATCTGTAGATGTGCATGAAGGTTTTTGAATTTTGATTTGGGTCCAAGTGGTTCCAGTGGAACCACGTTTATCGTTAGAAAGTCTTTGTCCGCTCAAAGGCTCTTAGGGTATTGAATTCGAAACGTTTAAACCATGTTAACATGTTCAGAGAGCATCTGTAGATGTGCATGAAGGTTTCGGAATTTTGATTTGGTTCCAGGTGGTTCCAGTGGAACCACTTTTATCCTTAGAAAATCTTTGTCCGCTCAAAGGTTCTTAGGGTATTGAATTCGAAACGTTTAAACCATGTTAACATGTTCAGATAGCATCTGTAGATGTGCATGAAGGTTTCGGAATTTTGATTTAGGTCCAAGTGGTTTTTCAATCATGTGACAATGATGTGATCAGAACACTACCCTTTATACATCATGTTGGGTGAAGTATCTTGTTTGAAATATTGAAGTAGTTTCACATGTGAGTCTTCAGAAGGAAATTAAATACTGTTTTATCATTTTAAATCACACACATGCGTGAAGCCTTTTTATCCAAGTCTGTATCCTGCACTAACCAAAAAGGAAAGTGCAAATGCGGGGATATACTATAGTGTGCTTCGCACACAAATGGCACCATCTAGTTTTCACCTTGGGACAGGAACGAGTGTGTTTTGGGGTGCCTTTGTTATCACTGTGCTATGAGAACAAATATTTTGGGGTTCAGTCAGACCCACTCTGGGACTCAAAGTTTTCTTTTCTAGTTTAGCATCTGACTGTCACCCACCTTTACAATACTATACCTATACATTTGTTACAGGCAAGGGTCGTATTTATGTACAGACCATTACAATACTTTATATGTACCTTTGTTATCAGGTCATTACCTAGATGTTTGCCATTGCTGTGTCACATACTATACATGTGCATGTCTTTGTCTTGACAAGTTGAGCTACAGTGTCATTGACACTTTCATTTTTCTAGGCGTGCAGAACTCCTGCACTCCTACAGAATGCCAAGCCTGTTCACCTAAAGCTCTCACAGAAAGCTTCTCCAGTATATAACGTCTAATGTCTGAAGATAATACATGCGGGCCT
The DNA here is from genome assembly GCA_031216915.1 of Pictodentalium vernedei. NCBI lineage: Eukaryota > Metazoa > Mollusca > Scaphopoda > Dentaliida > Dentaliidae > Pictodentalium > Pictodentalium vernedei. The sequence continues at coordinate 514,152,161 of CM062293.1, forward strand.
GGACTTTTAAAATACAAGGGCTCCCCTGAACCTGTGCCATGAGATCTACATGTATTCTACACTTAAGTCAGTTATTAAAAAGGGAATTGAAGGTTCAAGGAGAGCTATTACAGCTCTTAAGGAGAGTGATTATAGCTCTCCTTAAATTGAATTTACAGGAGCCATGGATGGGGGAGCTAAACATGTAGCTCCCCAGGCCTGATTCATGTGCACGTAAAGCTCTCACAGAAAGCTTCTCCAGTATATAATGTCTGGAGATAATACATGTACTCTATACATGTACATGTATGTGTCAAGTATGAAATAATAGGTGGTTAGTGTAGCCGTTTTAGTTACTTTGGACCTACTTGTACATGTAACTGGAGTTGTCAAATGTACATGTATTTATTGGTGTTTAATTCTTAACCCACTGAGTATATTTTTTTAATATTCTTCATCAACTCGAGTCATGGCTGCTTTACTAGATTTGATGAAAGATTCATCTAAATTTCACTCAAGACATCTTTGGTTAAAAAGTCCATTCAATTCACAGTGTGGAAAACTGGTTAAATATGCCCAAATTATACACATGTCACTGGCAAGAGATCTTGTGTCCTGGGCAGGAATATCCGCTAACAGTATGTAAGGTGTTAACCCTTTATCTAAGATGAAAATCAGACGACATTTGCAAATAAAATTCTTGAATACTTTTTTTTTAAATTTTTTTCTTAAAAACATACAGTTGCTATAGGTTATGACCCCTCAAAAAGGGGTAATAAGCTATGTTTTTGATACAAAAATAAAAAAAATAATGAAAATTAAATGGTGATTTTTTTAATAGCGTCGACGGTTTTGGCCGTTACATGTACGTTGGATATAGAGTTAAGGTCACTTTCAGCGTCTACATCATGACCACAACGTACATGTTGGTATGAACTACAGTTAAAACTAGAAGTCATGTCATGAAATGCGCACAAATAGCACGCTGAACTGCGCGTTAATGTACGCGTTATGGCCATAGAAAAGCTAGCAAATTCTATACATATAGCCTGTGCACAAGCAATGTTTCAGCCAATGGACCTCCGGGTAACCTGGAGGTCCATTGGCAGAAACATTGCATGTGTTTGCTATGAGTAACCAGGAGAATCTGTGGTGCTTTCGATGCCATTCGATATGACAAATGCGCGCAATTCCAACGCGCAATTAAGCCTAGATAAGCGCACTATTCGTGACAGGACTTCTAGTTTTAACTGTATGAAGTCAAGTTTAGCCTATCATTTATATCTGTGTTGTCTACTTTAAGGAACTTAGACCCAAAGCATTGGTTCCAGGTCCTATTTTACAAGTAAACCGCTCGACTTCAAAGAAATAAGAGTGACACAGGCGGTATGAAGTCGAGTTTAGCCTATCATTTATATCTGTGCTGCCTCCTTTAAAGGACTTATACCCCCCACACACACAATCGACTACTCCACATATTCAGGGTTAACACTGGCTCAATTTGGCAGAAGACAAGTGCACCATTGACATGCAGTTCGCCTTAGACATAACGACACCCGAGTCCCCATGTGGGTAATCGTGATTAAGTGCTTTGCCCAAGGACAATACGGTTGCCCCTGGCGGGTATCGAACTGTGAACATTTCGGTTTGAAGTTCAATGCCGTAATCTGTGACTGAGCCACCACGCTCCCATAAAGTCAAATCCAGCCAATCCCTTATACCCATGCTGCCATTTTAGAGGACTTCCGCCCCAGGCATTGGTGACCAGGTCCTACATGTACTTTACAAGTGAAACAGCTAAACATAAAAATTCTACAATTCTGTCAAAACTCAGAAAAACTTGTAAAATATTCAATAGTTTAAGTCCCTCCACAGAGAATTATTTATTTATTTATTTACGGGTGTTTAAGGTCACATATTTATGCACAACGACTAATCGTGACCGTGACCGTGGCAGTTTTACAAGTGGAGGATGCCGGCATACCCGGAGAGAACCACCGATCATCGACGAGCAACAGTCAGCACCTCAACCTTCTAACTCTGTTCAAGCTCCGTTGAAGCAGGGTTACAGCGGTTGAAGACATGTACACAATCAACTTGCAGACTCCTTAGTACACATCATCGTGCCCCCCCATGTAGGCAACCGGGATAAAGTGCCTTGCCCAAGGACACAACGAGGGTCGCCCCGGACAGGGATCGAACTAGCGACCTCCAGCATAGAAGTCCAACAGTCTACCATTGAGCCACCGCGCTCCCATAAAGTCAGATCCAGCCAATCATTTATACCCATGCTTCCATTTTAGAGGACTTCCACTCCAGGCATTGGTGACTTGGTGCTACTTTACAAGTAAACAGAGCTTGTTTACCACAGTACCCACGGGGGATCCACTCAAGATAAAAATTCTACAATTCTGTCAAAACCAAGAAATATCAAATTACCAAAATTTCAAGCAATAAATTTTTCACATAATACGAGGAATTTAACCAATTCATTATTGTTTGATTAAATAATGATCTGGCTGAATCCCCAGATGCATTTTGGGAAATACTTGCAGTCTGAGATTTTATTCCTTAATTTGGTACATGTGGAAGCCAGATGATTCAAGTAATTTTCACTTCATGGGCCACTTAGCAATCTGCAAAAAATGTAAATTGATGGTCCGTGAACTGGTAATTTGTAACCTTATTGACCTAGTCTTCTTTACCCCCTTCAGGACAGGGGGCGGGGACTTTCTACTACATTGTACTTCATGTTACGTCTGGGGAATTCTATTTATTTTTTGCTTCCTTATATTTATTTATGTATTTGTGTTCAAGTTCCTATTTCCACATTCTGCATATTGACTAATCGTGACAACATGGATATATTTATTGGTGTCACATATCCTGCACAATAGTTATGTGCGTTTGCTTGATCGCAATATGGATATAAAGTCAGGTCCAGCCTATCGTCTTTATCCATGTTGCCCATTTTTGAGGATTTTCACCCCAGACATTGGTTACCATGTCCTACTTTACCAGTAAAACAAAGCTTGTTTATCACAGTAATTTAAACAAGCAATATGCCTCACTTCTCTGGATTCCTACGGGAGATGTGCTCCCTCATAATATGGTAACACTTGACAAGTTGGCAGTGGTGTCTGGTGAGATCTTGGCTGCCGATAAACATGTGAGCAGTCAAGACTCTTTGTTTTCGTAAATCAGACTCAACCCTCCCCCATTATTAGGCATCTCTTATCCACTATTATATCCCATCCCGGGCTTTAAGATCTCATAATAAGTTATTACTAACTGAGAAAAGCTATAACCTCGAGACGTACGGCCGCGGTGCGTTTCAAATTGTAGCACCCAAAATTTGGAATTCCCTTCCCCTGAATGTCCGTGATAGCGTCAATTTGGATTCTTTCAAAAAGAAACTGAAGTGTTTTTTGTACCAAAAATACCCCCAAATTGATATCAGAAATACCACACCTGTTGATGAATCCCGAGAACAGCACCCATCAAACTAATGTGTACAGCCAGAATACCATTTTCTATATTTTTCATTACTTTCTACATACCATATTTATACTAAATTTGTCAAGTTCGAAATTTTTTAGTGGGTACGCCAAGCGCCTAGAGCCTTTGGGGATTAGGCGCTCTATAAATATTCTTCTTATTATTATTATTAATAAACCGTCAGCTAGTCAAGTAAATAGACAGTGCATGTATGTTGGAACGTGTTCTATATGTACAACAGGCCTTTAGATTACCCCCAATTTCACACCTTTAACGGGTGCCCCCAAATTAGAGAAGGCGTGAAGGCATCAAGATATATAAATTCTGTGTCTATTCTGCATTTTAGAATAACTTCCATCATAATATGACGGTTCGACGATTTACCCCATACAACCCCATAGATACCCCATAGAACCCCATAGAACCCCATAGAGCATGATAGGCACCCCATAGATACCCCATAGAAGAGTACCGAACCCTACCATGACCATAAAAACACAAAGAAACGCATTACAATAAAACATAACTGGATAAAACTGTTATTTCTGGTTTAAATGTCCCCACATTAGGACTAAACGGTGTGCCCAAAAATTTTACGCCTGTGTCCAACATGAACACATCAAAACAATTACATGTACGCCCTTAGGCATTGCAACTCGGGTAAATAAATCTTACAGTTAAAACTGAAGTCCTGTCCCGACTTGTGCAGATAAAGCTTGTTAGATTGTGAGCTTTACATGTATGGTGCACTGGAATGACAAAATTCAAAACAACTTGCGTTAAGATCTTACTAACTCCGTGGCTATCTACATGTAACGCACAATCTAACTTGGTTTTAACAAGTATTTCACAGAAGAAAGAAGAAATAATTGTCGACTCGGCAGTGGTGACATGACGTAATTATACGCATGTACAGGTCAGGATTGATAAGAGAATAGTACTGACAGCATTAATTACAAACAAAACCAATTGGGAACAACTTAGGACTGAAAATTTTAAATCATTTTAAACAATAATTTTACAACCAATTTTCGACAAATAAAAATGTAGAGAAAGGATCGTTACAGAAGAAACTGGATCGGGTGTTTTTTTTAAATGATTAATCTTACGACGTTGGTACCTCGATTAAGAAATTTAAACACACACACAATGCAATCGTGTGTTGTCGCATCATTTTCATTCTCCTTCACCCTTTATCAGTACACACACAATGAACCTTTACCGTTCTGCTTGTGAAAATCGAATTCACATGAACATTAGGACAATAAAAGACCACGGAAATCCAGGAAGGCTGCCATATTGGACATGCCGGAATGCTGGTTATCGAAAGGAACCATCCTCTAGTCATGCTTAATCAACCATAAAAGCAGTATCTGTTGGATCTACAGTTTTCAAGTTGTTGACAATCAAAAGTCCCTGAAAATCCAAGATGGCTGCCGTGGTGGCCATACTGGATACTCCAGAATGCTGGTTATCGAAAGGAACCATCCTCTAGTCACGACTAATCAACCATAAAGAAACAATATCTGTTGGATGTATTGTTTTCAAGTTATCGCGTGGACAAACAAAAGCTAATGGACGGACAGACATTGCTATACCAAAATACGGCTCGCTCATTTGAGCGGCCGTATAAAAAGTATTTCAAGGAAATTCGTGCCCTGCCTTGAAGTGGGTTAAATAATACAAATTTGTCAATATTGCTCCATGGAGTAATTTAATTAGGGCTGCACTTTGATAAAAATGAAAGTACCAGAGCAAAAGTAAACATTTTTCATGCACATGTTTCATATTCAGTCAAACACAAAAAATTATTTTGTTCATATAAATTTGTTTTATCACAAATTACTGAAGAGTGTCTGAGTGCACTCTACAATAATTTACAGTAAGAAAACAAATTCCGCTGAACAAATTCAGACCATCAAAAATAATGTGGCCCTCATGATGACCTCAACCAGTAAACTTTTCGAATTTTGAAATCAGACTTAATACGAAATATTGGGAAAAGGGATAGGTTTGCATTTATTTGTGTTCAGGTCGTAAAAAATTATTACAAGTACACATATACACTCTTCATTGAAATTCATGCACTTGCAGGTACAGTTAAAACTAGAAGTCCTGTCAAGAAATGCGCACAAAAAGCACGTTGATCTGCGCGTTAATCTACGCGTTATGACCATAGTAAGGCTATCAAATTATGTACATACATGTATCGCCTGTGCACAAGCAATGTTTCAGCCAATGGACCTCCGGGTAACCCGGAGGTCCATTGGCCGAAATATTGCCTGTGTTTGCTATGAGTAACCAACAGAACCTGCCATGCTTTGGATGCCATTTGGTATGGCAATTGCGCACAATTCCTACGTGCAATTAAGCCTAGATAAGCGCGCATTTCGTGACAGGACTTCTAGTTTTAACTGTACGTGTACATGCAGTTGTTGTATAGAAATTAACGCCGAGAGCCAATCATTGTTCAGAATTTAACCACATGAACAGGTGGATTGTTAATTGTGACGTACATCTCACAACTCTAATGACAAGAAGGAATCCAATCAAGAGTTGTTGATTGGTTCAGCAAAAGAGAAGGCTGTCACGATTAATCGATTGTAGGTCGGTCATTCCGAAATCGATTAGTATTTTTCGCTGTCGAAGAATCGGTAAATTTATCCCGTTTCAAACATTTAACACTTAAAAAGAATTTGGATGAAGAAAACTACTCTTTCTAAAGGAAAAAGGTCAAGAACGTCGACGGTAAACCTCAAAAAGTTGTTAGAAGCATTTGCCTTTTAAGTACATTCAAAGCTTTGATGTTCTGAACTTTTGAACTGTCAGTGTAATAATCAAGACCGGTTGGCAGTTGCGAACATGCGAAGTTCGCAACTGCCGACCGGTCTTGATTATTACACTGACGGTTCGAAAGTTCAGAACATCAAAGCTTTGAATGTACCTAAAAGAGGATCGTCTTCGTTGTTTACTTGAGGTCGGTCAACTGACTTCAACTTCATTTTTAACGTCAAAGAGAGGGGTGAGGGGGCATTTAGGTAAGATTAATCAATTATTATAGATTATTTGCGACGATCGATCGATTCTTAAATTAAAAAATTGTGACAGCCCTAGCAAAAGAGGCAATACATGGTGGGTCTCGCATAATTTTTGGTAACTGAAAATATCTTTGAGTGAACTGAAACAAAATGAGCAGATACGAAACTCAAGCAATGATTTTTGTTGACATTAAAATTATTACAAATTCACTGAAATGGAAACCACCTAAATATGTTATTTAAAAATGCATCCATACTACAAATAAAACCTTGATGGAGGGTCATTTTGTTTTTGTTGAAAGTGCCACCAAAATAGAAATGCAGGTTTTCTGTGTCAAGCAATTGAGTTATTTTTTTTTTCTCCAGAAATCTTCATCAGTTAATACATAATGGTGTCGTGATTAGTACACCATCCTTTCACGAGCCGATCAAAAGTGCCATGACAAGAACACCATCCTATCACGAGTTGGTCGAAAGTGTCAGGATTAAATCACCATCGTATGACAAGCTGGTCAAAGCCAATTGAGAGAAGATGTCATGATTAGATCACCACCTTATCATGAGCCAATCGATTTTCTGTGTCAGTTAACCCTTTGAGACTTTAATTATCCCGACGTTCAAACGTTAACGGGAATTCAGTTTCTTCAACTTTTTTAAAAATGTGCCGTCAAACGTCGGAAGTACAAATAACAAGACATTTTTCACATTACTAATTAACTGGTTGAGGGCTTGATTATTTTTTGTAATCTAAATTTGTTATTCAAAACTTGTTTTATTACAAATTATTGGAGAGTGCCCACAGGCACTCTCCAGTAATTTGTAATAAAACAAATTTATATAAACAAAATATTATTTGCGTTTGACAGAATATGAAATATAAGGAAGGAAAGTGTTGGCTTTTGCTCTGGTATCCTCATTTTTTGAAAGGCCTGATAGTGGTTTCTGGCACCCAGTCAGTTAAGAAGTCTTGACAGCAGGATTATACATGTATTAGTATTTTAAGCTGCATTAACATTTGGCTCAATGGTTGTCACTGAGCACTATTCGGGTGGAAATAGGAACTTAGGTTAAAACTTTAAAAAATCGAAAAATAATAACTAAACAAATGACCACAAAGTATCAACGCGCTGTTTGATTTCGTACATCATAAGACGTACAAAAGTATCAATGGGTTAAAGAAGACAGTATACTCTACATGTATTTACATGTATAAATAAAATGTCGAAAATCTACTTGTAAAACAAAATTGTCAAGATCAAACTGAAGATAAAAAGAATGTTATGTGTTAAAGTACACAGGGAGTGGAATTATTAGTAAAGCACCCATGGAGTGGAATTTTCACCCAAACACAGGGCTCTCAAGGAGCAAATTGGTGGCGAGTGATACATGTACAGTTGAAATTAGGCGAGTGATGGCGAGTAATTGAAACTGCAATTAGCTTTTTAACCCCTTTACCAAACATAGCGGGAAAACAGCCAGAAAATTTACCAAAGACGTACAGTTAAAACTAGAAGTCCTGTCACGAATAGTGCGCTTATCTGGGCTTAATTGCGCGTTGGAATTGCGCGCAATTGTCATATCGAATGGCATCCAAAGCATGGCAGGTTCTCCTGGTTACTCATAGCAAACACATGCAATGTTCCTGCCAATGGACCTCCGGGTTACCCGGAGGTCCATTGGCTGAAACATTGCTTGTGCACATGAAACATGTACAGAATTTGATAACTTTACTTGGGCCATAACGTGTACATTAACGTGCATATCGACGTGCTATTTGTGCGCATGTCATGACAGGACTTCTAGTTTTAACTGTAGGCCCACCACAGCCTAAGATATCTTACAAATGTCTCAATAAAATGATACAAATATGGATATCATCGAGCCGGTTCTAAAGATATCCATATTTGTACGGTTTTATTGAAACATTGAGAGAATCCCTTCGATAAATGTGAAATTTAATTTATGTTTCAATAAAGCTGTGTTGGGTAAAGGGTTAAAGGGCGATTTTATGGGTTTAGAGGTGAGTGATGATCACTCGCCACTTTGGATGTTTTGGCGAGTAATAGGGAAGTGCGAGTGGTCACTCGCCATTCCGTGAGAGCCCTGCAAACCCTAAGTCCTGTTCTAAGAAAAAACCTTTATGTGTAATAAATATTTTAGCTAATGGACCCCCAGACTCAAACCTGAATATGGTCCATTGAATGAAATTTTGCTTTAAGATTTTACACAGCATTTAGTTCGCGCTGGTGGAAATTCCACCCCACGAGTGTTATATTAATAAAATGTACTGCACACGTATAGAATTTGCTGTTGATTTGATGTAGAAGAAACTAAAAAAAATCAAACTGACAACTTACAGCAACATTCAAAATAAATTGTAGAATTATCAAAAAGAAATTTTAATGGATTTTGTTTTGTTTAATTATGAAATTGACAATAAATGATGCCAGGTCAGACTCATGAGGTCATCAATAAATCATAAACAAAATTGTTATTTTCCTACAATTAATTTTCAACATATTGGATTACTACTTTAGCCAAGAGAATTATCATATTCACTGCCACTTTTATTGATAAATATGACGAGAACTCCTCAATTTGTTTCTTCAGTTTTTGCAGCTAAACTTTACCTTATGACCCCTCATTGGAATGGGCACAATGGGCTTATTTCAATGAGTGGTCTTAAGCTACATGTTTGTTCTAAAGTGAAATGATGAAATAAAATGTTTAGCTACTACAGCTTATTACCCCTCATTGGAATGAGGTTGATGAGTTGCCTTAAGCTACATGTAATGTACATGTAGATATGTTTTTTGGGGTGAAAAAAAATGAAATGTTTAGTTAGTCAAGTTTTGTTTTTCAAGTGTCGTCTGCTCACAGTATTGAATGAAGGATTAAATCAATACTTATGAATTATTATGTTTAACTCATTATGAAATAAATATTAAAATGTTGATATAAAACAAATTATTCTATTTATAAATGTCAATGCAGTAAGAAACAAAATAAATTGTATATTTAAGTTTTATTGATAACATCACAATCTGACATTATTTCTTGTTCTCTCTGATGTCATCAGATATCATTGTATTTATACAACATGTAGAATGAATTATCACTAAATAAACACTCATAGAGTGGAGTTTCCACTCAGATAATAACTCTTGATTCTTATCATGTTTGTTGTAGATATGATGGGAGTTTTTATGTGGGTGTAGATTCCACTCTATGAGTGTTTTAGTGGTAATCCACTCATCATGTATTGTATCAATGAATTTTTACTCTAAATATCTGTATTGTACTTGATGGACTCCACCACCACCAGTCGGCTACAGCCAGGATTGTATTATCTACATTGCAACATATAGACATGGGATGATTAATTAATTTATGTTTACTGGACAGAATTGTAGAGATATATTTCCCGTCATTTGTTAATTCTACAATACAACCGTTACCATGACAACAGACATATATACTGTCTGTACTACTACTACACATACCACGTGGTTCCTGTAAATCTGTGTGTGTTACTATATTTATAACAGACTGTAAGTCTTTACTCATAATAAATACTTTATTATTATCACTGTCTGATATCAGTATATAATTATTACAACCAGACATTGTTATATAGTTGTTATACTGGTTATTATTAAATATTGATTGTGATTGATTGATAATTTTATTTTTGTTGTTTATATTTCTGACAACTTTTGGGAAAGTAACGATAAAACTATCATCCATTCTACATATTGTGTAACATTTATCAGATAGTTTAATCTCTGAATGTTTATTTAATGTTTGTTTGTTATAATTAATTATTTGTTTTTTATCAGGAAATGTAACTGATACAATATTTCCATAACTACACATATTACAGGGATCAGATGGTAATACAATAGATTTAATTATATGTGAATTTTGTGTATTTATTTGTTGTAATTTGTTGTGGGGCCAGTATGTCAGTACTAACAGTTGTGTGTCTGTATCAGATACAAAGTTTATATTACGGATCCCACCCTCATAACGTAACTCTCTGTCTAATACAAACTCTCTCACTTGTTGTTTTATTGTATCTGATGGTGTGACTTGTTTTATTGTATCTGATGGTGTGACTTGTTTTATTGTATCTGATGACGTGACTTGTTTTATTATTGTATCTGATGACGTGACTTGTTTTATTGTATCTGATGTTACTTGTTTTATTGTATCTGATGTGACTTGTTTTATCGTAACTGGTGACGTGACTTGTTTTATTGTATGTGGTATTATGACTTGTCCTTGTTTTATTGTATCTAATGCTTCCTGAGTCGAAACATGGCTTTCGATATCAAATGACCCAGCGGGTTGTTTGATATCGAAAGCCATGTTTTGACTCGTACATAACGGTTCAATGGTAAAAATATTATCTAACACAGAATATAACATTGTGATGTTATCAATATTTTTTAAAATAATATCAGTTTTTATATTATTGAGAAACTCACTTAACTGAATTAAATTATCACTGATTGTTGAAATATTATCTTCCAGATCAGTCGAAAACTTGATGAGATCCTCCAGTCCTTCCTTTTTAATTTTGTCATCTCCTGACTATGATGGAGAAGGTTGTGGGGTACTGTCTGGGTGGTCTGTAGACTGAAGTTTCACCTTGGAATACCTAATTTCTGTGTGAAACTTCTCACTTTTGGAGACGATTTCCCCAATTTGCTCCCCCATTTCTTTGTATTTGTTTATCGCAGTAAAAATGTGACCAGAACTGGGTTTACAGATCTTCTCTATCTGTTCAATGCATTTGGTCTCCGATGATTTAACTTTTTGATATATTTCGGAGTATGTCTTCTCCACTTCCATTCTCGCCAGGGATTTCATCATTGTTAGTTGGTCTGAAAAATCTGTTTCTTGGACATCAATTTCTTCACCATCAGATTTAATACGGTTGATGCATTTTTTAAAATTACTTTTAATCGACAATATTGTCTTTCGGGAACATTTCTTGTGACTTTCAAAGATACAAGACTGGCAACATTTTGTCTTGTGATCCAAACAAAAGTAGACTAAATGTTCTGTCGAGTGGATAGTGCAAATATCATCATGACGGACTGGATGATTGCAGTCGTCTTGTTGATGAGTCGTCGGGCTGTTCTGTGGTCTACCAATACCACTATCAGTGCCACAATTTTCAGCATCAGAAAACGTAGTACCTTCGGTGTATCCACAAGCTGCCATTTTTTAAGATTTGAAAAAAACATTTTAGAATTCCACAAAGATCACTGCAAAGTGATGTTAAAAATTTTACGATTCAAACACGGACTGTCTATCGAATAACGCGCACAGATGTTTGTGCAAGCAAATTGATTTACCATGGACGACAACACCCTGCAAACCAATAAACAGAGAGATGCGCAGTTTGATAATCACCATGGAGATATCACTTATCTTTGTAATTTGTTGATTTTCGTTGAAAACAAGACAGCCATTTACAAACTACACGATTGACAACAAACACGTTTTCCGAATTCACCTTTCATTTATTCAAACTTTACTTCTTCATGAAATGTAAATAAATTTTTTTTGTATAGAATTTGGACGATACATGTACCGTAGGACGACACCCGACAGTGCACTTTAATACTTTATAGACTATAAACAGCAGACTAGCAAATACTTTGGTTTGACCTCATGAAAAAAATACTGTGTAATCTATAATATATTTCATTCACAGACAATCCGGAGATGGCAACTACAGTCCACGCGTCACTGTGTGAATGAGCTCTTGGAGCTTGTGAGATTCAACATTGGCTTTAAGTGCATTTTTTTTCTTGTAAATTCTGTCAAAGACAGAATGAAGGCACTACGTACATGTTGTGTACTGGTACAGGTTCTCTCCCTCCCCACAAATTGTTTGGTGGGTATTAAAATGGACCAAGCGACTTCTGTGCATACTGTATTTCACACTTTGGTCTACTCGTTTTAACCCCATTGGTGGCGAACAAACAGATTGTACGATTCAAGCCTCTAGCTATAAATGACATGTAGAATTTTTCAACAAGTCGAAATTTGATTTGTACCCTGTTTTTTCTCAACATTCCGACTTTTTATCTCGAAATTTCAAGATTGTAAAGTATTAATTATGTGGAATTTTGGACTTTTATCTGAAATTAAAATTGGAGATTTTGAAATTTCAATTCTCTTATAAAAAAGTACCATGGTAAACCATTGTAAATCCCAAAATACCCTGGTAATACCATGGTATAATCCCAAAATACCCTGGTAATACCATGGTATTACCAGGGTATTTTGGGATTTACCATGGTTTACCATGGTACTTTTTTATAAGGGTTAAGTCAGAGATCCAATTTTTGTCCCGGATTTTAGGATAAAATCTCTAACTTTTGACTTTTCGTCAAGAAATTTAAAACATTTTTGAAATTCGAACTTTTTTAAAGTATAGTTTGTTGGCCTCATCAGCTTCGAGGGTGTATGAATTTGCCTAGGCTAACATAAGCTTCACTTATGATCTTCGTCCATTGTGGGTTTTGGTGTGCCGGATTTGAAAGGGAGAAACCCTGATTGGGTTCGAAGTTGAATTATATGAGTGAAACTAGCAGTGGCGCCCCTGGGATTTGCCCTAAATGTAGACTCTGAAAGATTCCACTCCCCGTCCTCTACACACTTCCATCAATCATCGCACACCCTTCTTCTCCCCCACCCACAGACCCTCTATCTCACACTGTCTCGCACTTTTTTTTATTCCCATACACACCCAGCAGATGAATTTAGTCCTTCCTACCCGGCGTATAGGCCTAATGGTTTACATAAGAGAAGATAAATTTATTGAACCAAATTTGGACTTCATATACGAGTATTCCCTTATAAAAAAGTACCATGGTAAACCATGGTAAATCCCAAAATACCCTGGTAATACCATGGTACCATGGTATTACCAGGGTATTTTGGGATTTACCATGGTTGACCATGGTACTTTTTTATAAGGGTTTATGCATCTAGGCAAAGTACAAAAGAAAAAAAAATAAATAAAATAAATTAAATTAAATGGTAAGAAAAAAGCAATAGTAGGCCTACTGTTTACAGCCTATAGACAGGGACCTGGCGAAAAGGGGTGGGGTGTGTCACCCCCAATCCTGGCCAAACTTCCTATCGTTGGAAATTCGAGGGGTAAGTCATGAGTAGTTGGAAATTTCATTTATCTGAATTTTAGAGCTGCTTTGGCGATGCTGATGCCTCCTCCACTTCTCAAAATTCCAATTCGGTTTCAAATCGGCAAAAAATCCAGCTGTTAGGGCCAACTATTTACATCTACAGTGTACACAATATCGAGGTTCAAAATTTTTGGGTTTTAGACAGAAAAAAAAAACAACGCTTAGGCTACGAATGTTTAACAGGTTAGGCTAAATGTTTTTAAATCGCCGGCGCAGTCACCCACATAGTTTTCCTAGAAAATGTCAGCCTTGTGTTGGCCTACATTGGCCTATAGGCCTATGCATGAAAACTGGTTCACGTATAGGCCTAGGCCTAACAATAGTAAAACCTGAAAAAGAGGCAACACTGAGCTAAGTTTACATGTTAGAACTATGCTCTAATATATAGCCTACCTTACTCAACTTCCAGCATCTTACAGCAAACGGTCTGAACCGTCCGTTGAATGCAAGTAGTATATAAGGTATGAATCGTCCCTTATTACCCGGACTTTTGGGGGAGCAGCTAGTGTTAAATTCCCATAGGAACCGGACTTTTGGGGGAGCAAAAGTACGGCTCCTTGCAGCTAGATCCGCCAAATGGTGTAGGTACTGTATATATAGTATGCTATGGCATGTATAGTGATATATGTACGCATGGGGCTATAGGTATATATTATGGGTAGGTGATGGAAAGATGATGATGAAGATGGGTTTTCTTGAAAGTTGTTCCCGCGAAACGGTTGACGTTGCTATTGACGTCGTGACGTCATGATACGCGCGCGACGTCATAGAGATGCTGACCACTGTTATTGTCCACTATGGAATCTGACATAACGTTGTTCAGGTCAGGGGGTGTCGGACTTCTCGTATGGGGTGGCGGCGATATGGTAGTGGCGGTATATATCCATGTTGGTATACTATTGGCCCTTGGGTCTTCATATTATCCTAAGTCTGCTATAGCTAAGTCAAGCAGTAGGGTGGGTGGGTGGTAGTGTGGTATAGCGAGATAGTCATTGGTGGTTTAGATTGGCAGTACAGGATGAATGATCCGTTGATCTATTGACCCCCCTTAGTACTATTAACCTACCGAATCCTTTGTATTATATTATGGCTGGTACTGGTAGTTTAGTGTTAGGCCAGGCAGTATTATGCTAGGTTGTTTAGAACGGGTGGCATATGATGCATGGTATATACCTTTGTAGGTCCAGTCCTCGATATTATTAACCAGCCGATTGCTTTGTACTATTCAATGACTGGTATAGGTAGTACGTTATGACAGGTCAAGTGGTATTGTGGAGTGGGGGTGGGGGTAATGCCTGGCAGTAGAGAACAACGGTATAGTATGGACGATATATACCTCTGTGGGCCCCTGCAGGTCCCCCATGTTAGCCCTTAGTACTATTAATTCACCTGATGCTTCATGTTATCCTATGACTGGTATAGGTAGTATGCAATGCTAGGCATAGGGGTATTGTGGGTAGGGGTATTGGCTGGTAGTTTAGAACGGTACTATAGTATGGGCGGTATATACACCTATAGGCCTCCCGTTAGTGCTTGGTACTGTTAACCAACCGATTGCTTTGTTTTATTATATGGCTGGTATATGTAGTACGTTATGGTAAATCTAGTGATTTTGTGGGGGTGGGGGTAATGCCTGGCAGTATAGAACAACAGTATAGTATGGACAATATATAGCTCTGTAGGCCCCCGACAGCCGTTGATACTACTAATCGACTTAATGCTTTATGTCACCCCATAACTAATATAGGTAGTATGTAATGTGGGGCCAGACGTTATTGTGGGTGGGTGGGTGTAATGCATGGTCGCCTAGTGTGGTAGTGTAGGGTGTACGCGTTCTCCCCTACAGGTCCCATGTTAGTCCTTAGTACTATTAATCCGCCTAATGCTTCATGTTATCCTATGACTTGTATAGGTAGTATGTAATGCTAGGCCAAGGGGTACTGTGGGTAAGTGTAATGCCTGATGTTAAAACACGGAATCCAAATTTTATGGACTCGGCTAGGAATCTCAATTACGGAATGCTTTATAAGTATACACTGATGGAACATTTTGAAGGCCTGGGCGAAGGTATAGCTAGGAAGTAGTGGTACACGTCAATATTAATGGATGGTAGTTTAGTCAATAGTACTGGTACAAGGCCGCAATGGAACAATCCTGCTGTAGAAGCTAATGGTAGGATAGATAGACCATAGCCTGTAGTGGCCTTGGAGCTTTGGCGACAAGATGGAAACGGAATCCCATTTGTGGAATCCCTTTTTTGGAATCCCATTTGTGGAAGGACTAACATGGGACCTGTAGGGGAGAACGCGTACACCCTACACTACCACACTAGGTGACCATGCATTACACCCACCCACCCACAATAACGTCTGGCCCCACATTACATACTACCTATATTAGTTATGGGGTGACATAAAGCATTAAGTCGATTAGTAGTATCAACGGCTGTCGGGGGCCTACAGAGCTATATATTGTCCATACTATACTGTTGTTCTATACTGCCAGGCATTACCCCCACCCCCACAAAATCACTAGATCTACCATAACGTACTACATATACTAGCCATATAATAAAACAAAGCAATCGGTTGGTTAATAGTACCAAGCACTAACAGGAGGCCTATAGGTGTATATACCGCCCATACTACAGTACCGTTCTAAACTACCAGGCAGTACCCCTACCCACAATACCCCTATGCCTAGCATTGCATACTACCTATACCAGTCATAGGATAACATGAAGCATCAGGTGAATTAATAGTACTAAGGGCTAACATGGGACCTGCAGGGGCCCACAGAGGTATATATCGTCCATACTATACCGTTGTTCTCTACTGCCAGGCATTACCCCCACCCCCACTCCACAATACCACTTGACCTGCCATAACGTACTCCCTATACCAGTCCTTGAATAGTACAAAGCAGTCGGCTGGTTAATAATATCGAGGACTGGACCTACAGGGGTATATACCATGCATCCTATGCCACCCGTTCTAAACAACCTAGCATAATACTGCCGGGCCTAACACTAAACTACCAATACCAGCCATAAGATAATACAAAGGATTCGGTAGGTTAATAGTACTAAGGGGGGTGATAGATCAACAGATCATTCATCCTGTACTGCCAATCTAAACCACCAATGACTATCTCGCAATACCACACTACCACCCACCCACCCTACTGCTTGACTTAGCTATAGCAGACATAGGATAATATGAAGACCCAAGGGCCAATAGTATACCAACATGGATATATACCACCATCACCATATCGCCGCCACCCCATACGAGAAGTCCGACACCCCCTGACCCGAACAACGTTATGTCAGATTCCATAGTGGACAATAACAGTGGTCAGCATCTCTATGACGTCCCGCGCGTATCATGACGTCACGACGTCAATAGCAACGTCAACCGTTTCGCGGGAACAACTTTCAAGAAAACCCATCTTCATCATCATCTTTCCATCACCTACCCATAATATATACCTATAGCCCCATGCGTACATATATCACTATACATGCCATAGCATACTATATATACAGTACCTACACCATTTGGCGGATCTAGCTGCAAGGAGCCGTACTTTTGCTCCCCCAAAGTTGCTCCCCCAAAAGTCCGGTTCCTATGGGAATTTAACACTTGCTGTTCCCCCAAAAGTCCGGGTAATAAGGGACGATACATGCCTTATACACTACTAAGGCAATTAAAATTTCATTATTAAATTCACTTGGACATGAAGAGATAATCTGTTTATAATAATTATGTATCCACAATTAAGAAACTTATTTCGATCGATAACTCCATCTGACAGATCAATGTAAATCGAAACACAAGCATGTTAATCGTTCCGATCAAAAATCAATTCAGCGCAACATAGTTGTCTAATAGAGTTGCTCCCCTTACGCTGTAAACTATCGTCAGCTTATTTACATTTTCACAAGTACGTTTAATTTACCCTCTGCCCGACGAATCGGTCACAACCGCCCGCGCCACACGCAAACTCAGCAACCGAAAAAATATCCCCCCCCCAAAAAAAAGAAATAAATTACAATTTCAACAAAACCACACCACACACGACCTCTCCTCGGAACGAGCTCGCTCCAATATGGGGGAACACGATATGGTTTTGTTGAAACGTCCTGAAAAATTTTAAAATGACATTTAAAACAACAAATTTCGACATCGTCTGCGTTGGGCAAAGGGATAAACGGACATAGGGCCTACTAGATTTGGGCCGCTGACATAATAAATATGTTACGTGATGTCTTGCGGTCGGTCAACTCACTTGGACATAAGTAGAGATAATCTGTTTATAATAATTATGTATCCACAATTAAGAAACTTATTTCGATCGATAAAATCCGATAAATCAATGTAAATCGAAACACGCCCCACAGGCATGTATAAATCGTGCCGATCAATAATCACTTCAGCACGACATGGTTGCCTAATAGAGTAGCCACCCCCGCCCCCCCCCCCCCCCCTTACACTGCAAACTATCGTCAGCTTGTTTACATTTTCACAAGTACGTTTAATTTACCCTCTGCTCGACGAATCGGTCACAACCGCTCACGCAACACGCAAACTCAGCAGCCGAAAAAATATATCCCCCCCCCCAAAAAAAAAAAAAAAAAATCAACAAAACCACACGACGCACGACCCCTCCTCCGAACGAGCTCGCTCCAATGTGGGGGCACACTATATGGTTTTGATGAAACGTCCTGAAAAATTTTAAAATTACATTTAAAACAACAAATTTCAACATCGTCTGCGTTGGGCAAAGGGATAAAGGGACATACCGGATTTGGGCCGCTGACATAATAAATATGTTACGTGATGTCTTGCGGTCGGGCACGGCGCCACGAGGGGCTCAGCAAGATCAATACCAGGCTCGGCTAACGCCTCGCCCAATACTGATCTAACTTCACCCCACCGGAACACGGCACCAAACATCTCGCAACCTATAATGTATTCAACTATTTTCGCACCTATGGTTGAAACAATTACCCATGTATTTCCCTAAAATCTGTAAAATATATTCACCTTCCCATGTTAATAGCCAAGTGAATATATCTTTTGTGGACATAACGTATGGAAAAGTAAGCTATGTTTCTTTCGTTTATTTCATTCTCAAATCTTGCTCTTAAATTTTTATATTGTTCACGTTACATAACGAAATGGAGTTCATCTTCTATGGTATTACTCTCACAATGTTTACATATTTGATATTTTTCTGTGCTAAGACTATGGTTATCAATGAGTTGAGGGTTTTGGGGGTTATTTTTACGCTTAATCCTGTTATGACGAGCTATTTCAACCCTTAAATAATGTGCGCTCATTCTAATTTTTGTGATGCCTTTCCGAGTTGAGAAGTCTGGTATTTGAGACACATATGCCACCCTCTGAAAGTAAGCTTTCAATAAGAAGTACAAGATGAGCGTCCCCCGCAATTTGTATTGATCACGTTCATTGTTCCAAAAATTCAAAAAAGGTGTTTAAAAATTAATTTTTTTTGATAAATTTTCCAAATGCGCCTTGTGATAATTCTGATTGTATCATTACTGTGTCATTAATGTTGTAGACTTTAAGTAAGAAATGTTGTAGACTTTAAGTGAGAAAGAGACACTGCTATACCACTCTTATAAAAAGAAATATAGTATTACTATAATAACACTATAGTAAACCATCACACTTATACTATAGTAATACAATAGTACTGTGGTACTATGCTATAGTAATACTGTAGTAACACAGTGGTACCATAGTACTGTACTATGGTATTACTATAATAACACTGTTGAATACCACAGTATACTATAGTAATACAATAGCACTATAGTACTATACTATAGTAATACTATATTAACACATTGGTACCATAGTACTTTACTATAGTATTACTACAGTAATACTGTTGTATACCATAATATACTATAGTAATACGATAGTGCCATGGCACTATACTATAGTAATACTATAGTAACACAGTGGTACCATAGTACTATATACTATAGTATTATAGTAATACTATAGTATACCATAATATACTACAGTAATATAACAGTACTGTGGTACTGTACTATAGTAACCCAGTGGTGCCATAGTACTGTACTATAGTATTACTACAATAATACAATAGTACTGTGGTACTATACTATAGTAATTTTACGCTAATGCAGGGGTACCGTAGTACTGTGCCATAGTATTACTATAGAAACTTTCTAGTATATCAGAGTATACAATAGTATTGTGGTACTGTACTATTATATTATACTAACATAATAGTACTCTGGGGCTGCATTAATAGTCACACCATCATCCATGGTACCACATACTGTACTATAGTCATACCATATTACTGCAGTACTGTACTATAGTATATCATGGTTCTTTAGTATTGTTCCACAGTAGGCCAAAATGTAATTTTACGCTGGTGTGATCATAGAACAATTGTTTTAGGCTGCTACTACATAATTATATTATTCATACGATGTGGTGGGAGCGCGGTGGCTCAGTAGGTAGAGGTGCAGGCTGCAAGCCGAGAGGTCCTCGGTTCGAATCCCACCTGCGGCAACCGCGTTGTGTCCCTGGACAAGACACTTCATCTCCATTGCCCGCGTGGGGGCACGATGACGCCGTGTACTAAGGCGTACTGAACGTCGATGGTACGCATGTCTTCAACCAATCTAACCCTGCCTGTGCTGCAGTGCGGAGTTACGATGTTTGGGAGCTGGCAGCTGCTCGTCGTTGCTCGGTGGTTCTCTCCGGGTACTCCCGCTTCCTCCACCCGTAAAACTGTCACGGTCATGATTAGCCATTGTGCATAACTATGTGACCGTAAACATAAATAAATAAATAATAAATAAATAACATACAATGTGGTACTCTGACACACACAGGAAATGACACCGACTATTCTCGACACAAAGTTTAAGGGCCATTCTGAATCAACGTTGGACATTGACCAGATTGTAAAGGCAGAGAAAAACAACAATTTTATTCCAGGTAGTAATACATATCAGTGAATAGCACTTACAATAATAGCCTTGTTACTCCATGCCAGTCATTTCAACGCTACACTGAAGTATATATATATAGATAGATATGCCGTTACACTCAGCAAGCGCATAGCTACAGCCAGGGTTCTGTAGCAGCACCCCTCCAGTTTTTTGGGTTTTTTTTTTTTTGGGGGGGGGGTAGGATATTTTGGGGTAGGGGCAAGCACGATGTTTGAAAAGCCGTTGTGGGTTGTGGGGGGGCATAGGGTTGACCCTATCGCCCCTAGCCCCCACGGTCCCTACCCCTGCCACTTTGAAGGAAGTGGGAGAAGGGTTAAAGACCGGAGAGTCTTAATTAGAACTATATACCTAGGCCCCACCTCCCAACCCCAAGAAACTTACACAAAATTCATTGCTCAATATAAACGAATTTGAGACAGCCTGGTCGTCCAATATTGTAGACCATTTTAGGGCTCTATTTTATGCCAAAGTTTCATTGGGCCATTTGTTTTGTGGCGGGGGGGGGGGGGGGGGGGGTGGGGGCAAATATTTCTGGGTCCTCCCCCTCTCATGTCTACACCACTGCACTTCAGCTAAACTTGTTCCAACGTTCTATGGAACTTGAAACTTACCAAAGCAGTCGCATAGCTAGTATTCTATTCTATAATTGGAGTGTCCTGCCCATTTTTGCAGGGAGGGGGGTCGGGGTTCTCCCCTAGTCCCAACTAAGGCCATCTCATCGTTGCCCCTTCTCCCACTTCATTTGGGGCGGCCGTACGGTCCTAGTTAGGACCCCCCCCCCCATCCCCTCCAGCACACACAGTAAATACGCCCGGGAAATTTTGCAAAATTTGGTTTCCTGGTAGCGAATCTGAGGCGTATGTAACGTGTGTAGCCCCTATAGGCCTATTATTGGCAAATTGGGGGCTTTTTGTTGTGTGAAACTTGCAATGGGCTAATGTATTATGTGGGGAGTGTGGCGAAAATTTTACACTCCCTCGTATCTACGCCACTGTAATAACCAAAGGAGCGCTGTAATCATACGGACCGCCCTCAAAATCAAACGCCACAAGAGAACAGATGCGAGCAGAGAGAACCGTTTGTGACGTCAAAACGACGTGCGAACATATTTCGTCACCAGCCGCGTCTTATTTTGTTTGCTGTAACCTCATTATAAATATTCGAAGTTTTATTTTCTATCCGAACCATTAAACCTGGATTCAAGACCTTCGTTTCTGGAGAAATATAAGTTCGGAAAGATGGTGAAACTTTTAATGACAGAATTATTTTATCGTGTCAGTCGTCAGTATAAATTATGCGCGTACTATATAGGATGTAGTACTATAGTACTTACTAGTCGTCCAGATCCTGACTGAAGAGTGAGAGAATATATCACGTATTAACTGAAAGTTGAAGCAAGACTGCAACATGCATGATGCCTGGAAGTTGGAACGATTAGTCCACTTAATATTGGAGACGCTCACACGAAATGAAGATCTGTGTGCAGTGCGACAAACCAAAATAAAGGTGAGTAACTTTATTTGGGCTTTAATTAACCGTTACTACCACCAACCAGTAGTTGTAACGTTTGATTGACGATTCCGAATAAACGTTTTGTTTTTTGTTTTTTTTCCTTTTTTTTCCTTCACTCATTTCAGCTTCTTAGCTCACCGAAGGGAGCTATACTTATCACTTGCCGCCCGTCGTCTGATGTCGTCAGTCCGGCGTCGTGAACATTTTTCAAACGACTTCTCCTCTGAAACCGCCAGGTCGATTTGCTCGAAACTTGGTATGGGTGTTCATTACTATGTCAATTCAAGTTTGTTTAAATGAAATAGACGTGCCCACTTGGGGCTCCATAGGGGGCATAACTCCGATAGAACCCTATGTATATTAGAGAAATTACTAAAAAATCTTCTTCTCCCGCACATGTGGGCAGAATCATTTGATATTTGGTATACAGCATTATGGGGTGGATCTGATTTAAGTTTGTTCAAATCGGCCCCCTGAATTCATATTTGGGCTCACTATAGAAGCCCAAATTCGAACTTAGTACATTTCAGGCAAATTTCTTTAAAAATCTTCTTCTCCAGAGCCAACAGGAAGAATCTTTTGATATTTGGTATGCAACATTGTGGGGTGGATCTGATTCAAGTTTGTTCAAATCGGCCCCCAGGATTCATATTTGGGCTCACTATAGAAGCTCGAATTCGAACTTAGTGCATTGCAGGCAAATTTCTTAAAAAAATCTTCTTCTCCAGATCCAGCACGTTCAGCAGGCAGAATCTTTGATATTTGGTATGCAACATTGTGGAGTGGATCTGATTCAAGTTTGTTCAAATCGGCCCCCTGGGTTCATATTTGGGCTCGGCGTAGGAGCCCAAATTTGAACTTATTGCATTTCAGGCAAATTTCTTTAAAAATCTTCTTCTCAAGATCCAGCAGGCAGAATCTTTTGATATTGGGTATGCAGCATGCTTAGTGGGTGAGATTCAAGTTTGTTCAAGCCAACTCCCTGGGTTCATATTTGGGCTTACTGTGGTAGCCCGAATAATAACTTAGTTCAAAATGAGGAATTGTCTTTAAAAATCTTCTTCTTCAGATCCAGCAGTCAGAATGTTTTGATATTTGGTATGTAGCATCCTTAGGGGGTGAGATTCAAGTTTGTTCAAACCATGTCCCTAGGTCCATATTTGGGCTCACTGTGGGAGCCCGAATGATAACTTAGTTCAAAATGAGGAATTGTCTTTAAAAATATTCTTCTTCAGATCCAGCAGTCGGAATGTTTTGATATTTGGTATGCAGCATCCTTAGGGGGTGGGTGGTGAGATTCAAGTTTGTTCAAGTCATATCCCTAGATCCATATTTGGGCTCACTGTTGGAGCTTGAATTGTAACTTAGTTCGAAATGAGGAATTTTCTTAAAAAATCTTCTTCTTCCAGCAGTCGGAATGTTTTGATATTTGGCATGCAGCATCCTTAGGGGGTGAGATTCAAGTTTGTTCAAGCCAAGTCCCTGGGTTCATATTTGGGCTCACTGTGGGAGCCCGAATGATAACTTAGTTCAAAATGAGGAATTTTCTTTAAAAATCTTCTTCTTCAGATCCAGCAGATTAATGCTTTTGATATTTGGTATGCAGCATCCTTAGGGGGGTAAGATTCAAGTTTGCTCAAGCCATGTCCCTAGTTCCATAAAATTTGTCTCTCATGACTTCATTCCTTTGTAGTGTTGATGAACCATGTCTAAATGAATGTGACCCCAAATACTTCTTTGAACCACTTTGGCCGGTGAGCGATTAAGCCTCTTGTTTGTTTTTATGCTTTCTTTTGCCGTTTCTTAAAAGTTGGTTTGGTTTTGATTTGATTCTTTTCTGTTGTCCAGGTTTCTTGTACCATAGTAACACTATAATATAGTGGTACTATAGTATATTTACTATTGCATTATCCTAGTATATTCATTGTAATACTATAAGAGAGTATACTGTACTATAGTTAGTAATACTATAATATCGTGTACTATAGTACACGATATTATAGTATTACTAACTATAGTTAGTAATACTATATGAAAGATCTTCATTGGCTGCTGGTTCAATATAGAATTGAATTCAAAATTCTCGTTCTAGTTTATAAATGCATTCACAGCCTGCCCCCAGAGTACTTGAGAACGCTTGTCATTCGCTACTCTCCCACACGTCCCCTACGATCTGCAGATAATCTGAATCTGAGTCTGGTTGTACCATTCACAAAATCTGAGCTTGCCAGGGCACGGGCCTTTGCAAGTGCTGGGCCCAGACTGTGGAATACATTGCCACTGCATATCAGAACTCTGACAGGTATAGAAAATTTCAAAAAACAATTAAAAACTCATTTATTCAACAAAGCTTTTTTTTTTCTTTCCGGAGTACATAAATTGAAATTGAATTGATTTTGTTTGTTGTAAAGCGCTTTAGAGCACCTTTGGTCGTTTTACGCTATATAAAATTGATTATTATTATTATTATTTATTATATTATACTGTACTATAGTAACACTATAGTATATTGTAATATAGTGATACTATAGTATCATGTACTATAATAACACTGCAGTGCAGTGTACTACAGTAATACTATAATATCATGTACTATAGTGGCACTATAGTATTTTGTACTATTGTAATACTATAGTCACTCATTCTCAACGAGAGAGTCCATATCCAGTGTGGCAGAGAAGAAAAACAATTGGACCGGAATTACATATTTTTTTTTTTCCCCAGATGCTGATGTTCCAAAAAATGGGATTTAAAAAAAAAATTTCAACTCTCATGGTTTGGTTTAACCCTTTACCCAACGAAACGGCCGCATCCGCCCACGTAATATGCAAATTCAGCAGTTCAAAAAATATTATTTTTCAAAAAATTTTAACAAAACCATATCATGTGACCCCACGTTGGAACGAGCTCGTCGAGCTCGTTCCAACGTGGGGTCACATGATATGGTTTTGTTGAAATGTTTTGAAAAAATTTAAAAAATGATATTTAAAATAATAAATTTTGATATCGTCTGCGTTGGGTAAAGGGTTAATATGTGTGACCACTTGAATCCAAGGTTGATTTTTTCATAAAATGTAAAATGTAATGTACGTTACATCATACAAGATGTTCTTATTGATATGTTTTATTACAAACAGTAAAACCTTACAAAACCATGGAACGAAATTAAAAACACTTCCACTGGTAGAACATTAACCCTTTACCCAACGCAGACGATATCAAAATTTATTATTTTAAATATAATTTTTTCAGATTTTTCGAAAAATTTCAACAAAACCATATCATGTGACCCCTCATTGGAACGAGCTCGTTCCAACGAGGGGTCACATGATAAGGTTTTGTTGAATTTTTTTGAATTTGGAGCGCGGTGGCTCAGTAGGTAGAGGTATAGGCTGCAAACCGTGAGGTCCTCGGTTCGAATCCCACCTGCGGCAACCGCGTTGTGTCCTTGGGCAAGACACTTCATCTCCATTGTCCGCGTGGGGGCACGATGACGCCGTGTACTAAGGCGTGCTGCACGTCGATGGTACGCATGTCTTCAACCAATCTAACCCTGCCTGTGCTGCAGTGCGGAGTTACGATGTAGTGGAGCTGGCAGCTGCTCGTCGTTGCTCGGTGGTTCTCTCCGGGTACTCCGGCTTCCTCCACCCGTAAAACTGTCACGGTCATGATTAGCCATTGTGCATAAATATGTGACCTTATACATCAATAAATAAATAAATAACTGCTGAATTTGCATTTTACGCGGGCGGATGCGGGCGATTCGTTGGGTATAGGGTTAACATAGAAGTATATGCAAGTAAACAATCAATATTTTACACGCCGTGTGCTGATCAGTGGCGGCGCCAGAAATTTTTTGTGGGGGGGGGGGGGGGCAACTAGGGGGGCAGACTCCCATGAAGGGGGGCAAATACGTAAAGGATCATATATCATTACTTTGTTATGAGGTAGTCCAAACTTGGACCCAAAGTCCGTAATATACTTTTTTGGTTTGGTACGTCCTGTGGACGTACCAAACCAAAAAATTATATTACGGTCTTTGGGTCCAAGTTTCGACTAAATGTAATGGTAATTAGCGGTCCTCCTTTCAAAAAATTCTGGATCCGCGTCTGGTGGGTCTGTGCGAGAGAGAGAGAGAGAGAGAGAGAGAGAGAGAGAGAGAGAGAATTTATAACTTATAAATATCTGCATCCGAGTCTTTAAATATCTACTGCCTGGATGTGTTCATCAGCTAGCCTGAGGCTTTGGGCTAAGTGTGTATGGGAATAAAAAAAGAGAGGTGTGTGTGTGTGTGTGAGAGAGAGTGACTGAATGTATTTGTGTGTGAGGGTGGATGGAAATGCATGCGAGATGGTTGGGGGGGGGGGGGGCAAAGCCTTCGTTTGGGGGGGAGGCAAATGCCCCCCATGCCCCCCCCCCCCCCCCCCGTAGCGCCGCCACTGGTGCTGATGAAGCCAAAGATAAAAAGAGAGTGATTACCAATTGTTTATATAAAAAAAACCTGCTATGTCTCAATTGTTTTATAAGGCATTTACTTCAAAACTGGATCGAAATTATCGAACCTGTCAAAATCGCATGTTAATACTTTACAAGAGAATCTACCTTTTATTGCAGTCAGTACAAACCAACATAACTAAAATACTCCTACTTCGAGATATTACACCCTGTAACGTACATTTTGCAATTGTTCAGCACATATTTTAAATTCTGAAAAGTCTTAAAAAGAAGCCTTTCATGCAGAACATATGCCATGCATTGTTTAGTAGCCTTTGATAACTTTGAAACTTAATGGGTTTTTTTTAAAAAAGCATGCTAACACACAAAATGATCGAAATCACGTACATTTAAAAAAAAAGAATACTGTTTCCTGTAGCTATTCAGATAGCGAGATTATACGTTTGCATTTCAAACCCTGACAGAACAGTAGATATAAGCTCAGTGTCGTTTTTTTAAGGAAGAAAACCACCAATAAAAGTTCTAAGCCGTAAATACTCGGTAACGTAGGCCTACATATTCTAAGCCCTAATACGTAAAAGGAGATATACATGGATACATGTCGACAAGTTTATTGTGGTGGGGATTGTAAATTTGAAAAACGATTTTTTTTCGGGCAGTTTTATTATTTTTTAAGGCCAAACATGCCCGAAAAAAATATAAAACTGACCGAAAAATTCATTTTTTCCTTACTCGTGGGGTGGGGGAGGGGGTGGGGGTCTCCGCTGAAAATGTGCAATGGCCTCAATTATACCACCAGATTACTTTCTCAAATGTTTTTCATCAAACAGTGTTTCAATCTTATTCCGATCTGTTAATTCAATTTTCAACAGTCTTTTTGTCTTTCCCGTCCCAATGGGCCCCGCAATTTTACAGAGAATATCACTCATCTCTACCCATACAACATCTGGCCGACCTGGCCACTGGAAGAGCATTTTTTTTCTTTTCAAGAAATGTTATTTCCACTTCAAAATCAAGGGTATCAATGTTTTGAACTTTACCGAAATACCATCTATGGTCATAAATGGCAGCCACGTAATCACCTGCGTTAATTTCATCGATACCAAGTGAGGACGTGTCCGTTTGTACTTCAGTTATTAGATCATTTTCAGGCTCATTTAGCATTTGCCCAACACTATCGGATTTTTTTGTAGAACTTCAGGACTTCTCTCTTCCAAATGCTGCAGATTTTATTGGGCCCAAGACACGTTTCACAATAGCAGCTTACTGTATTCACAGCGATGGTTTCTGCTCCCAAACCAACAACAGCATGCAATTTCATTGTCTCTGAAACCGTCTTCACAAGTGTGTCCTGAAGTTCCGTTCGCGTTTCTTGGCATTCTGCAGCTGATACAAAAACAAATTTCATACTTGAGTTCAGGCTTGATTTGATTGCCAATGTGAAGAATAGGGCTGTCACGATTTTAATTTAGGAATCGATTAATCGTCGCAAATAATCGACGATTAATCGTACCTAAATGACCCCCCCCCCCCTCCTCTCCCTCTCTTTGAAGTCGATAGAAATGAAGTTCAAGTCAGTTGACCTACCTCAAGGAAACAACGAAGATGATCCTTTTTAGATGCATTCAAAGCTTTGATGTTCTGAACTTTTGAACTGTCAGTGTAATAATCAAGACCGGTCGGCAGTTGCGAACTTCGCAACTGCCGACCGGTCTTGATTATTACACTGACGGTTCAAAAGTTCAGAACATCAAAGCTTTGATGAATGTACCTGGAAGACTATTGCTTCCAACAGCGTCTTGGGGTTTAACATCGATGTTCTTAACTCTTTACCTTTAGAAACAATAGTTTTTTCATCAAATTTTCTTTTAATTATTAAACGTCTAGAACGGGATACAATTTACCGATTATTCGACAACGAAAAATACTAATCGATTTCGCCGTGACCGATCAACAGTCGATTATTCGATTAATCGTGACAGCCCATGTGAAAAAATCGGAAGCATCCTGAATAACAACTTTACCACTTCGTACTGCCTGATCTGCCATCCGTTTTGATGTGCCTCCCAACCCATCACACGGCCCTTTACCATGTCCGGCTTCAAAGTAGTTCCAGCGACATGGAATTCCAAATATTGTTTCATGATTAGCTACGATATACAAAATCGGTTTATTCCTGTATTGACTCTTAGGACTGTCTGTCCAATAATGAATCATTATTAGACTTAGAAGAGAAAGAGAAAGAGAAAATCGCTGATTTAAAGAATATGTGAAATAGTAAATAATAGTGGTCAGGACATACACATCTCCCCAAACGACATTGTTGCAGCTCACCGTCTGCCTTCACGGAATAAGGACGCACCGAGACCATGCCTTATAAAATTTGCTAGGGCCGCGACGCGCAACAGTGTTTTTCAGAATAGAAAATACTACCGTTATTTAGGAAAAGACAATAACATGAAAACAGTCGAAGTAAAAGATGACTTAACAAAACAAAATTTGAATTTGATAGGTTGCCTGTACAAGCACAGCAAAATAGAAATGGCGTACCAGCGGAACGGTTTCGTATGGGGCAAGCTAAAAACGGGTGAACGGCTGAAGTTTGATATTCTTCAAAACATAGACGATGTTATTAAAGCAAACAAACCACTAAAATAAGAAACAAGTTTACCAGCTATGTAAAATAAAATGTTTGTCTGTCTGCCTGTCTGTCCATTCGTGTGTTTTAGAGGTCTTCGTAACTTTAACACGCGAACATGTGCAGAACCGTGAACGTCATTTATGTATATGTTAATCACTGTCTGTTCATTTATGCATATGTAACTCATGTCGTGGCTGTCAGGTTGTCTATCTAGCGGTCTGTTTGTAAATTAGTTTGATGTATTCGTAGTATATCGTTTGTGTAAATTGGTGAATATTAATTATATTCCTGTGTTTTTAGTGTATGTTTGCCCCCGATTGTGTACACGATTTAGCTGTATTCGCAGGACAGATCCATATTCACACCGTAGGGTCCTGTGAACCGGATATTTTCTGGTCGAATCGAATCTCGAAATTAATGAGGATATGATATCGATATCCTATCACATCGTATATTCTATGTTTTTGGCGAGTGTCGCAACATAGTGAGCCATATTAATAAACTCTGCTGAGTACATCAGAAATGCACGTGCTTGTTAACTGTTGTCCGTTCTTGGATATGATAATGTTTTAGTTTATTGGGGAATGCCTGCTGTCATTCTCCGGTAGATTGAGGCAGTGTTATGTCTGTGAGCGTATATATGTTTAGTTGTGAAAATAGATTGGCATGAGTCTATTATAAAGTAAAGAAATGCCCTGTTGCGTATTCGTACGGTCAAAGCATTGCACAGGAAGAAAAAGAATAGCCAAAGACACTTGCAAGCCGCCATCACATGGACCACCGGTTCAATCCGGTGTTCCATGTGATGGAGACTTGCAGAGGCTTCTTGTGTTTTTGTCCTCAGAAATGGTAAATAATTACTGAGAGAAAAATTCATCCCACGGCGAATAACTCGTAATCGGCCTTCTGCGCACTGCGTTTCCATATTTTTTTGTCCACTTGACAGGTTCAGTTCGCAATTTCACTACCAACTTCGCTCGTCGCGCATTACATTGTGCATACAAAGGCTATTGTGTATTTCAGACTAATTCATTATTCTACAGTAAAGTGCATATTAACTTTTGAGCATTCTCTGCGCCAATTGTGTCAGGACGTCTTGTTTCAACTTGATGGTCAGGTGACATATATTGTGCGCCTGTCAGTCTGTCTGTCTGTCTGTCTGACTGACTGTTTGCTATACATAAAGACTTTTTTCAGCAAAAAGAGAAACAAGAATAGAAAAATGGTATATACCTGTACAGGAAAAAAATTCTATTGGTTTTTATATCCTCTTCATTTTCCCTCCCTTCTTATCTACAGTTAAAACTAAAAGTCCTGGCCTGAAATGCGCACAAATAGCACGTCGATATGCGCGTTAATCTACGCGATATGACCATAGTAAGGCTATCAAATTCTGTAAATAAGGTCTGTGCACAAGCAATGTTTCAGCCAATGGACCTCCGGGTAACCCGGAGGTCCATTGGCAGAAACATTGCCAGTGTTTGCTATGAGTAACCAGGAGAACCTGCCGTGCTTTGGATGCCATTCGATATGGCAATTGCGCGCAATTCCTACGCGCAATTAAGCTTAGATAAGCGCACAGTTCGTGACAGGACTTCTAGATATAACTATATCTCTTGCGGTCTACAAAGGTTATCAATTTTATATATTTGCCTTTGTGACCCTTTGAACCCCATTTCACATTTACAAATTTCCAACAAACCTACCCCCTCAAGGCGCCCCTTTGTCGTGAACTCGTTGGCTATTGGTGGCATTGCATATAAAGACGTGACAGTAATGTGGCATTTATGTGGTGGATGCAGTCCCTTCAATCGAACCCTATATCAAACCAAATGTCTATCACAATTATGTCTTTAAATTGCCAGGGACTGGGTGATCCGAAAAAGAGAAGAGACGTCTTTAACTTTCTTCGGGCCAAGAAATGCGATATTTACTGTCTACAGTATGTACACTTTATAGGGTCCCAGGAGCGTCAAATTAAGGCAGAATGGAGTTATGAATGCCTTTTCAATTCTTACTCGAAATCCTCAAGAGCAGTCGCCATTTTACTAAATAATACATTCGAATACAAAATTTTGCAAATAGAAAAGGACACAGTGGGCAACCTCTTATTGATTAAAATTGAAGTTAATGACACAACAATAATTCTAGGAAATATTTACGGCCCCAATAACGATAACCCAGGGTTTTTTAAAAAGCTAGAAGAATATTTACAGTTAACATCTGAAGCAAATTGTGTACTATGTGGTGATTTTAACGTAGTTCTAAATCAAATTATAGATAGTGATAATTATTTGCATCTAAACAACCCCAATTCTCAGTAACAAATCCTGGGCATGATGGATAATTTAAACCTAACTGACATATGGCGAATGAATAACCCAAATAGGAAGAGATTTACCTGGCGACGTAAAAACCCACTAAAACAGTCCCGCCTTGATTACTTTTTAGTTTCAGAAGAATTAGTCCCTATTATAGAAAAGTCGGTCATAGAATCAGGATATAGATCTGACCATTCTTTGGTATACATAACGCTAAAAACTTCAGAGTTTAAACGAGGGCGGGGTCTCTGGAAGTTCAATAATTCCCTTTTAACCCTTTACGAATCGGCCGCATCCGCCCGCGTAATATGCAAATTCAGTAGTTGTAAATATATTATAGTTCAAAAAATTTCAACAAAACCATATCATGTGACCCCTCGTTGGAACGAGCTCGTCGAGCTCGTTCCAACGAGGGATCACATGATATGGTTTTGTTGAAATTGTTTGAAAAATTAAAAAAAATAATATTTAAAATAATAAATTTTGATATCGTCCGCGTTGGGTAAAGGGTTAACGAACCGAGAATATATAAATATAGTAAAAAACACAGTCAATCGTGTAAAAGAACAGTACACTGATGAAGTAAAATTACTTCAAAATGAAACCCATATCTCATGGCCTTTACTTATAGACGATCAACTATTTTTTTGAAACCTTACTGATGGAAATTCGGGGGGAAACAATACAATTTTCATCCAAACTTAAACGTACAAGGTCCAAAGAAGAACAAATATTGAAAGAGAAAATTGCTAAACTAGAAGATTCGGACGGATTGAATGAAACTATGTTGAATGAAATAGAGAACAGTAAAAAGGAACTTGAAAATTTTAGAAAAACGAAAATGGAGGGGTCCTGATCAGGTCAAGAGCAAACTGGGTGAGTAATGGGGAAAAGCCAAGTAAATATTTTTTTTAATTTAGAAAGGAGAAATTTCGTTAATAAAACGATCACCAAAATCGAATCGGAGGTAGTATACACAGATCAAAATCACATTATTGATGAAATATGTTCATTTTATAAAAATCTCTATAAATCTAATGACTCATTAAATAAAACGATAGATATTGATTCACTAATATACATTAACGATAATTTAAATAGAAATAGTGAGGTTCCTAAATTAAATTCAGAACAATCGGAAAAACTTGAAAAGCTAATAACATACTCGGAAGCACTTTTATTTTCTCAAAAATATGAAAAATAATAAAAGTCCGGGATCTGACGGTTTTTCGGCAGAATTCTTTAAATTCTTCTGGCTTCATATAGGAAGTTTCCTAGTCAGATCCTTAAATTTTGGACTTTCACAAGGAAAGCTGTCGATTACCCAACGCCAAGGTGTAATAACGTTGTTACCAAAACCAAACAAACCACGTCATCTAATTAAAAATTGGAGGCCAATATCGCTACTGAACACATCTTATAAAATTTTGTCCGGTATTTTAGCAAATAGGCTAAAAGATCTGCTGCCACTAATAATACATAATGATCAAACAGGTTTTTTTAAAAGGGCGCTACATAGGGGAAAATATTAGATTAATTTCTGATGTTCTTTTTCAGACAGAAAAAGACAATATTGCAGGGCTTCTCCTCTTGATTGATTTTGAAAAGGCATTTGATTCCATATCATGGTCATTTATCGATAAGGCTTTGGAATTTTTTAATTTTGGCCAATGCTTTAAATCTTACATACATACGCTCTATAATGATATCTCATCCTGCATTAATGTAAATTCTCAGATTTCACATTTTTTTTCCATTAAGCAGAGGCTGCAGGCAAGGGGACCCATTGTCACCGTACATATTCTTAATATGTGCAGAAATTTGAGCAATTATGATCAGGTCAACCAAAGTAATAAAGGGTATGCTGACGATACATCACTTTTCTTGGATGGATCACCCCAGTCACTGGAGGCAGCGATGAACTCACTGACTGCTTTCAAACATATTTCGGGTTTAAAAATAAATTATAATAAAACCCAGGCAGTTTGGATCGACAGTAAAAAGGATTGTACAGAAAGAAATTGCGATAGGTGGAAAATTAACTGTAACGAGGAAACATTTAGCGTATTAGGTATCGAGTTCACTAAAAGTTTTGATAAAACTGTCCACATAAATTATAATAAAAAACTAAGGGAGGTGAGAAAAACTCTACTGTAGTGGTCAAAACGTAATCTCTCGGTGTTAGGAAAAATAACGGTAGTAAAACTGGTTTATCTTTTTATTGCTCTTCCAAATCCTCCCAAAGAAACCATAGACGAACTAAATAGGGCACTTTTTAAATTCGTTTGGGGAAATGGGCCTGACAAAATAAAGCGAATTCATTTTATCCAAGATTACGATCAGGGCGGATGTAAAATGATTCAGCTGAACGCTTTTATTAATTCTTTAAAGATATCATGGGTTAGTCGCTTTATAAAAAATCATTCATGTTGGAAAGAAATTTTTGTAAACTCTTCTCCCCTTTTAAACAGTGATTGGTATGTAGCCAGCCCTAACATATTGGATAACTATTCCAAAAATGTTAATAATCTGTTCTGGAAAGACGTAATTAATGCTTGGTCGTCTTTCAGCAAAAAAACTCCCCCACGGGAGCCTAAATATTTTTTAGGTACATACATTTCTAATAACGAACATATTAAAGTTGGAAATAGACCGCTGAGAAGCACTCTGTTGAAATCGAAAGGTATATTTTTTGTAAATGATTTTTTAGGATCAAACGGAAAACTGTTGTCTCATGAGCAATTTAAAACTCACTTTGATATACAAATAGACTTCTTGACATACAGAGGAATACAAAATGCAATAAAATGTTTCATAAGAACACTAGGGGATGCAGCTGAGCTGAGCTGAACAGAATACAAAATCCCACACTCCCCCCACCGTATAGAAACATTAATCCCCGGGAATAAAATAACTTATAAGACACTGATTATGGGCACAAAAGATAAAAATCTCTTATCCAAATGGGAATCCAAGTTAGGCATCGAACTCAGTGATCAATGGTGGACAAAACGTTACTAATCCCCTTTAAATGTACAGTCGACGTCAAATACAAATGGTTTCAGTATCGTATTAATACTCGCATTTTAGGAACATACACTCTTTTAAAGAGGATGAATATAACTGAAGATGACACGTGTTCCTTTTGCAAAAGGGAAAAAGAAACCTTGATTCACCTGTTTTGTGAATGTCCACTTGTTTTATCCTTTTGGAATGGTTTCGTCAACTGGATTTTCACAAATACAGGATATTATATTAATCTATCAAAACAAGTTATTTTGTTTAGCAACCCAAATTCCGGCATGTTACCACCCATTTTTCGCCTTTTACTCATTTTTGTAAAACATTTTATTTATAGAACTAAAATGAAAAATGAAAAGTTAGATATTAGTTTACTAAAAAAAGAAATACTGAATTATTACAATGTAGAGAGATCAGCATATTACCTTTTGTGTCAGTACAAAAAAATTGAAAAACGGTGGGAAAGTCTAATAAATTTGATAAAAGAGTAAAATTCCATATGCAACCATATTCAGATAGTTATTATTATTATTATTATTATTATTATTATTATTATTATTATGACTGCTATTTACTGTAAAAAGTTTCTGTATGCATCCAGTGAAGCCTTTCGTTGGCTACTGTAGCCCCAGACAAGTGCCAGGAACTCAACGTCTATGCAACTAATTTACCAACATTCAACCTTCCCCCACCACACCCCAGCCCCACCCCACTCTCACAAATCAACCTGCCCGTTTTAAAAAAATTTATAAAAAATGGACCAAATATAGTAACAAACTAGAAATGTATTTACTACATATTGTATTCAAATTGTATACCTTTTGTACATTGTTTTGTTATGTGAATAAAAATTAAAAAAAAAAAAAAAAAAAATAATGAATCATATTCAGATTTGGAAATGTGACCTTCAGATCTGATACAATTTTTTTCATTATTACATAAACCGTAGAAAAACTAGACTTTATGATTCTGGAGAATCATGGCTTTTCCCGATGAGATTCCATGAATTTTCATGACGCCAATGTGTCTGATGATTTGTTTTAACTCTCCCACTGGAGTTCCTTTATTGATGTTATGAGAAAGGTGGGTATCGTAGTCTCAAATGACTCAGTTTGATAAAAGAAATGTTTAGTTGCAAACCATCATTAATGGATGGGAGGGTTAATATCAATATCGTCGTCTGACAAGTTAATGACCAACAAAAGGAGTTATGTTTGTTTGACACATACTCATCGTGTGTTGGGGCTATTTGAGAATGGTACATTTTAACTTATATATCCACAATATTGATGTCTGACAGTTTGTAGAGAGTTAACAAGTGCTAACAGGAATATTTTTACATGCAACTTGTAATGTCATACCAAGAACTGCGAATGGCCATTTTTTCTTAAAAATCTACAAATTGTTTTCAGAGAAATCCAGGGAGAACACAAGATTCCATGATTTTTTTTATGACCCTGGAGTGTCTGAAGAATTGTTTTTAATTGCATCACTAAAGTATTTTTATTGATGCCTTGTGAAAAGTGGGTATAATAGCCTCAAATAACCCAGTGTGATAAAAGAAAGTTTTGGTTAAAACATTTTTTTCATTATTGCATCAACCGTAGACGAATCATGTGACATTTCATCCCTTATAAAAAAGTACCATGGTAAACCATGGTAAATCCCAAAATACCCTTGTAATACCATGGTAAATCCCAAAATACCCTGGTAATACTATGGTATTACTAGGGCTGTCACGATTAATCGACTGTTGATCGGTCACGGCGAAATCGATTAGTATTTTTCGTTGTCGAATAATCGGTAAATTGTATCCCGTTTTAGACGTTTAATAATTAAAAGAAAATTTGATGAAAAAACTATTGTTTCTAAAGGTAAAGAGTTAAGAACATCGATGTTAAACCCCAAGACGCTGTTGGAAGCAATAGTCTTCCAGGTACATTCATCAAAGCTTTGATGTTCTGAACTTTTGAACCGTCAGTGTAATAATCAAGACCGGTCGGCAGTTGCGAAGTTCGCAACTGCCGACCGGTCTTGATTATTACACTGACAGTTCAAAAGTTCAGAACATCAAGCTTTGAATGCACCTAAAAAGGATCGTCTTCGTTGTTTCCTTGAGGTAGGTGAACTGACTTGAACTTCATTTTTATCGACTTCAAAGAGAGGGAGAGGAGGGGGGGGTCATTTAGGTACGATTAATCGTCGATTATTTGCGACGATTAGTCGATTCCTAAATTAAAAAATCGTGACAGCCCTAGGTATTACCAGGGTATTTTGGGATTTACCATGGTTTACCATGGTACTTTTTTTTATAAGGGATCAGAGACTATTACGAAGTTCCTATGACATAATAAACCATCCTTTACAAAATATGCAACTATGGGGTGAAGTGTTCCAGCTGTCTGGTTCCAATAGGCACTTTGTATTTATTCAAGACATTTACGTGCATAGTTCTCTGCGAAATCCATTTGGATAATTATGTTATCAGCAGGCAAGGCCACCCTTAAACCTTTAATTTCATTGTACTGTCGCTTCACTCTGTCGACATGCTCTACAAACATGTTTTTTTCTGTGTGACAAAATATGAATTAAATTGCTTTCGCTCATTTGATATTTCAACAATTTTCATTTTCAGTTTTTCACGACCCTTCTCCGCAACTTTTACTCGCTTCCACTGATTGTATGCAACTTGGTCCGGCAGTTTTGTCAGCTCGTTCTCGTCAAACATCTCTTTACAAAAGGTTTCAGGACTTGCACTTACTTCCAAACCATCTCGTCGCAAACATTTCAAAAGAAGAGCCATGTTCTGATGCTTAGTACAAAGGCAATAACTACGACTTATAAACTGTGTTGTCAAAATATGTTTTGGGCGCATACGCGCGAATGTAGCAAGGGATACCTTAACATTAGGATTTTCTGACATGTATTTTACGTGCAGATTTGACAGGTAATCATTTAAAATGCGTGTTTGTACCCTTGTGTTCTTTTTTATTTTGGTTAAATCTGCTTTTCCCGGTTTCATGCGACTAGTGTCGTCTCTTTCAAAAAATTCAATAATTTGCGCACCAAAATGTCCTTGAACTCGACATCGCTTTGTTGAAGCTGCTATATTCACCCCTATTCGTTTTCTGTTTAGGCCAGTGGCCTTACTCATCCAAGTTTTTACACGGTACTTCGTTATGATCTTACCAGATATTACGGTGTATAATTTGTTTTTACAGTGCTGAGAATGTTTTGTTTTGCTGTAGCTCTCTTTAATTTCATCAAGAAGAATATGACCTGCCAATATCTGTCTGTGGACTTGAGACCCCTGAGACGACGAAAGTCGAGCTGACTTCAGGAGAGCATCCGTTTTACTCCGCGGGGTATCAGGTTTCTTTTTCTTATTGCTTCGCTGTACTGTTTTATATTTTCTCGAGTGTTCATTTCGACTTTTCATTACCTTGAGTTCTTTGTATACTCGTCCTAGAGCCCTACTTATTCGTTTACGTCCCCGGAACTACGCGCAGATTGTCCGAGAAAGCTTAAGCGTACAATCATCGGAGAGGTTGGCGATACTTCCCGTTTCGTATTCACTCGTACTGGGTACGTTAATGTCATTATCCACGTTTTCATCCAACTGTCTTTCAAGTTTTCTTTTCATGCGGTCTTTCCTTAGTCGTGGGACATTTATTTTATTTCTTTTAGCTCTTTCACTCCTGCTGAGCTGAGAACTTGGTGTGTAATACCTTATTCGTCGAACTCGCTCTTTTTTCATATACCCATCCTCATCACTCTGCCTTTTTCGCTCCCTGTACGCCTTCTGTATCTCTGATCTCGTTTTCCCCATTTCCCTGAAAATGCCAAAAAAATGACACTTAATTTCGATTTGGTATTTTTAGAAATTCTTCTTCTTATTATTATTAAATTGTGTCGTAGTTGTTGTGTTTTTCGTGTTGTTTTGATTATTGTTGTTTGTGCTACTGCCACAGTTTCTCGTGTTGCAACTGTGTTAATAATTTTAGTGTTTGGGACGAATTGTAGGCTACATCCAATTATAAGCAATGCTATGGCGTCGAAACGAGGCGTATGTGTGGGTACCCCCCCCCCCCCCTTCCCCCGCCCCTTCTCCAGTTTGAAAACTTATCTCGCTTTCTTCCCCTGTATCACATTCCGCGTCGATCACCGCTGCATTGTGACATTTTTTATACAGCTCTCCATCCCTCCCCCCCCCCACCCCCACCCAAAAATACTTTGCTGTTCTGTGCCTCTTCGGAAATGTACGTTACATAACTTACCTTATGGAATGCCTTATATTTTTCTAAAGTCACTTAAATTTTTTCTGTATTTTGGGTTTTGGGATAGACTTAAAGAATCTTCAAGATATACTTTACATTCTAAAAATGGCTGAACGTGCGACAAACATACTGTGGATAGTACATTAGATATTTTATGTGTGGTTCCTTTTATACTCGCTTGAATATGAGCCGTCATATTCAGATCAATGGCGTACCCCAGCCCCCCCCCCCCCCCTGTAAACTTTTAGTTTTCCCCCCCAAAACACTGACCCAATGCAAGTTTCACATCACTTAGAGCCCCAAAATACTCTCCAATATAGGGCTACACATGCTACAATTGCCTCAGATTCGATCTTAGAGCACTAAAGTTTGCAAAACACATTTCGAGGAGGCCTTGTCCTAACTAGGACCTTCTGGTTGTTACCCCCTCCTCCCACTTGTCTGTCCTAACGAGGAACCTCTGGTCGTTACCCTAGCCTCCTACTTCCCTGAAGTAGGACTATAGGGGAGAACCCTGAAACCCCACAACAACCTTCCAAATATCATGGTAGCACCCCCCCCCCCCCACACACCTCAAAAAAGGAAAAGGAATTGCCCCCCGCCCCCCCCCCCCCCCCCCCATTATAGAATCCTCGGTACGCCCCTGATGCAGACTACGGATATTCCTAAGTTATCCAACATTCAAAGGAATTTCGGAATAGATGTTCTCAGAATGTCGCAATTTTCCCTCATATAGTTGGCAACAAATGCTTTAACCGAATTTGGAAAATGTGAAATGTACGTTACCATTGATAACGTACATTTCATTACACTTTATGTAAACTCCCGCGAATAAGGCAATTCTCAAGCCCCTCGTAATCAACAATCTCACTTTTCCCGCCCCAAAATACAAACTTACCTGAATGAATTTGTTTGACTAATACTTAGCTTACCTTTAGTTTCACGACGTCCCTGGTCCTTTATTTTTTCACCATTGAAATTTTCAAATAGAAACATGTGATGATACACAAACCACGGTTTCGGCTTGCAAAAAAATATCAATGGCGGTCAACCAGTATATACGCACGCGTTGGCGTTTCGTTGAAAACAGGCACGTGCAGAGACTTGGATTCATTTTTGACGTAACGTACATTTCTGTAACGTTCATTTCAGTAATGCTTCATTCCTTAACAGCGGTCAGAATCTTTGTTCAAAAAATCAAAGTAGTAAATTTCTGTATGTGTTATGGGATGGCCTAAAGAAATAAAACGATTATATATTTCGCATCTTCTATTCTTGCGATCCCCGACTGGTAACGTACATTTCTGCGTGAAAATTAACCACTGATTTTCCAATTTGTCATCAATGTGTTTACTCAAAGGCGTGTATTAACCCTTTACCTAACGTAACGGTCAAAACCGGCCACCTTTATTCTCAAAAATCGCCAATTCATTTTCATTATTTTTTAAATTTTTTGTCTCATAAACATAGGTTATGACCGCTCGTTGGAACGAGCTCGTCGAGCTCGTTCCAACGAGGGGTCATAACCTATGTTTTGAGTCAAAAAATGAAAAAAATTAGTTATTCAAGAATTATTTTTGAAAGTGTCGTCTGCTTTTCAGGTTAGGTAAAGGGTTAAGACGTAACCGCTACAGGTTAACACAGTACGAATTATGAAGCATCCAAATCATGTAGAATTTCAATTTAAGTATTAGTACAGGCAAATTGTCTATGCCTGCAAGTTAATATGAACATTTGAGTCGGATTTTAGGCGACGCAGGCTATTATTATATATTGGCACTTACGGGAGCGCGATGGCTCAGTAGGTAGAGGAGCAGGCTGCAAGCCGTGAGGTCCTCGGTTCGAATCCCACCTGCGGCAACCGCTTTGTGTCCTTGGGCAAGTCACTTCATCTCCATTGCCCGCGTGGGGGCACGATGACGCCGTGTACTAAGGCGTACTGCACGTCGATGGTACGCATGTCTTCAACCAATCTAACCCTGCCTGTGCTGCAGTGCGGGGTTACGATGTTGGGGAGCTGGCAGCTGCTCTTCATTGCTCGGTGGTTCTCTCCGGGTACTCCGGCTTCCTCCACCCGTAAAACTGTCACGGTCATGATTAGCCATTGTGCATAAATATGTGACCCTAAACATCAATAAATAAATAAATTGGCGCTTAAGGGTGCTTTGCTTTTTCTGTGTAAAAACGGTATGACAGTAACTGCCATGTGTTTACGTTTCATGAGAAACAAAGATTGTCGTGTTCCCGAACTATGGAAAAGGGAGAAAATGAGGATGAACATCGAAAATGTGCACGGCGACAGTAACGTACGTTTCAAAATCGCACTTTTACAATAACTTAATCTAGAAAAAAATTGGGGAGTCTGGTTTCTTAGGGTGATTTATGTGTTAGGTTGGACATGGTTAAAAACGGGGAAAACAATATTGGGAAAATCCATGACCATTTCAGGATTATCCGTTGACGACATTGTTTGGCCCTTCTGTCGGGAATTTAATGAATAATTGTGAAAAGAACTGAAAGCGGTTTGACAAATTCGTGATATTTTGACAACTTCCTTTCAATTACAAAAACACGAAACAATATAAACGGAACACGGGGATTTCCCGGAATAGTGAAATAACGAAGCGAAATTGGCAATGTTTATGACATCCTCCCCCGCCCAAAGTACATGTAACAGGGCACCAAGTCACAAAACACAGTCCAGTAAATGGTACAACAGTCTATTCATCGGTAAGCCACGACTGGATTCTTTGCTGTGCACGTTGGGCGGCTGCTCTGCGAGGTTTGGACCTACTGTTCTGAGGAGGCAACTCATTATCAACGTCACTATTGCCCAAAGAACTTGAAGAGGCTATATGTGAAGGAAGTATCCTGTGGTGATTTTGATTCGATGGATGTGCTATACACTTCAAGTGGGTACAGTTCTGAAATTGGTCGATTTGTCGTTCCGTGTTGAGTTTTCAATGATACAATTCTTATTAAACCATTGACACCACGATGAATTTCAGTGACTACTCCATACTTCCAATTCAGTCTCTTAACATTGTCCTCCTTAATCTGCACTACAGAGCCGAGCTTAATACATTCGCGGTTGTCACCATTAAACTTATGAAATTCGCGTAGGCTGGTAAGATATTCATGAGTCCATCGATTTGTGAAAGCTTGGAATAATGCTGCTCGATGTCGTGCTCGTTTCTCAAGATCAGTGTTTCGAATGTCAAATTGTGGGTCCTTCAACTCATCGTCAAATACTGGTGGGTGAGGAAGAGTTGTGACACGGCCATTGAGGAAATGAGATGGGGTTGATGCTTCCCCGTCAGAAATGTCCTCAGAGATAGAAACTAACGGTCTATTGTTTACACAAGCTTCAATTTCGGTTATAATTGTTCTCAACTCTTCGAAGCTTACCTTTGCACGATAGAGGACTTTTTTCCAAGGCTAATTTGGTGACCCCAATCAGTCTTTCGTAAAAGCCACCTTGCCAGGGTGCCCGCTTTGTGATGAAATCCCACTGTATACCTTGTAAAGACAGTTCATCACACATGTCATGAGGACGAAACAATTCGCGAATATATGAGTTTGCAGCTAAAAACGTACTCGCGTTATCTGAAATAAGCTTTCTAGGCAGCGAACGTCTGCTAGCGAAGCGACGGAGTGCAGAAATGAACGAGTCGGTTGTTAAATTGTGTGTCAATTCCAAATGGATGGCTTGGGTCACAGCATACGTGAACAAGCAAATATAGCATTTTTCCACACCATCGTTCCCCTGTATCATTAGAGGCCCACAAAAATCGCCCCCAGTGTAGTAGATTAAGAATGGCGGCACCTCCGAAACTCTACTTGACGGGAGAGGTTGTGGGTTAGGTAGGCAATATGGTTTGCAAGTAAGTCTGCGACATATAACACATTGTTTGAGAAGTGACCGGACTAACTGACGAGCCTGTGGAATCCAGAATGCTGACCGAATTGATGTCACAGTTGAATTAACGCCGGAGTGTTTTAGTCTCTTGTGAACATCAAGAACTAGGAGTTTGGAAAAGTTGTGGTCCTTTGGTAATAAAATTGGATGTTTCGTATTATTGAATACGACCACGACAACGTATGATGTCATTTGAATCTAAGAACAGCTGTAATTGGTTGATTATTGATAACTTTGGGGGAGTGTCTGTCCTCAACAAGGCTTTAATAACATCAGGATACGCTGAATTCTGGGTACTCTTCACAAGAACACTTTTTGAGTTATCAAGTTCAAATGTTTGCAGTGGTCCTGTTCTACACGTGTCTTTCTGTGCATTGTTTGTGAATCGCAAAACCCAAGCGGTGACGCGAATAAGTTTGTTCAAGTCAGAGAAGCGATTAAAGTCGATGCTAATTTGAATGCCCAAATCAGGGGTGGCGCTAGGGATTTCTCGACAGGAGGCGGGGGGCTGACCTCTCCGACAGGGGGGCTATAACATTTGACCTCCCAAACGAAGGAAAATGTGTGAAAACTGGTAAATTGGAGAACCAAAATAGAAGCAAATTGAGTATGTTTGTTGATTATTTAACCCTTTACCTACATGTAACCTGAAAAGCAGACGACACTTGCAAAAATAATTCTTGAATAACTAATTTTTTTCATTTTTTGTCTCAAAAACATAGGTTATGACCCCTCGTTGGAACGAGCTCGACGAGCTCGTTCCAACGAGGGGTCATAACCTATGTTTTTGAGACAAAAAATGAAAAAAATAATGAAAATTAATTGGCGATTTTTGAGAATAGCGCTGGCCGGTTTTGGCCGTTACCTTAGGTAAAGAGTTAAAGTAAACATGTTATAAGGTCGGGAAATATTTCATCTATAAAGCCAGTTTGACGAACGACATTAAGGAATTTCGTGAGAATCACTATTCTCTATCAAAGTTCCAGTGCTGCACGGGTTCGAGACTGACAAGAGGAGGTATCTACATTCGATTGTCGGAAATTTCTCGTGAAGTCGGGTTTACGAGACTCTCCGACGGACTGACTAAAAATCTCCGACAGGGGGGCTGGACCTCTCTGACGGGGGAGGGGGGGTCTGTAGCCCGCCTGACCCCCCCCCCCCCCCCCCCTTGGCGCCACCACTGGCCCAAATGATTGTCACATTGCACAGATGGGGTCTGAGTCTCAATTGAGTCTACATGTAAGGAAGCACACATTTTGAATTTTGCACGTTTTGTGACATGGGACTCATCGCACACATTTAGATCACTGTATTTTTTCAACATGAGGGTGTCCTTTGTGACATCCCAATTTAGGCCAAGAACTTTCATGAGCACCCTATCATCGTTGTCAGGAATTTCAAGATCTGGACAATTTGTTGCCCAGCTACGAAGATTGAATTTTGCACATGACATGATTTTGCATGATTCTTCATAGAAATTAAGAACCTCACTTGCCTGTTGAAAACTGGTCAATATGTTGTCGACATATATGTTTTGTTGAATGATTTTTTGCCACTTTACTTGAATCACACAGATCACTCAGGTGATGGATAATGACGGTACTGAGAATAAATGGTGAACATTTGGCACCGAAGAGAATTCGTTTAAAGCGAAACACAGTTTCGCTTTAAACGAATTCTCAGGGTCGGTGGGATCGGATAGCCAAAAAAATCGA
This sequence comes from Pictodentalium vernedei, assembly GCA_031216915.1. Classification (NCBI taxonomy): domain Eukaryota; kingdom Metazoa; phylum Mollusca; class Scaphopoda; order Dentaliida; family Dentaliidae; genus Pictodentalium; species Pictodentalium vernedei. The sequence goes on from CM062293.1 coordinate 514,196,787, forward strand.
GTTGCATCGCGGTCAGTTGAATCGAGTCCAACATTCAGAAAGGCTTTCTCAATATCGGTAGTAACGCCGTATCGTGCTACACGAAATTTGATCAAAATAGATCCAAGGTCATTGAGTAATGGCGGACCACACTCTAAGCAGTCGTTTAATGATGGGTGTAGGACAGTATCCCCCCCGGACAGTTTCCCCCCGACTTTCCCCCTAGACATTTCCCCCCTCGGACATTTTCCCCCCAGGCTATCTGTTAAAGGGGTTACAATATCATAACAACATTTTTTTATATCTCATCTCAAAGTATATTCTTTTGAATTTAAAATTTCAAACGATACAGCACTAAATAACATTAAGATAAATCTATAATAAGCCAGAATTCCAGATATATTCTTGTCATCAAGCCAGTAGCAATGTTTTAATTGTAATAATAACTCTTTGGCCAGCCGCTGATTTGTCGCGGTCCTCATAAGAGAAGGCCATCATTCCCCCTGCACCCCACCCCCTCTTCCCCTCCTCTCCTCCCAGCATTCAGATATAAACTGCTTAATAGTGTCCCTCACTTCCTCTTTTTCAATTTCTTCAATAAGCATTCCTACCCTCTCCCTCGTGTCCCCCTTCAGCCATCTATCCTTTGTTTCTTCACCCCACTTCTGCATTATTCTTCCAGTAAATTTTATTCTATGAGGTATATACTGTGGGCATTCCAAGAGAAAATGTTCCAGGGTCTCCCCTACTCCAGAGTGGCACATTTGGCATCCCTTTTCCCCATCTCTCCCAATTTTTCCCCGAAGCTCCAGTGATCTTGATCTCAGTTTGAACAGCAGTGACCCTCCAAAGGTGCCATCTAGGTACTTCTCAAAAGCTGGCTTTTCTTTATATTGTAACCCCTGCAGTGATCTTTTCACGCTAACCCCTGCTCGCCAGTTTCGATTGCAGTCTTCCATGACTCTCTCTTTGACAAACCTTTTGCCTTCTTTCATTCCTACTTCTATGTTTGTGACCTCTATAGAGTAATTGTCCATTAGTTCCCTCACATGTTTTGACCACCCCGTTTCTATATTAGAATTCCAAATGGTATCGAGCATCAATTTGCACCACCGGTTGTCAGGCAGGTTTCTCAAGTAGTTAAAGTAACACAGTTTTCCCAAATCTACCCTGTCCTTGATTTTCATCCACCCAAGCTCCCCCCTTACTGCTTCCAAAGTTGCAGCATTACTCGACCCTGTTATCCATCTGCCGGCATCATTCTGAGTACTTTCCAACTTCTTAATAACGGTTTGGTTTAATGGAATCACGTCCGTGCCATACGTTATACTTGGTAAACCCACCCTCTCCCACAGTGTTTTCCCCACAAAGACCTTATTGAAACTATTTTTCCCTAAAAGTTTTAGTTGGTTCAGAATTCTTTTCCCCTTCAGAATCAGTTTGGCTGAGTAATTTCTGTACACCCCTCTTCCCGTTATATTTATGCTTACCCCTAGATACTCATACTCTCCCGTTTCTCCTACAGTGATTTGTTTGCTTTCCCCTTCGGGGATTGAGAACTCCCCCACTCTCCATCTCTTCGTCATATCTACCTTGCGTCCAACGGGTATTACCTTGCTTTTATTTTCATTTAGTTCGAGCCGCCAAGTGTTCCCATATCTACCAACAATTTCCAGCAGTTTCTCTAGCCCCTGTTCAGTTCTAGACATTAACACCATGTCGTCCGCAAAGAATAAGCCTGGTATCTTTATGTCTCCAACATTTACCCCCTCCGCACTCTGAATTAGTTCGTCCCCTAAATCTTTAACATACAATGCAAACAAAATCGGTGAAAAGATACACCCCTGCTTGAGGCCTATATCCATAGGGACTCGTTTTGTAGTGATACTCCCTAGACTGAGTTGGCTTTGCACATCTGTATACAGTGCTTTCATGATTCCCACAAAGTCACCCCCCAGTCCGATGCCCTCGAGCTTTCGCCACATTCCTTCCCTCCACACTCGGTCGTACGCTTTTTTCACATCTAGAAATGCCAGAAACACCTTTTTCTTTTCAGCCTTTGTTGATTCTATCAGTTGGGTGAGTGTAAATAGGTGATCAGTGACTCTTCGTCCTTTCCTGAAACCATTTTGAATTTCTCCTAAAAAACCTTTCTCTTCAATAACTTCCTCTAGTCTACCGTATATGACCTTACAGAATACTTTTCCGATGTTACTACTAACTGATATCCCCCTATAGTTATCTAGAACTTCCTTATCCCCCTTTTTGTGTATGAACGACACCTTACTTTCCCTCCACTCTCTGGGGACCTCTTGCTTTCGCAGAGCCAGGTTGAAAAGGTTTGTCAGGACTTCAATAAGTGCCTCCCCTCCATTTTTGAGGAATTCGTTCGGAATTTCATCAGTCCCTCCCGCTTTACCATTTTTTAATTTCGAGACCACGTTCCGCACTTCTTCTGCCGTTATTTCGCTACATACACGATTGGATAGGTTCTCCTCCACCAGTGTATTTCTTTTTGGTGGGGACCCACTGCCCCATCGCCTATCGTTTATCTTTTCCCAGTGCTTGACTAACTCTGAAGCGATACGGCCTTTATCTTCTGTACTTTCCCCATCCACTTTGATACTCTGCACACTACTTTTCCCCCGTTTATTTATCCAGTTCCAAAATACGTTTGAGCTCGAACCCCCCGTTTTCTTTATTGTTCTGGCAAGACTGCAATTGTGCTCCTTCCTATTATTATTCTTTATCTCATTCACCTTTCTCCGTGCCAGTTCATATTCTCCTTTCATTAGTCTCGTGTCATTGTTATCCACCCCTTTAAGCTTCCTACTTCTTCTGTAAGCAGCGCATTTTACCTTCCTTTCTTTTATAGCCTTTTTCAGTCCCTCGTTAACCCTGTATCCAAGTTCTCTCGTTGGGACCCTCACCCTTCCTATACAATCCCTCCCTGCCTCTGTTAGGCTATTTACTATGCCATCTGAAATACTCTGGACATTTGCATCCCTAGGTATACATTCAAGATTTGGTTTTAGTTTTTCCCGAAACTGCTTCCAGTCGGTTCCTTGTTTTAGTCCCCAAACTTCCTTGAAGGTATTTCTGTCTCTATTCGTCTTTTTGCCCATAATCTTAACTGTTATCAGGTTGTGATCACTACCCAAGTCATTTTTTCCCTCGTCATCTATTTCTACATCTATAACCTCCCTCCATACGCTAATGTCAGTGAGTATATAATCAATTATTGTTTTCTTATCGTTCCTCTCCCAGGTCCATTTACCCTTACATTTCGCATCCCTGTTCAGGATCTTTAAACCAAGCTCTTTTGATAGGTCCAACATCTTCCTCCCATTCGTGTTAATTTTCCTATCACCTCCCTGTATGCCCTCCTCCTTATCCCCGATGTGCCCATTGAAGTCCCCCATTAGGACAATACTGAACCCTCTGCTTCCAAGCTCTGTGATATTCGATCTAAGAGTTGTATATATTGAATCATTCCACTCAGGCTTACTTCCCTCCACTGCTAAGTATACAACACCAACGGCAACACTCCTGCTTCCTAACTTGATTTTTGCCCATACTATTTCGTTGGATTCTGGAATCTGAGTCCTTGCTTCTGTGAGATCTGTAATCAATGAGGGCTGTAATTCCTCTTTAGCGTACATGCCAACACCCCCACCCCGTTTCTGACCCTCAGTTCGCCCAGCTCCTATCCACACGCAACCCTTCATCTGATCAACCCGCTCATCCCGTCGTATCCACGTCTCACTTAGACCCATTATATCGAAGTCTCCTTCGTCCATCATTGTTGATATTTCGCTTACTTTCTTGTGCAGACCCTGGATGTTGCAGTACCCAAACATAATGAATCTTTGTTTTTTTGTTCTCACTGTCACATTATTATACCCCTGGTATGTCCGTGTGTTGTGCATGTTTGTTGTTCTTCCTATGTTCCCAGCATTTGTGCCCCTCTGGGTTATCGGCTGTGGTCCCCTACCCCCCTTTTCTCCAAAAAAGGCCCAGTCACCTGTAAAATTTTTTGGCCCAACAGGTCTGTACCCATCCTACTTAAATGCAATCCGTCTCGCCCATACAACTCTCCTTGTCCCCAGAATGAATCCCAGTGGTCAATGAAATGTATTCCCAAGTCTTTGCAGTGCTCTTCCAGCTCCTCGTTTAGTGCCATAATCCGCGAGTTCCTCTCGTTCCCACCACCCATAACGGGGAGCACCCCTGAAACGATGGTCCGAGCATTCCTGCTAAGTAGCTTACTAATTAGGTCCTTGTATGTGTCCACCAAACGAACTGATTTCCTCTCCCTGATGTTATTGGACCCCACATGTAATACCACTACCGGATCAGGCCCCGACCCAGCTACAATACCGTCCACTCTATCCCTCAGGTCCTCCACTTTAGCCCCCGGAAAGCACAGAACTGTTCTATTTTTACTGTCCGGACCACAGACAACCTTGTCGATCCCCCGAACTATGCTACTTCCCGCAACCACCAACTTACTTTTGGCCCTCGACCTATTTATCTCCTCTAGTCTCCTATTGTTTACAGCGTCCTCTTCCTCTCCAACAGCCCCACTCGGAATCAATATCGGTATCGGTATCTTTGACCTAGGATTACTCCTATCCGTGTCCCTCCGTCTCTTTCCAGGCCCTGAACTACCTGGACTACCGCCCTGGTCTTCTCCCGTATCCCTCCTCCTTTTTCCTGGCCTAGACCCCAAGCTACTATCTGTTGCAACTACCTCCATCTCCCCCTCTGTCTCCCGAATCGAGCACATCAAATCTGTTTCTGGTGCTGCACTCCCCACTGCCTTTGGACTTTACACCCCTATCTACCTGCTTCTCTGGCCCCCCTTTCCTACCACTTTTGATAGTCCACGCCAAACGCTTTACAGCATTGCTCCGGCCTGGGCCCCCCTCATCTGTCCTACGTACTTTTCTAGCAGCCCCCACCTCATCACCTACCTCATTCACATCAAAGGTTCTACCCCCATGTTTCCTCTTGGAACCACCGACAACCTTCCATCCTTCTCGGAAAGCTACTTTCACAGGCGTAACTCCAGACAGCCCCGCCCTACCAAGTTTTCCCTTCAGCTCAGCAATCTCCCCCTCAAACTTAACAATTGTCTCAAGTAGGCGGAGGATTTCCTGGCAGTTTGCACATACCTCTCCATATCCCACCGAGCGACAGTCCCCATACATCATAGAACACTGTTTACAAACTTCAAGCCCAATATCGCCATCGGTGGCCCCACCAACCCGGCTCTGATCGACACCCCCAGTGACCTCTGTCTGCACACCAATACTTACCCCGTTGGCACCGTTGACCTGGACCGCGATATTACACGTATTTACCTCCATACTTACCTCCGTCTGAACAGACTTGCTCGCCATCATCAAGACAAAATTACGCGATCGGACAGGGAAAACTGTAAACACGCGACAAAAGGCAACGCGACGAACCGTTCGACAACTTAGCGCTCACAGTTTTATTTAAGACCTCCTAACTTTGTCCCAGTTACTATACTAAACTAACTCCCCACAAATTTGAATAAAAAAACCTGAAAATGAAATATATATGATTAGTAAACAATAAAAATACTTAATTTCGATTCGTAACCAAGGAGACTTCTTCTGTGTACTTGCGGATCGAGATGTGCATCATATGTAGGGTATACATTGAAACATAATGTTGAAAATAGTATAAAAAGATTCACCTTTGAACCATTGGATAAAAGGATATGGAGAAAGAAAAACACCAGCTGTATACAAAAAAGCAAAAGTTACAAGACAATAAATGTGAATGAAGATCTTACTTCAAAAAAATGTAACTTCAGAAGATTGTTTTGATTACAAAACAAACACACAAGCTCATCAGTAACTGATCACAATATTTTTTTATTGATATGAAACATCAAACACAAGCTTCCCCTTCCTTCATTGATCACAAAATTTTAAATTGATATATGGGGGGAAAGTGTCCACTTTGCTGTTAAGCAAGGGGGGAAAGAGTCCGGGGGGAAACTGTCCGGGGGGAAACTGTCCGGGGGGAAACTGACTGGAACCCTTTAATGATTGTAGATCTCCTTGAGAACAGCTGCAGTCAAATACTATACGAACTGGAGTTGTTGTTGAGTCTTTCATTACGGGGTGATGTGAAAGATAGTGGACTTTGTTGTAGTTATTTCTGGATCAGGAACCCGCTCAATGAAGTCTCGGTTCAACTGATCTTTGATGATATTATCATACGTGTCGAAAAGTTCAGGTGTTTTAGCTAGGGCTGTCGCGATTATTCGATTAGTCGACTAACCGTCGACTATTGAAGTAGTCGACGTTTTTTTATTTTTAGTCGATCGTCGTTCATTTTCAAGGTGGTACACGTCTACTACACGTCGGGGCTAAATTGCATTGTTTTGTGAGGTGAATGATCAATGAAGGTGAATAACTTTAAATATCTAACCATAGTTAACATTCATATCCGGAAGACTGTACAACTGTCACTGACTGTGTAAGAACGAACACTCACAGTTACTCGAGAAGAATAGATTCTTCTGAATTTCTCCAGTCTTGTACACACGAATGCACCCATTGGAAAACCCAAAGCGCGGAAGTGACAAAATTATGACGAAAGTCAGAACGTCAGATCACTTCTCAAAGTTCGGAACTTCAGGCTAAGATCCAATTTTAACAACTGACGAGGGAATGCATAGATCTCAATTTTCAAAATTTCGAGAAACTTATTGCAGAAAGGAAACATATGCAGGAACGTTCTTTGGTAAATTCATTTTAATTCATCGGCTTCAATCTAGTTCAAACTTGGACCCGCAGTCAGTAATACTATTTTTGGGGTTGGTACGTCCTACAGGACGTACCAACCCCAAAAATTATATTACGGACTGTGGGTCCAAGATTGGACTACATGTAGCTTCAGTCGGGACCGATTTGTTGTTCCCACAACCCCACTTCGTCTGAACACACTGGTGCCATTGTCATTTTCAGAGTTTTACGAACAGAAGAATGATTTGCTAAAAAATCATGGGAAGCGACTATTAATCGACTAACCGTCGATTACTGGTCACGATTATTCGATTACAAAAAATGATAGTCGCGACAGCCCTAGTTTTAGCTAAGCGCCTTATCATAGATCTGGTTCTGTACTGTCTTCAGACTGAACTAACACATTCAACATAGCTGATGTAGAGTGTCTATTGTTGTAGTCACTTGTAGTTGGCCCACAGATTAGATATCCGAGTTTTGACTTTACTGCGATTGGCCCAGCTTCAGTCTTAATAAAATCATTTTCTACAAATGAGTAATAACAATCACTCCCAATCAACACTGACACCTCAAATGATTTACAGTTATAGTCTATTGGGTGTGCAAGTTTTAAACCTCTTAGTTCTGGAATCTTGTGGCAAGCATTCAGGTTGAAAGAAACAGGTTGAGTTATTGTGGGAACAACAAGTGCTTTGACTTTTAACATTGAACTGTCACATGCTATATTTAATTCAACTTCCTCAAGCTCACGAGACTTTGAACACTTTGAGCCAAATGTAGAAATATTGAGGTTTTCCTTCCTCGTGGAGTGGAGTTCAAGCTCTCTGGCTAATGTGGCAGTGATAAAGGATCGTTGTGATCCATCATCAAACAGTAGATGTGCAGTGGTGTTTGCGTTACATTTTTCATCATACACAGTTGCGACTGCAGTTTTTAGGAACACATGTTTAGGTGAAAATGTTGATGTCGCTACGAGTGTATCAGCTGTATTCTCTGTTATTTTCTGTATGTACTTTTGGGGTAGTAGTTCGATGTATACTAGTGTGATGCTTGGCCTTGCAGATAAGACACCGTTTGAGTGATCTGCAGGTGTTGACTCGATGTTTTCCAAGACAGTTATAACAAAGATCAGACTTGTATATATTCAAGACGAGAGTTTATGTCTTTGAGTTTGGTGCAGTCAAATGGAAAGTGTGAACCGGTACAAAATATACAAGTGCGAGAGGTATTTTTTGTCGCGGGTGTGATTAGAGATGTAATGGTACCAGTTGCATCCTCAGCTGTCACATGTGTTGTATCTGTTTGTTGATATGTAGGCTTGCAACACTCAAGCACAGCGACTTCAGCTTGTAGTTTGTTTCGAAATTCTTCTAGTTTCCACTCTTTATTCCCGTGGGATCTTGCTAGATTACACTTTAAATCAGAGGGAAGTTTATCCCAAAGCATTGGGAGGAGCATGGTTTTATATGAATTTTCGGATTTTCCCAGTGATTGGAGAGTTCGACTGTAGATTCGAGACAGTCTGAAAATTTTCTGATGGAGTGGAAATCCCACGTAGGACGAGTAAGTTCGATGAGACGTTTCATGTATACTTCAACAATACGGTGGGTCTGGCCAAATCCTGTCTTCAGTAGTTCAAGGGTCTGTGTGTAATTGTCTCCTGTCAATGGTAGACCCTCTATGCATGTACTGGCTTCCCCGACGGGAGAGTTTTTAAGGTATGTATACTTGTCAATGTCCCGGAGATGAGCACTAGAATTGATTGCGGAATCAAATATCTCCCAAAATGTTTGCCACTTTAGCACGTCACCCGCGAATTTCGGTAAGTCGGTTTTGGGAAGTTGAACTTTCATCGATTTTGTAGTGTCACTTTCACGTTTCAGTACATCAATTTCCGTGGTTTCGAGATTTAAGGCATTCAAGCTTATTTCTAATTTATTTATATTTGAGTTCAGCTCATTTATAAAATCGTCACATTCTATTATTGTGTTTTCGAAGCACTCGGCTTCAGGATCTAACATATCTATCAGTTTTGAATCAATTTCTTCTTGCATTTGTAGCTTTTTTCGTAGATTTGCCAAAACGAGTGAACATTGAACAGTGTTTTTCGCCGCTAAGGCTTCTTCCATTTGTTTGATCAATTTCGAACTCTGTCCTCGGTGTGCTCTGCGAATACGTATTTGTTTCTCTGCCATTTCAAAACGGTTCGAGGGACCAAATGTCGGGAATTTGAGGAATAATTGTGAAAAGAACTGGAAGCGGTTTGACGAATTCGTGAAATTTTGACAATTTCCTTTCAGTTACAAAAACACGAAACAATATAAACGGAACACGGGAATTTCGGGAATAGTGAAATAACGAATCGAAATTGGCAATGTTTATGACATCTTCTTATTGAGAATAAGCGAGGATACTTACTATGGTATTACCACAGTATATTTACTGTAGAACCAGTTACTACCCGAGTAAATTTACCATAGTAATACTATAGTAACACAGTGCTACTGATACTCTAGTAAATTGACTATCCAAATACTAAAAGTGCTTGTGTACTATAGAACTTTTATAGTAATACTATAGTAATGCCGCGGTCCTGATAATATAGTAAATTTACTGCCCCAAAATTACTATAGTAGTTGTGTACTATAGTATTACTATAGTACTTTTTTATAAGGGCAACAGCAAGGTTTCTTTTCAGATACTAGCAGATGTTTGCAAGCAGAGTTAGCACTTTCCATAAGGGGAGGGGGGGGGGGGGGGTATACATTTTCAGCCTCAAGTCTATACCAGAATTTTAGCATTGCTTTTACTATAGCGGTGTACAAAGGTAATCTGTCTAGTTCTGAAAGAACAGCGAGATTAGGAGTAATACTGTTTCTGTTGGTTGAGGTACGAATTAAACAGAAACAATTTTCTCCATGCTGCGGTCAGCACATCGATTGGCAGATGAGTGCAACTATCAGGGGAGGTAATTGAATGATCGTACGGGTACTTTGATGACGGGAGTTTCATCTTGGGGCGATACGGCACTGACAAGACGTGTTTTTACTTTGAAACTTTTAGAACAGTCTTTTACGGGGGTTTTACCTTCTGTTTCTCTACTTTCAGAGTTGGTTGAATTGGCTAATTAACCATTTGTTGTCCGAATTTATGGACGTAATGTTAACATCTTCGATGAGGAAGAAGTTCTTGACGAAAACTGAATGACCAGTTTTGAGGCTGACGAGCCTTTATAATACGAGATATGAGGTGTTGGTGTAATTTTGTGAAAATTAAATTTGTCGTATCGCCAGGTAACCTATTTTGTGTTTTGTTGTTATGTTGTATACGATAATCGATGTGGTGGCTGGGGTCATGGAGAATATTTACTCACGTCTGAGGTATATTTGCATATTTTCATATGGAGTCTTTCGCCGAGTGCCCCACAACAAATTTTGTCTATTACTTCTTTTTGATTGGTTTTGCACTGTTTGCTGTCAGTATCAAGCTCGTAAGCATTCAATAGAGTGATAAATTGTTAGAAATCAGAAATCGGCTCATTATATGGGTCCAGGGACCGACCCGGGCATGCGCCAGTGCGTATTTGGTTCTGAAACATCAGGACCTGGCTCTTAAAGAAATAGGCTTCTCAGTTGGCGCGTAACTTCTCAGATCATATTTTGATATTCTTTCGATAGATAATCGAGAGAGACACTCTTACATGTATTATATATATGATTATCATTTATCGTTGTTGTAGAGTGCTTAAGTTAATACTTCAAGTCTTTAATTACCAAGCATTAATCTTCACTGTGGTTTCTGATCAAGTCTTGGCTGCCTACATAGGCAGCCAAGACTTGATCAGAAACCACAGTGAAGATTAATGTTTGCTATAGTGTACTAAATGAAAATGATGAGAGCTATTACATACTTGCAGTGTGTGTTACAAACAACAGTGTGACTCCGTAAATTGAAATCTGGCGCATGAATTGAAAAAATAGGCTCCGCGGCTAGAGCGTATTTTAAACAGTCCTGATCGGTCCCTGGGGTCGTGTTCTGAGAAAAAGATATCCAATGAAATCGAAGACATACGTCAAAAAAAGAACGACGTGAAAATTATGGGCGTGATCAAATAAATTTTGGATTTATTTTCTTTTTATTTTCACTTTACGTCAGCAACTCCTGAATTACAGTAATTTAAATAAATGATCACAGGTTACTATTAGGAACTTGTATTTTTACGTTAAAGAAATAATCACACGTCCATGTTCAATTATATCCAATAATAATAATAACACTTTGGCCAGCCGCTGATTTGTCGCGGTTCTCGTATGAGAAGGCCTTGGTTACCCCTGTACTCCCAATTGCCTCCCTATTCCCACGCTTCTCCTCTCCTCCCAACACTCGGAGACGAACTGCTTGATGACATCCCTTTGCCCATTCTTCCCAGATGTCTCCGATTAGCATATTAACCCCCTCCTTTGAGTCTTCCTCTAACCACAGTCATGTCCTTCATTCTCCCATCCCACTTCCCCATTATACTCCCAGTGGATCTTATTCTGTTGGACTGGTACTTTGGGCATTCTAGAAGAAAGTGTTCTAGGGTCTCCACCATGCCCAAATTACACATCTGGCACTCCTTTTCGCTGTTTTTCCAAATTTTTCCCCTCAACTCCAGGGACCGCGACCTCAGCTTGAACAACAGTGACCCCCCAATGGTGTAGTACATTTCGAGTTGTCGCCCGTGAATATTTGCCCTTCAATGCACATGCATCGCATTTGACTGCTTATTTTGTTAGCAGCTAATTAGATTGAACCATGTACTGTATTTGCTGTCTCTCGCTAGCTGTTTATCGTTAACCCTTTACCCAACGCAGACGATATCAAAATTTATTATTTTAAAAATAATTTTTTTTTAAATTTTTAAAAAGATTTCAACAAAACCATATCATGTGACCCCTCATTGGAACGAGCTCAGTGAGCTCGTTCCAATGAGGGGGTCACATGATATGCTTTTGTTGAAATATTTTGAAAAATTTAATTTTTTCAACTGCTCAATTTGCATATTACGCGAGCGGATGCGGGCGATTCGTTAGGTAAAGGATTAATTAGTCTCGAGAACGATATCCACTCAAATGATTTATTCCACTGACAGGACATATCCCTTTTACTGTTAATCGGGTCGTTGTGGGTTTAACCTCTGGTAACAATAAACATAAACAAAAATTTCAGTGAATGGCTTTATTCAATAAAATTTTAAAACTTCAACGTTCAATACGTAACACATGTTTTTACATGAATATGTTAAATATATTAAAGAACAGGCGTATACACCATGATGTTTGATTAACCTTTTACCTTACACGGCATTTAAAAAAATTCAATTCTATTTTTTTTTCGAAAATGAAATCTCAATTATTCAATAAAATCACACAGATATGGATATTGTTAATTTTCTTGCAGTTTTTGGTCACCGTGTTAGGTAAAGAGTTAAAAGAAACAATGTATATGTGTACGGGGATATCACATGCGACACGCACACCCACATACACACACGCATGCATGTACCCGCGTATGTGTATTATGGCGAATGCCTACATTCATTAAATTTATAAAATTACTGAACTTATCAGACAGCTTATAAACTTCCTGGTTCAGTCAGTCAGACAGCTTATAAACTTCCTGGTTCATTCAGTTAACAAGTGGATTAAAAGACAATTCAAAACTGACAGTGATTTTTATTACAGGCTCTCAAATTTATTAACACTTCAATTAATCCCCACCACGGCACTTTTAAATCATTTGTTTTTATAATTCTTCCATATTATAATGTTACATATATAAAATTAAAATTAAAAATGCTCTATCTCCCTTGCAAAAACACTCTGTTACTCTACATATTTGTTTCTGGATTTCTATTCATGTCATATATACGTGACAACCTGGCCCAGGCTTGGCAATTTCAGGACAGCGATTTTTTAGCTCTCCCTTAGGAGAACGAAAAATTGCCCTCCTAAATATTTTGGTCTGGGATGATTGAGATTACATGTATTATGCTCACATTAAATTTTTGTTGTAAAGCAAAAATGTAATTTAACTTCGAAGTCACATAACATCACGTAATTTCATTTTGAAAGTGGTTTAGTGGTAAAAGGTAATGGCTGCAACCATACCCAAACACAGTTGCAATCATTTGAAGCAAAATGGGTCACAGCAATATTTTTTTTCTGTCAGTTTCAAGTTCAACAACTGACATCACAGTTTGAGGGGTAATTATTCAAGGAATATTGACACTATAATATACTACCATTACTACTATCCTGTCACTTGAAGCACTTGCACCAGGATGTGACTGTAGATTCAAGCAGACCTGTTGTCCAAGAAAGTCATACGCCTACCACTACCACCTTCAACCCCCCTTGGGGTTGAAGGTGGTAGTGGTAGGCGTATGACTTTCTTGGACAACAGGTCTGGGTACACACACAGATCTTGTCAAGTGTGTGTTCGGTTGTTGAGTGAGACATCTAGACGTCTAAGAGATTTCGCTTTACCTTAGTAAAGTTAATAAAATCACTGATGTAGTCTGTTGGTTTCAGTTTCAATGAGTTCGTTCAACTGGATACTTAAAATGCTGTGTAAAGCTAATTGCTCTCCTGAGCTGATTGAGGAGAGCGATTTTTTGCCCTCCTGCATTTTTCAGAATGCCAGGTCTGCTGGCCCTACTGTGGAACAATTTAGGTGATTTAGGCTGCACATTCCCAAAGTTGGGTTGGGACAATTTCAACGACTTGAGTGGTTTATGCAGGACTCCACATCACCCACTGAGTGATTGTTGACATATGAGCCCCCCCCCCCCTCTCTCTCTCTCTCTCTCTCTCTCTCTCTCTCTCTCTCTCTAGAGATGAGCTTTATTACAGAGAGAGAGAGGGGGTGAGCTTTACTACATATTTGTTGCTAGATAAATGGAATACTGGGAGGACCAAATACAAGTGAGCTACGATGTATTGTTCCGATGCACAAATTCACTTTCCGGTACGTTGTAGCAAAAGGGCAAACAGCTTCTCCTTTTTCCTTAGCTTCTTTTGAATGCCCAGTTTTTTAATTCTTATTTTAGTTCGACTTTAGACAAACTATATACATTTGCTGAACATTCCGACTCATATGTTTTATTAGCGTCTTGCATCTCAACAGAAATGCGTTGTTTTCTTGTTGACCTGTCCTGTTCGCTTGTATTTAGTCCTCCCAGTATTCCATTCTCTCTTTTCATATTTATGCTTAACACGAGAAGCCTCTTGATTTGAGGTGTTCCAATCTTTTCCGCACCTTTAGAGCATCAACAGTTGCGTCAATTTTTTTTTTTTGCTTTCTTTTGATGTATAGTTTTCACATCGTCATTAACTTTTTGTACACCTTGGCCACTGAAGTTAATGAGCGGGTCATACTTCGTTACAAAATATGGTATGTGATACACCAAAATGTGGATATAAGGAGTTACATAGGCATAAGATTGGCGAAACGAACTCAGCTCACAGTATGGAAGAGCCCAATTTTAGCTTTTTCAAAAACGTTATCTAGCTGAACACACTGTTTGATATTAGTTGTTAAAAAGTTGTATAAACGATAAAAATCTTGCCACAGCCTAACAGTTCTATCATGCGTGTCGTGGTGTATGCTAAATAACAATCTATAGGATAATAAGAGGGGGGATCTTTTACACCATGTGATTTTTCCGTAATTTGTTTTAGCCTCTTTGTAGAAGAAACACTGTTAAATTTCTTACCATTGTTTGGAGTGACAACTTTCTTGTTCAACTCCTTTATGTAATTGAGAAGCTTAGGATTGTAAGATTGGAGTTTTTCAACAGATCTTTCTAATTTGGCAATTCTAGTATATTTAAAATAATAAATTTTGATATCGTCTGCGTTGGGTAAAGGGTTAACATTATCAATAAACCTGTTTTCTAGCCGCTCAGAAAATCTAAGTTGAAAAGAACTGACCTGAGTATTGAAAATATTAATATAAGTAAAACTTGGAAATTGGTCTTTAGCATTTTTCGGGGGCGCGGTGGCTCAGTAGGTAGAGGTCCAGACTTCAGCCGAGAGGTCCTCGGTTCGAATCCCACCTGCGGCAACTGCGTTGTGTCCTTGGGCAAGACACTTCACCCACGTGGGGGCACGGTGACGTTGTGTACTAAGGCGTAGTGCACGTCGATGGTGCACTGTCTTCAACCAATGCTAACCCTGCTTGTGTGGAGTTAGTATGTTGAGGAGCTGACAGTTGCTCGCCGTTGCTCGATGGTTCTCTCCGGGTACTCCGGCTTCCTCCACCCGTAAAACTGTCGAAGTCATGATTAGCCATTGTGCAGAAATATGTGACATTAAAACACCAATAAATAAATAAATTTAGCAATTTTCAACTCTCTGTAAAATGAGCTATTCAGTGATATTGTTCGCGCCAGCTGAATATTTTCTGAAATTCGTCTCTGAATACTTACGAATGTTCACCAATTTCAACCTTATTTTTGAATTTGGATATTGCCACGTTATTAAGATGGTCTGACATTGTTGTATATATTCTACGAGTTTAACCCTTTACCCAACGTAACGGCCAAAACCGGCCAGCGCTATTCTCCAAAATCGCCAATTAATTTTCAAAATATTTTCATTTTTTGTCTCAAAAACATAGGTTATGACCCCTCGTTGGAACGAGCTCGTTCCAACAAGGGGTCATAACCTATGTTTTTGAGACAAAAAATGAAAAAAATTAGTTATTCAAGAATTTTTTTTGCAAGTGTCGTCTGCTTTTGATGTTAGGTAAAGGGTTAATACAAAATTGGCTAGTGGGTTCCCATGTGCATTGATACAGAGGGTATCCTTCCCATTTTACCAAGTAAAGGTCATACTAAAAGTAAAAAAAACAAAATAAATAATTGTGTCAAATAAATTATGGCTTTATTTTTGTGAGAAAATAGCTCTGTCACATTACTTCAATAGTACAGACAACATTTAAAATATTTTCTGCTGTAAAAACTTAAAAGTTTCAATTTTTACTTCCGTAACATAGTTTATGTCCCCTCATTTGAGCGAGCTTGTAGAGCTTGTTCCAATGAGGGGGGTCATAAACTATGTTTTGGAAGCAAAAATTGAAAAAAAATAATTAATTTTATTTCTTCAGTTTTTGCTTCCAAAACATAGCTTATGACCCCTCATTGGAACGAGCTTGTTTCAGTGAGGGGTCATAAACTATTTTTTGAACTTTTGAAAGCGAAAATTGAAAAAAAGAGAATTAATTCTTCTTCAGCTTTTTCTTCCAAAACATAGCGTATGACCCCTCATTGGATCAGTAAAAATAATAATGCAACCATTCAACAAATACAATTACAGACAATATAATGGAGATACATAATAACGCATATCAGTATCTTCTGGTATTAGATATGTACACAATCTAAGTACTGTAGAATGTCCAGTTATCCTTCCCTGCAGAGTCTTTTGAAGTGGCATTTATTTATTTATTGGTGTTTAAGGTCACATTCTTATGCACAATGGCTAATCATGACCGTGCCAGCTTTACGAGTGGAGGAAGCCGGAGTACCCGGAGAGAACCACCGAGCAACGACGAGCAGCTGCCAGCTCCCCAAAATCGTAATTCCGCACTGCAGCACAGGCAGGGTTGGATTGGTGGTTGAAGACATGAGCACCATTACCACTGACGTACAGTACGCCTTACTACACGGCGTCATCGTGCCTCCATGTGGACAATCGGGCTTAAATGTCTTGCCCGAGGACACAACACGGGAGTCCGAATCGATCGCTCAAACGGTCACCCATCCGAGGACTAACCGGACTCGACATTGCTTACCTTCGGTGATCTGACGAGAACCGGTTACCGCAACGCCACCGCGTCCCGATTGAAGTGGCATAGGCTGTTGTTCACGTTCGCATACTTTTTTTTTATTGAGGCCTAAATTTACCACCGTTACACGCTTGAATAATGGACGTTTCGTGATATGCCTGCTCTTTCTTCAAAACATCTATCAAATTGAACAGGTCTGGTTTCGTTCCGAGAATAAACAATTGGAGCTTCCTGTGCCAAGCCTCCACGTGGTTCACAAACAGACCTTGGCACTACATGGGACTTCGTAATTTTGCAAATAAATATTCAGGATCAAAGGTTGACTTTAGCAGCAGTTTATGGATCAAATGAAAATAAATCTCGTTTCCATCAAAATTTGTTTGATAAGGTGGAGAGCCTTTTGCAATACTTCAGTCTTGATTGGAGATGATTGGAACGTGCCATATAACTAGGAAACAGATAACCTTAACTACAAGCACAAAAATAATCCAAAATCAAACGAAATCATTGCGCAATATGGAAAAGATCTGCACGACGCATAGAGATTGGAGAACCCACTTACAAAAAGATACACTTGCAGAGAAGCCGGTAATAAAACGACTAGTTTGGATTGATTTTAACCCTTTACAGTTCGGTCAACTTTTCGTGGAATTTTTTTTTTGAGAAATCCACAGAAAACTGGAATTTTAAGCTTTTAAGGGGTATATCTCCTTAACTAGTCAAAAATGGGTTAAGATCTCGATTTTTGAATACACTTACTACTTACAAAAATGTTTCCCTGTCAGTTTTGCGTCCGGTAAAAGAAGTTTTGCTTCTCTGTTGCATTCCCGTTTGATGCTGTTGGTGTCCAAAAACAGACTATTTTTTTCAAAATTTTGACATTTAGCAGCCCATGGAGGGTTAACAAATGCTTCCCGGATTAATTTATCCAATCAACTGGTTATGTGACACCAAGACCTATCAGTGGTCATTTTCTCTTCAAAACCCTACCAGATGTTTGTAAAGAAATCCTGGGAAAACATAAATTTTTAAGCTTTTGATGGGTATCACTATTGACAACCACAAAAGGGGTTAACGATTGTTTTTTTGAATACCCTTATTACATACAAAAATGGTGCTCGGTGAATTTCACTTCTAACAAAGGAGATTATGTTCATTTCTCGGGTACACTTTCGGTGCTGTGCGTGTCCGAAAACAGCCCATTTCAACAAAAGTACGATGCTTGGAAGCCTCTAGAGGGTTAATAAACACTCACCGGAATATTTTGTCCATGCAACTTGTAATGTTACACAAAGACCTGCGAGTAGTCAATTTTTCTTGAAAACCTACAGGATGTTTTTAGAGAAATCCACAGAAAATGGGAATTTTAAGATTTTAAGGGGTCTCTCTCTTTAGCCTGTCCAAAATGGGTTAAGACTTCGACTTTTGAATACCCTTACTACTTACAAAAATGTTTGCGTATAGATTGTGCGCTCGATAAAAGAAGGCACGTTTCTTTGTGGCGAACCCATTGGGTGCTGTTGGCGTCCAAAAACAGCCCATTTTATCACAATTTTGACATTTAGCAGCCCGTGGAGGGTTAACAAATGCTCACCGCAGTATTTTGTCCATCCAACTTCTATTGTCACAACATTGCCTGGGAGTGACAAATTGTTCTTGAAAATCTACAAGACGCGTTCAGAGAAATCCACGGAAAACATGAATTTTTTAGCTTTATGGGGGTATTGCTGTTTAACCAGTCCAAAACAGGTTAACGCTTGGTTTTTTGAACACCCTTATTACTGACAAAAATGATCCTCGGTGAATTCCACTCCCAATAAAGGAAGTTATGTTTATCTCTCATGTATTGTTTGGGTGCAGTGGGGGCCTGAAACCGGCCTATTTCATCAAAATTTCGATGTTTGGCAGCCTGTGGAGGGTTACCACATGCATCGCCTGATATGTCGTGTGTATCAAAAGGCGTGTTACAGACAGGTCTAGCAATGACGAATGTATAAAAAAAAATCTACAAGACGTGTTTTGAGAAAGTGCCGATAAACCCCAATTTTGGCAGTTTTTTGCCAATTCTGACGAAATAAGGGTTAAATCGAAAATTCCGCTTCGGTACATTTTTAGGCTTTGTGCCCCTCTATGCGTGTGCAAAATTTCGTGAAAATCGGTTCGAAAATGGCTTCTGAATCGTACGGACAAAATGTGTGGAAAAAAAAAACAACTAGACTTTATGATTCTGGAGAATCATGGCTTTTCCCGATGAGATTCCATGATTTTTCATGACCCCACAGTGTCTGATGAATTGTTTTTAACTGTCTCACTGAAGTTCCTTTAATGATGTTATGAGAAAGGTGAAGATAGTAGTCTCAAATGACACAGTTTGATAAAAAAGTGTTTTGGTAAAAACCATTATTAACAGTGGAGTGGGTTAATGTCAATATCGTCGTCCAACAAGTCAATGACCGACAAAAGGAGTTATGTTTGTTTGACACATACTCACTGAGTGCTGTGTCAGTTTAAAATGGTCCATTTTATCTCAAATGTATCCAAAATATTGATGTCTGGCAGCTTGTAAAGGGTTAACAAGTGCCAACAGGAATATTTATTCATGCAACTTGTAATGTCACACCAAGAACTGTGAATGGCCATTTTTTCTTTAAAATCTACAAGATGTTTTCAGAGAAATCCAGGGAGAACAGGAATTTTAAGCTTTTGATGGGTATCATTGTTTTTTTCAGCCCAAAACGGGTTAAGTGTTGTTTTTGGAATACTCGTATTACTTCCAAAAATAATTCTCAGTGAATTCTACTTCCACTTATTTTGATCTCTCCTCCCAACTTCGGGTACTGTGGGTACGCAAACACAGCCTATTTTATCACCATTTTGATGTTTGAGAACCTGTTTTGGGTTAACAAATGCTTACAGGAATATTTTGTACATGCATCTTGTAATGTCACACTAAGATATGAGAATGGCCATTTTTTCCTGAAAATCTACGGGATGTTTTTTAAGAAATCCTCAGATAACATGAATTTTTAACATTTTGAGGGGTATCTCTCTTTAACCAGCTCTAAAGGGTTAATGCTTGGTTTTGTGA
Organism: Pictodentalium vernedei; assembly: GCA_031216915.1. Taxonomy (NCBI): domain Eukaryota; kingdom Metazoa; phylum Mollusca; class Scaphopoda; order Dentaliida; family Dentaliidae; genus Pictodentalium; species Pictodentalium vernedei. The sequence goes on from CM062293.1 coordinate 514,216,476, forward strand.
ATATCTTCATTACTTACAAAAATGATGGACGGTGAATTCCACTTCCAATGAAGGAGGTTATGTTTATCTCATAGGTACACATTTGGTGTTATGGTTGCCCAAGAACAGTTCATTTTCTCCAAATGTCAATGCTTGGCAGACTCTGGGGGGTTAAAAAATGCTTACCGAAACATTTTGTTCATGCAACTTGTAATGTCACTTGAAGACCTGCGAATGATCATTTGCTCTTGAATTTTTTTTTTGAGAAATCGAGAAATCCACATAAAACTGGAATTTTAAGCTTTTAAGGGGTATATCTCCTTAACCAGTCAAAAATGGGTTAAGACCTCCATCTTTGAATACATTTTCTACTTACAAAAATGTTTCCCTGTCAGTTTTGCGTCCGGTAAAAGAAGTTACGTTCCTCTGTTGTATTCCCATTTGATGTTGTTATTGTTCAAAAACAGACTATTTTTTTCAAAATTTTGACATTTAGCAGCCCATGGAGGGTTAACAAATGCTTAGAGGAATAATTTATCCAATCAACTGGTAATGTGACACCGACCTATCAATGGCCATTTTCTCTTGAAAACCCTACCAGATGTTTGTAATGAAATCCAGGGAAAACTTAAATTTTTAAGCCTTTGATGGGTATCACTATTAACAACCACAAAATGGGTTAACGCTTGGTTTTTTGCATACCCTTATTACTTACAAAAAAGGTCTTCGGTGAATTCCACTTCCAACAAAGGAGATTATGTTTATTTCTCAGGTACACGTTGGGTGATGTGCGTGTCTGAAAACAGCCCATTTCAACAAAATTACGATGCTTGGCAGTCTCTAGAGGGTTAATAAACGCTCACCGGAATATTTTGTCCATGCAACTTGTAATATCACACAAAGACCTGCGAGTAGTCAATTTTTCTTGAAAACCTACAGGATGTTTTTAGAGAAATCCACAGAAAATGGGAATTTTAAGATTTTAAGGGGTCTTTCTGTTTAGCCTGTCCAAAATGGGTTAAGACTTCGACTTTTGAATACCCTTACTACTTACAAAAATGTTTGCGTATAGATTGTGCGCTCGATAAAAGAAGGCACGTTTCTTTGTGGCGTACCCATTGGGAGTTGTTGGCGTCCAAAAACAGCCCATTTTATCACAATTTTGACTTTTAGCAGCCCGTGGAGGGTTAACAAATGCTCACCGCAGTATTTTGTCCATGCAACTTCTATTGTCACACCAAGGCCTGGGAGTGACAAATTTTTCTTGAAAATCTATAGACTCGTTTAGAGAAATCCACGGAAAACACAATTTTTTGAGCTTTATGGGGGTATTGCTGTTTAACCAGCCCAAAGCGGGTTAACGCTTGGTTTTTTGAACACCCTTATTACTGACAAAAATGATCCTCGGTGAATTCCACTCCCAATAAAGGAAGTTATGTTTATCTCTCATGTATTGTTTGGGTGCGGTGGGTGCCTGAAACCGTCCCATTTCATCAAAATTTCGATGTTTGGCAGCCTGTGAAGGGTTACCATATGCATCGCCTGATATGTCGTGTGTATCAAAGGGCGTGTCACAGACAGGTCGCGCAATTACGAATGTATAAAAAAAATCTACAAGACGTGTTTCGAGAAAGTGCCGATAAACCCCAATTTTGGCACTTTTTTGCCAATTCTGACGAAATAAGGGTTAAATCGAAAATTCCGCTTCGGTACATTTTTAGATTTTGTGCCCCTCTATGCGTGTGCAAAATTTCGTGAAAATCGGTTCGAAAATGGCTTCTGAATCGTACGGACAAAATGTGTGGAAAAAAAAAAAAAAAAAATAATAATAATAATCCGTAGAAAAACAATAGCCTTTTCCAGAGGGAAAAGCCTAAAAAAAAACTATGAGATTCCTTGATTTTTCATGCCCCCACAGTGTCTGATGAATTGTTTTTAACTCTCTCACTGAAGTTCCTTCACTGATGTTATGAGAAAGGTGATTATAGTAGTCTCAAATGACTCAGTTTGATAAAAAAATTGTTTAGGTAAAAACCATCATTAACGGTGGAGTTGGTTAATATTAATATCGTCGTCCCACAAGTTAATGACCGACAAAAGGAGTTATGTTTGTTTGACACATACGCACTGAGTGCTCTGTCTATTTGAAAATGGTCCATTTTATCTCAAATGTATCTAAAATATTGATGTCTGGCTGTTTTTAGAGGGTTAACATGTGCTAACAGGAATATTTATTCATGCAACTTGCAATTCCAAACCAAAAAGTGCGAATGGCCATTTTTACTTAAAATCTACAAGATGTTTTCAGAGAAATCCATGCGCACACGCTCTTTTCGAATTCGACGTGACGAAATGCGAAATTCGTATCGCTCTTCATGGAAAGTGATGCCGCAACCATACATGAACAATGAGTGAAAATTTCATGGAAATCTGCCTAGAATTGGCTGGGATATAGCGTTTTGAAGAGAGGAGGTAACTGTTTGAATTTGGTCCTTCCTTTTCAAGCCAGTTCGAAAAACGACGTCGTGAATGGGCGCAGACACCTTTAGTGTCCCCCCACCCCCCCCCCACCCCCACACCCCTCTCTGGAGTAAGTCCACTTAAATGTTACAATTGTGTGTGACTGGTGGGGAGTTGGCTGTAAATGGAAGTTGCTTCTTTAAGACCGCCACCCAGGGATCCCAACACAACCTTTAAACCAAAGAGAATCGTCAGAAGTTTGAAGTGAAAAGAAATTGGCGGCGATTGGGTTTCTGGTATTGGACATTAAAATAGCACTTCTGACATACACGAACCGTGTCCAGACCGCTAGAGGAAGCGACTTGAAATTTTCAGAACTACGAACCCTGGCCGACATTTTGGGATCTGTTTGGAGCGTCCGGACCGCTTGGAAAACACCACGCATCGCTTGGAATGTGAGAGTACTATTCGTCCCGACTCTATCAGTTTAGAATGGGCATGGGCAGTGCTGTAGACGACTGTAGAGCTGCGATTGAGCATAACGTTCCAGGTTTCGGCGCCTCATTGCCTTACCGACTCCAAGGTATGATTGTTTGTCTCAATATCGTCCTTACTACTTGTAGTTTATACCGTTGCCATACGTTAATGTAGCCTCTTGCCATTTTCGAGACTTTCGACCCAGAACGCCGCCAAGGTGGGGAAGTGCGGGGGGGGGGGGGGGCTGCAGCGGCCTGGGGGGGGGGGGTATCCTGACACTATCTTTAAACCTTAGATAATCCGCAGAAGTTGAAGTGAAAAGAAATCGGCGGTGAGTAGGTGTTTTGGCGGGAAATGATTAACGGAAATTTGCAAATTAGATATTTAAATTGCACTTCACCCAAACACGAACCGTGTCCAGACCGCTGAAGGCAGCGACTTATGATTTTCAGAACTTGTTCTACGCACCCTGGCCGACATTTTGGCATCTGTTGCATGTGTCGAGACCGCGTGGAGAACACCACGCATCGCGTGGAAAGTGAAAGTACTATTCGTCCCGACTCTATAAGTTTGGAATGGAATTGGGCACTATTGTAGACTACTGTAGAGCAGCGATTGAGCATAAAATCGGAGTTTTTTTGTGCCAAATTACCTAACCGGCTCCAAGGTATGATCTTTCGTCTGTACATCGCCCAGATCGTCTGAAGTTTATACCGTTACCATACGTTGAAGTAGCCTTTTGTCATTTTCGCCACTTTCGACCCAGATTTGAGGGTACCTTCCTTCAGCGAAATCCAGCCATGCTCACAACCACGCCCTCTCCCTGTCGGCCCGGGTGCTTCTAAAGATAGAAAGGTCAATGGGGAGGGGCCAGTTAGCAAACAAACGGGGGCAGGTGTAGTTAGTGAAAAACAGCAAGGGGGGGGGGCGTGTCCTAGGCAAAAGAAACAATAGGGGGCAGGTGTCCTAGGTAAAAAAAAACGCAGGAAGGAGGGGGGGGGGGGCAGATGTCCCCGCTAATTAATTTTAATAACAGGCAGGTGTTCATGGGGCAGGTGTCCTATCCCACTGCTCAGTGTTTCAAATTTTCTATGGTACTTGGCCTTGACGGAAACAACACTTCAACAAGAAACAACGGAAAACCTATTTGCAGTAAAGCTGCAAATATAAACATGATTTTAGGACCATTCCATGGACAGTTTAAAGCCTACTGCGATATCAGCGTTTATTACTCTCGTCCTTTTACTGCATCACTGCAGTATTTCACCCGAGTCGAGTTCTGACGTCATGCAAGTTTGACGGACATGCTTTCAATTTTGTTATTGACAACAACATATTTATAATTTCGTGATTACTGATCGGAATTTTTAAAACTACACATGCAATCGCGAAAGAGTTTTCTGAAAAACACGATTCTGCAAAAGGTTTTAGTGAAATTTGATTATTTTTTTTTATTTTCAATTTCGATGGCTCTTGTCGAAAAGGTGTTAATCACTGATCATCCCAAACGAGATCAAAGACTGACGCTGTATATTAATAACACAGAGAATCTTCTAAGAATATACACGCGCAATCTTAAAATGAAATAAATCAAGTCTTTTTCAGGTTTTACGAGAGAAATATGTCCAATTGTATCATTGAATCATGTTTAGGTATATGTGGGCGAGACATTTTCTATACAGACTAAATAAAATATATTTGCCATTATTTTCCGCAGTCGTATTTTTGTCTTTGCTTCTTGGGGAAATCCAGGCTGATAATACAACGAAGGAGTGTTATCTAATGAGGTCAGAACCATCGGGCCCGACACCGCACCTCGAAGTAGATTTAGTGGGGGTGTCGATTTTACAAGTAATGTAGGCAGCGTACACGGCATGGGCTGTCTGTCTTTAATCCTATAAACAGGGTTAAGCCTTGGTTTTTGAATACCCTTATTTATTTATTTATTTTTTTATTGGTGTTTAAGGTCACATACTTATGCACAATGGCTAATCGTGACCGTGACAGTTTTATAGGTGGAGGAAGCCGGAGTACACGGAGAGAACCACCAAGCATCGACGAGCAACTGTCAGCTCCTCAACATTCTAGCTCTGTTCAAGCTCCGCTCAAGCAGGGTTACAGAGGGTGAAGACATATGTACCATCGACGTGCAATATGCCTTAGTACACGGCGTCATCGTGCCCCCATGTCGGCAACCGGGCTAAAGTGTCTTGCCCAAGGACACAACGTGAGTCGTCCTGGACGGGGATTGGACTCGGGACCTCTAGCATAGAAGTACAACAGTGTACCACTGAGCCACCACGCTCCCTTGAATACCCTTAACACTATCATACATTATCCCTCATGAATTCTGAGTCTGATAAAAGGGGTTATGTTTACCTATTACATACCCATTTGCTGTCCGAAAACAGCCGATTTTATCAAAATTTTGACGTTTAGCAGCCTGTAGCGGGATTAACAAACGACTAGCGGAATATTCTATCTATGCAATTTGTAAGACCTGCCAATGTCCAATTGTTCTTGAAAATCGCCAACAAGCAGTTAGCGAAATCCACAGAAAATGTAAATTTTAAGCTTTTAAGGGGTATTTCTCCTTATCCAGTCTAAAATAGGTTAAGTTTCATTCTTTTAAATACCCTTACTACTTACAAAACTGATCCTCTGTGAATTCTACGCGCAGTAAAAGAAGTTATATTTCTCTGTTACATATCCATTGGGTGCTCTTGGTGTCTGAAAACAATCCATTTTATCAACATTTTGATGTTTAGCAGCTCGTGGAGAGTTAACGAATGCTCAACGGAATATTTTGTCCATGTAACTAGTAATGTCACATGAAGACCCGTGATGGCCATTTTTTCTTGAAATCTACAAGATGTTTTTAAAGAAATCCAGGGAAAACATGAAATTTTAAGTCTTTGATGGGTACCGCTGTTTAACCAGCCCAAAACGGGTTAAGACCAGCCCTAAATGGGTTAATGCTTGGTCTGATGAATTCCACTTCCAAAGAAGGAGGTTATGTTTATCTCGCAGGTACACATTGCGTGCAATGGGTGCCCAAGAACAGTCCATTTTCTCAACATTTCTATGCTTTGCAGCCTCTGGAGAGTTAACTAACGCTTACCGGAATATTTTGTCTATGTAACTTGTAATGTCACTCCAAGACCTGCAAATGGTCAATTTTTCTTGAATACATACTAGATTTTTTGGAGAAATCCACAGAAAACTGGAATTTTAAGCTTTTAAGGGGTACATCTTAACCAGGCGAAAATAGGTTAAGACCTCGATTTTTTGAATACCCTTACTACTTACTAAATTTTTCTCTGTCAGTTTTGCATCTGGTAAAAGAAGTTATGTATCTCTGTGGCATTCCCATTTGTTGTTGTTGGTGTCCAAAAACAGACTATTTTTTCAAAATGTTGACATTTAGCAGCTCATGGAGGGTTAACAAATGCTTACTGGAATAGTTTATCCATGCAACCGGTAATGTGACTCCAAGACCTATCAATGGCCATTTTCTGTTGAAAACTTACAAGATGTTTGTAACAAAATCCACGGAAAACATAATTTTTTTTTAGCTTTTGATGGGTATCGCTCATAACCACCCCAAAAGGGGTTAATGCTTGGGTTTTTGAATAACCTTATTACTTACAAAAATGGTCCTCAGTGAATTCCACTTCCAACAAAGGAGATTATGTGTAACTCTCGGACATACATTGCGTGCTGTGTGTGTCCGAAAACAGCCCATTTCAACAAAATTATGATGCTTGGCATTCTGTAGAGGGTTAATAAACGCTCAGCGGAATATTTTGTCCATGCCACTTGTAATGTCACACAAAGACCTGCAAGTAGTGATTTTTTCTTGAAAACCTATGGAATGTATTTAGAGAAATCCACAGAAAATGGGAATTTTTAGATTTTAAGGGGTCTCTCTCTTTAGCCTGCCCAAAATGGGTTAAGACTTCGTTTTTTGAATACCCTTACTACTTACAAAAATGTTTCCCTATAGATTGTGCGCTCGATAAAAGAAATCACTTTTCTTTGTGGCGTACCTGTTGGGTGCCGTTGGCGTCCAAAAACAGCCCATTTTATCACAATTTTGACTTTTAGCAGCCCGTGGAGGGTTAACAAATGTTCACCGAAGTATTTTGTCCATGCTACTTCTATTGTCACATCAAGGCCTGGGAGTGACAATTTTTTCATGAAAATCTACAAGACTCGTTTAGAGAAATCCACGGAAAACCTGAATTTTTGAGCTTTTTGGGGGTATTGCTGTTTAACCAGCCCAAAACGGGTTAATGCAAAAATGATCTCCGGTGAATTCCACTTCAAATAAAGGAAGTTATGTTTATCTCTCTTGTATCGTGTGGGTGCTCTGGGGGCCTGAAACCGGCCCATTTCATCAAAATTTCGATGTTTGGCAGCCTGTGGAGGATTACCATATGCATCGCCTGATATGTCATGTTTTTCAAAGGTCGTGGCACAGACAGGTCTATCAATGATGAAGGTTCAAAAAAAATCTACAAGACGTGTTTCGAGAAAGTGCCGATAAACCCCACTTTTGACAGTTTTTTGCCAATTCTGACGAAATAAGGGTTAAATCGAAAATTCCGCTTCAGTACATTTTTAGATTTTGTGAAAATCGGTCCGAAAATGGCTTCGGAATCGTGCAGACAAAATGTGTGGAAAAAAAACTAGACTTTATGATTCTGAAGAATAATGGTTTTTCCCGATAAGATTCCATGAATTTTCATGACCCCACAATGTCTGATGAATTGTTTTTAACTGTCTCACTGAAGTTCCTTCATTGATGTTATGAGAAAGGTGAAGATAGTAGTCTCAAATGGCACAGTTTGATAAAAAATTGTTTAGGTAAAAACCATCATTAATGGTGGAGTGGGTTAATATCAATATCGTAGTCCAACAAGTCAATGACCGACAAAAGGAGTTATGTTTGTTTGACATGTACTCACTGAGTGCTGTGTCAATTTAAAAATGGTCTATTTTATCTCACATGTATCCAAAATATTGATGTCTGGCAGCTTGTAGAGGGTTAACAAGTGCCAACAGGAATATTTATTCATGCAACTTGTCATGTCACACCAAGAACTGTGAATGGCCATTTTTTCTTTAAAATCTACAAGATGTTTTCAGAGAAATCCAGGGAGAACAGGAATTTTAAGCTTTTGATGGGTATCATTGTTTTTCCAGCCCAAAATGGGTTAAGTGTTGTTTTTGGAATACTCTTATTACTTCCAAAAATAATTCTCAGTGAATTCTACTTCCACTTATTTTGATCTCTCCTCCCAAGCCCGGTTGCTGTGGGTACGCAAACACAGCCTATTTTATCATCATTTTTATGTTTGAGAACCTGCATACGGTTAACAAATGCTTACAGGAATATTTTGTACATGCACCTTGTAATGTCACACTAAGATATGAGAATGCCATTTTTTTCCTGAAAATCTACGGGATGTTTTTAAAGAAATCCTCAGATAACATGAATTTTTAACCTTTTGAGGGGTACCTCTCTGTAACCAGCTCTAAAGGGTTAATGCTTGGTTTTGTGAATATCTTCATTACTTACAAAAATGATCAACGGTGAATTCCACTTCCAATGAAGGAGGTTATGTTTATCTCGTAGGTACACATTTGGTGTTATGGTTGCCCAAGAACAGCCCATTTTCTCCAAATATCAATGCTTGGCAGCCTCTGGATGGTTAACAAATGTTTACCGAAACATTTTGTTCAAGCTTGTAATGTCACTCGAAAACCTGCGAATGGTCAATTGTTCTTGAAATTTTTTTGGAGAAATCCACAGAAAACTGGAATTTTAAGCTTTTAAGGGGTATATCTCCTTAACCAGTCAAAACTGGATTAAAACGTCAATTTTTGAATACATTTACTACTTACAAAAATGTTTCCCTGTCAGTTTTGCGTCCGGTAAAAGAAGTTACGTTTCTCTGTTGTATTCCCATTTGATGTTGTTGTTGTTCAAAAACAGACTATTTTTTCAAACTTTTGACATTTAGCAGCCCATAGAGGGTTAACAAATGCTTACCGGAATAATTTATCCAATCAACTGGTAATGTGACACCATGACCTATCAATGGGCATTTTCTCTTGAAAACCATACCAGATGTTTGTAAAGAAATCCAGGGAAAACATAAATTTTTAAGCCTTTGATGGGTATCACTATTAACAACCACAAAATGGGTTAACGCTTGGTTTTGTGAATACCCTTATTACTTACAAAAAAGGTCTTCGGTGAATTCCACTTCCAACAAAGGAGATTATGTTTAGTTCTCAGGTACACGTTGGGTGATGTGGGTACCTGAAAACAGCCCATTTCAACAAAATTACGATGCTTGGCAGCCTCTAGAGGGTTAATAAACACTCACCGGAATATATTGTCCATGCAACTTGTATTATCACCCAAAGACCCGCGAGTAGTCAATTTTTCTTGAAAATCTACAGGATGTTTTTAGAGAAATCCACAGAAAATGGGAATTTTAAGATTTTAAGGGGTTTCTCTCTTTAGCCTGTCCAAAATGGGTTAAGACTTCGACTTTTGAATACCCTTACTACTTACAAAAATGTTTGCGTATAGATTGAGCGCTCGATAAAAGAAGGCACGTTTCTTTGTGGCGAACCCATTGGGTGCTGTTGGCGTCCAAAAACAGCCCATTTTATCACAATTTTGACATTTAGCAGCCCGTGGAGGGTTAACAAATGCTCACCGCAGTATTTTGTCCATGCAACTTCTATTGTCACACCAAGGCCTGGGAGTGACAAATTTTTCTTGTAAATCTACAAGACTTGTTTAGAGAAATCCACGGAGAACATGAATTTTTGAGCTTTATGGGGGTATTGCTGTTTATCCAGCCCAAAACTTGTTTTTTTTAACACCCTTATTACTGACAAAAATGATCCTCGGTGAATTCCACTCCCAGTAAAGGAAGTTATGTTTATCTCTCTTGAATTGTTTGAGTGCAGTGGGGGCCTGAAACCGGCCTATTTCATCAAATTTATGTTTGGCTTCAAAAATGACACTTGAGGGACAAAAATGACACTTGAGGGGCAAAACCCTATGGAGAATCCTATGTTAATTTTGTCCCTCAAGTGTCATCATTGGGGTATGGAGAATTCAGTGTTAAATGCTTGTCCCCAGAGTGGCACCCTTGGGGTAGGGGGAATTCAGTGTTAAATGCTTGTGCCTATAGTGCCCACCCTGGGGTACAAGTTCCCTTCCAATCACTAAATATTTTCCTGTTTATTAATCAATCTCTCCATACTTTAAACCATATAACACTTTACTGTATGGAAGGATTGGTTGATAAACATACAATCTCTTACCCACAGTGAAACTAAACTTTTTAAAATACGGAATACATGTACACAGAAATCTAATTTATGGCATTGTTATTCCATTAACATAACAGATGGGCACTCAAAGAACCGCTAAGTGAGCAAAGGGATAAAAAATGTGTTTAGTTTAAATGCACAAAAATTATTTTTTACCTTGACTTTCGATTTTCACACAACAAAAAGGCGTAAACGTAGAGGAAGCGATATTTAAAAATTACACGAATGTCTTATAATTTGATATGACTCAGATGAAAGTGTGTCTGACAGTCAATTTGTAAGACAAATAACACAAAAATATTTCTCTCGTGTTCCATCCAGATACATTTTTTCAAACACATGTTTTAATAATTCACTAAATGCAACTGTGGAGAAAAAATCCCATACTCGTTCAGGGAAGTGTAATTGCAGACTGATTTTTTCAGTGACAGGAAAAATATATTACATGTGTTTTCAATAATTCACTGAATGCACCCTTTGCATTGTCTTACATTTGCGTATTTGTAATTTTGGGTCAGGTAAGAGGTTATAAACCAACTTCCTGTGTGTGTTTACTTAATCGGTGGGGGGCTGGGCTATATCCAAGTCTTGCTATATGGGAAAAAAGACACACTTTTGTTGTTGTTGGGGGGGGGGGGGTCATACAGCGTCCATTTTGAATATATATTCGCATGTTCATGCCTCACCACCCCTCCCCCCCCCCCCTCCAGAAAACGTAAACAATGGTTCGTATACAATTCTCCTCTTGCATGTTTCAAATAATCCCCAAGTGCTCCATTTTTTCTTTTCCCTACTACAGAAGTAAGAAACAAACAGCTCTATGTACTCTACCTGGCCCCAATTTTTTCCACCACCCCAAGATTTCCATCAGAACTTGGGGTTAGTCATGCCCATCTATATACTGAAATGGGATCCGTGGCTTTGATGAGACCCAATAGCAACGGAATTCTGATGTGATGATACAGAAATGAGTTTGTCACTCGATGCTGTGGAGCGGAGTAGAGGAGAGGTGTGACTAGTTGGTGGGGATGTTTAACCCTTTACCCAACGTAATGGCCAAAACCGGCCAGCGCTATACATGAAAATCACTATTCATTTTTTTTTAGATTTTCATTTTTTGCTTCCAAAACATAGGTTATGACCCCTCATTTGAACGAGCACGTCACGTACCAGTTGTTTTCATCAAATTGTAATCTAAACAACATTGTTTGGATTTGTTCCACAGATTTAAGTAATAAATTAATAATCACACCGTGATGTCTTGCAATCTCTATATTTCTATCTCCTTTTTCGAGTTGTGTTTTACGATATGGAGTAGTGCTTTAACCGGGCATGGCAGCCACAATGAAGATAGAGTGCACCGGAAGTTTTATGTGCTTGCTTTTTTATGTTCACACTTTTTATTTTCAATTGTTTTCTCATTTCAAAGTCGTTTGGGGTCAGTTGGGATTCGTTTTGGGTCCATTTTGGGTTTGTTTTGGGTCCGTTTTGGTTCGTTTTTTGTCCGTTTTGGGTTCGTTTTGGGTGAATCATGCTGCCAGTAATTTAGTGATCTCGACAAAATAGCATTAGATATTACACTGACATTAACCTCCGAGAAAAAAATTCATTTTAAACTACAAAACATACAGTGAATGAAATATGTTTTGTAGTGTAAAATGTTTTCATTGTAGCACAAAAAAAAATAGAATAGATTTCCTTTACCCAAACTGAAAAAACACAATTTTTCTTAACTTTTATGCCTGTATTGAATTCATAACAGATGTTTTTAAACGTCTGTTATGAATTTAAAAAAAGGCGCAATTCTGAGATATCGTTCTGAAACTAACAAATCTTAACCAGATTGAAAATTGGTAAAATATTTCAATGTGACGAATAAAACATTTATCCTGATATTACAGAGAGAGCATACAAGCCAGTTAAAAATTTGTCAAAGTTTAATTTCGCTATTATATGTACTTAACACTGATGCTAGGCAGAATCATTTTACTATTTCCACAGATGTTTTTTTACAAAACTATGTCAGTCTTTTGAAAAATACTCATTGCATATCCAATGAGTATTTCATCACCCAACATCTGACCAGTGGGGAGAAAAGGCGTGTGAAATACTCATTGTATTATTTTCTAGCGCCTTTTGCACTTCTCTAAATGACTGTAAAATACACATTGGAGAGTGTCATAACCACAATTTTCTTATCGCTATCCATGAAACTTGAATCATCTATCGAAATAGAATTTCCACCACAAGATTATAGGTGTAAGGGGGAAAAACAATGATCACGCTGTTATCCCAAGAAAATAATCTGTGCCAATAAGCAAGACAGTCTGAGGGTAGAGATGTCTTTGAGTTATTTCTCAAAAGCTTGATAGTTGATAGTTGCTGTTATGTCGTTTCCAGATGTGGTGAATTACAAAATACCCCTTTTCAGACTCACCATGATCACAAATTTTCATTATACAATGCACATCACCATATTCATTCATTCATTTTTTAAAAAGTTTTTGTTATTTTCTTTGTATTTAATCTAAAATCAAGGAAAAATAATTGGAGTTTTTCCCAATTATTTGCACTTCGTGTTTTGACGGTTCATGGCTGGTGGTTGTATAAATCACCGACCTCCCCCAAGGAAAATGAAAAAAAAATTATTTGATTTTTTGAGGGGGAAATTTAGTGATATATCCTGTTACCTAAAATGATGCTCTGAGTAAAAAATCTATGGCGTCTGTCAATTTTTTCGACTGGGGTGACAGTTATGGATAAGACTTTCCTCTGTTGGGGACCACGTCACTGCTGACTGACACATTAGAGGGAAGGAATATCACCGAAGAAGTCTTTCACATGCTTTTTCCCCATTGGTTAGATTCAGGTGGGTGAAAAATTGAAATGAAAAAAGTTAAACAATTTGGTTTCAAAACATTTTCTGAATGTTGTTTCTGAATAAGAAAATGATTTCAGCGAAAGTATAAAAATAGGCGGGGGGGGGGGGGGGGGGGGCTCTCAGTTTGCCGCACACATGCTTTGGAGTTAACAAGACAGAAAGACGTGATTTTTATCTCATCTGACAAATAAAAAAAGATGAAGCGGTCATTAGTATTAGTAGCCTACATTGATTCAGATGATAGCGATATAGAAGATGTTGTAAGCAGCAAGAAACAGAGGTTGACTGAATATGCTAAGAATACAAACTCCATACGGAGCTTGTATTCTATTCACCCTAAGTTATTGCGGCAATCCAGAAAATTTCACTCAGAATCCCATATGTGTGAAGTGACTTTGAATCAATTGGATGTCAACAATCCATTTGAGTTTCTAAGTAAAATGTTTGATTCATTAGCGGAAGATGTGAAAAAGGAATGTCATATACAAGACAACAACCCCATGAGGATATCCATCCACCATCCAGGGCTTGAGGTAGGTACTTTTATTCCTTTTACAAAGGCTGTGGGGGTAAATGGTAAAACAGTGTTAGATGAAATTGAAAAAGTTTTTCAATCAAATGAGAATTTTACTATCCACGATGGTAAATTATCTTTAGAAATAACACACACTTCACTACCACAAGGGTCGTGGCGAAATGGACCCATTTCATTTGCATCTGTTGGTAAAATGGTTAAAAGTAAACAGAGTATTGTTGAAATTAAAAATGTCAATGATTCTATGTGCTTTGCATGTGCCATTGTAGTGGAAAAATGCCACGTTAATAAAGACAATTCAGAACTTTGCGAGAAGAAATGGGACAAAATAAAAAGATCTAGCAGACCGTCACAAGAAATTGAGGCAAAGGCATTAATGGACAAAACAGGTCTTGAATCTAATAAACCTTGTGGATATGAAGAATATTGTAAAATTCAAGGAGTACTCTCCCCAGAGTACGTAATTAAAATTCACCCACAATTTGCCAAAGAAAAATTCCTATTTGAACTGCCATAAACTACAAAAGAGAGTAACGTTATTCATATCTATCACCATGACCATCATTTCGACACCATCACAAAAATCACAGGGTTTTTAAGGTGTGGTTACTATTGTGAATATTCCAATGTAGGGTATAATAACAGAGAATGCCATATATGCCCCAAAGACTGTGTTTGCTATTCTCCACTACCGTCTACACCTGAACATTATGTTCATTCTTACACTTGTAATAGGGATTTTGTAAGTTCATCTTGTTATAAAAATCACACAACTCTATTACAGAAACAACTCAAGACTCAGGTCTCCTCACCCCGAATTACTGTGTTGCACACCGTGCATGTGGGGAATGTATTTGCAAACCAATAGATCAAGAACATATTTTCTGTGACAAGTTGGAAGAAGGGAATATATTTTTAAAGGAGAATCTACTTCGAGTGATTTTTGCAATTGGCTTTTCAGTAAGGAACATTTAGATACCACAGCTATTGCTCATAATTCAAGAGGGTTTGATGTACAATTTATCTTAAGACATCTCATTGAAACTGCTACATCAAAACCCGATGTCATCATGAATGGAAACAAAATTATGTCTCTGAAAGCTTGTGGTGTTAGACTCATCGATTCATTGAGTTTCCTTTCTATGAGATTGGCACAATTCCCTAAAGCATTTGGTTTAAGTGAACTAGCAAAAGGTTATTTTCCTCATCTGGCAAACACAAAATCATATCAAAACCACATTGGACCTTATTTAGATGCAACATTGTACATGCCTGAGTCTATGTCTCCCACAGTCAGAGAAGATTTTATTAAATGGTACAATCAAAAATGTACTAGTAATGCTACGTTCAATTTTGCCAAAGAAATGGACATGTACTGTAAGTCTGATGTGGATATATTATGTAGAGGATATGGGGAATTCAGAAAACGATTTATCGAAGGTGATGGGATAGATCCTTTCAGGGAGACTGTAACTTTAGCTGATGCTTGTAATAAAGCTTGGCGGAAAAATTCAATGCCAGAAAACAAAGTTGGTCTCATTTCAGACATGGGTATCCTACTGCCGTTAGATATTCCATGAAAGCCATTAGATACTTACAGCTACTAGCACAAGAAGAAGGCATACACATACGACATGCATTAAACGGTGGAGAAATAAAAATTGGAAATTATTATGTAGATGGTTTTCACAAAGAGACAAATACAATCTATGAATTTTATGGATGTATGTGGCATGGATGTGAAACTTGCTATCCTGACAGATTTGAGAAAAATCCAATCAATTCACAATTCTATCAATCTCTGTACAACAAAACCCAATCACGCATAAAACATTTCAAATCGTTGGGGTATAATATACATGTAGTCTGGGAGCACGAATTGGAGCATCTATGCAAATCAGATCCTGAAGTTCAAGCCTCTTTAGATACATTTTTCCCACACATGGACCCAATTAAACCACGAAGCATTATTTGGTGGGAGAACAAATGCCATTAAATTACACTACGAAATTGACGAAAACACAGACACAGAAATTAAATATATAGATATATGTTCACTTTACCCATATGTGAACAAACACAGGGAATATCCAGTGGGACATCCAGATATACTCACAAAGGAAAACATAGACACTGGCAAAATAAGCCAATACAGAGGTCTCCTTAAAAGTAAAGTTTTACCACCTCAAAATCTTTTTTGCCAGTTTTACCTATTCATTGTAATAAGAAAATGACATTCACACTTTGTAAAATGTGTGCAGAACATGAATTAGATCACTGTAAACACACACCAGAACAACGTGCACTTGTAGGTCCATGGACATCTGTTGAACTTTGCAAAGCATTGGATTTGGGTTACACTCTTCTTGACACTTATCAGATTCGGCATTGGGATGAATGGTCTTCAGAGATTTACAAATATTATGTGAACAAATATTTAAAAATGAAACAAGAAGCTAGTGGGTTTCCAGATTGGGTGAAAACAGAAACAGACAAAAAAAAATTTAAAAAACGATTATGCACAGATTGAAAATATCTATTTAGAAAAAGTTGAATAAAAAAAACGGGAAAAAGATCATTTGCCAAAACCATGTTAAATTGTTTCTGGGGAAAAATGCACAAAACAATATAAAAACTAAAACAAAATACATAAATGAACCATCAGAATAGTTTGAAATAATACAGAACAAAGACAAAATTGTGAAGAATGTGGAATTTTTTTACCGTGATCAGTTTGTTTTAGTAAACTACATTGACGCTACAGATGTTTACAATCCACACAATTCAGCCAATGTTGTTGTAGCTTCATTTGTCACAGCCTATGCACGTATGGAATTATACAAAGTTTTAGAACAATTAAGGACACAAGTTTTATATTTTGACACAGACAGTCGTATCTACATACATAAACCATCACCTTGGAATCCAGAAATTGTAAATAGTAGATTAGGGCAGTGGACAGATGAACACCCAGGGGCAAAAATCACAGAGTTTGTGGGTTTATGTCCGAAAAATTATGGATACAAATATATAAATGATGGAGAAATACACACCACATGTAAAGTTAAGGGTATCACATTAGATTACATGACATCACAAAATGTTAATTTGAAAGCATGATTGAGTGTGCACGAGACAGAGAGAATTACAAATTAAACATTGAATATACACATAGAATTAAATGTAATAAAGATAGACAAGTCGCAAGTGAAGCACAAAGCAAAACATTCAGATCTGTTTACACAAAACGTTTTGTTGTCAGTAAATATGACACAGTACCCTATGGGTATAAGATATAAATATTCATCACAAAGCTTATTTTGACTTTGAACAGGGAGCAGGGAAGATGTCTCTACCACTTAATCCTGCATATCCTATATACTTATCAGAGTTAAGAAGACTTTCTAGTTTTAGTATGATTACAAATACTATTTTACAATCCAAGAAAGAAGATTTAGCTAAAGCTGGGTTTTTCTATGTAGGAGATGGTAAAGTAAAATGTTTTGTATGTGGACAAGGTTTACATAATTGGGAAGAAAAGGATATTCCTTTACAAGAACATGTTAAATGGTCACCAAATTGTTCTTATATTCAATTGATAAGAAATTGTCAATTATATAAACCACCCACATGTATGCAAACACCTCCAGATAAAATATTATCAGTAATGGATTATGGATTCACTTTAAATCAAATATTTTCAACAATGAAAAAAATATGACAAGTGTCTAGATGATTTTCCAGATTCTAAATCTTTATTTGCACTCATGGTACTAGATGATCAAAGAGCAATATTTAGTACCATAATTGCAAGAAAAGCTTCAGGACAATTCAAAACTAAGTTAGACAAAATGTTTACAGATAATGTAGAAAATTATTTTCCTGACTGTCCTGATGAACAGAGTACATGGTGTAATGTAATACCTGATGCACAAAGTGCATTAGAACAGACAAAAGAATCATCAGTTTGATTTTAACCATGGAACCAGTAAGACACATCTTAGAAAACAAGATCACACGTAAGGCATTATTATATGCATTTCAAATGATCCCTCCTGGCTATTTAACAATAACAAAAGAATTTATTCATAATCAATTGGAAAAAGATGAAATGTAAGGGGAATTTTGTAATGCATTATAAATCATGAATGCTTTTTACAAAGATAATGTAGAAAATATTTGGATAAGAGTTATGTGGGATTTTATTATTTAGGATGAACAAATCATAAATTATTTATATAGACAATGTATGCCACAAATAGATCAGAGTTCTTCAGAAACTTTATTTGAATTAAATGCACCCTTAAAAAGAAAACCCACTCATAGAATTGAAGAAGCTATGGAAACAGAAAGTATATAAGTTAGTGTTTCGACAACACCTTCTCACAAAAATAATGGCATCAAGTGAATGTTTATTGTTTCAGCACCCTTGTAATATCTTTATTTCAGGGCATGGTTCAGGAAAAACAGAATTTGTCAAAAAGCTTATTGATATGAAACATGACTTATTTCAAATTCCCCCACAAAAAATTATCTGGTGTTATAAAGAATGGCAAAATACATATACTTTACTTAAAGAGAGTGAAGATATTAAATTCATAGAAGGCATCCCTGATGATGAATATGAAATTGTTAGCAATGTCACTATTCCAAATCTTGTAGTTTTTGATGATATGTTAGGGGATAAAGATGAAGAAAAAATTAAATTATGGTTCACACGAAAAGGACATCATAGAAATGCAAGTGTTATATACATAACACAAAATATGTTTCAAGAATCTAAATCTAGTCATACCATCAGTTTAAATGTACATTATATTATTTTATTTCAAAATACTAGAGATAAAGGACAAATTAAAGTATTGGCAAATCAAGTTCAATTACCACATTTAAATGCATCTTATAAAGATGCGACGAGTACTGATCATGGTTATTTATTAATTGATTTTCATCCTAAAACCCCTGAGTCTTTGAGATTGAGAACTGATATTTTTCATCCTTGGGTGACGCAAAATGAACGTGGACCTATCATTTATACAAAAGTATAAAAAATTGGTGCACTAATGAGAATGTGTCAGTTGTTAAAAGTTTTTTCAACAAGTACACATCATCATGGCATCTTTTATTCAATGATTAGAACAATTAAGTCAGCAGACAAATCCATTTGCAAGAGAAAAATTACTTAAGAAAGGTTTCAAGAAAATTATAAAATGGTTTACATTAGCAAGTAGAATCATACTCAATAAAAAAATTAAATTGCCAAAACAAACTTTAACATATATGGATAAACATAAACAAGATCTTGAACAACTTGCAAATCCAAGAGTAGATCTTGCAACCAAGCGAAACATTATTTTAAAACCAGGTGGTGGTAGGTTTTTTGGTGGTGTTATCTTTCGTAATTTAATTCGATGGGATGGTCATAAGACAAGTAGAAATTTTTATTCACCATTCAAAAAAACCAAAAGTAAGAAACGAAAATCACTTAAAAAGAAACAAAATGTTGATAAAAATTACATGCATGCAAATTTTTTAGTCACTCCTCAAAAAGAGACAAAAACAAAATCAGTTTTAGTGAGCAAACTTCAAAAACAAAAAATAGTACCACCATTAAACTTGACCCGTATATCAAATACGGGAAATAGAGTATCGCATGATCCTATGGGTTCTAGACAAAAGGTGGGACATATACCACTAAAAGAAAACATCCCAACATTGGCAGATATCACTGCTTTGAATGCACCTGAACGTGTTAAGGAGATGAGTTCTTAGTTTCGTTGAATAAAATGAAATGCATGTTGGTCTATCATATCATTTTATGAATACACTTTGTAGGGGTAAGATGGTAAAAAAATCTCGTAATATTCCTCTAGTTAAAAAATATGGTGGAGTGTTATTGACACTAAGTCAAACACCTCCAGCACTCCAAAAACAAATTATGAAAAATGCACCTAAAGAATTGATTAATTGTATGTCAGAATGTTGTCATAATCTATTAAAAGGAAACATATAACTAACGCCCACTCAGAAACGAAAATTACAACGGAAGCGTAAACAACTAAGATCTATTGCTAGTAAATCTGTATCTTTTAAAAAGAAAAAACAAATTTTAAATCAAAAAGGTGTTTTTTTACCATTACTTGGTCTACTTGGGCCTGCAATTGGAGTTGCAACAAATCTTGTAAATAAATTGATGAGTAAAATATGAAGAGAATGGCTATTGTACCTTATCAAATGTTAGAAGAAATGCAACGTTTTAGAAATGAAAAATCTCAAAGACCAAGATTACCACCTGATCCTCAAATTACTAATACAACACAGTTGCAGAATGAATTATCATCTGTGTTAGAAAATTCAGAGCTATCAGAAGGTGAGAAAAAACAAAAGTATGGTGAACATTTACAAAAAATTCAGTTGTCACATAAGAAGGCATTACAACCATCAGTGGTTATGCCAGAGCCAGAATGAAAAATCATGTGTTTTTACGAGATCGTATTATACAAAGTGTCCCTGTTACAATGAAACGTAAAGCAACTTCATTATTATCTGCTTTATCATCTCATCCACACATTAGTTGGAATGATCAGGGTATTTTAAGTTATGATTGAGAACCCATAAAAGGCTCAAATATCATCGATTTAGTCAATGATGTTCTTAGACATCGAAAAGGTTTTAAACCGACCGGTTGGGAGATGTTCAATCATGGTTTAAAAGCTATAAATATCCCCCAAGTTTTTGTTGGAAATCGTGAACGTTGGTTGTGGATGAATCGAGAACAGGATGCAAAACCCAATGAATATCAAAGTCCCCCCTGAAGATAGTTGGTTAGATAGTTTGCTGTCAACAACTCCAAAACGAAAAATAGTTCGAGGAAAGAAAACACCAAAATTGTCACCTAGGCATAAATTGGCAAAATATAAACTTTCTAATAAACGGGAGGCATATTGAATGATTTATTAACTGAATATATTACAATACAAAACATCCTGCTGGTTATGGGGGTATACAAAAATTATACAAAGCAGCTCATCGTAAAGATAAATCTGTTACAGCTGATCAAGTCAAAAAATGGTTGAAATGAGAAAGAACTCACACTTTACATAAACCCATTCGTAAAAAATTTGCAAGACGAAAGAATGTAGTGGGTGGAATTGATCATCAATGGCAAATGATTTAGCAGATTTATAAAGTTTACAATTTCACAATGACCGATTTCGTTATTTAGTTTGTGTCATCGATGTTTTTTTTTCAAAATATGCATGGGTTTTACCCATCCACAATAAATCAGGACAAACACTAACAAAATCTTTCCAAAGACTTTTGAAAACTTCTGGACATAAACCATTATCTTTACAATCAGATAAAGGTTCTGAATTTAAAAATAAAGAGGTGCAAATTTTTTTAAAGAAAGAAAAAATTCATTTTTTCACAACAGAAAATCCTGAAACAAAAGCTAGTATTGTAGAACGTTTTCAACACACATTGAAAACACGAATGTGGAAATATTTTACACACAAACGTACATTAAGATATATTACAAAATTTAGTTCATGGATACAATCATAGTTTCCATCATAGTATTCAGAGAACTCCTGCATCTGTGTCAATAGAAAATGAAATAGAAGGAACTCATAATTTGTATGGTAAAAAAAAATCTAAAGAGAGAAAAATAAAATTTAAAGTTGGCAATATAGTATGTATTAACAAAACCAAACATAGATTTGAAAAGGGGTATTTACCAAATTGAACAAAAGAATTATGTAAAATCACCCATGTAAAACATACACGCCCAAGCACTTTTAAACTTGAAGATATGGGTGGTGAAAGTATACAGGGGACATTTTATCCACAAGAAATTCAAAGTGTAAAAGATGATAAAAGATATCATTGATTCGGTTCTCGCACAACGTTCAAGACATGTGGGTAAGAAACTCGTCAAGGAGCTTAAGTACATTGGGAAGGTTATCCTTCGAAATTTGATAGTTGGATATCAGAACCTGATTTAGTATAAAAAGAATATGTCAGTAAATGAAAATGCATTGAGTCATGAAAGTGCAAGTGTTGAAGTACAAAGTCAACAATCACAATTTAATTTTTGTGGGAGTCTTGTTGCAAAAAATCAAGTGACTTATTTCACACAAATAATCGTTATTTATGCAATTATTATTACGGCTATCATTCGTCTTAGTTTACAATCCCCAAACAAAGAATTGTGGTTGGTATTATTGAGTAGTTCTTTAAGATATTATCTTCCAAGCCCCGGTTTAAAATATTTGAAACCATATGATAAGAAAAATGAATTCATTTTACATAACACTACTGAGTGATAGTTCTGTGGATATGTTTCCAAACAACACACAATGTTGTTTTCAAACACAGTTATCTAAACCGATTCATACTAATGAAGAACATTGGGAAGTGGGATTAGCTGAAGTAATTTTACCATCTGAGGCAAGAAATATAACAGATGATGAAACAAATTTTAAAATCATTGTGACAGATCCGAAAATATCAGCACGCATTAATAATATTAATAAATCGTTTTTCAAACATACAGTACTTAAGGTTGTTACTGCTGTTGAGTTAAGTATTTGGCCGGGGGAATTTGCAAATGGTGAACATTTTGCGGAAGCAATAGAATCCGAAATTCAAGAAAAACTTGGGGATATTTTTAAAGAATTTGGTGTGTCATTTCGTTTTGGTTTTTCATCTCGACATTCACATATAAAAACTGTAGCAAATAGTATTGCAACAGTTGGACTTGAATTATCAGAAAGTTTATCACAAAAATTGGGATGTAAAGATGGTATGTTTCCAGTAATTTTTCCTAACACAGCAAAAGATGCATTTAGGTATAACGTGGATTTAAATATGGATTTTAATCATCTCTTTATTTATTCTGATATTGCGGATTATACATTTCTTGGTGATATAGAAGCACCTACTTTACGTGTGTTACCGTTTGAAACATGTGACGAATCTCTGCACACTCATAACGAATTTGATAATGTACATAATGTACCAGTATCAAAATCTTCTTTTGATCAGATCACTATAAATATAAATGGGAATACTGGTAAAAACATTCGGTTTTCAAGTTGTGAGAGTGTCATCAAGTTGCATTTTAGAGAGCGACATAAATTCAATTTATAAAAATGATGCCAGTGTATCGAGGTGTACCACGGCAATATGGATATGGATTAGGGTTTATTTTTCACTCAGCAATAAGATCAGCAATACCATTAATAAAACCAATTGCAAAAAATGCATTTCGAACTTTAAAGAAAGAAGGATTAAAACATGGTTTAGAATAGCAAATGAATTGATGAGAAATCGTAAACCATCTAAAAAAGTAATGCTCACTCATGCAAAAGATCTTTTGACATCAGTGGGTAAAGCTGCTTTGGGAATAAAAAGACAGAAACAAGAACCGAAACATCACTCTGTTGTTTGTTCTCAAAGAGGGAAGACACGTAAAAGGCAATCTTATTCAAAACGAAATTCAAGACCGCTTGATATATTTGATTAAATCATGATGTTACATGGATCTTGCGAGCATTTTTGTAGTGGATTTGATCCAGATAATGTATCAACAACATCAAGTGGTGTCGAAAATATTGATGAGATTGAGCAATTTCCTATTGCATCTTTAAACAATTCTTCACCAATAGAATTTTTAATTCCAAGACAAACAACCAAGTGGTTAGATCTTGCATCATCTACACTTGAGGTTCAATTCAAAATTACAAAGCAAGGTGGGAGTGTATTGGAAGATGATACAAATATTACTCCTATCAATAATTTCTTTCACAGTATGTTCAGTAAAATTGACGTTACACTGAATGGTTCACTGATAACCACCAATACAGACATGTATCCTTATCAAACATTTTTTTAAAATCTGTTAAGCTATTCAAAAGTTGTGAAAAAAACACAGCTAGCTGCTGGTGAGATGTGGTATGTAGATACCCCAGGCCAGCATGTAGCAATTGCGAACGATTCAAATAACAAAGGTTTGGTTGAATGCCACAAATTAATTGCAAACACTAAATCTGTACAACTAAGAGGAAAAATACGTTTAGATCTATTTGTGCAAGAAAAATATTTACCAAATGGCGCAGATATGAGAATTAAAATTCACCGTTCCCCAACTAAATTTTGTCTGATTGGTGGTGTAGATGGAAAAATAGAAATTCAAAAAGCCATATTCAGAATACCGGCCTTGGATTTAATTCCCAAATTTGCGAATGATCTGAATGCACAAATAGATTGAACAAATTATAAAATGCCCATAAGACGTACTGAAATGAAAACATTTACCATTGGAAATGGTCTTCAGTCAAAAATAGAAACCATCTGTTTCATAAACAGGTGCCAAAACGATTAATTCTTGGTTTAGTTTCGAATAAAGATATAAATGGAGATATTGGCACATGTCCATTTAATTTTCAACATTTCAGTTTGAACAAGTTGGAAATCACAATAGATGGACATTCCATTAAAGCACTCCCTTTGAACCGAATTTCGAAGGTGGACTTTATGTAAATTCATATTTATCATTATTTGAAGCAATGGACTATTTTGGACAAAATCAAACATTTAATATATCAATGCAGGATTATGCAAAAGGATATACCCTCTGGGGAGTTGATTTGACACCCGATCAGTCAGGTAGTGGACCATTAGCTCACCCTATGAAGTCTGGCAACCTTCGACTGGATCTTCAGTTTGCTCAAGCTCTCACAGAGGTAATCAATGTTGTTGTCTATGCAGAATTTGATAGTGAGATAGAAATCAACAAATTCAGAGAAGTGACATTTGACTATTAACAATGAGTAAATGTGAACATTGCAAGATATACAGGGAGATGAGAAAAGGAATAAACATAATAAGGAAACAGAAAACTCACAATGAAAGACTGTTCCTTAGATTATTTAAAGAAATTGCTGTGAGTGAAGTGACACCTTTGATAAAACAAAAAGTGAACAATCTGTGTGGTGCATGTTAAGAAATACCTGGACAAGAACATGACTTTTGTATAAAAAAGATATAAGAATATGGATTGAATTGTATATGGAAGAGTGTATGGAAAAAGTGTGTCCATCAAGTGTACCATATAAACTGCACATACAAGCAAAGAAACTGAATATTGAAGGATGTATTGCAAATGTGAATGTGTACTTTGAAATTAACACTGATGAAGACATTAAGAGGTGCGCAGATTTAGTAGAGAAAGAATGGGGCTACTAAACACCACTTAATAAAGAAGAAGAAATTGATTGAAAAGTACAACTTTATAGCAGCCCTTTTCAGGGCTAAGAAGAGATGGAAACCACTCAACTACAATATATTCTGGACAATTCTCCAAGGTTATCATTATTGAATGGAAAACTGTGTTCAAAAGACTTATTACCAAAACAAAAACCTAAACATAGAAAAGCTTATATTGTGAACACAGATTCATAAAGAGAACCAGGAGAACATAGGGTGGTAATATATTTCAAAGATAATCATTCATGCCTCTACTTTGATTCCTATGGCTTACCACCATTAGATAAAGACATTTACAATTTCATAGCGAAAAACACAGATTCAAGGATTATTAACACAATGAGAGTACAGAGTGTTCATACTCTGGTGTGTGGAATGTACTGTATATTTGCCTTGGATCATCTTGCTAAAGGATATGATTTAGAGACAGTTCTTACTATCAATTTCGACCCAAGAAATTTCCAAGAGAATGACAGAGAAGTTTGTCAATGGTTTGAGCAAAACTATAGACATTATTTTATGTAATCAAGATTAGGTGTCAAAACAACCCACAGAGTTTTTTTTATAAAAACATTTTTTCTATTGTATATTTTTTGCCAATCACTATTATGTATTACAGATAGGATATTTTAGTATTTTTTTGAAAAATCTTAAGCGATAATGCTTTATTTCAAGACAAAATTCTGGCTATAAATATTTTCTCAGCAAAATGGAATCTTGAAATAAAGTGGTATCACACAAAAAATCTCGATGTAAAAGGCTTTCTGTAGATAGGCAAACTCAGATCTCAGTGTATATATGCTTCTCACTTCATATATTAAATATTGATACCTAAACTAATTTTTATTGTCTGTTGCAATGTAGTGGTGCCCACTAGCTCTCCATAGCAGTAAAAAAGAGAAGAGATACTTCTCTTTTTTCACCATTCTATCCCATAAGTGAAAAGGAGTTAAGAGATACTTCTCTTTTCCACTGTGGGTAAGAGATTGTATGTTTATCAACCAATCCTTCCATACAGTAAAGTGTTATACGGTTTAAAGTATGGAGAGATTGATTAATAAACAGGAAAATATTTAGTGATTGGGAGGGGACTTTTACCCCATGATGGGCACTATAGGCACAAACATTTAACACTGAATTCCCCCTACCCCAAGGGTGCCACTCTGGGGACAAGCATTTAACACTGAATTCCCCATACCCCAATGGTGACACTTGAGGGACAAAATTAACATAGAACTCTCCATAGGGTTTTGTCCCTCAAGTGTCATTTTTGTCCCTCAAGTGTCATTTTTGAAGACAGGAAAAACATTTGAAAATCTTTTTCCTGTCTTCAAAAATGACACTTGAGGGACAAAAATGACACTTGAGGGACAAAACCCTATGGAGAATCCTATGTTACTTTTGTCACTCAGATGTCATGTCTCATTTAGGACTTACATATTTGTGCAGAGATGTTACCTGCATTGTGATTTGCTGGAAAAATCTGGTATGCCATGTGATGTACTCGTTGGTACACCAATGGGACTTTTTGTCAGATTTAGGTCTTCAAGTTGTTCTGTGGTGTTCGCATTGGGTGGACCATATTTGTTTGATTTGGATTGTTTTATTACAATTTACTGGATCCTATATAATGGAAGTAACTTGGTCATAATTAGCGACTCTTATTGAATAATAGCCTCATCATTTTTTCATTAGTGTTTGGTTTGATGTATTACACCTGTGCACTGATAGTCCATCAACTGTTGTGCCTAACTGGAATGAGCTTGATGGGCTCGCTCTGGTGTGGCATGCTAGTTTCTACCTTTTGGTGGTATGTTATGGTGAGTTGGACTGTGGTTAAGCCCAAGAGCCTATCGCCTGCTGTATGTTACTGGAATGAGCTCATGGAGCTTGTCCCAGTGTGTGACATCGGATTGTACTTTCTTGGTATGAGCTCACTGTTGATTACATAACAGTGATTGTCAAGGGTTCATTGACTGCTGTACCCCACTGGAATGAGCTCCTTGAGCCTGTTCCAGTGATGTACATCAGATGATGACTCCTTGAAAGGAGCTCAGTTAATTACACCTCTTGTGTGGAAATCACTGAAATGATGAGGATGAAGTCTGAAATATCCAGGTTGTATATATTTTAAGAAGTTTTTTATTGTTTATTTGTAGAGTTCGGTTTTTGATGATATATCTGTGTTGATGGTTTGATGATTTGTGATAATTAAACCGAATCTACGTTAAACTCTATTCCAACTTGTTGTTACTTGACCCAACACAAGAACTGGTTACACATCTCCACTCCCATGTATTTTTCTCTCTCAGAAAATAACTACAATATGACACAATCAAAGGACGAGGGAGCCATGTCGTACCCATGACATTGATGTTGATAACATGTAATGAAAACGTGTGTTGACATGACTTTAACACTGGTCCCCCACCACTAAATGTAACGAAAAACTGGAATTTGCATTGGAAAACATTTTCTAAGCATTTTTCGTGATAGTAGTTAACATTCTATTTCCATTCAGCAAGTTCAGGGGCAAATACTATAAAACGTTTACAATTGTATTTTCCAGAATTGTATTTTCTAATCATGACTTTAAATGGGTTGAAATAAACCGTGATTAGCATTTCCAGAGATTTGGCAATTTGCCCGTTGGCAAATTGCCATATGTTTTAAAATGCTAATGATTCATTTTTGACACACCCTCCACCATTCACGATAAGTCTCTTTCTTGACGAAAGTGTCCGCAGTATGCAGCCTTATTCCAGAAAACGTATTCGTGCAAGCACAAGCGCACGATAAAATACCCATGAAACACTCTTATTTTGTACATACATCATGCAATCTTTTCCAAAGTTTTGTCAGTGGGGGTTCTTGAAAATTCTTTTTGGAGAATTTCAAGATTATTTGGAGAAACATATGCAATAGGCATTAAAAAACACTTTGGGGGATTAAGATCTCCATTCAAAATAAAAACTTGGAAAACTTTACCACCCATCCACACAAAATAAATAAAAATCTGAATTGATTTACGATCCAAATGGAAATCTGGGAAAAAAAGATTATTGATTGGCTGAGAGATGTGACGTCATTGTCTACATTTAAACGTGCCGGGCTGTTATTGACTTGTTGGGTCGTTACAGTCAATGACGGCCCAATACGTTACGTGACTTGTACTTGTCGAGATTTACGAGGTTTCAACGCCCGGTAAAACATCGTTAATGTGCTAGGAACTAACTAAATATCGTGACCAGAGCCTCAATACTATAAAACGTTTACAATTGTATTTTACTAGATTTGTATTTTCTAGTTTTAACTTTAAATGGGCTGAAATTAAACATTAGCATTTTTAAAGATCTGGCAATTTGCCGGTTGGCAAATTGCCATATCTTTTAAAATGCTAATGATTCATTTTAGTCAGTTATATTAATAGGTAGTAAATACAATTCTAGAAAATACAACTTTAAAAGTTTTATAGTATTGGTAGGTTTCGATTTTGAATGAGTTTGTTGGACCACGTGCAGACATGTTGATTGTCCAAATACAGTATCATTTTTGGCCTCAAAATATGACATGGAGCGATGACGTCTCCATTGAGAAAAAAACACGAAAACATTTTGAATACTTTGTTCAACCCTGAACTCGACTTGTCTGATGCCCTGAGTATGTTGATGAATATGAGAGGCAACTTCAGTCTATAGTCTTCATGTCTTACCTCCGTTTACAGCAATCACCAAAATGCGGTAACGGACTTTCGGAAATCACTTGACCCCTAATCCATCTGTTTACTTGAAGATATGTGGGGGTGCGGTGGCTCAGTTGGTAGAGGTGCAGGCTGCAAGCCGAGAGAACTCGGTTCGGGGGCATGATGACGCTGTGTACTAAGGCGTACTGCATGTCAATGGTGTACCTGTCTTCAACCAATGCTAACCCTGCTTGTGTGGAGTTGGTATGTTGGGGAGCTGACAGTTGCTCGCCGTTGCTCGGTGGTTCTCTCCGGGTACTTCGGCTTCCTCCACCCGTAAAACTGTCACGGTCATGGTTAGCCATTGTGCAGAAATATGTTACCTTAAACACCATTAAATAAATAAATAAATCATGTACAACTATTTCTATCCCCCTAGTTGCGCATGCGTGAAAAACAGAGCTATCTTCATTATCCAATTCACTACAGAGGTCAATGGGAGAAAGCAATAAAACTTCATTTTTCATCCATATTTGCTTTTCAATAAAATTCGCGTACATATGGTCAAATAGTTTAGGGCATCCTCTTTAAAGTGATGTTTAATACTTATTGCTAGACAAAATTCTTCATGTTTCCATTTTAGCTCAACTTTGACGAAGTCAAATTTGAGCTATTGTCATGGCCCGTCGTCCGTCTGTCCGTCTGTCTGTCTGTCCGTACGTCAACAATTGGCTATGGCTCGGGCTAGAGGTCGTATTTATGAACCGATCTTTTCGAAACTTCTTGTGTACCTTTGTTATGACCCTGGGATGGGAACGAGTGTTTTTAGGTGTGGTCCGAAATTCAAGATGGCTGCCAGCGGCCATTTTGTACCGATGATGCAAAAATCAGTTTTTTGTACAGAACTTCTGTATGAAAGTTCTGATTTGAATAAAGTTTTGTATAAATGTTTAGTACCATGGGATACATCACATATAATACGGGTTTTTTTCTCGTGCGTAAATTATGCAAATTAGACTGACTTTGATTTATTTAGTGTTACTTTCAGAGCTGTAAGTGCCAAGCTGCTATGGCTCGGGCTAGAGGCCGTATTTATGAACCAATCTTTACGAAACTTCTTAGGTACCTTTGTTATGACCCTGGGACGGGAACGAGTGTTTTTGGGTGTGGTCCGAAATTCAAGATGGCTGCCAGTGGCCATTTTGTACCGATGATGCAAAAATCAGTTTTTTTGTACAGTACTTCTGTATGAAAGTTCTGATTTGAATAAAGTTTTGTATAAATGTATAGTACAATGGGATACATCACATATAATACGGGTTTTTTTCTCGTGCGTAAATTATGCAAATTAGACTAACTTTGATTTATTTAGTGTTACTTTCAGAGCTGTAAGTGCCAAGCTGCTATGGCTCGGGCTAGAGGCCGTATTTATGAACCAATCTTTACGAAACTTCTTGGGTACCTTTGTTATGACCGTGGGACGAGAACGAGTGTTTTTGGGTGCAGTCCCAAATTCCAGATGGCTGCCAGCAGCCATTTTGTACCGACGATGCCGAAATCTGTTTTTTGTACAGAACTTCCATATGAAAGCTCTGATTTGAATAATTTTTTGTATGAATGTTTAGTACCATGGGATACATTACATATATCACAGGTTTTTTTCTTGTGCGTAAATTATGCAAATTAGCCTAACTTTGATTTATTTAGTGTTACTTTCAGCACTGTGAGTGCAAATCCCAATACGGCTCGGGCTAGAGGCCGTATTTATGAACCGATCTTCACGAAACTTCTTGGGTACCTTTGTTATCACTGTGGGACGAGAAGGAGTGTTTTGGGGTCCAGTCTGAAATTCAAGATGGCCGCTAGCAGCCATTTTGTTCAAAATTAAGTGCAATCAGATTTTTGCGCAGAACTTCCAAATGAAAGATCTGATTTGAATAAATTTTTGTATGAATGTTTAGTACCATGGGATACATTACATATAATACAGAGTTTTTCTCGTGAATAAATTATGCAAATTAGGGGTCCGGGTGGGACTTAGAAAATTTTGGCCCAAAATCCGGAAATTAGTTTTTTGGTTTTTTATGCGTTTTGGTCAATTTTAAGACAAAAAAAATAAATTTTTTTTACACTGAAAATTTGGGGTCCGGGTGGGACTTAGAAAATTTTGGACCAAAATCCGGAAATTAGTTTTTTGTGTTTTGATGCATTTTGGTCAATTTTAAGAAGAAGAAGAAAAAATTTTAGTCTGAAAATATTTTGTTTGGGACTGAAAATTTCCACACAAAAATAATAATCTACAATGATTGGTCTTAATCTGTAGTCCATTACAGTCACCTTGTAATTCTTTTATTATTGTTGACTGGGCCAAAACAAATACTAATTCCTGTCATATTCATTATTCAGTTGTCTTGGTCACAGCAAGTACTAATTCCTGTCATATCCAAGTTGAGCTACAGAGTCATTGACTCTTTCATTGCTTTAAATATCTTATTTTATCTGTGTGCATTTCCTGATGAATTTATGAAAAAAAGGCTGACTAGGGTAGCTTTAAAGTTAAAAATATATATTAACCATCAATAGCATGCATTCCGCGTACATCATTCGGAATACAGTAAACTTTAAATTATTTGATTCTATAAAAATATTTCAATTATGGTTTTGTTTTAATGTTTCCATTTCACTTTGAAAATAGTGATTTTTATATTTATGCGATTTCAACAGACGATTTCTCCACGGCTAATGTTGTCTTCACTGACGTGAATGAAAGGACTTGAAAGCTTCATCATTTCTACTGACTCGTTAATATAAGTGTAAAATTTTGCATTGAACATAATGTATGTGATTTTAACAATTTAGGATTACTAACTTTGCTGACGGTGTACAGGTTTAGAACAATTAGGTTAACTTGAAGTTGACAGCTAATTGGAAAAACTTTGATGTGGGTGTTGTTTTATTAACAATAACTCAATGTCAGGTTTCTAATTATCATAAAACCAGTACATTTTCATAAGTGATTGGGATATAAATCTCGGGGAAAAAATGCTGGCTTCCCCATCCAAAAGGACGGAAAAGGTGTAAATTAAAAACCGAATTGCTCTAATTTCCAGCTCTCTATCTTTTCTCCCTCCTCTATCTCATCAGACACACGACCAAACTGAATGACATACTATGAGGGATTGAAACAATCCTCAAGCAAAGATGTGCAGAAAACCTAACAAGACCAAGGCAAGGATTGAAACAATCTTGCCAGCAAACAGCCCTTTTAAGGGCTTTTTTTTTTTTTTTTTTGGGGGGGGGGGGGGCGGAGGTCATTTGGAATTCCCGAAGGATAACCAGATACCTCAAAATCACATACGGCATCCTATCTCCCAGAAGGCTTCATGGATGACTCCCGGTTTTTTTCAAACTAAACTGTTGGAGCTTTCTCCATTCCTTTTTTGTAACCGCTATGGTCATATATCGGGGCCGCTACCAAACCGGCGTTGCTGTTTGGTTTTCTTTTTTCCTTTTCCCTTAAAATTGCCATCGCACAACATTATATTCTGGCTCGCCACCATGGTGGGACTCAAACCTCTACCATCGCCAAGCTGGAACCGAATAGAGCCCACTCTCCAATAGTCTTAATGGCTTTGAGGGTTTGGTCTTTGACAATCTATCACTCCAATGCAAACTGCCAGGAATTCTAACCGCGTGCATACCCCTTCAGACCCCATTTGAGGCAATAGGAAAGCTAGGCCTGTGTGATCCAGATCCAAGTGAAATAAAATAAGGCTAACCGGGTCGCAAGGGATTTGTAAATCCCACATCGTCCCTGCGCGCCTTCGGCGCGCTAAAACCTTTCATTCATTCAAGTGATTTTTTTTCTGTATATCTTTTTGTATCACTGTAAGTGTTTACTTTTTTCTCTTGCTATTTCTATCTGAATTTTTCCGCAAAAAACGAATATTCAAGTCATTTAAGTTATTTAAGTCAATACAATTAAATTTAAATCTCTAATAACCTAAAAAATAAATTTTGAATGACACAATAGAGGGTTTGCGGTCAAAGTTTCAAGCCCAGAAGCGGCAGGCAGATAAAGAAAAGACTAAATTGAGAGGGGAATTGGAAAAGGCAATTCTGACATCCAAACCAGGTAAGGAGGACCATGCTCCTCCAGTTCCTGATTCACCATACATTGACTCCGCTACAGAAATGAGAAGACCTGCGTCCGCCGGCTCACTGGCGGGGATATCTGAAATAGATTCAGATCTAATTACCCCCAGCCATTAAAAGCATAAGAAATCTCAGCAAAGTTTCTGTTGATAGACCACCGGGTTAATTAGTATTTTTTATTTCAGGGAGACGACTTACATAAGCTTTAGCTTTCTGCAGACGACACTTGCAAAAAAAATTCTTGAATAACTAAATTTTTTCATTTTTTGTCTCAAAAACATAGGTTATGACCCCTCGTTGGAACGAGCTCGACGAGCTCGTTCCAACGAGGGGTCATAACCTATGTTTTTGAGACAAAAAATGAAAAAATTTAGTTATTCAAGAATTTTTTTTCCCTCTTTTACATAGTAATCTGATTTCCTTGTTTTGTGTATACTATTGTATCTAGTGTTGTTCAGAATATTTGTTATCCTCTGTTATTGTGAAATGCATACACATGCCATCTGCTGAATAAATATTGTTTAAACTAAAAATATTAGTAAGCCGCACTTTTGTGGCTTATATAGTATTGGGTAACTGACTCACTCAACAGTATAGTAGTTCGCCGTTCAGGTTTATTACAGAGGCGTAGCCATGGGGTCCTTGGAGGGCCAAGGCCCCTTAAAATACCCCCCCCCCCAACATGATCCAATGCAAGTTTCACATAATGTAAAGCCCACAAAATAGTGCTACACATGCTACAATGTTTTCGACCTTAGAGCACTGGATTTTGCAAAATGTTCTTGGGGGAGGCCTTGTCATAGCTAGGACCCTCGGGTCATTATACGGAGGAAATCATTCACTTTTGAGGCCAAATATATTTTTGAGCAAGTTCAGCACCCACACACACTCACATGATTCTAGGGTGCCAATTTTTAGGGCAGCCAAAGTTGTAAAGTTGCACTGTGAAAATCGATTTTTTCGGGCGATGTTCATATTTTTTGGGGGGGGGGGGGGGGGCAACACAAACTTGCCC
The DNA here is from genome assembly GCA_031216915.1 of Pictodentalium vernedei. NCBI lineage: Eukaryota > Metazoa > Mollusca > Scaphopoda > Dentaliida > Dentaliidae > Pictodentalium > Pictodentalium vernedei. The sequence continues at coordinate 514,250,293 of CM062293.1, forward strand.
GAAAAAAAATGAAACTGCCCTAAAACAATCCTTTTTTCGGGCTATAAAATTGTTCTCAAATGCATTTTACTCTACTATTGCAAACCAAGAATTCAAAAATTAAAGTATGAAGAACGCCACCCCATCCCTCCCACTCCCAGCCCTCACATCCCCTTATTTAAGATTTGCGTGTGCTTTTGGAAGATAGATGTTTGTAAATATTTACTTATTTGTTGTGTCTAAGTTTTTAAATTTTAATAATAAAAACATTTCACATCAAATTTTAGTCTTTGCTTTTCATTTTGTACATTTGCAGTTCTGCAAATGACGCGACCGACAGCCAAAGGTAAAGTTTTAAATTGCATTCAATTCCAAACATACAAGTATACCGAGATATGAATAGGATGTGCAGGTAACGAATGGTCGCCGACTATTGGTAATCACATTTCGTTTTCATATTCCAATGTGCTTGCGGAGGAAATCATTCACTTTTGAGGCCAAATATATTTTTGAGCAAATTCATCACCCACACACACTCACATGATTCTAGGGTGCCAATTTCTAGGGCAGCCAAAGTTGTAAAGTTGCACTGTGAAAATCGATTTTTTCGGGCGATGTTCATATTTTTTTTTGGGGGGGGGGGGGGGGGGGGGGGGACACAAACTTGCCCGATAAAAAATGAAACTGCCCTAAAGAAAATCCTTTTTTCGAGCTATAAAATTGTTCTCAAATGCATTTTACTCTACTATTGCAAACCAAGAATTCAAAAATTAAAATATGAAGAACGCCACCCCATCCCTCCCACTCCCAGTCCTCACATCTAAGATTTGCGTGTGGTTTTGGAAGATAGTTCTTTATAAATATTTACTTATTTGTTGTGTTTAAGTTTTTGAATCACATTTCGTTTTCATATTCCAATGTGCTTCTGCGTTCGAGACGACTGTAAATTAATTACTTCATCGATGGTACACAGCGAGGTGCGAAGCTTTTTAATTATTACCCGTGCAGTCAAGTGTGAAAAAATAGGGGCGACAACTCGAAATTTAATGTCTGACTCAGGCAATAGAAATAGTTCAGTATGGAAGATATGTATTAATTCGCGTTCTTTGCAACGCGGCTTTCATTTTGATGAATAAAATGCCCGTGTAAGATTAGCTGAATTTCATAATCAAGAAGTTTGCGTAAAATATGTTTTCATTAAGTGGGTATAGTCTTAGCCCTTTACCTAACAAATCGCCCGCATCCGTCCGCGTAATATCCAAATTCAGCAGTTGAAAAAATATTATATTTCAAACATTTTCAACAAAACCATATCATGTGACCCCTCATTGGAACGAGCTCGTCGAGCTAGTTCCAACGAGGGGTCACATGATATGGTTTTGTTGGAATGTTTTGAAAAATTTTAAAAAAATGATATATAAAATAATAAATTTTGATATCGTCTGCGTTGGGTAAAGGGTTTAAACGATTTTTTCTGCTCACTATTATCCGAACAGTCAATGTTGAGGCACCTGCAGTATAACATAGGAAACGATGGTGTGGGCTACACACTTCTTGTTGTCAAGTTCATCAGCAGTTTTAAATTTTTCGAAACATTTTTTGTCTTTTTCCCCAATTATGAAGATTAACATGCCTTAATATAGGCCCCTGCGAATAGTCGATTGTTCGAGGTGAAGTCGAGGTGATCAACAAATTGGAGTTGAATTCGAATCGAAAATAAAATCACGTATATATAAATCGAATATGAAAAAAAAATTATTAATAAATGAAGAGATATACGTATATTCGTACATTCATACTGACTAACTTGTCAAAACAATGCGAGGAATTGAGCACGAACCGCAAGCACACATCGACAACATGGATTTTACAGGGTATCACCAATGTCATTTGGAAACACGCGTGTCGCGTGATTCCAAATGACATCGGTAATACACTCATATTTTACAGTGGGTAAATCCACGGCTATATACACGTGTAATTCATGTAAGATTTCGTAAAGAACCCAAGCGACGGGGATTACATCTCACTTCTGGGTACACTTCAGTAAAAAGCAGCCATCGCTTCATGACAAAGCAAGGTCGGATGATGCCAAGCTTAAAGTTAGGGATCTGCAAATCACAAATTTCTTTTTGAATCGAATCTCGAATCGAATCGTGTCTCTGATATCGACATCGAATCGAATCCCGAATCGAATCTTAAAAGATAAGTCATTTCATATTGCATCAAACGGAAGTTACGGAACACTGTGATGACCCTTACGCGACGGAGTGAACACCTTAAACACCAATAACTAAATATTCTCTGTAGCACCGTCGCTGAAACAGCTAGGCCTATTGTCCATAGTTTTAGTTTTTGAAGGCCTAACTTGTTACTATTCACGTTCTTAAGAACGTGAATAGTAACAAGTTAAGCCTTCAAAAACCAAAACTATGGATAATGTTCTGGGCCAAATTCACACCTTACCTAACAATTAAACATTGTCAATTACTCAAATAGGAATTGAGCCAACATGAATGAATTTTCTAATGACAGTTTTATCCTATTTTTGTTGGAAATGTAACAAATTGAAGTTAGTACGAGAGATTCGAAAAAATCGAATCCTGAGACTGATTCGGGATCGATCTCGAAGCATACGTATGGTATCGATATCGAAATGAATCTCGAATATTCGCAGGACCCTAATCTATAGATATTCCAATCAATAAGTATTTAATTCGCCTTGAAAACATCCATATATTAACATATTTCGTGGAACGAGGCGGCGTCATCATAAAACTACGATTGTGTTGTGTCTTCATTTCGGATTGTAATGTCATCAATATGTCGATGAAATCAAAGGCGTTTTTACGCTATCCCAAATACCCACATCCAATTTCGGATACCCATGTTATGTTCATTTATGATGCATCTTGGTATTTTCCGGTTTCGGTATGAGGGCCGGAGTAACACGAATTCGGATAGGGGTATTTCCGAAACCAATCTGCGAGAATCATTACTTTTGCAGCTTCCGGTTTCACCACTATTTCCATGATCGCCGCTGGATCGAATTAAGTGCGCTTTTTTTTAACCCCCTGCACACTGATGTAAAAATCTCAAAATTTCAGGCTGCTAATTTTTCCCATGATGCAAATAGAAATTTAATCAATTCAGTCTTGTTTGACAGAGCTCGTTGAGCTCTGTCAAACAAGACTGAATTGATTAAATTTCTAGTTGCATTAAGGGAATAATGGCTTCTGGAAATTATGGTATTTTGACATCAGGGTGCAGGGGGTTAAACGAAAAAGCAAAAAAGCTGTCGTATTTTTTGCAGTATCTCAATATCAATGAGATCAAATCGTTATCATTTGTGACTAATTGTGGGAGAAAAAAATTTTTTAATCATGTTTCCTGTCATAAGCTTTGATTACGAACAGCACTTGTAATCTATTTATTATTCATTTATTTATTGGTGTTTAAGATCACATATTTATGCACAATGGCTAATCATGACCGTGACAGTTTTACGGGTGGAGGAAGCCGGAGTACCCGGAGAGAACCACCGAGCAACGACGAGCAGCTGCCAGCACCCCAACATCGTAACTCCGCGCTGCAGCACAAGCAGGGTTAGATTGGTTGAAGACATGCGTACCATCGACGTGCAGTACGCCTTAGTACACGGCGTCATCTTGCCCCCACGCGGGCAATGGAGATGAAGTGCCTTGCCCAAGGACACAACGCGGTTGCCGCAGGTGGGAAGCACTTGTAATCACTATCGAATATGTCGTATTTGTGCACCAAGAGAATATACCTGTCACGTGGAGTAAATATTGTGATCGCCATAAACGAAACCGTATTTTCACCGCAAAAAAACCTCAAGTCTCGATAGAGCAACATTTCTTGCTTTGATTCACAGAAAATGGATCGTTATGATTTGTTTTAGATTCAATCGTCCGGAATACATCAGTTGGTCGGAAAAGCTCATTCTAAACACAAACACAAGCGATGTCCTATTTGAGGGCTAGACTGGTTCCAGGCCATGAAAGCGTCATATTCCTTACAGAATTACAGTGTGGTCTTGAGAGTTTGGAATTTGTCGCTGTTGGAGTTCAGGCACCCCTAATTCTTCTCGTACCTGTTGACCCTTCGCACATATTGCTAGCGGGACAACAAAGAAATGGCTTCGTCTTAACTAGTCGTTTCTTGTGCTTTTTCAGTTTGAAGTCTATCTTACCTTGCATTCTTTCCATAAAAAAAACTTTGAAACGTTATATTCAAGTGATTTTCAAATTGTATAAGACTATTTATTTCCACGACAATCAAATAAGCGTTTCAACACCAGATGACAACAAAGTAGCAATTCACTCAAGTTCATTTAATCTATACTACTCAAAGTTTGCTAAGCATCAAATATTTGACACATCATTGTGAAATTTGCTTGTGACATATTTGCGATATTTTTGGTGGATATGATTGAGGAACGTATTGAGATGATCCCCAGTGTTTACATTAGCTCTCTTGACAGGCAGACTTTTCGTGACAGCCATGGAAAGTATGTACCCCTTGATTTTCATAATGTTTTCGTGTACTGTCTACATGTACATGACATGTGTAGGATATTCAATCTTCATTTCAACACAAAATCTTGTGATTTAATGATTGAATATGGCAAATGCAAATGTAAGAAGACATTTGTCTGAAGCAGAACTGTGGCGGGCTGTAGGGATGGTGGGGCAAGGGAATACCCATCGTCAGGTTGGTAAACCCCTTAGTGTGCACCATATGGTGATCACCAGAGCCTGGGCAAGATTTCAGCAGCATGGCACACCAGTAAGACGGCATGGTGGTCACGGTAGCCCCCTGCATGGTGGCAATGTTTTTAGCCAGTCTGAATATTTTATAGCCAAACAAAATGTTTCGGTCCCAAACTCTGAGGAGATGGCTGGGTGCTTTGATGGCATGTGCTGAATAAAGTGATAAGTGCTTTGGTTTTAAGCCCACTCCCTTCCCTGCATCTTGCATGCATTTATGATTCATTTTTAGAATGATTAATTTTTTATGGGTTTCATAGACTTGAGGCCGGTGAGAACTGTATGTGAAGAAAGCCGGAAAGCTATTGAGAATCATTTGGGAGTGATATTTGTTTGTTTGTTTTGGTTTAAAGGATTTAATAGGGATCTGCGAATCACAATTTTTTTTCGAATCTCGAATCGAATCGTGTCTCTGATATTGATATCGAATCGAATCCCGAATCGAATGTGGTCATGGTTTTATGTGACCTTAAACACCAATAAACAAATAAATAAATAATTAAGTAAACCTTCAGCTTTACACACGCCATTGTTAAATTCGAGAATTACTTCGTTCATCTTCCTTTCGGCAGCAGCATGAAACTGTGGAACGCGCTAGCTACAGTACGACGAAAGTGCCGTGGATGGCCTGAGATGAAGACCGGCACGGGCTTGTGTGTGTGTTTCAAATGACACAATCATGTTTAGAGGAATCTTAGAATGATGGTTTCTGATTCCCCCGCCGAGATTCGAGTCCTCGGCAACTCCGCCAGGCAATCAAGTCCAACCGCTAGACCATTGCAGACCGTGTGTATTCAACGTGACCCAATATATAAATGTTGTGTGTACCTTGTGCTTGTGCAGAATCTTTTATCGTGGTGAGACTCGTTTTGGGGAAGGTGTATCTGGGAGTCGCTCTTTGCTCGACGAGCAGCTCCACCTCTCCAAAAACGAGTCGAGTCGCGATAAAAGGTTATACACAAGCACAATGACCACAAAACACTTTTTCTGCCATTAAGTCAACTGAACTCTTAGCCGTGACTTCTTGCTGACAAACAAAAATGCCACACTCAATTAATCAAAATAAACTCCGTTTTAAATTCTCTTAACGGAATGGCACATGAGGAAATTCTTTCAAAATGAATGAAATTGTGTACATGGTAAAAATAATCAAACTCCCTCTTTTTCCGTTCGACAATGATAATTCAGACCAAATTCTATTCAATTCATGAGGTCCCCCAAGAGGTGGGTAGTTTGCTCAAATAACAGGGAATTATATTTTGTAGTGCTCAAGGATCTCTTTAAAAAACATGACGTTGATTCATTCATAATGTTTGGACGCACGCAAACCACAATGAGATAAACGTTACGCTTCAAAGAGTTTCAAGCTGTCGATTTATTACTGCGATTCTACTTATTTTTTTTTTATTTTATTTTTATTTTATTTTTTTTTTTCGTATTTATTTTCGTGTTTTGCGAGGTGAATAATTTATGTTCTGGGTCGTGCAATTCCTTGCAATATGGAATGAACGTCGAGGGAAGTTAGATGCATAGTTCGTTGCGGCATTACCCGTTTTTGAAGCGAATAACTTGTGATTTCCAGTATCACTGAAATAGTCCACCAGGCGCGTTCTTTTCGGGCGACGGTTTGTGACTTTTGTTGTAACTAAAATAACGATACAAGATCTTTTATTGAGGGAATTGTTATCGCTAATGATATTGCCGTTAGCGAACGCGTCTTTCGGTAAATAGCAGATAAAATACAAACATTGAGAAATGTGCACGGTGCACCACGCTTGTCATCCAACCTGCGTATGAGAACTTCATATAAGAATGCAGTTGACTAGTCGTTACGCACCTGAGTGACCATATGACGTGAATGAAATGCTTCGTCACAAAACAATGTGAAGCAAGATTGTAAACATGCACGTTTGTGTATTTAACCCTTTACCTAACCTGAAAAGCAGACGACACTTGCAAAAATAATTCTTGAATAACTAATTTTTTTCATTTTTTGTCTCAAAAACATAGGTTATAACCCCTCGTTGGAACGAGCTCGTTCCAACGAGGGGTCATAACCTATGTTTTTGAGACAAAAAATGAAAAAAATAATGAAAATTAATTGGCGATTTTTGAGAATAGCGCTGGCCGGTTTTGACCGTTAGGTAAAAGGTTAATCAATGGGGTTTGCCGACACTTTCAACAGCCTGGGTCATAACATATCAGGCAATCATACGGATGGAGGAGGTTGAATACATGGATCCTCCGGTTTACGACCTGGGCAAGAGCACCATACCACAATCATGCGTGTCATTGTGCACCTTTATGGTTGTTATCATTAAAAACTTTCAACAACACTACCTGCCACTGAAAATAAAGAAAATTAACGAAAATATATCAAACTTTTAACATCATTTATTGTATGCTATTAGCAATACTGTCAGCGCCATTAATATTATCTGCATCATCAGTTAGTGGTATAATTGATATGTGGTAAACGCAATTTGACGTTTCTGTGTGAGAAATGAGAACGGATGTTGCGGCATTAATAGTATGGCAGATTTGGGGTTACTCCTGTGGTTTACATTGATATTGGCTTAAAAAACTTCTGCTTTGACGGACAAACCTCATGTCAGCTTTATCAAAACATAAAATTAAGAAATGCGTTTGTTTTAAATTTATGTAACAATGATGCTGCTGAAGATTTTATTCCTCGTCGTTCCCGTTCTTTCGTATCCAAATGGTGCTCGATTAGAATCCTGTACTGATATATCCCCGACAGGTCACAAAACAGATGCTAAAAGTACTACCGCACCGTACACGCTCGGCGTAAGCACAACAGATTACACTGCAGGGGATACTACCGGTTACACAGGTAAAGGTTTTTCGCTTGACATTTGAGAGATATCAGGGCGTTTTCTCCGTGAGAGATCAGAATACCAATCTGGCACCGGATTACATGTGGTGTACATGTCAAAGACATTTTAACCATTCCAATTTCGGCATATAGAATAGACATGCACTGTCATATTAAAAAACCCATTAATTCTTACACCACTGACCACCTTAGTATAATTCCTGATGGTCCTCTGTGGTATGTTGTTCCATTCTTGGATCATCATGGCACCAAGCTCCTGGACACTTCTTGACTGGACTGGACGGACTGAAATTGCAAGCTGCAACTCATTCCAGATATGTTCGATTGGATTGAGGTCAGGGGATCTTGCTGGCCAGTCCATACGCTCAATCCCCTCCCTCTGTCGGTACTCCCCGACAGCATGAGCAACATGAGGACGGGCATTATCGTCCATCAGAATGAATCTATCACCCACTGCACCTGCATACAATCTGACGTGGACATCCAGGATCTCATCAATATACCTCTGTGCAGTCAATGCACCACTCTCAAGGACACAGAGCTCTGCACGTCCATCCCTTCTGATGCCGCCCCCGACCATGATTGACCCTCCACCATAGCCCAGCAATGTTGGCTGCATGGAATCGTTCTCCTCGTCTTCTCCATGTCTTAGAACGCCTAGCTGTGTGGTCTAGGCAATACCATGACTCATCTGTAAAAAGGACAGGTCGCCAATCTTCTCTGGCCCACCCAACGTGGTCCATGGCCCGTTCATATCGTGCCTGGTGGTGGTTCTGTGACAGTTGAATGCGAATACATGGTCTTCTCGATCGGAGACCACATTCTTGCAACCTTGCCCGGATAGTATGCGTCGAAACATTTACCCAGTAATCATTCTGAAGGTCACTGCGAAGCTGGGTTGCTGTGGCAAAGCGGTTTCTACGGGCCTGAATGATCAAACACCGGTCTTCATCTGCAGATGTTGCCTTCCCTCTGTCTTACTGGTGTGCCATACTGCTGAAATCTTGCCCAGCCCTGGTGATCACCGTCTGGTGCACACCGAGGGCTTCACCAACCTGACGATGGGTATCCCCTTGCTCCACCATCCCTACAGCCCGCCACATTTCTGCTTCAGACAAATGTCTTCTTACATTTGCATTTGCCATATTCAATCATTAAATCACAAGAGTTTGTGTTGAAATGAAGATTGAATATCCTACACATGTCATGTACATGTAGACAGTACATGAAAACATTATGAAAATCAAGGGGTACATGCTTTCCGTGGCTGTCACGAAAAGTCTGCCTATCAAGAGAGCTAATGTAAACACACTGGAGACCATCTCAATACATTCTTCAATCACATCCACCAAAAATATCGCAAATATGTCACAAGAAAATTTCACAATGATGTGTCAAATATTTGGTGCTTAACAAACTTTGAGTGGTATATTAAAATAAAGGCAGTCGTATTACGAGTGATCCCTGGTGAGGATTGAAGTCCAATGCCGTAATCACTGAGCTGCTGCGTTCTCTTGGAGTTAACCCCTAGCACTCTGGGAGTGCAACAAAATTTTCTCCAATCACTCTGTTTTTCTCTTGTTTAGCTACGAATTTAACCAATTATATCTTGTTCTCTGTCAAACAAGGTATATTTGGTTAAATATTAAACTGCATTATGGGAAATATTTGCTTCTGAAAACTTTGACATAACAGCGAGTTTCCTACTTGACTAAAAACAAAACCACAACGATGAAACAAATTTTGGACATGAACTTGACAGAAGTAATTAGGAACGTGTTTTCAAATTCCTTTTTTTTTCTTTTTTTTTCCTTTACAGTCACACTTAAAAGTAACCCCGATGTCGATTTCGAGGGATTCTTCATACAAGCCAGATGAGCTGACTGTCAGTCTGCGGACCAAAATAAACCTGTTGGAACTTTTACAGCTGGTACGGCAAATTTCACCACTCGAAAGTGCGCAGATTTAGCTGATGTAGGTATATTTTTTTCAAATTCTCAGAGCTTTTTCCACCTTGTGCAGCGTCACTCGCTTCCAGGGCGCCGGAAGAACGGGTAGTGGGACGAAAGAGGGCACACTAGTGGAAAAGGCATTTTTGGTGAACTACTGTAACTGAGAAACTCTAGTGTATTCGTTTCTGACGTACTTCGCGGGCATTCCAGAAAATAAGCAGACTGTCATTTGCAAAATGAGGTTCCCAGAGGGAGAATTTAGTGATGCCACCCTGCACGGCAGGGTAGCATCACTAAATTTACCCTCGGTGAACCACAATCTGAATCAGGGTCTCAGGCCTAAACAGAAAGAGGTACCCAGAGGATAAAGTGGGGTATTCTAGCCCACTGTTTGAGATATCATCAGTAGATTCACCCTCTGGGGACCTCATTCTGTAAATGTCAGACTGCTTATTTTCAGACTTGTTCGCGAAGGGGGGGGGGGGGGGGTGGGGGGAGGTAGTAATCACGTATAACGACGAAAGGTGGTCGATAATCACCAAATAAAGAAGCTATAAAATTGGCTGGGTGAGTTCTAAAGCTTTTATCGTTTCTTGGGTCTATCAAGACGCCACCTGCAATGTTTTAAGGACGCTATAAAATAGCAATACTTTTGAGTGTCAAATTACGATTTATCATACGTTGTAAACTCCCAGTCTGAACTAATACCCAGAGTTGAGTGCCCTTTTTAATACCTCTGCCCCCCTTACCCTCGGATGCTGGCGCCCTCACGTAATTTGCTTACGTAACTCCATAGTTTACGGTATTTTGGTTATATTTCATTGAAGACTCTCGTTTTGTGATTCTAGTAGTTCTGCATATATAAATTACACAGCTATGAAACTTCACAATGTTTTCTGGTCATTTGAAATCGAGCATCTCCATTTTTGTAATTAACTCTTTGATTCTTTTGTACGTTTTATGACGTACGAAATCAAACAGCGCGTTAATGTTTTGTGGTCATTTGTTTTGTTATTATTTTTCGATTTTTTAAAGTTTTAAACTCAATTCCTATTTTCGGCCGAATAGTGCTTAGTGACAGCTGTTGAGCCAAGTGATATCACAGCTTAAAATACTAATATAATCCTGCTGCCAAGACTTCTTAACTGGTTGAGCGTTAGAAGCTACTATCAGGTCTTTCAAAAAATGAGGATACCAGAGCAATAGCCAACACTTTCCTTGCTTATATTTCATATTCAGTCAAACACAAATAATATTTTGTTTATATAAATTTGTTTTACTACAAATTATTGGAGAGTACGTGGGCACTCTCCAATAATTTGTAATAAAACAAGTTGTGTCCGTCCGGGACGATCCGCGTTGTGTCCTTGGGCAAGGACACTCCATCCCGGTTGAATACATGGGGGCACGATGACGCGATGTACTAAGGCGTACTGCACGCCGAATGTGCATATGTCTTCAACCGCTGTAACCCTGCTTGAGCGGAGCTTGAACAGATTTAGAATGTTGAGGAGCTGACAGTTGCTCGTCGATGCTCGGTGGTTCTAACCGGGTACTCCGACTTCCTCCACCCGTAAAACTGCCACGGTCACAATTAGCCACTGTGCAGAAGTATGTGACCTTGAATACCAATAAATAAATAAATAAATAAATAAATAAATAAATAAATAAATAAATTTTTGAATAACAAATTCAGACCACCAAAAATAATCTAGCTCTCAACCAGTTAATCACTAATGTGAAAAATATAGAGGATATTCACGAAAATTTGATGAATACCGAAAATATCTCGTGAGTGGCTACAAAGAAATATGAGGATCTTCACGAGCGACGCAATTTTCGTGAATTTTCTTTTTATTCAATGCTCTACGACCACAAACTCTCCAATTTGTGGCCTTTATTTGCCATTAAGGCGCAAAATTTATGTGCCGAACCGGCGTCCATACAAAAATTACAACAACCAAACTCCAACCATTGGAATGTGTGAATATCTGCACAAAAAGTAGTCCCGTCTTATTTCTCCCCTAACTTTACGATTTACCAAGGCTGGCGAATTGAAATAATCGCAATGTGTTTCGAAGAAATAGAACAATAACAAAAAACACCACTTTCTTATTTTCAATAACAAGACACGTCATTTATTTTTTTTTAACTCAATGCACTGAAGACGTGTGAAGTTGAACTAAGAAATTTGAAAGTGATTTCGGCTTTTCGCTGGAAGGTGAATGAGAAAGTCAAACTTTGAAACCGCTGATTTAATGAATTGATTTAGTCACTGTCACTATCAATTATTCGAATTCGTTTGTATTTGAGACTCTGGAATTCATTACTGATGTGCTGACTCGTTTAAAGTACATGTGATTCGTCATCCGAACCTACGATGAAATATCGATTTCTAAATATCATTTTGATATTTCGTTTTGCCGACCGACAGGGGAATATGACTTAATTTTTCAGCGTGAATTGATGCCTGAGCATTAAATAAATCTTGTTATTTGTACTTTCCGACGTTTGACGTCGCATTTTGAAAAACGTTGAAGAAACTGAATTCCCAGTGACGTTTGAACGTCAGGATAATTAAAGTCTCAAAGGGTTAAAATGTCGTCTCTCGACGTCAGTGGTACTAATTTTACGTCTTTGTCCTGACCTTTTAGTTTCAACCTCATCTTGAGTCTCAGAATTTCGACATTTTGGAAATATAACCCCCACAAAAGCATGTCTAAATGTGATGCCGTCCTAAGAAATTCCCTACCATTGCCATTATGGTCGAACTTTGAGGTTATACCATAGGATCAAAAATTAAAATACATCAGATGTTTTAGAAATTTTAGTATGTTATAGAGCTCAAATAATTAGTCGATAGCCGTTTTTCCAGGGCTCATATTTCATCTAAATTTGGGAGAATCCATTTGGATTATCGCAAAAAATGGTTGCGAAAAGAGAATCCATAATTGCTATTAACAAAACTGAATGAACCAAACAAAGGTGTTTTGAACTATAACCTAGGGATCTGCGAATCACAAATTTCTTTTCGAATTGAATCTCGAATCGAATCGTGTCTTTGATATCGACATCGAATCGAATCCCGAATTTAATCTTAAAAGACAAGTTATTTCATATTGCATCAAACGGAAGTTAAGGAACACTGTGATGACCCTTACGCGACGGAGTGAACACCTTAAACACCAATAACTAAATATTCTCTGTAGCACCGTCACTGAAACAGCTAGGCCCAGTGTCCATAGTTTTAGTTTTTGAAGGCCTAACTTGTTACTATTCACGTTCTTAAGAACGTGAATAGTAACAAGTTAAGCCTTCAAAAACCAAAACTATGGATAATGTTCTGGGCCAAATTCACACCTTACCTAATAATTAAACATTGTCAATTACTCAAATAAATAGGAATTGAGCCTACATGAATGAATTTTTTAATGACAGTTTTATCCTATTTTTGTTGGAAATGTAACAAATTGAAGTCAGTACGAGAGATTCGAAAAAATCGAATCCTGAGACTGATTCGGGATCGATCTCGAAGCATAAGTATGATATCGATATCGAATCGAATCTTGAATATTCGCAGGACCCTACTATAACCCTAATGAAGATTTTACCCAGTGTTAACTCCTTTGAACTGTTTGAATGAACTATGTATAAAGCATAAATATTATTAACTGTAAAACCCTCAAACCGAATGAACTCTATGTTTTAACTGTAACCCTAATGAAGGTATATATAATTAACACCCTTTGAAATTAATTCTTCCCCAATAGGAAAGGGGAATACCCTCGAGTGTATATGTAAAAACACGGAATCCAAATTTTACGGAATCGGATAAGAATCTCAATTATGGAATGTCTTATATACCCCGTTTATGTGTATACAGGGGAAATGAAGCAACATGATTCAACCTTGATCGATGTTACAGTCGAGACTGAGATAGGTATAGCTAGGAAGTATTGTTACAAGTCAATAGTAATGGATGATAGTATAGCCAAGAGTCGTATATGCGAGTCACTCGTTGGGGTAAATACTCTATGGCTTATTTGCTCGGTGGGATTAGAGTAGTTCGAGCAATGACTTATCAGTAACTATTCGATAGATGTTTGGCGTTAGGAATGATATAGGCTTTCAGGGAGGTTGTCAATCAATTGGCTGTAATCTAAAAGGTCCCACAGTACTAGAGCACTAAGCGCTGCTATTATAAGCCATGGAATGGCGGTCCTAAAAAGGATTCTGAGGGAAATCCGAACCAGAAAAACTACTCTAGTTCAATCGAACTTACCCCTGGAGACCTTCTCTGTACCTAGGGGTCTCTCGGTTCCATGGTATGACGGTCCTAAGTAGGATTCTGGGGGAAATCCGTATCAAATAAAGTCAATTTCGGTAGTTTGGGATGGATTTTGGTGATTTGGAGGGATTGTTGGGTCTATTTGGGTAATTCTACGAATCGGGAAATTACTCTTGTACAAAGGAACATATCCTCCGAACATGCCCCTGTCCTATTATAAGCCTTTGGGTAACATAGCAACCACGTGCTACAATAAAAACCAAAATGGCGGCCTCCAGTATACAAAATGGACGACGGAAACACTATCACCCAAACAACACGCGTTGCGCATGCACACGACGGATCACTATGGGGATGACGTCACAAGATGGCCGCTCACGTGGGTTACCACGACAATCAAACATGGCGTCATTAGGTCACGTGGCTATGACGTCACTTCTTTGGTCCCCCACTAGGTCCCCCAATGAGGGACGGTCGGGTACATCTCCTACTACTAACATGAAAAGAAACGTTCTAATATTATATTAGTGTCCTGGGATCTCATTCGGACACTATGGTTGAACCTCTGTTGTATACTGATTACACATGTTAGCCCTTTACCCAACACAACTTTTTAATTTTTAAAATCTAAACTGAATTTGATAATTGTTCAAAATATAAACAATATTTATCAATAAAACCTTACAGATGTGGATGTTATTGGAACCAGCTGATTGAGCCGGTTCTAATGACAGCTATACTTGTACTATGCATTGACAAAGTGTCGGGATATTTCAGGTCATGTGTTAGAGTTGTTTTGGTTAATTTGCTGCTGCTGTGTTGGGTAAAGAGTTAAATTCACTCAATTCTTTTCAAGCGAATGCCAGCAGAGGTGCAGCGAGAATCTACATGGATTCTCGCTGGTTTTGTTCAGTGAATGTTTGCGAGAATAGATTATCGGATTCTCGTCGAAAAAAGCCCTGTTTTCAGTTTCTCTATTTATCGCCATTCTTGACTTGTTTACGTCATTTTAAACATTGACCATTCTTTACATATTCACGAAAAACGCTAAGGTTTTTGAAGGGTTAACAAATATTTTGAAGCCTCGAAGCACCACATATAATAATAGTGAGTAGGAAACATGCCAACATGCGCACATACAGATGAGTTTCGAGTTCATATATGGAACAGACGAGAAAGGAGAAATAGAGCAAGAGTATGGGATTCCCACGGGGGTTCATATGCGGTTCACGGAGTTCAAAATGGTGTGACCAAGCTCAGCAAAGTTTCAAAGAAAATTCTCAAAATTTGACTAGCAGCTTCCATAAGTTTTGCCAAAGTCTACTCTTAAGGCACGGTTCTGTAATTCTGGTGTGAGAGAGCACTTCTTTGAAGCAACAAGAAGCGACGTGGACGCGTTATCGTGCGACTTAGTATGGTAAAAAGGGATAGATATCTTCTCGGCGTTATCGGGTGATTTGACGTTGGGCGTATTTCGTTAAGGAATCCTGAACGTTCGAATTACGATTTTAATATAATCTAATTAGGCTTTTCCTTCTGGAAAAGACTATTGTTTTTCTACGGATTATTTATTTATTTATTTATTTATTTATTTATTTATTTTTTTTTTGGGGGGGGGGGGGGGGGGGGTCCACACTTTTTGTCCGCACGATTCAGAAGTCATTTTCGAACCGATTTTAACAAAATTTTGCACACGCATAGAGGGGCACAAAATCTAAAAACGTACCCGAAGCGGAATTTTCGATTGAATCCTTATTTCGTCAGAATTGGCCAAAAACTGTCAAAACTGGGGTTTATCGGCACTTTCTCGAAACCCGTCTTGTAGATTTTTTTTAAAACATTCATCATTTCTAGACCTGCCTGTGACACGACCTTTGATACGCACGACATATTCGGCGATGCATATGGTAACCCCCCAAAGGCTGCAAACATAGAAATGTCGATGAAATGGGTCGGTTTCAGGCCCCCACAGCACCCAAACGATACACGAGAGATAAACATAACTTCCTTTATTGGAAGTGAAGTTCACCGAGGATCATTTTTGTAAGTAATAAGGGTGTTCTTAAAACCAAGCGTTAATCCGTTTTGGGCTGGTTAAACTAAACCATAAAGCCAAGAAAAAATCATGTTTTCCGTGGATTTCTCTAAACGAATCTTGTAGATTTTCAAGAAAAATTTGTCACTCTCAGGTCTTGGTGTGACAATAGAAACTGCATGGACAAAATACTGCAGTGAGCATTTGTTAACCCTCCACAGGCTGCTGAAAGTCAAAATTGTGATAAAATGGGCTGTTTTTGGACGCCAACAGCACCCAATGGGTACGCCAGAAAGAAAAGTTCCTTCTTTTATCGAGCGCACAATCTATAGGGAAACATTTTTGTAAGTAGTAAGGGTATTCAAAAAACGAAGTCTTAACCCATTTTGGACAGGCTAAAGAGAGAGACCCCTTAAAATCTTAAAATTCCCATTTTCCGTGGATTTCTCTTAAAACATCTTGTAGGTTTTCGAGAAAAATTGACTTCTCGCAGGCCTTTGTGTGACATTACAAGTTGCAAGGACGAAATATTCCGGTGAGCATTTAGTAACCCTCTACAGGCTGCCATTCATCATATTTTTGTTGAAATGGGCTTTTTTCAGACACGCACAGGACCCAATGTGTACCTGAGAAATAATCATAATCTCCTTTAGTTGGAAGTGGAATTCACCGAGGACCATTTTTGTAAGTGATGAGGGTATTCAACAAACCAAGCGTTAACCCCTTTTGGGGTTGGTAATAGTGATACCCATCAAAAGCTTAAAAATTTATGTTTTCCCTGGATTTCTTCACAAACATCTGGTAGGGTTTTCAAGAGAAAATGAACATTGATAAGTCATGGTGTCACATTACCACTTGATTGGATAAATTATTCTGGTAAGCATCGGTTAACCCTCCATGAGCTGCTAAATGTCAAAATTTTGAAAAAATGGTGTATTTTTGGACACCAACAACATCAAATGGGAATGCAACAGAGAAACATAACTTCTTTTACCGGACGAAAAACTGACAGGGAAACATTTTTGCATGAAGTCAAAAATCGAGGTCTTAATCCATTTTTGACTAGTTAAGGAGATATACCCCTTAAAAGCTAAAAATTCAGTTTTCTGTGGATTTCTCAAAAAAAAATTCAAGAAAAATTGACCATTCGCAGGTCTTGGAGTGACATTACAAGTTGTATGGGCAAAATATTTCGGTAAGGATTTGTTAACCCTCCAGAGGCTGCCAAGCATAGACATATTGAGAAAATGGGCTGTTCTTGGGCAGCCATAACACCAAATGTGTACCGGCGAGATAAACATAACCTCCTTCATTGGAAGTGGAATTTTCCGACGATCATTTTTGTAAGTAATGAAGGTATTCACAAAACCAAGCTTTAACCCGTTTAGGGCTGGTTACAGAGCGATATCCCTCAAAAGGTTAACAATTCGTGTTATCCGGGGATTTCTCTAAAGAATCTCGCAGATTTTCATGAAAAAGAGGTCATTCTTAGTGTGACATTACAAGCTGCATGTACAAAATATTCCTGTGAGCAGTTGTTAACCCTATGCAGGTTCTCAAACATCAAAATGTTGATAAAATGGGCTGTGTTTGCGTACCCACAGCTCCCGAAGTTGAGAGGAGAGATCAAAATAAGTGAAAGTAGAATTCACTGAGAATTATTTTGGGAAGTAATAAGAGTATTCAAAAAACAACACTTAACCCGTTTTGGGCTGGATAAACAATGATACCCATCAAAAGCTTAAAATTCATGTTCTCTCTGGATTTCTCAGAAAACATCTTGCAGATTTTAAAGCAAAAATGGCCATTCGCAGTTCTTGGTGTGGCATTACAAGTGGCATGAATAAATATTCCTGTTAGCACTTGTTAACCCTCAATAAGCTGCCAGACATCAATATTTTGGATACATTTTAGATAAAATGGACCATTTTCAAATAGACACAGCACTCAGTGGGTAAGTGTCAAACAAACATAACTACTTTTGTCGGTCATTAACTTGTTGGACGTCGATATTGACATTAACCAACTCCACCGTTCATGATGGGTTTTACCTAAACATTTTTTTTATCAAACTGAGTTATTTGAGACTACTATACTCACCTTTCTCATAACATCAATGAAGGAACTTCAGTGAGACAGTTAAAAACAATTCATCAGACACTGTGGGGTCATGAAAAATCATGGAATCTCATCGGGAAAAGCCATGATTCTCCAGAATCATAAAGTCTAGTTTATTTATTGATGTTTAAGATAAGATATTTATACACAATGGCAAATAGTGATGTAAATTTAAGACCAGCTAATTATTTCTAGGTATACTGCCCATTTTAGAAGACGTCCATCCCAGGCATTGCTCCTGTTATACCAGTAAAACAGAGTTTGCGTACCAGAGTAAACAAGCACTGCTTCACTTCTTGCAGTTCCCATGGGAAACTGTATGCTGATCAAAGAAGTGGGCAGAAAAGTTTGCTTGGATTGTGACTGAATCATGATCCGGTCAAAACTCTCTTTCCACTTTTCTCACCATAACATAGTCATAGTTGAATCTCACCTGTTACAAAGAAATGTGAGAATATTGAATATGAGGTGCTATTTTCTTATGTTTTTTACGATTCGATCGGTTCATTCCCACTAGACCAATTCAATTTAGACCAATTCCCATGAGGCCAACTCCCAAAAGACCAATTCCCCTAAGACCAACTGATGTGTTCTACATTTAAAATAATTCTATATCAATAATTTGATATATTTATAAATATTTATAAATGTTCTTAATGTTATTGATATTCAAGCCTGAAAATAAGCAGTCTGTCATTTGCAGAATGAGGTCCCCAGAGGGTGAATTTGCTGATGCTATCCCATACAGTGGGCCAGTTTATCCTCTGGGTACCTCTTTCTGTTTATGTTTGAGACCCTGATTCAGGTTGAGGTTCACAGAGGGTCAATTTAGCGATGCTACCCTGCTGCACAGGGTGGCATCACCAAATTCACCCTCTGGGGACCTCATTTTTTGTAAAATGTTATATGTACTGAGCTATGCTGAAATGTTATAAACCTATATTTTTTGTATGTTATGCATATAAAATATTTTTTGTATCAAATAAATTGCTTATCAGTAAATAAATGTTTTCTTAATTATTCTTAATCAACCCTTAATCAATAACAGTATGTAGTTGGTCTAAGGGGAATTGGTCTTTTAGGAATTGGCCTAAAGGGAATTGGTCTAAAGGGAATTGGTCGAGTGGGAAGACACCATTCGATCATGAATTCGTAATATTTAATCAAACCAATGGTCTATTAGCATGTCATGATCAACAGCAGAAAAAGTTTTCTTGAAAAAATCTATTTGATATTCATGGAAATTGTGCAGCCCCCCTTCCCCACCCCCCCCCCCCCCAAAAAAAAAAAAAAATAACTGCAGACAGCTCATATGAGTCAGGGCTTACATTTTCACCAGGCCTATCAGCGCAGGCCTGGTAATCAGCCTCAAAAGATTTCTCACCAGGCTGATCAGTCAGCCTGGTCACCAGTCTATCAAGCCGGCAAATGCATCTGCCACAGTTTATGTAATCTGCGAAATCAGCTTGAACAGTACATAACAGACCTGGTAGCCCTTTTTACCTGGCCTATTCATCAGCCTGGCCACGGTTCTAAAATGCAAGCCCTGGTGAGTTACAATTTACAACACGTGCAGTGGAAATCTGTTAATTGAATAAATACTTTGCAGAAAAAATATTCAATTAACAGGAGCATATAATTAACAGGAATTAGGTCATTTCCCTATCTTCTACTTGCATGTATAAACTGAGCATTTGTTCTTTTCCACTTGTTTGACCAGGCTCATTGAGTTCTGTGAAACAAAATATGGATTGAATGCCTACACGTATATGGAATGTATTAGGACAAAAAAATTGTCTAAATGCTGAGAAGTCAGTATATGTCGGAGTAGCTACTGCATGGCAGATTACAATTTTTTATAGATATCTTCAACAAAACCTATCATACAAACCATAAGATCTCACAAGAACATGAGCTAACCAAACACTGTCCAATAGGATTGGGGGGGGGGGGGGGGGGGGGCACATGATCTGATTTATTACACACCGGTTTTAAAAAATCGTATTTAGAGGCCCAGTGTGTGAATTACGGAGTGCAGATCCCTCTCCCTCTCTTTCTCTTTCTCTACTCTCTCTCTCTCTACACTCTAAAATCGGTTGGGTTAAAAATCAATCCAAATCGACTGGGTTGAGTGAATATGAACCCAAATTGGGTTCATATTCACTCAACCCAGTCGATTTGGGTTGATTTTTAACCCAACCGATTTAGAGTGTACTCTCGCTCTTTCTCGGTCTATCTTTCTCAGTCTCTTTCTCTTTCTCTTTGTGTGTGTCCCTATGATATTTAGAGGCCCAGTGTGTGAATTACTGAGTGTAGCCCCCCCCCCCCCCCTCTCTCTCTCTCTCTCTCTGTCTATGTGAGTCTCTCTCTCTCTCTCTCTCTCTCTGTGAGTTTCTCTCTGTATATACATAGCATAAGACCTCTCAAGGACATGAGCTAACCAAACACGTTCCAATAGGATACGGGGTGGGGGTGGGGGGAACATTATCTAGTTAAATGCACCGGTTTCAAAAGATAATATTTAGAGGACCAGTGTGTGAATTACGGAGTGTACATCTCTCTCTACCTCTCCCTCTCTCTCTCTCTCCGCCCCTGTGAGTCTCTCTCTCTTTCTCTCTGCCTCCGTGAGTCTCTCTCTATGTGAGTCTCTCTCTGTGAGTTTCTACAAATCAAAGACCTCTCAAGGACATTAGCTAACCAAACACGTCCAGTAGGATAGGGGGAGACACATGATCTGGATTATTGCACTGGATTCAATAGATCATATATAGAGGCCAAGTGTGTGAATTATGGAGTGTAGATCCCCCTCTCTCTATGTGTCTCTCGCTGAGAGTCTCTCTCTTTCTGTGAATCTCTCTGTCTGTGAGTCTCTCTCTCTGTGAGTCTCTGTCTGTGACTCGCTGTCTGTCTGTCAGTCTGTCTGTCTGTCTGTCTGTCTGTCTGTCTGTCTGTCTGTCTGTCTGTCTGTCTCTCTCTCTCTCTCTCTCTCTCTCTCTCTCTCTCTCTCTCTCTCTCTCTCTCTCTCTCCCTCTCTCTCTCTCTCTCTCTCTCTCTCACTCCCTCCCTAACGATCTCTCATTTTCTTCATGTGTAAGTATATAAAGGTGTGATTGCCCAATGGCGTAGTTGCGTTATATTTTGGTGGTCAAGATCCCGCTGACCCACTCCCCCCGTTTTGAAATGCATGTCTATTTGTCTTTATAAATACATTCAGCAAGCCCTTATCATACGAATCATAAGACCTCTCATTGGAATGAGCTGACCAAACGCGTTCCGTTATTGCGAGATTTGGGTGGGGAGCACATGATATGGTTTATTGATCTGATTCAAAAATAATGTATTTAGATGCCCAGGTTGTGAATTACGAGGTCAGGATCTCTGTATGAGTATGTATGTGTCAAGTGGCGTTGATTGGCGATATGTTGGTGATTTGTGGTCCAGCCCCAAAACACATTTGAGCTGATCTGCCATGCTTCTCTATTCGTCTTTCCAAATAACTTCACGATGGCCTTATTATTTCACCTCTCATAAGAATGAGTCTGCCGAACTCGTCATTTGCATTCCTGGCTGCTGTCATATCTGGTTTATTACACTGGTCTCAAAAAGTCATATTTAGAGGCCCATTGTGTGAATTGCGGAGTATTGATCTCTCTCTCTCTCTCTCTAGCTCTCTCTCTCTCTCTCTCTCTCTCTCTCTCTCTCTCTCTCTCTCTCTCTGAGTCTCTTCATCTCTTCCCTCTCCTTCTCTTACTCCCTCTCTAACGCTCTCTCCTTTTCTTAATGTGTAGGTATACAAAGGTGTGATCTGGTTTATTGCACCGTTTCAAAACATCATATTTAGAGGCCCAGTGTGTGAATTACGGATTGTAGTCCCCCCCCCCCCCCCTCTCTCTCTCTTTCTCTCTCCCTCTCCCTCTCCCCCTCTCTGTCTATGTCAGTCTGTCGCTCTCTTTGAATCTCTCTCTCTCTCTCTCTCTCTCTCTCTCTCTCTCTCTCTCTCTCTCTCTCTCGCCCCTCTCACTCCCTCCCTAACGCTCACTCATTTTCTTCATGTGTAAATACATAAAGGTGTGATTGCCCAGTGGCATCGTTGGGTTATATTTTGGTGGTCAAGATCCCGTTCCCCACCTCTCCTCCCCCAATATGTGATTTGTTTTCAATGCGCATCTATTTGTCTTATAAATTTCTTCAGCAATTCATTGGCATGCGAATCATAATACCTCTCAACGAAATGAGCTGACCAAACACGTTCCATTATGGAGAGATTTGGGTTGGGGTGCACATGATATGGTTTATTGAACATATTTCGGACCCAAAACACATTTGAGCTTATTTACCATGCTTCTCTATTCGTCTTTCCAAATAACTTCACGAAAGCCTTTTTATTTGACCAGTTATTGGAATGAGCCTGTGGAACTCGTCATATATATCCCCGGCTGCTATCAGGGGAGTTTCCCCGGGTGTCCAACCTGACGACTGACACATTCTCACCTGGTCACCATTCATCTATGAAGACCTCCCTCCTACCACCCAACAACACCCGCCTAGGAACAGGGGTCCCCAAGGACGAGTGAGACTCATAGGTTGCTTGGATCAACCAGGTCCGGCTTGCTCAGGTCATATTCATCTCCGGCTACTGCCAGGGGAGTTTGCCAGGGTGTCTAACCATCGTCCGACCAATATTCTCCTGTCCACGCCTAAGTGACTGATCTCCCCTCCCTCCCACCCTCCTGGGCTCCTCTAAACCGTGAAACGCCTCTTTACCCGGACACCACCGCCAGACTAAACACCATTAAGCCACGCTGCTACTACAACTACCACTCACCAAAGATAATAAACCGTTTTTATGACTCACTAAGAACCACCTGTTTCACTACAACCTTCCAGGACATGCTCCTGTATTATCACCCACGAGACAGCTGGGCGCACAATGCATCCGCCAACAAAAACATCCAGGAACAAGACACCCGGTAGAGCATTGAAACATTATAGTCTGTACCGGGATGGTGCGATGCAGCAAATACTCAAGAAGCGATGCGGGGCACACGGTGACCCTGCCAGCATAACATCTTGAATCAAGACCCCCGGTACAGCATTGAAACATTAGTCTGTACCGGGCTGGGACGAGCCAGTACTCCTTTACATGACCGACGCTCTTGATATCGGCATTATCACAACGATGCACTGCATACTAATTGGTACCACACCAGCAGCTTGACGCAGACTACTCGGTAAATACTTGTTTGGAATTTGAAAGGGATAATCTGAATCGTCGACAGCTCTATTGTTTTAGACTACCTGGCTAACTGACAAGATGTCTTTGGGCTATTTGCCGCGAAACCAAACCGAGTTGTCGCGTTGACACAATGTTACTCACACCAGTTGTTCCTTGGACAATAATTCGTCAAGACAAAACATCCAAGAGACGGGTCCGACCTGGAATCATCTGAGCGAGCCGTCGTGCACTAGATATGCCATTGCTGAATATAATATTACACACTGATTATTGCTACTGCCAAGGTGTGGTTAGTTTGTCCTGTGTGTCGTACTTGGGTCGTACTCTCCTGGACTCTTTGCCTTCATAGGTTTAAAAACATTTAAATGCGTGATATTTTTGTGGAACATTTATTCCTGGAAGTGGATTTTTTACTTTCTCCCGTTTAAAACTCGGAGTATTCGCAATTAGCATTATTGCAACCTTTCACAAATGTACATTCATAAACAAATAATTAATGTTTTGCTTCGTCGAATGAAATCTTAGTTGAAACTTCAAATCTTTTGGAACATAGTTATTCTAATTATGGGAGGCATGTGAGGACTTGAGGGCGAAATCTTTCTATGTACACTTGCATAAATTAATAGGCAAATGTAAGAACACATCATTTATGAATCTCCATTGAAGCAAAAGTGAAACCTTGTTCATTCAAGGGCGGCACGATATTTAAAATTCAATACCGACAACGATATTGAAAATAATACTGCGATATATCACTATGTTTGGTGGAAACCACATTAAATTCATATCCATCACTTTATATTCATAGGTTGGTCTTTCACTTTAGTACGTCCTTTGAAGTACCAAACTGAAAAATCAAATTATTGCCTTATGTCTGTGTTTGGGACGCTAGGTTGTGATCAAAAACTTTACTGTTTAATACAACAACTTTGACCGAAACTCTTTTTTATATAAACTCAAGAATTGATAAAAGGATTACACCCTTATCGCTTAAGGTTATTCTTTTATTTCAGATTTCACACATACCAATTATTCTCGTAGACTTAACAAAGCTTTAATTTATATATATCTTTTCAATGTAGATTTTCACTTTTTACGCACATTTGTATATTTTTTTAAAAGAGTATAGTTCGAACAACATAGGTACTATCAACATCGGTTTTCACGGCAAATCGGCATTTTTAGGACTGACGATATCTGTCCGGTTCGACTGTTAATACCGATATTAGTAATTTATCGAAATACCGTGCAGCCTTAATTCAATCGTGTTCTCAATACAAGTGAGCATATTTTATGAACTAATTATACCGACCAGAATTTTTATTCAATATTAGTTGTTAGTTTGCTTTTCCAAATTGTATTCAGTCAGGGTCATACATGTATTAATACCAAAAATCCTTTGGAGTGTGTCAGCTTTAATGGAATTATTTCATTTCCTAATCGTCCTGTCTTTATTACAACACATTTCTTGAAACGTTTCGAGTTCTTCTGTTTGGGTTTTTTTTCACCATGCTAAGTTACCAAAGTCATCGAATTCACGAATATCGTGGTTATGGTCAATAATGCTTTACATGCGAAAGGTATGGAGCTTGGGAAATGATACACTTCACTCTTATTCTTTTCGTTTCAATGAAATAATATTTTGTTTTAATGAAATATTTTGCTATAACAAAATAATATTTGGAAATAACGAAATAATATTTCGTTTTACTTGAAGTAATTATTTCGAAATAACGAAATAATATTTCGTTTTAATGAAATAAGATTTCGAAATAACGAAATAATATTTCGTTTTAACGAAATAAGTAATTGAAATAACGAAATTATATCAAATACCAAATAATATCTGTAGCGGTAAGCAGGGCCAGATTACACTGCCCCGCTATGTTTTGATTGCAGATTCTGCTTACTTAGCTCAGTAACACGGTTACGTATTCAAGCAAAATATGAAGTTTACTCATTAAAATGAATGACTTCACTTTATTGTGGAATGCATTTAGTCGTATTCACTTGAAACACTCGTCAATAAATTTATGTTATAATCTTTCTGTCTTTCGCGACATGTGTATGGAGGAATATTCCCAGTGTTTTTTCATGCCATTCCGTATATCAGAGAAATGTTTATCGGTACAGAAAAAATTGAAGTGGCAGAGTGTTTAACCCCCCCCCCCCCCTCCCCACCACCAGCACGTGGCTTATCGTCACTCCCCATTCCATTCTAAAAACATTCTGATTGCAGGCCCAATACAGATAAGACTTAAAATGGCCGAGAAAAGTAGTAATGGAAAGCAGAGAACGACATTATAAGATGCATGGGTGTACGGGCTATGTGTGCTCGGGGGCTACGTCGGGGAAAATCAATTTTTTCGTGCAGTTTTCATAATTTTGGGGGACATGCTTGACTGACCTACCTGTGGTGTCAAAACTCCACTTCATTGTCTTTTAATAAAGGACACTGTCCTATAAGACCAAAGCTCGAACTAGAGTCCACAATATAATTTTTTTGGCGTGGTGCGTCTCACAGGACGTGCCGCACCAAACAGTTATATTACGGACAGTCTTATCAGGGTGACAATGCATCTCATGACTTTGGAACACAGGCGTAACAGTTTATTCAAAAATATTTTCCGTGAGAGCATGTTCCCATGCTATTGGGGGTGCACGCGGGTGGGGGTGGGCAGAGCGACCCGCCGACTATAAACATCTCTGTCGGACATGTTCACATTCTATCGAAAAATTATTGCTGAATTTGTATGAATCGAAAGCAAACTGCTTCAGATTTCGAAATGGCAAACATTATATTGTTAACGTTATTGACAAAAATCAGCACATATAGACAAGTCACAATTGAGGCACCCGAAGGCTCTATAATTGTTCTCAGAGCCTCAGATTTAACACAGTTTCTCTGGGGAGGCCCAACCCCGCACCAACGGGAGAGAGACACCCCTTACCATACACTCCCCACCTCGGTGTTGGAAACCTCGGGGGGGGGGGGGTATGCCCTCAACACACACAAGTCCGACCCACCCCTCCCCAATGTCGAATTTTTAAATACGGCTGGATTCTGGACTGCGGGGGAGGGCCGCCAGCCCTCGATCACCCACCTTCGTTCCTCGTACCTCACTGATGCCTACAACATCACTTTATGGGCAAAATCATCCCCTTCTAAAAAAAATGCTCGTACGACTATGATAAATTGACATTCCCATAATCTTTGGAAAAAAATCAGAACGGTTGTTTAAACGATATAGTTCCTCTGAGTCTGATTGCTCACAAAAACTTTTCTATCTCCAATAATGGAAGTGAATAATTATTCATGGGAAAACATCGACTGAACATTGAATTTTCTGACATGTTTGTATCCTCTAATACCCCATGTAACAACTTATTTATTCCGTTTTAACGAAATAAATATTTTATTTCAACGGAACTATAAGTTTGAAAATTGACCCCGTTTAGGGGGCCCTGAGAGAGGAACACTGGACCTTTGTTTAAGCTAGATGCCATGTACAAACGCGAAAGCCTTTAACCCCAGTATGTGGTTAACTAAATTTCTATGAGACAGTTGACGCAGTGCAGGTTTTTGGTATTGAGCCTTGATGTGCAAAACCAAAGTTGTTCAAGAAATTTTAATAGAGCTATTCTTTGCTATTTAAGTTATCTTTCAGTTTCGCCGCAAGTCAATACCGTAATACAAAATAGGCGGAATCTCACCAGGACTAGCGTTTCTCTACCTCACAATATGGCGTATACACATACATGTAGCACACATATGGAAGGCGGTCAGCAATTTACACACTCCATCTCGTAGGAATTCCTCATCATATTACATTCAGACGCCATATCGATTTTGAGGACATATGAATAATGTATTTGACCCATAGTTAGGGGGCGCGGTGGCTCAGTTGGTAGAGGTGCAGGCTGCAAGCCGAGAGGTTCTCGGTTCGAATCCCACCTGCGGCAACCGCGTTGTGTCCTTGGACAAGACACTTCACCCCGATTGCCTACATGGGGGCACGATGACGCTGTGTACCGAGGCGTACTGCACGTCGATGGTGCGCATGTCTTCAACCAATCTAACCCTGCCTGTGCTGCGGTGCAGAGTTCAGAGTTACGATGTTGGAGAGCTGACAGTTGCTCGGTGGTTCTCTCCGGGTACTCCGGCTTCCTCCACCCGTAAAACTGTCACGGTCACGATTAGCCATTGTGCATAAGTATGTGACCTTAAACGCCAATAAATAAATTGACCCATTGTTTCCCTCATGCCACATTGAGGAGATATATCACAGTTATATTTGACACTAACTTGTCTCAGTGCTGTTCCTTACAAGAGTGTTTAGTCGAATCTTGTCTGGTGGTTGTACAGGAACACAAATCCTTCTACACAATCGAACGTGTTGACTGAATGTATGCATACTTTCAAATGTGCCAGAAACCACAGGACGTAACCCAATCGTCAACAGCGTCAATAGAAAAGGGAGAGTGTGTTTGAGCAAATTGTTCTCACCAAAATAAATGTGTTCCCAATACTAAGCTTCAGAAGCTTAGGAGTTGTTTGCGCTGCCAATGCACATCTAATTGCTTCCCACATTCCACCCGACCTGTCCTAACCGACAGTGATATATCAAGAAATTTTAAATAGAACGTTGAGTGTGTGTGTGTGGGGGGGGGGGGGGGGGGGGAGGGGGGTTGAGTCTGAGGGTATGTGAGTATGGTTGCCCTCTTCACGGAGAAATTGTTAGGAAACGCACCACAACGGCGCGTTGTTGTCAGTTCCGGAATTTATTCGAGGCGCATCAAATACTTGCAGGGTTGTGTTTTCTCTTCGTGTGGTTGTCCGGTCTTAAACCTGAAATAGTCGACGGATTTTTGACGCGTCGAATCTAATTGTATTAAATCCGTCGCTGATGCGATATTGTGAAGTTTTAAAATATGCTGACGCATCATCGTCGCGTCGAATCTAAAGAATCAGCCAATCGTGGTCGACCGTCATTCTTTAGGTTCCTTCGGTCATTTTTTTTGCTCCCAGGGTGCCACATTTATTTATTTATTTATTTATTTATTTATTTATTTATTTATTTATTTATTTATTTTTATTTATTTATTTATTTTTGGGGGTACACCGACACTTTTGAAAGCCAGTGTCGGACAGTTTTACGGGTGAGGCCGGAAAACCAGGAGAAACACTGACCGGAGCGAGTAACTATCAGAGCTACTACCTCGGCACAAGCAGGGTTAGCAATGGTTGAAGGCTTATGTACTCCATGATCCAGTGGAACCTGGATCCCCCCAACAAAAAATCTAGATATTTATACTTGTAAAATGTTTGAGTGGAGGGGGTGCATAATAGCAAATTTATACGTGAATAGCAGGGAAAGTCAAATTAGTATCTGGATTTCCAAATATTTCTGCCTTCTGTTGAACACAATTTCACTTATATATCACCTCAATTCTCACAACAAAATATCAAAACCCGGATGCTTCGTACGCCTGTGGAAAATAATTCCACCATAATTTATATCTTCCGTGGTTATTTTTTTCTATTTCATCCGAAACTTCACATGAGCAGTAGGAGATGGTCATCTCATGCTTGTTTACCTGGACCCCGCATCCGGACCCCGCGCCCAAAGCGCCCAGGCCTTTTTAGGCGTCCCTCACCCCTGCCTGTGCCCACGGCCGTTAGGCCACCTTCATCCTCCCTGCCCCCAAAGCCAGTTAGGCACCCTCCTTGCGCCCATACCCAGTTAGTCCCCCCTTCGTGCCTAAAACCCGTTAGGCGCCCCATGCCCAAAGCCTATTGGGACCCAAGATGGCGGCCCAAGATGGCGGATGACAAGATGGCGGACTTCCCCCATGACGTGGCTAACATAATACATAAAGTGGGAGGGATTCCCTCCCTCCCTGTACCCAAAGCCTATTGGGGACCCAAGATGGCGGCCCAAGATGGCGGATGACAAGATGGCGTCTTCCCTCATGACGGGGCTACCATAATATACACAGTGGGAGGGATCCCCTCCCTGTACCCAAAGCCTATTGGGACCCAAGATGGCGGCTCAAGATGGCGGATGACAAGATGGCGGATGACAAGATGGCGGCTTCCCCCATGACGTGGCTACCATAATACACACAGTGGGAGGGCTCCCCTCCCTCCCTGTACCCAAAGCCCATTGGGACCCAAGATGGCGGCCCAAGATGGCGGATGACAAGAGGGCGTCTTCCCCCATGTAGTGGCTACCATAATACACACAGTGGGAGGGATCCCCCTCCCTGTACCCAAAGCCTATTGGGACCCAAGATGGCGGATGACAAGATGGCGTCTTCCCCCATGATATGCATGACGTCAACAAGATGGTGGCCCACACATCTTTTAGAGATGCACTCACGTGAAAGAATACAACATAGCGGTCATTGATTTTGGAACATAGCGGTCACTGATGGAGGCTTGGGTACGATGAAAACCGATGTACCCGCATGTAAAACTGATGTATACGTGCGCGTATTTGGGGATACTCTCCACTGTCTTATAAATCGTGATGTCCCCCCCCCCCTCCCCCCCCTCCCCAATTCTCATTTGTTCTCAGAGCGTTCAAAGAGAGACGACATGCCGACCCACAACTGTAAATTTTGTAGGAAAGCATTCTCAAGAACCTTCACACGCAAAAGACACGAAGCTGGTTACTGCCTCAAGAGGTTTGGGATGACGGGTGAAGGCATTCAATCAAACGAGAGCACATACTGGGAGTCAAAAGAAGCGTATAACTCGTCTGATTCTAACGAGAGCACATATTCAGAGTCAGACGATAGTGATACAATCACTGAAAGTGAATATTCAGAGGAGGAGGAAGATGACGAAACGAACGTAATAGACACTTTAACCCTTTACTCAACGCAGACGGTATTAAAATTTATTATTTTAAATATAATTTTTTTTATATTTTTCAAAACATTTCAACAAAACCATATCATGTGACCCCTCATTGTAACGAGCTCATTGAGCTCGTTCCAATGAGGGGTCACATGATAAGGTTTTGTTGAAATATATTGAAAAATTTAATTTTTTCAACTGCTCAGTTTGCATATTACGCGGGCGGATGCGGGCGATTCGTTGGGTAAAGGGTTAATCATAAGCGCATATGAAGATAATACAGCTGAATTTCAGAGACTGAAAGTGTCGTACGTAGAAAATGGCATGCCCAGACCCAATGCCACCAAAGCGGCCGAGGAAGCTCTTAGAGACAGCTTGAGAGCTTCCCTTTGTAAGAAATTATTTAAGGCCATGAGTCGAGTAAGGCACTTCAGACAACATCCGGTCTATGGAAAAATTAGAAAAACTGCTCAGCGACTTCGAGACGAGGAGGGTTATGGAATGATGTAAGCTGAAAAATTCGCAATTGAGAAAAGAAAATACCTTTTGGATCCGTTATTAAGAAAATACACGTTTTTGGATGTGCAGACAGCTTCATATGATAACTAGAGAAAGACCAGAAAAAAACAACAAAAAATTGACCACGAGTCAGTCACTGAACATTTAATTATGTGTTTTTATATGATTACCAGTGTAAAATTATTGTAAAAAAACTATTTATTGTTGTAAAAAATTACTTATGGTGCAATTGTAAAATCACTTTTTAAAACTGATTAAAACTCCATTTTAACTGCTTGTAAAACCAATTAACTACTTTGTAAAAAACTGATTTTATGTGAAAATAAAAAAACTGAATAGAGAGAAAAATTTAGAATTGTTCATTCTGTTTTGGCTAAAGACAGCCTCATGTAACTCTATACCCAACAGAAGAAAACTGATTACGTGTTTGTATAACAGATTTGATACTCTGTTCTTCTTGCCCAGATACGCTCTCGCCAATAACACTTGATAAAGCCAAGTCAGGGTAACTTTGTCAATAAAGGTTGCACGAATGAAGATAAACCTTCAGACACAGTTTATTTACAATGCAATCGTAAGAGGATTAACTCGAGAACCTTTATGATTGTTGATAACGTTACCAGATGCATACATACATGGATGTATTTGAAAGCATCCACATTCTGTGTTAGATGAGGGAAGCCATGTTTTAAAATAAACTTCAATTTTATTTAAAGTTTATGTAATCTAATACTTTGTTTGTGACATGAAAAGTACTGACTGGTCCCCCAAAACATATTAAAAACTAAGAGCACAAAGCGTCCATGCCTTTTGAGGCGAATATCACCCACTCCCCGTACCTAAGCCTCCATCAGTGACCGCTATGTTCCAAAATCAGTGACCGCTATGTTGTATTCTTTTACGTGAGTGCATCTCTAAAAGATGTGTGGGCCCCCCATCTTGTTGACGTCATGCATATCATGGGGGAAGACGCCATCTTGTCATCCGCCATCTTGGGCCGCATCTTGGGTCCCAATAGGCTTCGGGTACAGGGAGGGGGATCCCTCCCACTGGTTGTTATGGTAGCCACTACATGGGGGAAGACGCCATCTTGTCATCCGCCATCTAGGGCCGCCATCTTGGGTCCCAAATGGGCTTTGGGTACAGGGAGGGAGGGGGAGCCCTCCCACTGTGTGTATTATGGTAGCCCCGTCATGGGGGAAGCCGCCATCTTGGGCCGCCATCTTGGGTCCCAATAGGCTTTGGGTACAGGGAGGGAGGGGGATCCCTCCCACTTTATGTATTATGGTAGCCACGTCATGGGGGAAGTCCGCCATCTTGTCATCCGCCATCTTAGGCCGCCATCTTGGGTCCCAATAGGCTTTGGGCATGGGGCGCCTAACAGGTTTTAGGCACGAAGGAGGGACTAACTGGGTTTGGGCGCAAGGAGGGTGCCTAACTGGCTTTGGGCGCAGGGAGGGTGAAGGAGGCCTAACGGCCGTGGGCACAGGGAGAGGTAAGGGACGCCTAAAAAGGCCTCGGCGCTTTGGGCGCGGGGTCCGGATGCGGGGTCCGGGTAAACCAGCATGAGATGACCATCTCCTACTACTCACATGCTTCGGACTGTAGTTGAGGTGCAC
The DNA here is from genome assembly GCA_031216915.1 of Pictodentalium vernedei. NCBI lineage: Eukaryota > Metazoa > Mollusca > Scaphopoda > Dentaliida > Dentaliidae > Pictodentalium > Pictodentalium vernedei. The sequence goes on from CM062293.1 coordinate 514,282,551, forward strand.
TTTTACTTGTACCCATGTGTGTTGTGTTTACAACCATACAGGGCTGAAAAGGCGCTGCACCAAATAGTTCACCAGTTGGTTGCTATTTTGCCACGTTGTTGCAAGCAATCGATTACAATATTTTATAATTTATTCGGATTCTATTTGGTGGTGATGGAAGCGCGGAAGCTCAGTGGTAGACTGTTGGACTTCTATGATAGAAGTTCCGAGTTCGATCGCCGTCCGGGACGACCCGCGTTGAGTCCTTGGGCAAGGCACTTTATACCGGCTGCCTACATTGGAGGACGATGACGTCATGTATTGAAGCGAACTGCTCGTCGATGGTGCACATGGCTGTAACCCTGCTCGATTGGAGCTTGAACAGAGCTAGAATGTAGAGGAGCTGACAGTTGCTCGTTGATGCTTGGTGGTTCTCTCCGGGTCCTCATGCTTCCTCCACCCGTAAAACTGTCACCATCACAATTAGCCATTGTGCAAAAGTATGTGACCTTAAACACCATTAAATAAATAAATAATTTGATGGTGATGTGACCTAATTAATGTTGCCTTTAACAACTTATTAACTAATTATTTACACAAACGGCCTCAGGGTCAAAGAAATTGCTGTTTTTGTCTGGAATTTCAAATTTTTCCCCGGGAAAACCTGACCCCGGGCCCACTCCAACGCTCACTAGCGGTGGACACCCCCTCTCGTGTTCGCCCCTATCTCGCCGCTGCGCTGCCCAGGTGATGCTGCAAATTATATTCAGTACGCCCCCTTAGATATTACTCTTGCCCCCCCCCCCCCCCCCCCACCTTTGATATTCTTTGTGTGCCTGCCATGATCCTACTCGAGTAAAGGGATGCATCCTGTTTAATCTCCCCCGTCCCTCTCCACCCACCTTCCCTGGATTGACTGAAATATTTTGTGGCATGTATTCTACTTGTAGCCAGAAATGTTCACAAAACATGTTCGGACTGAAAGAAAAACACATCCCTGCAGAAATCACAATTATTGATTCAGCTTATTATGACTCAGGACACTGGAGGAAATTGGATGCTGCAGAGTTAATGCTCATGCTTTGACCCGCCGTTTAAAGAACCCCCCCCCCCCCCCCCCCCCCACCAAGTGGAAAACATAATATTAACGGCTTTTGATTCATGTTCAGCACTAATATCCTTATCCGTGCGATGACCAGTTTAGCCCTCATCCCCCACCTAAAAACACAAAAGGCGTGTGGCACGTCAGTGGTATACATGCCTTAAACCGCATGCTTTTTGTTATGATATTGTTATGTGGTGTATACACCTTAGTAATGGAACACACTACTCCGGTTATTATCGAGTTCGGTGTAACCCTGTTTCGATCAAGTCGAACGTCACACTCAAATACATAAACAAGTCATCGTTAAATCTGTTGTCTTTATTATTGAATTTATAAAATCAAATAGTATGAATACTATCATCACATGGTGTCAGATATTTGGAAGAACTTACGGAGGAAGATATATGAGAAGCAATAGAAGAAATAATATAAATTAATATACGAAAACAAAGAAATAGTAATGGATCAACTCCCGCCTCCATCGCCCTTGGCCTTGATTGGGAATCTCGCAGAAAATTGGCGAAAATTCAAACAAGCGTTCCGGAAATTTATTTGTTTGCCTCTGGAATACAGACTAAGCCCGAAAAAATAAAGGCAATGACTCTTTTACATGTTATTGGTCCGGACTCGGTAGAAATCTATAATACCTTCGAGTGGGAAAAACCAGACGATAAGGAAGAATTGAATGCTATTTATCAGAGGTTCGAAAATTATTGCAACCCCCGCAAAAATGTGACCTACGAGAGACATATTTTTAATACTAGAGTCCAAAATGAGGGTGAACCTGTCGACGCATTTGTCACTGATTTAAGGGTGAAGTCAAAGAGTTGTGAATTTGGTGAATTAAATGATTCATTGATTAGAGACAGAATTGTTTGTGGTATTATCTCAGATACAGTTAGAGCCAGATTACTTCGTGAGAGTGACCTATCATTAAAGAAAGCTATTGACATTTGCCGCGCTGCTGAAGCCAGTACAACACAAATAAAACAAATAACTACAGAAGAAGCCACAATAGCTTTTGTGAAGAAACCAAATAGAAAATACCCAAATAAAAATCTTAACAAAAATGGTCCTGATAAGTATGTGTCTACTAGTGCATGTGGTAAATGTGGAAAGACTCACAAATTTTACCAACAATGTCCTGCCTGTGGTAAATCTTGCCAAAAATGTAAAAAACTGAATCATTTTTCCAATATGTGTCGAAGTAAACCACAAAGTAGCCAGTGTAAGCCACGTATACATACAGTACACGAGTCGCATGACTTAGATACAGATGACGAAGATTGTTTTTTCATCGGTGCAGTATATTCTTCGCCTACGCATGAAGCCGACTGGTCCGTGAATGTAAAATTAAATGATAAATCTGCGAAACTGAAGATTGATACCGGTGCGCAATGTAACGTGTTGCCGAAAAGTGTGTTTGATAAAATATCCGGTAATGTAATCGTGAAATCAAAATCAATGTGCAAGCTAGTGTCCTATTCTGGCCATAATATCCGTACGATGGGTAAGGCCGATATAGTCCTTACACATAAAGGGAAGTATTTAGGCATTCCCAAACCCAGTTTGGGAAAGACTATTGTTATTCTTTTTCAAAATTTTTCTTCTCTATTTTTTTTTTTTTTTTTTTTCCTCCCTGAATTTTGTCTGTTGAACTGCTCGAAAACAAGTCGTACGATTTTGACCAAATTTGGCACACTTATGTAATGTCATAAAATCTAGTGAAATGCGGTATCGTCATATCTGTGAAAACGCGTGTTTTCAAGATATTCTGCCAAAACCTTCAAAATTTCACCATTTTTCGAATGTCTCAAAATTGTTTACAGTTATTTAGCTCAAATTTTCCACACATTTAGAGCATAACATGATACACCACAATCACCACTCAGATCTTTCAACTTTAACCCCCACTGGCCAAAAATGACATGAATATAGAATTTTTCTTCAAAATTGACCAACTTCAAGGGCAAATTTCTCTAATAACAAGGTTGCTGTAACAATTATTTTGGTTTGGATAGATGCAACAATGATTGCGGAAGAAAGTTACTGTTTACTTTTTAATCTCAGATTTAACCCTCAAGCACAATGAGGGTAAGAATAAGAGTACCGTTTGAAAATGCCAAAATTAGCCAACTTTGGTTGCTTTTTCCATCATTTTGGAAAGGGGTCAATTTCAAACACTTTTCGTGTACGTATTCACAATTGACTACCGAGCATATTTGCTGTTGTAAGTTTAGTTGTAAAGTTTAACCCTATCCCATTCTGGTTGCATAAAAGTAGATACCGTCCAAAAAAACTCAAATTTTTTCAGAATTTGGTAAGTTTAGGTGACGATTTACTCCATTTCTAACTGCTTGACCACTAAATGCTTTCTATAGCTGCTTGCAGCTGTCAAAGTATGACAAATTTTGTTCTATATGTTATTATTAAAAGTTTAACCCTTGGCAGATTTGAGACTTCCCATAAGGGTACTGTCGGAATATTTGTTATTTTCGCCAACTTCAAGAGCAATTTTTTCTAATTACAAGGTAGTTGTAATAATTATTTTGGCATGGCTAGATGCAACAAAGATTGTGGAAGAAAGTTACTGTTTACTTCTTAATCTCAGATTTAACCCTCTAGCACAATGAGGCCGGGAATAAGAGTACCGTTTGAAAATGCCAAAATTAGCCATTTTTGGTTGCCTTTTCTATCATTTTGGAAAGGGTTAATTTCAAACACCTTTCATGTACGTATTCACAATTGACTATCGAGCATATTTGCTGTTGTTAGTTTGGTTGTAAAGTTTAACCCTATCCCATTCTGGTTGCATAAAAGTAGGTACCGTCCAAAAAAATTCCAATTTTTTCAGAATTTTGTAAATTTAGGTGGCGATTTACTCCATTTTTAATTGCTTGAGCTCTGAATGTTTTCTATAGCTGCTTGCAGCAGTCAAAGTGTGACAAATTTTGTTCTATATGTTATTATTAAAAAATTAACCCTTGGCAGATTTGAGACTTCCCATAAGGGTACTGTCAGAATAATTGTTATTTTCGTCAACGTTTACATGCACTTTCTCAGCACTGGAGCCATATTGTCTCAAAACCTTTTACATGAGAGGATTGGGCCTTCATCCAAGAACAATTTTGCTGTTATATATTTTATTCAAAGTTTTAACCTTCACCCAGTTTTCGGGCCTTGAATTTGAGTGCCCTAAAATTCTTCATAAAATTGGCTAATTTGGAGCTCAGTTTCTTCCATTTTCGAAAGGGATATCGAAAAATGATTTACATGTTCGTATTTACAATTGCCTACCGAGCATATTTGCTGTTGTAAGTTTGGTTGTAAAGTTTAACCCTATGCTCGTTCTGTTTGCATAAAGATAGGTGCAGTCCAAAAAAACTCTCGTTTTCAGAATTTGGCAAGTTTAAGTGACGATTTACTCCATTCCTAATTGATTGAGCGCTGAACGTTTTCTAAGGCTGTATGCAGCAGTCATTGTATGACAACTTTTGTTTTATATGTCATTATTAAAAGTTTAACCATTGGCAGATTGGAGACTGCCCATATGGGTATGGTCGGAATAATTTTAATTTTCATGAAATCACTGAAAATTGATAAGCGTGCAGTGGTAGTTTGGAATAGAATATCCGAAAATGCTTTCAAAATTCAGATTCACAGTTCAATTCCAAGAATATTTTCTGTTATAAGGATGCTGTAAGGTTTAATGCAATCCCTGTCTCAGATGCATAATGGTAGATGCCGTCGAAAAAAACTCATTTTTTCAGAATTTCGTAGGTTTAAGTGACAATTTACTCCATTCCTAATTCATTGAGCGCTGCATGTTTTCTATGCCCGCATGCAGCAAGCATAGCATGACAACTTCTGTTTTATACGTCATTATCAAAAGTTTAACCCTTGGCATATTTAGGAGTTCCCATGTGGGTATATTCGGAACAATTGTTATTTTCGTAAAATCAATCCCTGAATATATTGATAACCGTGCAGTGGCCTTTCAGTGGTGCCACATGAATCCGCAAATAGTTAAGGTTGAAAAGTTCATCAAATAGACAAATATAATACCTAATTCAGCCGGTGACAGGTACATAATGAATGGAAAAGTCAATGAGTTGAGAATAAAGTAGGGACGAATCGTGCCCTCGGTTTCCACCTGATCCACGGTATTTCCACTCGGTCTCGGCACTTGACAAAGATACTAAAGTGTCGGACAGGGACAGTAGGAAACATTCTGAGAATTTCATTTCAAGTTGCTGCCTTGCATGATCTGGACATAATTGGAATATATCCGACATTGTATCTGTAGGATATATTCCAATTATGTCCCGATCACTTCACCCCGACTGTCCGCATGGGGGCACCATGACGTCGTGTACTACGGCATACTGCACGCCGATGGTGCGCATGTCTTCAACCAATCTAACCCTGCCTCTGCTACAGTGCGGAGGCACTATGTTGAGGAGCTGGCAGCTGCTCGTCATTGCTCTGTGGTTTTCTCTGGGTACTCCGGCTTCCTCCACCCATGCAACTGTCACCGACATAATATGACCTTGGCTGTTAATGTGTCGTCAAAACCTAATAAATAAATCCAGTACCAGTTTTGCTCGTACAAATATTAGTACAGTCAGACAAAATTCATTTTCTGATTAATTTCGTACTTTTCTGTACTCACCTTCCCTGAGTAAGATTGGTATACCTTTTCAATTTCAGATTTAACCCTCAAGCACAATGAGAGTGAGAATAAGTGTACCATTTGGAAATACCCAAACTATCCAACTTTGGTTACTCTCTACTATCATTTTGGAATGGGTTAATTTGAGACACTTTGCTTTGCTATATGCAGAGATGTTTAATCAATAAATCTGGCTTTAGTTATGTTCTGGGACTTAATGAAACATGTGCTTTGGCCACTTAAAATTAGCACTGTCTGCACAAAATGACTTTGAGTGAATACTCACTTGTCCAAAAACAAAGAGGAAAGAGCTCTTTGAGCTTTCCATAACTGCTTTCAAAAATCAATGGGGAACAAATTTTGTGTTATATGTTTTGATGTTCCGCATTATCCGACACCAGTTTGGCCATACAAATATGAACACCACGAGGAAAGAAAGCATTCATTAGATCAACCGAACGCAAAATCATGGTAATGAGGAAAGCACATGTCAGTCGCTGGAAATACCCATCTTACGTCATTTCAGTGTTCACTGATCGAAGGTTTGATTCGAGATTTTTCAAAATGACTGAGGCATGGGTGAAAACGAAAATAAATTTTTCAAAATGACTGAATAAGAAGTTGATAGGTGAGTGTGAAAATCAGTTTTTGAACAAACAGCATCAGGCTTGCCTACAAACTACGTTGATAATTTCAACTTTCGACGTTTGTGGTATTGTTGTTGCTACGGGTAACGTAAGTGGGCAAAATATTTCCGTCCAGAAAAGCCTCGCCTTTCTCTCTCTCTGGCTTTAATGTGTTCCCGTCTCATATGTGATTTTTTAAACCTGATTCACAAAATTTGATTCGGGACCTCGGTTTGCTGAAGCTCATGGGTGACAATGGTCCACAATTTCCTTTGTTTTCATTTTTAATTCATGACAGAAAAAAACAAATATCTCACAACACTTTCTGGATGGAGATGGTTAATGCAGTGCCAAATTTTCGAAACGTACAGTCTGTTATAGTGACAGATCGTGAAACGTCCTTTACAAATGCAATTCAACAATTTGTACCAGATGCAAAATTGTTTTTTTGCTGGAACCACGCGAAGTCTGATGCAAAGTTTTGGATTAAGAAACACGGTGGGAAAACAGACGATATTGTTGTTTATATGGCTGACATTGACAGTTTATTGCGAAGTGAATGTCAAATGCAATTTTATGAGTTGTTTGATAACTTAAGTGCAAAATGGAGTGTCGCATTTTGTGACTATTTTAAAGAACACCTCAAAATACCTCTCAAGAACAATGCTTGCAGATATGTGCTAGAAAAGTATGAAATATTTGACAGTTACTCAGGTGTTATAAATAATATTTCAGAAGGATTTAACAAGGTTTATAAATATTTGTTGGAATGGAAACAAGTCCCGTTGGACACAATAACACTTGCTTTCAACCACTTACAGTTATTCTATCAGATCGAGTTGATTCGTGGGTTTTGTGATGTTGGAAATTTTGAATTGAAATCTGAACACCGAGGGAAAGTCTGTGACCCTGATACAGTTCGTATGCCAACAAACGTACTACCACCATCAGAAATTATATCTTTTCTGCGGGGAGAGTTTAAACAAAAAGACAGCTTACAACCATTAGACACAGGCCTACCCAACTGCTTTTGTGGACAACGATGAAACTGAAAAGGTTATTTCTACCCAGAAAGCTATAGCCTTGGATGCTATCAACCAGGGCAAGGTTATTCACTGTGCTTAAGCTAAAGCATTTGTTGTTACTGGATCAAAAAGTGACAAATATACCGTCACACTGTTCCCAGAAAAATGTGTTTGTCCAGCACTAGGTACGTGCTGGCATATAATAGCAGCTAAAATAAGTGTAGGAATTGACTGTGACGAGGAGAAAAAGGTTTACAACCTTTCTCAACTTACACGTAACGTGAGGAAAAAAACAAATAAAAACGCAGGCAAAAAAAGTCCCAGGCCTTGTGATGTTGAGGACATGGAAAAAGTGGTAATGCCTGCCCCTGACGTAATATTAAGTACACCTGTGGAATGCTCAACGCCTGCAATGTGAAGGAGTATTACTACTCCAAAATCAACCAGAGCTAAAAAAAGACTTAAATTTTCAGGAGATGCATTGAAACTACCTGAGAAATTGGAAGTGGAACTTTCAACTATAGAAGAAGAACCAACGTTGCGCAATGGTGACTCGTTTGAAGACATGTGGGTTTCACACGGTAGGTAGAGATGGGCAATATACCGAAAAACCGAACCGATACCGATATCATGGGGACACCGAAAAACCGAAAGGACCCAATCTTTGAATACCGAAACCAACGGTATTTTCAATTTTCCCTGTGCATTCACTATTTATAAGGCCTTGGTGAGGATTGATAGCAGTTGAAGTGTTCATTTTCATGAAAGAAGTGACTGATTTTATTTTTCAGTTTTGTTAAGCCTTAAGGACCAGGGCAGTTGTACTAAATTATCAATAGTCTACGACCTGTACATATGATGTCCAGTTGCTTAGCAGTGATTTCTAGCCAAGTCTTGGCTGCCTTAACAGGCAGCCAAGACTTGGCTAGAAATCACTGACCAGATCATTTTACTACTGTCATCAGGCCCACCTAAAGATGACATCTTCAGGACACACATTCTATGATTACAGACGCCTTAAGTGAGCTTGAAAAGTTAAGGCGTATTTAGAACAAGTCACCAAATTACTGTAGATATGATCTGTGGTGACAAAAGATTGACAATGTTGAGCCCATCAACAATGGCATGTGTAGCACTGTGATAGAATGATACAAGAACAACTTATTCAGTATTTTTTCGGACATGGATTCCCCTTTGGTACTATCAGTGAATCTGAAGTCACATACCGAATACCGAACCGATACCGTGGTATGCCCACACAAAAATACCGAAACCGATACCGAACTCAAAATTCCAATACCGCCCATCTCTAACGGTAGGCATAAACTCACCCAATCTCACAAAGACTCAATAGTTAATAATAATGAATTGTGCACTGATATTATGAACTATGTATTAATCTTAGTTAAAGAGCAGTTCCCAAATGTTAACGTCTTGCAACCCACAGAGTTTGTTCCGATTTTTAAAGACGACACGGGCAAGTGGGAATACATGTTTCAGTTTTGTGATGCAGTGGCTCCATCAGCTCAAATTCACCACAATGGCAAAGGCCACTGGGTTCTTTCAATATTTGATGGCGATAATGTACATCTACTGGACAGTTTGAGAGGCACAAGTTTGGGAGCTTCAATGGAAATACAACGCTCAAAACTCTATAATAAAAGTGTGATTATTCTTCCAACTGTACAACAACAAACTAACTCAGTTGACTGTGGGTTATTTGCCATAGCGTTTTTGATAGACTTTTGTTTAACTGGAACAGTTAAATACAGATCGTACAATGAAAGTCACTTAAGATGCCATCTTGTTACATGTATAGAAAATGGGACATTCAGCAGTTTTTCTGCAAAATGCAAAGTAGGACTTGAATTGCAAAAACAAAAGGAAATCTATTTGTATGAAATAGAATCTGATTGCTCAAACTGTCGTTTGCCTAATTTATTCGACGACATGATTCAGTGTAGTAACACTCAGTGTGGTACATGGTATCATGTACGTTGTGTAAACGCACCCACTTCACTTACAGACAGTACTGTATTCCTTTGTAATAATTGTTGTTGCTAAGTGATATATTTAAATTTTGAAACAAGCTTATGATTTTTTTATTTTTTGTTTTTGTTTTAAAACATAGCTTATGAGTCCTCTGTTGTAACTAGTTTTATATATTTTGTCGATGTTTGAAAACAGCAATGGCTGGATTTGGCTATTGCATTGGCAAGGATGTTAGTTGTAAGCTGCCCCCCCCCCCCCCCCACTTCCCCACCCTAATCTCCCGAAGCTTAAAATATTATGTCTTCTGTTTTTTTTGTTAAAAAAAACATAGCTTATGACCCCTCTTTGGAACGAGCACCTTGAGCTCATTTCAATGAGTTGTCATGAGCTATGTTTTTGAGACAACAATCGAAATGTAATAAAATTTGAAAGGCGATGTTTGCAAACACCCCCCCCCCCCCCCACTCCCTCCCCGTAAATATGCATGATAACAAAAAATAATATCACTTAAATCACTTATAAACGCCCCCCCCCCATGCCCCACCCCAAAGGAATAGAAGGTAGCTCATCGCCTCTAAGTGATCATAAATCATTATCGCTATTATTATCACAAATATTGTTTTGTTATCGTGCATTGATGTCATATAATCATTATTATGTTTTTGTAAAAAAGAAAACCCGTTGAAACATAGTTGAAAATGAAAAAATAAATAAAATCAATAAATAAATAACCAGTTTTATGTTATTATTCTACCACTCTTCTCTCTCATTCTCTCTTTCCATAGAGGACGGTTCGGGTCAAATTGCTCAGAGGACGGTTCGGTCACTTTGAAGGACGGTTCGGGTTAGATTGGAGGACGGTTTGGGTCAAATTGCTAGAGGACGGTTCGGCCAGAGGACGGTTTGGGTGTATTCGCTGGGTTCTCAGTCTGTGCCGAGAACCCGTGTGTTCACACACGCCAATATTTCATCCGACTGAGACAAATTAAGTCCGGTATGTGTTACCTTATTGCCATTTGCCGACTCGGCGTCACTTTTCATTTACACTTTTTAGTGTGTTTTTCGAGGAATTTTGGTCATAAAATCATCAAAAACAAAATTTAATTCCTACTTTATCTTTGAACATAATTTCGTTATCTTTGTGCATAATATAATAATGAAATTATGTTCATTGTTTGTATTTTAAGACTTTTGTGGCAATTTGAATTTTCTGTCTACACCTTTTTCCGACTCGGACTCGGACACGGTTTACACTTTTTAGTGATAGCCATGCGATGATCCAAAAAACGCTCACAAAAATCGCTGCGCTAGTCACTTCGCGAATCGCCGCTCTGTCGCTTTATGGCTCTGTCGCATCGCGCGTTGTCTGAACAGAATCATGAAATTACTATAGTTTCTACTGAACGCGTTTTTTTGTCGTATCGCATCCACAAATCGTGTCGCCGCCGTGTAAAACGGCCTTAATTGATCAGCCAATCGTGGTCGACCGGCATACTTTAGGTTCCTTCGGTCATTTTGTTTTTGCACCCAGGGCGTCACATTTATTTATTTATTTATTTATTTATTTATTTATTTATTTATTTTTTTATTTATTTATTTATTTATTTATTTTCTGGGGCGCATCGACACTTTCGAAAGCCAGTGTCAGACAGTTTTACGAGTGAGGCCGAAAAACCCAGAGAAACACTGATCGGATAGTTGCGATCTGGAGGAAGGCACATCCATCCCAACAGGTACTTTGGGTGAGGATGAAAGTGTGCTGGAGTACACTTTCTGGAGAACATTTTCGGGAAAAGCGCTTCGTCGACTCATTTCTGTGAGTTGTTCAAGGTGTCCTGTGTACCTCTCGTGTCTATTTTTTTTAGAACAAAGCCAGGCCTTCAACTATTTTAATGAATGGACCATATCAAAAACCTTCCGTTGTTTTGTATCCAGGATCAACGATCCGTGGAAAGCGTCCGCTAGGATACAAACCTCGTTAGTAATATTCAAGTCGCCGTTGACTATTGTAGCGCCAAAAGCACAGCTCTGGAGGGACGACTGGCGCGGATACCAGCATCACGAACATACTGTTCAGATATCATTCACAGTCCTAGAATTGCTGAATCGTAGAGGTTGCTGTTGTTAAACCGTCACCCAAATGACGCAGCGCCATGAAGCGAGCCTGGGCAGCCGGTGTCTCGTGGTGTCGGCTAGCCTGGGCCATTCACCTGTTATACCTTACGGTTGATACTGCCACCAAAGTGGAGATAGTATAAAGATTATGTAGGAACTGGACTCGAAAAAGGCAATAATCTCTGAGCTAAAAGCCAAGAAGCTATGTGATGGTCTATGAATTATGAGAAAAATATCCGTATGTTCCCATGTGTTACAAGTAAAGTGCATCCATTTTGCACTAGTACACAAGCACATGTCGGTACTTCTGGCATGTGCATATGTGTTGTATACGTCGTCTGGAAAATGCAGACTTGAACATTACCACATCTCAGAAAGACAATAGTACTGGGAGCAAAGCATAAGACAGGACATATATTAATACTGAACTTGTGATCCAAGAACAGCAAGATCCGTAGTTGTTTTATACAGCAGTGCAGCGATATGAGACTCTGGTAGTAGTAGGTGGTAGTCACTGATAGCAGTAGGGCTATCGGTTTGTCGTCTATCGATAATGATCTCTTCGATTCTGATCCACAAGCAGCAGTCCCAAAAGTACCCACGCCTCTCAAACCAGTGGTCACCATAAGCTTCCAACCAGTGGCCACCGTACGAGTGATTGCTAAATGTTTCCGAAATGCCCAGAGGAGAGAAGTCACTCGAATCATGTAACAGTTCTAACAACTCTTAATCACAGTCGACTAGTCGGACACTACACATCTGATATCAGGTAAGAAAGGTTAATATGTTTGGACAGATGGTTCGTTGGGATAAGTTGAATGCAGCAAGCTGATTGCCTTGTTAATCTTGATCGATCGTTTTTATTGATCGATTCTATCACATTGAGGCAGAGAGAACTGTCCATGATCACGCATCGCCTAGACACAACACAACACGGCAAGTGATTGGTAGACTGGTAGCCAGAACAGGGTCTCGGACAGGCAAGGTTCTATTGTTGCTATATCGCCTAGGATATTTGTGGGTGGTAGGAGGTTGTTTGTAGGCTAAGAGTGGGAATTTACTTGACACCTGCTAGCCACATGTATCCGAGAAAACACTAATTTAGAGATTTTGTATGCTCAGTTTTACCTATGTCTGTCATTGATGGAATATTTCCGATAATTTCCCTACAACCGAACACACTCAGAACACATCTCTAACTATTGCAAGCCTTCCGCCCCTATAGCAACACGTAAAACAACAGAAAACAATATGTGGTCCCAAGCATCAAAAATGATCGATGGAAGTATGCATTAAAATTACAACACGCACTGCATAGGCAGAGAAACTCCACCATTACCAGGGTATATACTCACAACATGGCTGGTTATGCGCGATACCACAAAAATCCATGTGACATACAGTATGCACCGCAACTATGGCGTCATTTCCTAGGTCAAAAGATGGAAAAATCAGAATAGGGATGGAAAGACAATGACATATTACATAGGTACATGCATTCCATTCTATGGCCTACAGGACATCACCCCATTGTGAGCAACGGTAAAACAAAAAGTAAATTTTGAGATTTTGAAATTATTTAATTTGGTACAATTATATTAAAGTTCACGAGTCGTTTGCGCCCAGGAATTGATCCTTAGCATTGAATTAACATTTGACATTCACACTTGACATGAAAAAGAAAGATTGTCCAAGCATTGTTGACGACTTATAACGAAAATACAGATTTGGTTATTCAGGGCAGATTAAGCTGTGTTTAGAGAGTCTAGGAGAACCATGAAGCCATGCACATGATATGAGAGCCGAAACGCCTATGACTATACGGGAGCTAGCCTCCGAAAAGGGAAAAATCTAGGAGCTAGGAGCAAAGAAGCTATGTGGTGGTCTAAGAGTTGGAAGTAAAACATCTGTATGTGCCTATGTATTGCAAGTAGCGTGCGTCCATTGTGTACTGGGACACAAGCGCATCTCATCACTTTTGGCATGTGCCGGTGCGGTGTATGTAAAATGCGGACTTGCCCACAACTTGCTCATAACCATATCTCAGAAAAACAATAGTCCTGGTAGCCAAGCATAAGACTTATACTGGAAGAAAGTCTGAATGGTAGAATCATGGGTGGTAAGAATGAGAGTCGTCGTTGCGGAAGTCATCTGCAGAACAGGTGGTGATAGTGAACCTGTGAGGCGCGGACAGTAATATGCGCAGTAGTTGTGGTAGGCAGTAGAGGGATAACAAATAAACGTGGGATCTAGTATGGTACAGTTAAAAAAAATAGTCACGGGCCTGCTGTATCAGTTCAACAAACAACACGGCAGACACATATGCACTTACAACGTATATGAAAGGCGGCCAGTAATTTATACAATATCTCATAGGAAGTCCCCATAATGTTACATTTAGGAGACATATACATTTCATGCACCCCCACAAGTCCCCATAAAGTCTAATTATGGGAACATATCACTTACATATTTTACCAAAACTTAATGATATATGAAAGGTGGCCAGCAATTTATTCAATACCTCATACGTTTTATTCATAAAACACATATATTTCAAATATATTGTGAAGTCCTTCTAATATCTAATTACGGGAACATATCAATCGCGTGTTTAAGCAAAAGTCTCCCTAATGTCACATTAAGGAGACATAATAAAAGTGTTAACCCATTCCATCTCTCGTTGTTGCTTGTTCCTCCAAGCGTTCATCAGAATATGACCATCACTAATCATATCGAATTGTGTTTTACGGTCTAGTGTTGGTTAAACTGATTTCGAAAGACGACTTTGCTTTCACAATAATCGAATATATCCAGTACAAAAAAAACGCAGAAAATAAATTCCCATTAATCAGTTCTTGTGGTGAATAAATAAAGGCGGGATCTCGTGTGGCCCAGTTTTTTATCAATCAAAATGAAAATAGTAGCGGGCCAGCTACAAACAACTCGTTGGACACATATGCACTTTCAGCGTTTATGGAGAGTGGCCTGTAATATCTCATACGAAGTCCTCCTAATGTTACATTTAGGAGACATATACATTTGATATATCATCACAAGTCCTCCTAATGTTTAATTGAGGGAACATGTCAATTAGGCATTTCACCAAACTTTAAATATACATGAAATTTACACTCTATCTCATACACAATCCTCATAATGTTATATCTAGAAGACATATATATGTGCAATATATTGCGAACTCCTTCTAGAGTCTAACTATATGAACATATCAATCACGTATTTCACAAGAAGTCTCCATAATGTCACATTAAGGAGACATATGAAAGTGATATCCCGTTCATCTCGTTATGTTGTTTGTTCTTTTCAAGCGTTCGTCAGAATATGGTCATGATTAGTCATATTTTATCGTTCTTTCCGGTTCAGTGTTAATTGATCGATTTCGAAATTTAATTTTGTTTTCACAAGAAAGGAGTAGATCCAAAGTGCAAAAACAATGCACATAATAAATTTCCATTAACCAGTTCACATGACCAACAGATATCTGGGATTCAAACTTAATTTTAAAAGGATGGGTGCCCGGGCATGTTTGACGGGAAACACTTATAACAAACCAGAAATAGAGTTTCTTATTCATAGTTGATTAAGTTATGATTAAAGTATCTTCTCGACCCAACAATGTGGACATTTGACGCCGCGGCAACATAATAATCAAACATGAAGGCGGAATCTAGGTATGGGTCAGTTTTATGTCACTCCAGGTGAAAATAGTCAGGGGCCTGTTCTATCAATTCGATAAAAAACACCGTAGACACATGCGCACTTACAATGCATATGAAGGGCTATCAGTAATTTACACGATATATCACACAAGGTCCTCCTAATGTTAGATTAAGGAGACATATACATTTCATATATCGTCACATGTCCTCCTAATGTCTAACTACGAGGACCTATGAAATGCGTATTTCACCAAAAGTTAATAATATATGAAAGACGGTCATCAATTTACACAATATCTTATACGCATTCCTCTTAATATTTTATTCATAATACATATATATTTTAATTATATTGTGAAGTCCTCCTAATGTCTAATTACGAGAACATATCAATCTCGTGTTTCACCAAAGGTCTCCCTAATGTCACATTGAGGAGACATATAAAAGTGATAATCCATTTCATCTCGATTTGTCGCTTGTTCCTTTCAAGTGTTCGTCAGAATATGATCCTGACTGATCGTGTCGTATACTATCGCATCGTGTTTTACGGGTTAGTATTGGTTGAACCGATTTCAAAACACAGATTTTGTTTTCACAAGTAATGAGTATATCCAGAGTTAAAAAACGCTCAAAATAAAGTCCCATTAACCCGTTCACGTGGCGAACAGACATTTTGGTTTCAATACTGACCAAAAGGATGGATATATGACGGTCAGTCAACACAGTTATAAAAAAGTAAAGCCAGGATCTTGCACAGACCAGCTTTCATGTCACTCCAGATGAAAATATTAACTAGCCAGCTGAATCAATTCAACAAACAATACATTAGACGCATATTCACTTACAAACTATATGAAGGACGGCCAGCAATTTATGCAATATCTCATAGGAAGTCCTCCTAATGTTACATTCAGGAGACATATACATTTAATGCATCCTCACAAGTCCTCCTTAAGTCTAATTATGGGAACATATCAATTACGTATTTCACCAAACGGCCTGCAATATCTCATACGAAGCCCTCCTAATGTTACATCTAGGAGACATATACAGTTGACATATCATCACAAGTCCTCATAATGTCTAATTAAGGGAACATGTCAATTAGGCATTTCACAAAAAGTTAATAATACATGAAATTTACACTCTATCTCATACAAAATCCTCATAATGTTATATTCAGAAGACATACCTGGGTGCAATATCAATCACGTATTTCACAAAAAGTCTCCATAATGTCACATTAAGGAGACATATGAAAGTGATATCTCATTTTCTTGCGTGTTCTTTCAAGCGTTCGTAAGAGTATGATCATGATTAGTCATATTCTATCGTTCTTTACGGTTTAGTGTTGGTTGATCTGATTTCGAAATTCGATTTTGTTTTCACAAGAAAGGAGTATATCCAAAGTGCAAAAACAATGCACAAAATAAATATCCATTAACCATTTCACATGACCAACATATATTTGTGATTCAATCTTAATTTGTTAAAACATGGGTTCCCGGGCATGTTTGATGGGAAAATCTCTTATAACAAACCATAGATAGAGTTTCTTATCATGGTTGATTAAGTTATGATTAAAGTATCTTCTCGACCCAACAATTTGATGGCGCGGCAACACAATAATCAAACATAAAGGCGGAATATAGGTATGGGCCAGTTTTATGTCACTCCAGATGAAAATAGTCACGGGCCTGATCTATCAATTCGATAAACAACACCGTAGACACATGTGCACTTACAACGTATATGCAGGGCAGTCAGTAATTTACACAATATCTCATACAAAGTTCTCCTAATGTTACATTAAGGAGACATACAGTACGTGGAGAGGGTATTATCACTAAATCACCCGCAGAGTGGAGATTCCACCCAAGCAATAATTGTAAATTTGTTGCAAAGCATAACCAGCACAAACAAAGTTTCAGCCAATGGACCTCCGGGTTAAACCCGGAGGTTCATTGGCTGAAACATTGCTTGTGTTTTTTGTCGATATATACAAAATTTGAAAGTTATAGCTTGGGTGATATCTCCACTCCGCGGGTGATTTAGTTACAATCCACTCTCCACGTACTGTATATATTTCATATATCGTTACAAGTCCTCCTAATGTCTAATTACGGGGACATATGAAATTCGTATTTCACCAAAAGTTAATAATATATGAAAGGCGGTCAGCAATGTACATATTATCTTATACGCAGTCATCTTAATATTTTATTCATAATACATATATATTTGAGTTATATTGTGAAGTCCTCCTAATGTCTAATTACGGGACATATCAATCACACGTTCCACCAAAAGTCTCCCAAATGTCACATTGAGGAGACATATAAAAGTGATAATCCATGTTCCTTTCAAGTGTTCGTCAAAATATGATCATGACTGATCGTATAGTATCGTGTCGTGTTTTACGGGTTAGTATTGGTTGAACTGATTTCAAAACACGGATTTTGTTTTCACAAGAAATGAGTATCCAAAGTTAAAAAACGCCCAAAATAAAGTCCCATTAACCCGTTCACATGGCGAACAAATATTTTGGTTTGAATATTGACCAAAAGGATGGACATGTGACGGCCAATCAGCACAGTTAGAAAAAAATGAAGCCAGGCTCTCGCATGGGACAGCTTTCATGTCACTCCAGATGAAAATAATAACAAGCCAGCTGTATCAATTCGACAAACAATTCATTAGACGCTTATTCACCTACAACGTATATGGAGAATGTTCAGCAATTTACTCACACGGTCTCTTCTTTACGTTATATTCTTGAAACATGTATATATTTCACTAGCTGGTGTTACCCGGCGTTGCACGGGAGAAGATGGTTATATCAATATACCCTCAGATATGATCGGCTCAGCCGTTTTCGAAATAGGACAAGGTTACAAATTTCAAGGTCAAGGTCACCCCGTATGGGCATTACGATAAAGTCAAAATGAGCGATGGGTCAATATACCCGCACATATGAATTTTTAGCCCAATCGGCCCAGCCGGTTTCGAAACAAAAGGCCAAGGTTACCCCGCACAGGCACGCCACCCATCCCATGTTACTCGCAGGGACGAATTACCCCCGTGTACAAAATTTGAGATCGATCGGTCGAGAAATGGAGGCGTTCACCCGGAACAAAGATAGAGAGAGAGATAGAGAGATACATGTAGATACAGACATTCGAATTTATATACATGTATTAGATATATTCTAACCAGTCCTCCCTATCTACAGTCCGCCCTATCTATCTGTCTATTTACAGGAACATATTAATCACGCATTTCGTCAAAAATGCCCCCAATGTCACATCATGGAGACTCATAAAAGTGGTAACTCATTTCAACTCGTTTCGTTACTAATTCCGAAATGGCGATCACTGCAACTTCATCATAACTACTCATAGTCATATCGTATCATGTTCTATTACAGCAATTCAAATCTGTCATTCACCGCATTGGAAAATGGCGAATCATGGCAAAACCAATTTCAACCGTGCTGCAAGCATTGGGGGGAGTGGACTGGTACCTCGAATGCACCAGAAAGCTTAGGACATAACCGCATCACCAGAAGCGCCATCAGAAATTGAAGAGTGGGAATTTTCCAAATTATTCTGACAAAAAATATTTTGCTCTCGTGAATGAGACTTCATGACTTATTTGTCCACCTGTGCCCGCCGCTCATTACTCCCACCCATTGGTATTTGCAGAAACACAAGACGGAGTACTCTCTGTATGACAACTTTCAAAACAACAGTATAGTTGCAATCTGAAGGCACAAGAGACGTGTTTGTGCTGGAGTCCTCTTTGTGGAAAACATTTTGGGGAAAAGCGCTGTGTCGAGTCGACTTATGTTCCTCATTTATTTATGGATGATGTGCGAGGCGTCCTATCTGCCTTTCGAGTTTTATTTTTAGAACAAAGGCATGCTTTCAACTTGTTTTATGAATGAACCATGTCGAACACCTTCCATCAATATGCTGCGAGGATCGCCGATTCATTGGAAGAATACTTTAAGGCATAAAACTTGGTCTGAATGTTGAAGCTGCCTTTGACGGTGTTGTAGAGTCAAACCCACAAAATTTCTCAGCTTGAGCATTTGTTTAGCACATATTCACTTCCCAGAATAATACCAAATAATAATAACCTGATAATTCTATCATATATATGTTGTCATTTCAGTTACTAAAACCAATTTCATGCTCCCTTTCATGGCTTCCTTTTGTAAACTTTTCTCGGTAGTGACGTTTCAACTAGGGGAGGGATCTGGATGGGGAAACCCCATCCCGTTCCCTCCCCAGTTAGAAATCTACTATCCTACCCCCCCCCCCCCCCCCCCCCACACACACACACAATCGGAAGCTTCTAACCACGTCACTGTATTGATGTCGCCTGGGTGTAAGTTGCGGACCAATGTAGGTTGGCCGTGGCCTTAAATTGAACTCCCCACCAAACCTATTCCTAACTGTTCTTGGACACATTCGGCGACCAAGAGAGCCTACACAACCTGGCACGGCGTCTCCGTCGGCTTCTGAAATCGGTTACGGCGTGAGAGACGTATGCCTCAATCTTGACGTGGCGACTTAGCGTGCGGACATTTAGTCTAGGAACCCTCAGGTACTCTTCCTGTGGCTCCCAGACGCCCAACTAAAATAATATGTTTGCCTCAAGGACACCAATTTAGTGGGCGACGAGACGTTGCCATTGGCCTTGCATAATTAGAGCAATAGTCTTACCGCTATCATCTTCGGACATTCGTGGCCTTTTGCCTTTCAATCGAGTTGAAAATGAAATGTTGTACAATCGACCTGTTCTGTTCAAAGCTTTGATTTGGTATGGTTTTCAAGCCCATAGCGAGTGCCCCGGATGCACGCTTTGTCGAAAAATCTGTTGAAAGCATATAGCGTCTCGCGTGGTCAACGCTGACCGAACTCTAACCAAAGACACTCAGGTAGTTGTGTGTCAAATTTTACTGCATTTGGTCTACGGATAAGAAAAATTGTATTACCAAAACCGAACTTGCATTTGATTTTTCCGTAAGTATGCTTGGATAGTGTCAGGGCGACAAAGAGTACGAATGCATGTCTCAGAGGACAAACCTCAATATGGACAAAAACGTCATGAAAAGAGCCCGGACAAAACCGCATACGGACAAACCACCATATTGTAATCCTGTATGTTTTGTCGAAAATCTGTTGAAAGCATATAGCGTCTCACGCAGTCATGGATCACCGAAATCTAACCAAAGACACCCTTTATACAGAAAACCGAGGTAGCTGTGTGTCAAATTTCACTGCATTTGGTCTACGGATAATAAAATTATATTACCAAAACTGAACTTGCATTTCTTTTTTCCATAAGTATACTTGGATAATGTCAGGTCGACAAAGATTACGAATGCATGTGTACGGTGTACGGACAAAATCTCATAGAACAAACCCCCATACGGACAAAACGCCACGAAATAGCCCGGACAAAACCCCATACGCACAAAACACCATACCCCTTAATAAACAAATGGACAAAACCTCATGATGGATAAAACATCAAACTCCTCCAACTTGGGATCTCAAATAAGCTCCTGAGGTTAATTTTATCCTCCCCGAGACACAGATCAATTAAGGTCAGAGTGAACCGGGAAATCGTCAGGGAGGTTCAGACAAGGCCGGGACGCCTAAGAGACCTGTACTCAGTCCCCTAATCTTTATCGTTTACGCCACGTACCTCCATGAGGTTGGGGAAAACTATGTTGAACTCTCCAAATTCGCCAACGTCCTGGGCATCTGAACTGCCAGTCGCATAGAAAGTATGATTGAGAATCGATTCCTGGGCGCATTAGACGACCAGGAAGAATTGTGGTCGAAATGGAGAATAAAACTTAATGTGTCAAAATCGCAGTTAGTTAAATCAACAAACGTGAATAGTCAATCCCTGTAACAAGATCACGAGTTGCGAGGAAGCACGATTTCAGGGCATAACAGTTGGTAGAAAACTTACCCTCAAACCTTTCTGCCATAAATTAACCAGCAGAGTAGTAGCCCGATTACGTCTGCTCAAATATCTCAAGGGGACCGGGGATGGGGCTGTTAGAGAAACCATCCTCAAAACCTACTCCCCATAGGTACAGTCAGGGTCTCAATCCCGGCCATGACTCCCTCCATACCGCCATTAACCGATCAAGGGCTTCACGTCACCGACATGACTCAAGCACCACTAACCTATAAGTTAAGGTCAACTACGGCTGACCTGGGCCAGTCACCTGTTGTACCTTGCGGTTGATACTGCCACCAAAGTGGAGATGGTACAGCGATTACGTAGGAACTAGGCTCGAAAAAGGCAATAATCTCTGAGCTAAAAGTCAAGAAGCTATGTGATGGTCTATGAATTAGGAGTGAAATATCCATATGTTCCCAAGTGTTAGAAGTAAAGTGCATCCATTTTGCACTAGTACACAAGCAAATGTCGGTACTTCTGGCATGTGCATATGTGTTGTGTACGTCGTCTGGAAGATGCAGACTTGAACATAACCACATCTCAGAAAGACAATAATAGCACCGGGAGCCAAGCATAAGACTAAGACTGAATGCCAAGTCTTCGGAATGGTAGAATTATGTGTGATAAAACTTAAAATAGTTTTAGTCGAGATCCACAACAGGACATATATTAACATTGAACTTGTGAGACACGAATAGCAAGATCCGTAGTTTTGTATACAGTAGTGCAGTGATATGAGACTCTGGTAGTAGTAGGTAGAGAGACCCTGATAGCAGTAGGGCTATCGGTTTGTCATCTATCGATAATGATCTCTTCGATTCTGATCCATACGCAGCAGTCCCAAAAGTACCCACACCTCTCAAACCAGTGGTCACCGTGAGCTTTCAACCATTGGCTATCGTACGAGTGATTGCTAAATGTTTCCGAAATGCCCAGAGGAGGGAGAAGTCACTCGAATCATGTAACAGTTCTAACAGCTCTTAATCACATTCGGACACCACACAATTGATATCATGTAAGAAAGATTAATATGTTTGGACAGATGGTGCATTGGGATAATTTGAATGTAGCAAGCTGATTGCCTTATTAATATTGATCGATCGATTTGATTGGTCGATTCTATCACATTGAGGCAGAGAGAACTGTCTATGATCACGCATCCCCTAGACACATCACAACACGGCAAGTGATTGGTGGATTGGTAGCCAGAACAGGGTCTCGAACAGGCAGGGTTCTATTGTTGATATATCGCCTAGGATATTTATGGGTGGTAGGCGGTTGTGTGCAGGCTAAAAGATGGAATTTCTTTAACGCCTGCTAGCCAAATGTATGCGAGAAAACACTAATTTAAAGATTTTGTATGCTCACTTTCACCTATGTCTGTCATTGATGGGATATTTCTGGTAATTTCCCTACAACCGAACACACTAAGAACACACCTCGAACCATTGCAAGTCTTCCGCTCCTATAGCAACACGTAACACAACAGAAAACAATATGTGACCCCAATCATCGAAAATGATCGATGGAAGTATGCATCAAAATTACAACACGCACTGCATAGGCAGAGAAACTCTACCATTACCAGGGTATATACTCACAACATTGCTGGTTATGCACGATACCACAAAAACTCATGTGATATATAGTATGCATCACAACCATGGCGTCATTTCCAAGGTCAAAAGATGGATCAATAGAAATAGGAACGAAAAGACAATGCCAGTTTTTTATCAATCAAAATGAAAATAGTAGCGGTCCAGCTACAAAGAACTCGTTAGATACATATGCACTTTAAACGTTTATGGGGGCGGCCTGCAATATCTCATACGAAGTCCTCCTAATGTTACATTTAGGAGACATATACATTTGATATATCATCACATGCCCTCATAATGTCTAATTAAGAGAACATGTCAATTATGCATTTCACCAAAAGTTAATAATACATGAAATTTACACTCTATCTCATACGAAATCCTCATAATGTTATATTCAGAAGACATACATTTGTGCAATATATTGAGAACTCCTTCTACTGTCTAACTATGTGAACATATCAATCACGTATTTCACAAGAAGTCTCCATACTGTCACATTAAGGAGACCTATGAAAGCGATATCCCGTTCATCTCGGTTTGTTGTTTGTTCCTTTCAAGCGTTCATCAGAACTTCAGAATATGATCATGATTAGTCATGTTCTATCGTTCAATCTTCATTTGTAAAAGGATGCATGCCCGGGCATGTTTGAGGGGAAAAACACTTGTAACAAACCAGAAATAGAGTTTCTTAATCATGGTTGATTAAGTTAGGATTAAAGTATATTCTCGAGCCAACAAAATGGACATTTGACGTCGCGGCAATACAATAATCAAACATAAAGGCAAAATCTAGGTATGGGTCAGTTTTATGTCACACCTGATGAAAATAGTTAGGGGCCTACTCTATCAATTCGGTAAAAAACACCGTAGACACATGTGCACTTACAACGTATATGAAGGATAATCAGTAATTTACACGATATATCATACAAAGTCCTCCTAATGTTACATTAAGGAGACATATACATTCAATATATCGCCACAAGTCTTCCTAATGTCTATCTACGAGGACCTGTGAAATGTGTATTTCACCAAAAGTTAATAATATATGAATGGCGGTCAACAATTTATACAATATCTTATACGCAGTCCTCTTAATATTTTATTCGTAAAACATATATATTTCAGTTATATTTTGAAGTCCTCCTAATGTCTAATTACAGGAACATATCAATCACGTGTTTCACCAAAAGTCCACCTATTGTCGCATAAAGGAGACATATAAAAGTGTTAATCCATTTCATCTCGATTTGTTAATTGTTCCTTTCAAGTATTCGTCCGAATGTGATCCTGACTGATCGTATCGTATAGTGTCGCATCGTGTTTTGCGGTTTGGCATTCGTTGAACTGATTTAAAAACACAGATTTTGTTTTCACAAGAAATGAGTATATCCAGAGTTAAAAAAACGCTCAGAATAAAGTCCCATTAACCCGTTCACGTGGCGAACAGACATTTTGGTTTCAATATTGACCAAAAAGATGGATATATGATGGTCAGTCAATACAGTTATACAAAGTAAAGCCAGAATCTCGCATGGGCCAGCTCTCATGTCACTCCAGATGAAAATAGTTACGAGCCAGCCGTATCAATTCAACAAACAATTTGTTAGACGCATATTCACTTACAACCTATACGAAGGGCGGCCAGCAATTTATACAATATGTCATAGGAAGTCCTCCTAATGTTACATTCAGGACACATATACATTTCATGCGTCCTCACAAGTCCTCCTTAAGTCTAATTACGTATTTCTCCAAACCTTAATGATATATGAAAGGCCGCCAGCAATTTACACAATATCTGATACGTTTTATTTATAAGGCACATACATTTCAAATATATTGTGAAGTCCTCCTAATATCTAATTACGTGAGCATATCAATCACGTGTTTCAGCAAAAGACTCGCTAATATCACATTACCCCGTGGGGGACGTTACCTCATATTTCATGGGTATAAGTACAGCATAAAGTCGCGAAGTAATGAGTGAGGAAATTGGCGGTGCTCCCAGCATAGTCGTGGTTGCCCTGGAACCATCAATACGCTGAATGACATTGTTACATCCTACAACAACCCCCACAACCACACAGCAGACATTGAAAAAATAGCAGTTGACGAGTTTCTCGCCAAAATGAAAGAAACTATACAGAAAGAATCTAAAACCGTCTCAGCCATATATCAGGAGGAAATAGGAAGTAAGTATCAAACTATTTTATGTATATATATCCAAACATTATAGTTAGTTAGAGAGAGAGAGAGAGAGAGAGAGAGAGAGAAGAGAGAGAGTGAGAGAGAGAGAGAGAGAGAGAGAGAGAGAGAGAGGAATAAACATCTCTCTCTCTCCCCCTCTCTCTCTCTCTCTCTGTCTCTGTCTCTCACTCTCACAAAGGCAACTTTCATGTGCTGAAATTTATTTTTGTGATGGGACGTCCAGATGTTTTCCAACAGTTGTACACAGTGCACGCTTTCGTTGGCAACAAGATGTGCCCATTAGTTTTTGGTCTGTTGCCAAATAAATCCCAGGCTACATATGAACGCTTCTTTCGCCTTCTTGTGGACAATTCTAGGATGGCAGGAATCAATCTAGTGCCAAGACAATTTTTCACAGACTACGAGAAAGCGGCACAAAATGCTATCCAGAGCATTTTTCCAGCTGTGGAACTAAAAGGGTGTTTCTTTCATTATGGACAGGCTGTATGGAGAAATGCCCAAAAGTGTGGTCTGAAGACGCTGTACCAGGACAATGAAGAAGTTAAATCCTTGGTGAGACGTGCAATTGCGTTACCTCTGTTTCCAGTTGAAAGTGTTAGTGATGTGTGGTGGTCTGTTCTAGAAGAAGCACCAGAGGGTACAAACATTGAACAGTTCACTGACTATGTTACTACATACTGGGTCGAAGGTGACCATGGACGTTGTATGTGGTCCATAATGTGGAACCCTTTTGACACGCTTGTACCCCGTACCACTAACCACATCGAAGGGTGGCACAGAAAGCTGAGTCTTTTTTATTGCTGGCTCCCACCCCAACTTGTATCGCATGATTGAATTCATTAAGAAGGAACAAGCTTACCAGGAAGCAACGGTATTACAACTGAATGCTGGCAGGAGACTTCAACCACGGAAGAAAAAGTACAGCAAAATTGACAATTCCATTGATCATTTCAAGAGAAAGTTTCTCAGTGGTGATATAGGACTACTACGCTATTTAGATTCTGTGTCGCATCTAACTGGATATTGAAGTGGTATGTACTCTATTTATTATTATTATATTTATTATACGGCAGTAGAAAAGTTAATATCAATCAATAAATTTATCAATTTTACAAGCAAACCTTGTACTTTATTAGATAACGACTATAGTCGGCAACTCTTTGATCACAAGGTAGTTCACACCTTACTCCGAAACAATGCCAACCGGCTAAGTGAGACGACGCCTAATAAAAGTGTTAATCCATATTATCTCGCTTTGTTGCTTGCTCCTTCCAAGCGTTTGCCAGAATCTGACCATCACTGGATTGTATTGTATTGTGTTTTATGGTTTAGTGTTGGTTGAACTGATTTCGAAACACGACTTTGCTTTCACAATAATCGAATATATCCAAAGTACTAAAAAATCGTAGAAAATAAATGAAATCCCATTAATCAGTTCACGTGGCGAATAAATAAAGGCGGGATTTTGTATGGGCCAGTTTTTTATCAATCAAAATGAAAATAGTGTAGCGGTCGAGGTATAAAGGACATTTGCCAACCAGCCTGGTTGGTCCGCATCTTTTAGTCTCGTGGTAAATCAGTCGCTTTGTGCGCTAAAGGTCGACACTTCAAACCACGGCTCCCGCACTTATCTCTCCTCCTGTTACATTTGGGGGTTCGTCCGATCCTCAGTAGTTGGTGGCGTTGTGAAAGCTGTGGTGAAGTATGGTGGATTTTTCGACCGCTCTGAGGTGGAATATGGGGTGAGATTCACGGTGTGTGAATCTCAAAAAGAAGAAGTGAGTAGTGTAGCGGTCGAGGTATAAAGACCATTTACCAACCAGCCTAGTTGGTGCTGATCCCTTAGTCTCATGGTAAATCGGTCGTTTTGTGTGCTACAGTTAAAACTAGAAGTCCTGTCCTGAAATGCGCGCAAATAGCACGTGGATCTGCGTGCTAATCTACACGCCATGACCATGGTAAGGCTATCGAATTCTGTACATATGGCCTGTGCACAAGCAATGTTTCAGCCAATGGACCTCCGGGAAACCCGGAGGTCCATTGGCAGAAACATTGCCTGTGTTTGCTATGAGTAACTAGGAGAACCTGCTGTGCTTTGGATGCCATTCGATCATGCAATTGCGCGCAATTTCTACGCTCAATTAAGCCTAGATAAGCGCACAGTTCGTGACAGGACTTCCAGTTTTAACTGTGAAGGTCGACGGTTCTAACCCCGGCTCCCACACGTTACAATAGTAGCGGTCCAGCTACAAACAACTCATTAGACACATATGCACTTTCAACGTTTATGGAGGGCGGCCTGCAATATCTCATACGAAGTCCCCCTAATGTTACATTCAGGAGACATATACATTTGATATATCATCACAAGTCCTCCTAATGTCTAATTAAGGGATCACTTCAATTAGGCATTTAACCAAAAGTTAATAATACATGAAATTTACACTCTATCTCATACGAAATCCTCATAATGTTATATTCAGAAGACATACCTATGTGCAATATATTTAGAATTCCTTTCTAGTGTCTAACTATATGAATATATCAATCACGTATTTCACAAGAAGTCTCCCTAATGTCACATTAAGGAAACATATGAAAGTGATATCCTGTTCATCTCGTTTTGTTGTTTGTTCTTTCCAGCGTTCGTCAGAATATGGTCATGATTAGTCATATCGTATCGTTCTTTAAGGTCTAGTGTTGGTTTATCTGATTTCAAAACACGATTTTGTTTTCACAAGAAAGGAGAATAACCAAAGTGCAGAAACAACGCACAAAATAAATGTCCATTAATCAGTTCACGTGACCAACAGATATTTGGGATTCAATCTTAAGGAGGAATCTAGGTATGGCCCAGTTTTATGTCACTCCAGATGAAAATAGTCACGGGCCTCATCTATCAATTCGATAAACAACACCGTAGACACATGTGCACTTACAACGTATATGAAGGGCAGTCAGTAATTTTCACAATATCTCATACAAAGTCCTCCTAATGTTACATTAAAGAGACATATACATTTAATATATCATCACAAGTCCGCCTAATGTCTAATTACGGGGACATATGAAATACGTATTTCCGCAAAAGTTAATAATATATGAAAAGCGGTCAGCAATTTACATAATATCTTATATGCAGTCATCTTAATATTTTATTCATAACACAAATATATTTCAATTATATTGTGAAGTCCTCCTAATGCGTTGACGTTGTCTGAGTATGTTGTGGACCAATATAGGGTCGCCGTGGCCTTAAATTTAACTCCCCAACCGATTCCTAACTGTTCTTGGACACATTCGGCGACCATGAGTGCCTACAACCTGGGACGGCGTCTCCGTCACCATCTGAAATCGGTTACGGTGTGAGAGACGTGTACCTCAATACTGACGTGGCGACTTAGCGCGCGACATTTCGTATGGGGACGCTCAGGTAATCTTCCTGTGGCTCCCAGACGCCCGATGAAAAAAACTATTTTTTACTCAAGGACACCAATTTAGTGGGCGACGAGGCGTGGCGACTGGCCCTGCTTAATTAGAGCAATAGTCCTATCCCTATGAACTTCGAACATTTGTGGCCTTTTGCCTTTCAATCGAGTTGAAATGAAATGTTGTACAATCGACCTGTACTGTTCAAAGCCTCGATTTGGTATGGTTTTCAAGCCCATAGCGAGTGCCCCGGATGCACGCTTTGTCGAAAAATCTGTTGAAAGCATATACCGTCTCACGTGGACATGGTTGACCGAATTTTAACCAAAAACACTCTTTATACAGAAAACTGAGGTTGCTGTGTGTCAATTTTTTGTGCATTTGGTCTACGGATAAAAAAATTATATTACCAAAATTGAACTTGCATTCATTTTTCCGTAAGTATACTTGGATAATGTCAAGGTGACAAAGAATGCATGTGTACGGAGCGCGGACAAAATCTCATAGGACACACCCCCATACTGACAAAACAGCATGGAAAGAGCCCGGACAAAACCCCATACGGACAAAACCCCATACCCCTTAATAATCAAATGGACAAAACCTCATGATGGATAAAAAAACCCCATCAAACCCTCCATCTTGGGTTCTCAAATAGTCTCTGCTGAGGTTAGTTTTATCCTCCCCGAGAGACAGATCAGTTTAGGTCAGAGTGAACCCGGAAATCATCACCTGTACTCAGCCCCCTACTCTTTATCGTTTACGTTACGTACCTCCATGAGGTTGGGGAAAGCTATGTCGAGCTCTCCAAATTCGCCAACGCCCTGGGCAACTGGACTGTCATTCGCATAGAGAGTATGATTGAGAATCGACTCCTGGACGCATTGGACGACCTGGAAGAATTGTGGTCGAAATGGAGAATAAAACTTAATGTGTCAAAATCGCAGTTAGGTAAATCAACAAACGTGAATAGCCAATCCCTATAACAGGGGAACTCTTCGGAAAGAGGATCATGAGCTGCGAGGAAGCACGATTTCAGGGCATAACAGTTGGTAGAAAACTGACCCTCAAACCTTTCTGCCATAAATTAACCAGCAGAGCAGAAGCCCACATGTGTCTGCTCAAAGATCTCAAGGGAACCGGGCGGAAGTGGGGGGGGGGGGGGGGAGGAGGGGGTTGTTGTTAGAGAAACCATCCTCAAACCATTCTCGCCATAGGTACATTAAGGGTCTCAATCACGGCCATGACTCCCTCAATACCGCTTGTAACCAATCAAGAGCTTAACGTCCCCGACATGACTCACGCACCTCTAACCTATAAGCTAAGGTCAACTACGACCCGCCTGCCTTGGCCCCTCTAGTCCAACTTCAGCGCTGGCTGTGTCTCCAAGGTTGTCATATAAACCCCGTCACTGTCAGACAGGATTACAGTTTCTTGCGTTCCGCTCACTCTCTCCTCGACCGTCCTTGGGATGGGCTGGCTGCGCCTGGTGGCCCAGTCGGACAGGTCCAGGGACCTCAAAACGCGCAATCGTACCTAACACGATTAACATCGCTGATGGGATGAAAGAAAAATTAGATTTCCGATGGCGACCAGGTAAGATATTGCGACCAGACCCCTTTCACCCCTCAATTGTGATTTAGTCTTCGGGCGTCAGTAATTTTGAACGCCAGTCTGCAAATGTTTGTCCTAACAGGATGTGATGCTTGTGTCAATGTGACCAGCGTTAGTATACTCGATCTATGGTGATTATAAGATCGTTTGAAAATGAAAATACGAACACGTACCCAAGCTGATGTTTCGGGGGTTTCCTTCCGAGATAATTATCAATTTTCACATTATCAAGTTCAAGGGTAGCTATCAAATTCGATTCAAAAGATAGAGACGTCAAACCGATTAACGATAATTCGGCCGGTACAAGTGTTAACTAGATGGGGTGATCGTGAGGTAAGACATTTTTAATTAATTAAATATGTTCAGGAATAACAGTTTAGGTTTTGGAAACATTGGTTTACATTGACACGGGTCTCCCTAATACTACAATAAGGAGACTTACATGATATCAATATAGGAAAGTCTCCGTAATGTATGTTTTGGGGAAAGAAAACATTAAGGGGACGGTATTAGGGAGACATAGGTAATATATCTGGACTTTGCCGTCATACCATGCATTTTCGCCCAATTATAACATAACTGTGTTGAAAGGGTTAATAATGGTTAAAGGTTTGTCTGTAGTGTGCATAGAAAGCAAAGTCCCCCTAAGTGAGGTTTTTTCACCAAGTCCCCCGATGTATGAAACAGGGTTATATATATACCTATACCTTGAATGGAACGAGAGCATTCTGTAATGAGTTTTGCAGTTGGCACCTTCTTTCACTCAAAGGTCAATATATACACGTATAATGTTAATACTATTGACTGTCACATTACGCTCTATGATACGTTGTAAACACCCAATCTTAACTCATACCTAGAGTTGTGTACCCTTTTTGATATCCTGCCCCCTTGCCCTCCGATGCTTTCCAGCACCCTTGGAATATCATGAGAGCTGGAGTAAATTGCCGACCAACATTTTTCGACAAGCCTTGGGCACGCAGGTGCGGAAATCGTATTACAGTATTTAAATCATACTAATAATGTATGTAGTCTCTATTCGTGTCTCTATTCATTTAACCACAGCTGAAGGTACATATGCATCGTAAACAAGCACTGCCAGTAAAACAATGTCTGTTTGTTAGTCTGGGGATATTATACATGTACATGTTAAACTCTCACTGGAAGCTTCTCACGTATATAATGTTTAATGTCTCTGGAGATAATACATGTACATGTAAAACTCTCACAGAAACCTTCTCGAGTCCGTAAGTGCTAAGTGGGTTATCACAACATCAGGGTTCGATTTAATTTTTAAAAACTGAATAGCAGTTTACTAATTTGAATAAATTTGGGTTGGGCATTTCCTATTATTTACAGGATTTTCTCTTTGAAATTGATTAGCTATACATGAACATGCACAGTACATATAAATGTATAATGCCTGGAGATACATGTAATACATGTTCACGTAAAGCTCTGAAAGCTTCTCCAGTGTATGATGTTTGATGTCTGGAGATAATACATGTGCATGTAAAGTGCTTAGCCTCTTACAGAAAGCTTTTCTAGTATGCATGTACATGTATAATGCCATACAGTACATGTAATACATGTTCAGGCAGGCCTGGCAATCTAGAAAATCAAGGAGTGCAAAACAAATTGCCTTGGAGTGCACTTGCACCTGAAATTTTCAATGCAAAAATTTGTATGCTATTTTGATTATATTCACTTCAAAGTATTAATATTGGGACTGAAAAATTGTACCACATTCTGCTACATAGTGGAAAAAGTGGCGCACACACATCTCATTATTCCAAATGTTGCATTCAATTCTTTTGTGACTCTCTTCTACACTCAAAATGCAAAGAAATGCAACACAGAATGGGTCGTGAATTATTGCGAATCAATGCAACACTGACAAATTGTCCACTGAGTTCCAATGTGTTCTCTGTGCCTACTGGCACAGAGAACACATTGGAACTCAGGGGACGAAATGATAATAGATTTTAAAGGCAGTCCCAAACAGGTCTGGCATTCCAGAAAATCAAAAGGTGCAAAAAATTAAATTGCCCTCTTCATTTTTTTTTCTAGGCGTGCAGCACTCCTGCACTCCTAAAGAATGCCAAGCCTGTTGACAGAAAGCTTCTCCAGTATATAACGTCTAATGTCTGAAGATAATACATGCGGGTCTGGAATTTTAAAAGTACAAGGGCTCCCCTAAACCTGCGCCATGAGAGCTACATGTATTCTATACTTAAGTCAGTTATTAATAAGGAAATTGAATTTGAAGGTTTAATGAGAGCTATTACAGCTCTTAAGGAGAGTAATTATGACTCTCCTTAAATTGAATTTGCAGGAGACATGGATGGGGAGCTATACATGTAGCTCCCCTCAAAGACCAGGCCTGATACATGTGCACATAAAGGTCTCAGAGAAATCGTATCCAGTATATAATGTCTGGAGATAATACATGTATTCTATACATGTACAGTTCGTGGAGAGTGGATTGTACGTAGATCACCCGCGGAGTGGAGTTATCACCCATGCTATAACTTTCAAATTTTGTACATACTAGTATCGACAAAAAAACACAAGCAATGTTTCAGCTAATGGACCTCCGGGTTTAACCCGGAGGTCTCTTACATGTAGCTTAAACTTTGCTTGTGCTGGTTATGCTTTGCAACAAATTTGCAATTATTGCTTGGGTGGATTCTCCACTCTGTGGGTGATTTAGTGATAATACACTCTCCAAGTACTGTATGTGTCAAGTATGAAATTATAGGTGGTTAGTGTAGCCGTTTTAGTTACTTCGGACCTACTTGTACATGTAACTGGAGTTGTCAATTGTACATGTATTTATTGGTGTTTAATTCTTAACCCACTGAGTATTTGTTTTAATATTCTTCATCAAATCTAGTAATGGCTGCTGTAAAGCAGCCATTACTAGATTTGATGAAAAATTCATACAAATTTCACTCAAGACATCATTGGTTAAAAAGTCCATTCACGTCACAGGGTGGAAAACTGGTTAAATATGCCCAAATTATACACATTTCACTGGTAAGATATCTTGTGTCCTGGGCAGGAATATCCGCCAACAGTATGTAAGGTGTTAACCCTTTATCTAACACGAAAATCAGACGACACTTGCAAATAAAATTCTTGAATAATTATTTTTTTCTCAAAAACAAACAGTTGCTAGAAGAGGGGTAAGCTATGTTTTTGAGACAGAAATAAAAAAAATAAGGAAAATTAAATGGTGATTTTTTGAATAGCGCTGGCTGGTTTTGGCCGTTACATGTACGTTGGATAAAGGGTCAAGATTACTTTCAACATCTTTGGCTACATCATGACCACAACATAGGTATGAAGTCAAGTTTAGCCTATCATTTATATCAGTGCTGCCTACTTTAGAGAACTTAGACGCTAAGCATTGGTTCCAGGTCCTACATGTATTTTACAAGTAAACTGCTCGACTTCCAGGTGTTCCCACAGGAGGGGTTGGATCCGGGAGGATTGATGCCAAAAGATGTACGCGTGACACAGACGGACAATATTCTATACTCTAGAGAGTATCATACAGAGAGTATCAGAATACATTACCAGAAATAATCAGAGTGGAAACTCCACTTTCCATGTGTTTCAGTGGTAATTCACTTCTAAAACATGAGGAAAGTAGCATTTCCACTCAGTTAATTTATTTATTGATTTTTAAGGTGATACATTTCTGCACAAGAGCTAATCCTGACCACAGCATTGGATATGTAGTCAGATTTGTTTATTTATTGGGTTTTTTTTTACACTTTTGACACCCAGGGTCACCTCATGTCGAACAGTTTTATAGGTGGAGGAAGCCAGGGTACCCGGAAAGAACCATTGTGCAGCGGCAAACAAATGTCAGACCCCTCCCCCCCCCCCAATCGACTACACGACGCATGCAGGGTTAGCACTGGCTCAATTTGGCAGAAGACAAGTGCGCCATTGACATGCAGTACGCCTTAGACATAAGGACACCCGAGTCCCCATGTGGGTAATCGTGATTAAGTGCCTTGCCCAAGGACAACACGGTTGCCCCTGGCGGGAATCGAACTGTGAACATTTCGGTTTGAAGTTCAATGCCGTAATCTGTGACTGAGCCACCACGCTCCCATAAAGTCAAATCCAGCCAATCCCTTATACCCATGCTGCCATTTTAGAGGACTTCCGCCCCAGGCATTGGTGACCAGGTCCTACATGTACTTTACAAGTGAAACAGCTGAAGATAAAAATTCAACAATTCTGTCAAAACTCAGAAAAACTTGTAAAATATTCAATAGTTTAAGTCCCTGCACAGAGAATTATTTATTTATTTATTTATTTATTTATTTATTTATTTATTTATTTATTTATTTATTTATTTATTTATTTATTTTATTTATTTATTTATTTACTGGTGTTTAAGGTCACATGCTTATGCACAACGGCTAATCGTGACCGGGCAGTTTTACGGGTGGAGGATGCCGGCTTACCCCAGGCATTGGTGACTTGGTACTACTTTACAAGTAAACAGAGCTTGTTTACCACAGTACCCACGGGGGATCCACTCAAGATAAAAATTCTACAATTCTGTCAAAACCCAGAAATATCAAATTACCAAAATTTCAAGCAATAAATTTTTCACATAATACAAGGAATTTAACCGATTCATTATTGTCTGACTAAATAATGATCTGGCTAAATCCCCAGATGGATTTTGGGAAATACTTGCAGTCTGAAATTTTATTCCTTAATTTGGTACATGTGGAAGCCAGATGATTCAAGTAATTTTCAGTTCATGGGCCACTTAGCAATCTGCAAAAAATGTAAATTGATGGTCCGTGAACTGGTAATTTGTAACCTTATTGACCTACTCCTTTACCCCCCCCCCCTTCAGGGCGGGGGGGGGATGGGGCGTGAACCTTCTACCACATTGTACTTCATGTTACGTCTGGGGAATTCTATTTATTTTTTGTTGCCTTATATTTATTTATGTATGTGTTCAAGTTCATATTTCCACATTCTGCATATTGACTAATCGTGACAACATGGATATATTTATTGGTGTCACATATTCCTGCACAATGGTTATGTGCGTTTGCTTGACTGCAATATGGATATAAAGTCAGGTCCAGTCTATCGTTTTTATCCATGTTGCCCATTTTTTAGGACTTCCACCCCAGACATTGGTTACACTCTAAAATCAGTTGGGTTAAAAATCAACCCAAATCGACTGGGTTGAGTGAATATGAACCCAATTGGGTTCATATTCACTCAACCCAGTCGATTTGGGTTGATTTTTAACCCAACTGATTTTAGAGTGTACCATGTCCTACTTTACCAGTAAAACAAAGCTCGTTTATCACAGTAATTTAAACAAGCAATACCCCTCACTTCCCTGGATTCCTACGGGAGATGTGCTCCCTCATAATATGGTAACACTTGACAAGTTTACATCCGATAGACATATGAGCAGTCAAGACTTCACACTAAACCGTCAGCTAGTCAAGTAAAAAGCCAATCCATGTATGTTGGAACATGTGTTCTATATGTACAACAGGCCTTTAGATTACCCCAATTTCTACACCATTAACAGGTGTCCCCAAATTAGAGAAGGTGTGATGAAGGCATCAAGATATATAAATTCTGTGTCTATTCTGCATTTTAGAATAACTTCCATCATAATATGACCATAAAAACACAAAGAAACGCATGACAATAAAACATAACTGGATAAAACTGTTATTTCTGGTTTTAATGTCCCCAAATTAGGACAAAACGGTGTGCCCAAAAATTTTACGCCTGTGTCTAACATGAACACATCAAAACAATTACATGTAGGCCCTTAGGCATTGCAACTCGGGTAAATATATCTTACAGTTAAAACTAAAGTCCTACCCTGCCTTGTGTAGACAAATTACAGAAGGTGTGAAGGCATCAAGATTTATAAATTCTGTGTCTATTCTGCATTTTAGAATAACTTCCATCACAATATGACCATAAAAACACAAAGAAAGGCATGACATAAAATATAACTGGATAAAACTGTATTTTCTGGTTTTAATGTCCCCAAATTAGGACAAAACGGTGTGCCCAAACATTTTACGCCTGTGTCTGACATGGACACATCAAAACAATTACATGCAGGCTCTTAGGCATTGCAACTCGGGTAATATATCTTACAGTTAAAACTAAAGTCCTACCCTGCCTTGTGTAGACAAATTACAGAAGGTGTGAAGGCATCAAGATTTATAAATTCTGTGTCTATTCTGCATTTTAGAATAACTTCCATCATAATATGACCATAAAAACACAAAGAAAGGCATGACATAAAATATAACTGGATAAAACTGTTATTTCTGGTTTTAATGTCCCCAAATTAGGACAAAACGGTGTGCCCAAACATTTTACGCCTGTGTCTGACATGGACACATCAAAACAATTACATGCAGGCTCTTAGGCATTGCAACTCGGGTAAATATATCTTACAATTACAACTAAAGTCCTGCCCTGCCTTGTGTAGACAAAGCATGTTAGATTGGGATCCGCAAGTACACAGAAGAAGTCTCCTTGGTTACGAATCGAAATTAAGTATTTTTATTGTTTACTAATCATATATATTTCATTTTCAGGTTATTTTATTCAAATTTGTGGGGGAGTTAGTTTAGTATACTAACTGGGACAAAGTTAGGAGGTCTTAAATAAAACCGTGAGCGCTAAGTTGTCGAACGGTTCGTCGTGTTGCCTTTTGTCGCGTGTGTACAGTTTTCCCTGTCCGATCGCGTAATTTTGTCTTGATGATGGCGAGCAAGTCTGTTCAGACGGAGGTAAGTATGGAGGTAAATATGTGTAATATCGCGGTCCAGGTCAACGGTGCCAACGGGGTAAGTATTGGTGTGCAGACAGAGGTCACTGGGGGTGTCGATCGGAGCCGGGTTGGTGGGGCCACCGATGGCGATATTGGGCTAGAAGTTTGTAAACAGTGTTCTATGATGTATGGGGACTGTCGCTCGGTGGGATATGGAGAGGTATGTGCAAACTGTCAGGAAATCCTCCGCCTACTTGAGACAATTGTTAAGTTTGAGGGGGAGATTGCTGAGCTGAAGGGAAAACTTGGTAGGGCGGGGCTGTCTGGAGTTACGCCTGTGAAAGTGGCTTTCCGAGAAGGATGGAAGGTTGTCGGTGGTTCCAAGAGGAAACATGGGGGTAGAACCTTTGATGTGAATGAGGTAGGTGATGAGGTGGGGGCTGCTAGAAAAGTACGTAGGACAGATGAGGGGGGCCCAGGCCGGAGCAATGCTGTAAAGCGTTTGGCGTGGACTATCAAAAGTGGTAGGAAAGGGGGGCCAGAGAAGCAGGTAGATAGGGGTGTAAAGTCCAAAGGCAGTGGGGAGTGCAGCACCAGAAACAGATTTGATGTGCTCGATTCGGAAGAGACAGAGGGGGAGATGGAGGTAGTTGCAACAGATAGTAGCTTGGGGTCTAGGCCAGGAAAAAGGAGGAGGGATCCGGAGGAAGACCAGGGGAGTAGTCCAGGTAGCTCAGGGCCTGGAAAGAGACGGAGGGACAAGGATAGGAGTAATCCTAGGTCAAAGATACCGATACCGATATTGATTCCGAGTGGGGCTGTTGGAGAGGAAGAGGACGCTGTAAACAATAGGAGACTAGAGGAGATAAATAGGGCGAGGTCCAAAAGTAAGTTGGTGGTTGCGGGAAGTAGCATAGTTCGGGGGATCGACAAGGTTGTCTGTGGTCCGGACAGTAAAAATAGAACAGTTCTGTGCTTTCCGGGGGCTAAAGTGGAGGACCTGAGGGATAGAGTGGACGGTATTGTAGCTGGGTCGGGGCCTGATCCGGTAGTGGTATTACATGTGGGGTCCAATAACATCAGGGAGAGGAAATCAGTTCGTTTGGTGGACACATACAAGGACCTAATTAGTAAGCTACTTAGCAGGAATGCTCGGATAATCGTTTCAGGGTTGCTCCCCGTTATGGGTGGTGGGAATGAGAGGAACTCGCGGATTATGGCACTAAACGAGGAGCTGGGAGAGCACTGCAAAGACTTGGGAGTACATTTCATTGACCACTGGGATTCATTCTGGGGACAAGGAGAGTTGTATGGGCGAGACGGATTGCATTTAAGTAGGATGGGTACAGACCTGTTGGGCCAAAAAATCTTACAGGTGGCTGGGCCTTTTTTGGAGAAAAGGGGGGTAGGGGACCACAGCCGGTAACCCAGAGTGGCACAAATGCTGGGAACATAGGAAGAACAACAAACATGCACAATACAGGGGCATACCAGGGTTATAATAATGTGCCAGTGATGACAAAAAAACAAAGATTCATTAAGTTTGGGTACTGCAACATCCAGGGTCTGCACAAGAAAGTAAGCGAAATATCAACAATGATGGACGAAGGAGACTTTGATATAATGGGTCTAACTGAGACGTGGATACGACGGGATGAGCGGGTTGATCAGATGAAGGGTTGCGTGTGGATAGGAGCTGGGCGAACTGAGGGTCAGAAACGGGGTGGGGGTGTTGGCATCTACGCTAAAGAGGAATTACAGCCCTCATTGATTACAGATCTCACAGAAGCAAGGACTCAGATTCCAGTATCCAACGAAATAGTCTGGGCAAAAATCAAGTTAGGAAGCAGGAGTGTTGCCGTTGGTGTTGTATACTTAGCAGTGGAGGGAAGTAAGCCCGAGTGGAATGATTCAATATATACAACTCTTAGATCGAATATCACAGAGCTTGGGAGCAGAGGGTTCAGTATTGTCCTAATGGGGGACTTCAATGGGCACATCGGGGATAAGGAGGAGGGCATACAGGGAGGTGATGGGAAAATTAACACGAATGGGAGGAAGATGTTGGACCTATCAAAAGAGCTTGGTTTAAAGATCCTGAACAGGGATGCGAAATGTAAGGGTAAATGGACCTGGGAGAGGAACGATAAGAAAACAATAATTGATTATATACTCACTGACATTAGCATATGGAGGGAGGTTATAGATGTAGAAATAGATGACGAGGGAAAAAATGACTTGGGTAGTGATCACAACCTGATAACAGTTAAGATTATGGGCAAAAAGACGAATAGAGACAGAAATACCTTCAAGGAAGTTTGGGGACTAAAACAAGGAGTCGACTGGAAGCAGTTTCGGGAAAAACTAAAACCAAATCTTGAATGTATACCTAGGGATGCAAATGTCCAGAGTATTTCAGATGGCATAGTAAATAGCCTAACAGAGGCAGGGAAGGAGTGTATAGGAAGGGTGAGGGTCCCAACGAGAGAGCTTGGATACAGGGTTAACGAGGGACTGAAAAAGGCTATAAAAGAAAGGAAGGTAAAATGCGCTGCTTACAGAAGAAGTAGGAAGCTTAAAGGGGTGGATAACAATGACACGAGACTAATGAAAGGAGAATATGAACTGGCACGGAAAAAGGTGAATGAGATAAAGGATAATAATAGGAAGGAGCGCAATTGCAGTCTTGCCAGAACAATAAAGAAAACGGGGGGTTCGAGCTCAAACGTATTTTGGAACTGGGTAAATAAACGGGGGAAAAGTAGTGTGCAGAGTATCAAAGTGGATGGGGAAAGTACAGAAGATAAAGGCCGTATCGCTTCAGAGTTAGTCAAGCACTGGGAAAAGATAAACGATAGGCGATGGGGCAGTGGGTCCCCACCAAAAAGAAATACACTGGTGGAGGAGAACCTATCCAATCGTGTATGTAGCGAAATAACGGCAGAAGAAGTGCGGAACGTGGTCTCGAAATTAAAAAATGGTAAAGCGGGAGGGACTGATGAAATTCCGAACGAATTCCTCAAAAATGGAGGGGAGGCACTTATTGAAGTCCTGACAAACCTTTTCAACCTGGCTCTGCGAAAGCAAGAGGTCCCCAGAGAGTGGAGGGAAAGTAAGGTGTCGTTCATACACAAAAAGGGGGATAAGGAAGTTCTAGATAACTATAGGGGGATATCAGTTAGTAGTAACATCGGAAAAGTATTCTGTAAGGTCATATACGGTAGACTAGAGGAAGTTATAGAAGAGAAAGGTTTTTTAGGAGAAATTCAAAATGGTTTCAGGAAAGGACGAAGAGTCACTGATCACCTATTTACACTCACCCAACTGATAGAATCAACAAAGGCTGAAAAGAAAAAGATGTTTCTGGCATTTCTAGATGTGAAAAAAGCGTACGACCGAGTGTGGAGGGAAGGTATGTGGCGAAAGCTCGAGGGCATCGGACTGGGGGGTGACTTTGTGGGAATCATGAAAGCACTGTATACAGATGTGCAAAGCCAACTCAGTCTAGGGAGTATCACTACAAAACGAGTCCCTATGGATATAGGCCTCAAGCAGGGGTGTATCTTTTCACCGATTTTGTTTGCATTGTATGTTAAAGATTTAGGGGACGAACTAATTCAGAGTGCGGAGGGGGTAAATGTTGGAGACATAAAGATACCAGGCTTATTCTTTGCGGACGACATGGTGTTAATGTCTAGAACTGAACAGGGGCTAGAGAAACTGCTGGAAATTGTTGGTAGATATGGGAACACTTGGCGGCTCGAACTAAATGAAAATAAAAGCAAGGTAATACCCGTTGGACGCAAGGTAGATATGACGAAGAGATGGAGAGTGGGGGAGTTCTCAATCCCCGAAGGGGAAAGCAAACAAATCACTGTAGGAGAAACGGGAGAGTATGAGTATCTAGGGGTAAGCATAAATATAACGGGAAGAGGGGTGTACAGAAATTACTCAGCCAAACTGATTCTGAAGGGGAAAAGAATTCTGAACCAACTAAAACTTTTAGGGAAAAATAGTTTCAATAAGGTCTTTGTGGGGAAAACACTGTGGGAGAGGGTGGGTTTACCAAGTATAACGTATGGCACGGACGTGATTCCATTAAACCAAACCGTTATTAAGAAGTTGGAAAGTACTCAGAATGATGCCGGCAGATGGATAACAGGGTCGAGTAATGCTGCAGCTTTGGAAGCAGTAAGGGGGGAGCTTGGGTGGATGAAAATCAAGGACAGGGTAGATTTGGGAAAACTGTGTTACTTTAACTACTTGAGAAACCTGCCTGACAACCGTTGGTGTAAATTGATGCTCGATACCATTTGGAATTCTAATATAGAAACGGGGTGGTCAAAACATGTGAGGGAACTAATGGACAATTACTCTATAGAGGTCACAAACATAGAAGTAGGAATGAAGGAAGGCAAAAGGTTTGTCAAAGAGAGAGTCATGGAAGACTGCAATCGAAACTGGCGAGCAGGGGTTAGCGTGAAAAGATCACTGCAGGGGTTACAATATAAAGAAAAGCCAGCTTTTGAGAAGTACCTAGATGGCACCTTTGGAGGGTCACTGCTGTTCAAACTGAGATCAAGATCACTGGAGCTTCGGGGAAAAATTGGGAGAGATGGGGAAAAGGGATGCCAAATGTGCCACTCTGGAGTAGTGGAGACCCTGGAACATTTTCTCTTGGAATGCCCACAGTATATACCTCATAGAATAAAATTTACTGGAAGAATAATGCAGAAGTGGGGTGAAGAAACAAAGGATAGATGGCTGAAGGGGGACACGAGGGGGAGGGTAGGAATGCTTATTGAAGAAATTGAAAAAGAGGAAGTGAGGGACACTATTAAGCAGTTTATATCTGAATGCTGGGAGGAGAGGAGGGGAAGAGGGGGTGGGGTGCAGGGGGAATGATGGCCTTCTCTTATGAGGACCGCGACAAATCAGCGGCTGGCCAAAGAGTTATTATTATTATTGTGAGCTTTATGGTGCACTGGAATGACAAAATTCAAAGCAACTTGTGCTAAGATCTTATTAACTTCGGGGCTATCTAAAGCACAATCTAACATGGTTTTAACAAGTATTTCACAGAAGAAAGAAGAAACAATTTTCGACTCGGCAGTGGTGACATGGCGTAATTATATACATGTACAGGTCGGGATCGATCGGAGAATTGTACTGACAGCATTAATTAAAAGCAAAACCAATTGGGAACAACTTAGGACTGAAGATTTTAAATCATTTTAAACAATAATTTTACAGCCAATTTTCGACAAATAAAAATTTAGAGAAAGGATCGTGGCAGAAGAAACTGGATCGGGTGTTTTTTTTAAAATGATAAATCTTTCGACGTTGGTACTTCGATTAAGAAATTTAAACACACGCACAATGCAATCGTGCGTTGTCGCATCATTTTCATTCTCCTTTACCCTTTATCAGTACACACACAATGAACCTTTACCGTTCTGCTTGTGAAAAGCGAATTCACATGGACATTAGGACAATCAAAAGACCACGAAAAGCCAGGAAGGCTGCCATAGAGGCTATATTGGACATGCCGGAATTCTGGTTATCGAAGGGAACCATCCTTTAGTAATGCTTAATCAACCATAAAAGCAGTATCTGTTGGATCTACAGTTTTCAAGTTGTTGACAATCAATAGTCCCTGAAAATCCAAGATGGCTGCCGTGGGGGGCTATGTTGGATACTCTAGAACTGGTTATCGAAATGAACCATCCTCTAGTCTCGACTGATTAACCATAAAGAAACGGTATCTGTTGGATGTATTGTTTTCAAGTTATCGCGTGGACAAACAAAAGCTAATGGACGGACAGACATTGCCATACCATAATACGGCTCGCTCATTTGAGCGGCCGTATAAAAAGTATTTCAAGGAAATTCGTGCCCTACCTTAAAGTGGGTTAAATAATACAAATTTGTCAATATGGCTCCACGGAGTAATTTAATTAGGGCTATATTGGTACATGAACATGTATAATGAAGTCAAGTTTAGCCAATCATTTACACCCATTCTGAAGAACTGAACGATTAATCGATTAATTAATGATCAACATCTTGATAGATCCAAAAAGTGATTGATCGATTAACCGTTACTCTTGAACTACTGTATTATATGGGTCAGCAAAGGAACAAACTTGCTCCAAAACAGGCAAGCATTGTCACACTGACTCACATCAATTATATGAGGCAGAGTAAAGCAAGTTAGTTGCTGACATACGTGTTTACTTGCATGATCATCATACTGTATCAGTAGCTGGAAATGGTCATTCTTAACCCTTTACCCATTGCGGGTAGCAGACGATACTTATAACATAAATTCATGAATTACTAACAATTTTCAATTTTTGTCTCAAAAACATAGCTTATGACCTCTCATTGGAACGAGCACAACGAGCTCGTTCCAATGAGGGGTCATAAGCTATGTTTTTGAGACAAAAATAGAAAAAATAATAAATTTGAATGGAGATTTTTGTATATAGACCTAGTTGGTTTTGTTTGTTACGTTTGATAGGTCCGGTGAAGGGCTCATGCTGTAAATCATCAACGGTATGGCAGTTTTTCAGATATCTATTTGGACAAGTGATGATCTTTCTCTTCCTACACTGATAAGACCAGAAGCGGACATCATTTTTTGGAAAGATCTCATCAGTGCAGGAGCAGTAGTACACTTTTAGTTTATTTTCACAGCAGGACACTATTAGCACTGCTCCATCTCTCAGGAGTCGCACAGGTAGATGGAGGGGTGGGGTCATTCAAAGAAAGTAACTGAAATTAAACGGAAAAAAGAGCCTTCTAAAATAATGTATGAAAGAGACG
Source organism: Pictodentalium vernedei (assembly GCA_031216915.1). NCBI lineage: Eukaryota > Metazoa > Mollusca > Scaphopoda > Dentaliida > Dentaliidae > Pictodentalium > Pictodentalium vernedei. Next base: position 514,326,221 of record CM062293.1, read on the forward strand.
TTACCGATTTTTTAAATATTTTTTATTGGTGTTTATGGCTACTTTCATCATAAATACATGTACATGTATCATCACTGCAACAAACATGCAGGTATGAAGTCAGCTTTAGCCGAGCATTTATACCTGCACTGCCCACTTTATGGGACTTCCATTCCAAGCATTGGTTCCAGGTACTATTTTAACAGTAACACAGAACTTATTTACCAAGGTAAACAAGCACTGCTCCACGTCTTGGGGTTCCCACAAGTGTATTTTTAAATTTACCAGTAAAGCTGAAATTGTTTACCATAGTAAACAAGCACTGCTCCACTTCCCAGATTTCCCACAGTGTAATCTTGTTGATGTGAAAGGATGAGAGTTTGGTTATTACATGTAACTAAAAATTGTCAATTTTCTTTGTTGAAATAGCATTGAAGGACAAATACATCTAAATATACAGTTAAAACTAGAAGTCCTGTCACGAACTGTGCGCTTATCTAGGCTTAATTGCGCGTAGGAGTTGCGCGCGATTGCCATATCGAATGGCACCCAAAGCATGGTAGGTTCTCCTTGTTGCCCATAGCAAACACAAGCAATGTTCCTGTCAATGGACCTCCGGGTTACCCGGAGGTCCATTGGCTGAAACTTTGCTTGTGCACAGGCCGTATGTGCAGAATTTGATAGCCTTACCATCGTCATAACGCATAGATTAACGCGCAAATCGACGTGCTATTTGTGCGTATTTCAGGACAGGACTTCTAGTTTTAACTGTAATTAAAAATACAGCATTTTGACAAATACAAGAAATTATTTTTTATTACATGTACATGTAACTTACTTATTGAGTGCTATAAGCCACTATGATGGCTTTGATAAAAATGAGAGTACCAGAGAAAAAGTAAACATTTTTCATGCACATGTTTCATATTCAGTCAAACACAAAAACATATTTTGTTTATATAAATTTGTTTTATCACAAATAACTGAAGAGTGCCTGAGTACACTCTACAATAATTTACAGTAAGAAAACAAATTGCGATGAACAAATTCAGACCATCAAAAATAATGTAGCCCCCATGATGACCTCAACCAGTTAACTTTTTGAATTTTGAAATCAGACTCAATACGAAATATTGGGAAAAGGGAAAGGTTTGCATTTATTTGTGTTCAGGGCGTAAAAAAATATTACAAGTACATATGTACAATCTTTATTGAAATTCATGCACTTGCAGGTACATGTACATGTAATTGTAGTATACATGTAGAGATTAACGCCGAGAGCCAATCATTGTTCAGAATTTAACCACATGACCAGGTGGATTGTTAATTGTTAATTGTGACGTACATCTCACAACTCTAATGACAAGAAGGAAGGTCAATCAAGAGTTGTTGATTGGTTTAGCAAAAGAGAAGGCCATCACGATTAATCGATTGTCGGTCGGTCGATCGTGCCGAAATCGATTAGTATTTTTCGCTGTCGAAGAATCGGTAAATTTATCCCGTTTCAGACGTTTAACAATTAAAAAAAGTTGGATGAAAAAAACTATTCGCAGTTCGCAACTGCCGACCGGTCTGGATTATTACACTGACGGTTCAAAAGTTCAGAACATCATAGATTTGAATGTACCTAGAAGAGGATCGTCTTCGTTGTTTACTTGAGGTAGGTCAACTGGCTTGAACTCCATTTTTAACAACGTCAAAGAGAGGGGTGGGGGATTTAGGTACGATTAATCGATTATTATAGATTATTTGCGACGACTAATCGATTCCTAAATATAAAAATCGTGAAAGCCCTAGCAAAAGAGCCAATATATTGTGGGTCTCGCATGCTTTTTGGTATCTGAAAATATCTTTGACTGAAACAAAACAAACAGATACGAAACTCAAGCAATGATTTTTGTTGACATTAAAATTATTTCAAATTCACTGAAATGGAATCCACCTGAATATGCCATTTAAAAATGCTTCCATACTACAAATAAAACCTTGATGGAGGGTCATTTTGTTTTTATTGAATATGCCACCAAAATAAAAATGCAGGTTTTCTGTGTAAAGTAATTGAGTTATTTTTTTTCTCAAGAAATCTTCATCAGTTAATACTTAATGGTGTTGTGATTAGTACACCATCCTTTCACGAGCCGATCAAAAGTGCCGAGATTAGAACATCATCCTATCACGAGTTGGTCAAAAGTGTCAGGATTAAATCACCATCGTATCACAAGCTGGTCAAAGCCAATTGAGAGAAGACGTCATGATTAGATCACCACCCTATCATGATCCAATCGATTTCCTGTGCCAATTAAAGAAGACAGTATACTGTATTTATAAATAAAATGTCGAACAGCTACTTGTAAAAAAAGATTTTCAAGATCAAACTGAAGATAAAAAGAATGTTATGTGTATGTGTTAAAGTACACAGGGAGTGGAATTATTAGTAAAGCACCCATGGAGTGGAATTTCCACCCAAACACAAAGGCCTGTTCTAAGAAAAAAACCTATGCGTAATAAAGAAATATTTTAGCTAATGGACCCCCAGACTCAAACCTGAATATGGTCCATTGACTGAAATTTTGCTTTCAGATTTTACACAGCATTTAGTTCGCTCTGGTGGAAATTCCACCCCTGGAGTGTTATAGTAATAAAATGTACTGCACACGTATACAGTATTTGCCGTTGATTTGATGTAGAAGAAACTAAAAAAAAAATCAAACTGACAACTTACAGCAACATTCAAAATAAATTGTGTAGAACTATCAAAAAGAAATTTTAATGAAATTTGTTTTGTTTTGTTTAATTATGAAGTTGACAATAAATGATGCCAAGTCGGACTCGTGAGGTCATGAATAAATCATAAACAAAATTGATATTTTCCTACAATTAATTTTCAACATATTTTGAATTCTACTGTAACTGGATTACTACTTTACCCAACAGAATTATCATATTCACTGCCACTTTTATTGACAAATATGACGAGAACGCTTCAATTTGTTTCTTCAGTTTTTGCAGCTAAACTTTACCTTATGACCCCTCATTGGAATGGACTCAGTGGGCTCATTTCAATGAGTGGTCTTAAGCTTTTTGTTTGTTCTAAAGTGAAATGATGAAATAAAATGTTTAGCTACTACAGCTTATTACCCCTCTTTAGAATGAGCTCGATGAGTTGCTTTAAGCTACATGAACATGTAATGTACGTATGTTTTTGGGGGTGAAAGAAATGAAATGTTTAGTCAGTCAAGTTTTGGTCTTCATGTGTCGTCTGCTCACTATATTGAATGAATGATTAAATCAATATTTATGAATTATAACGTTTAACTCATTATAAAATAAATATTAAAACGTTGATATAAAACAAATTAATCTAGTTATAAATGTTAATACAGTGAGAAACAAAATAAATTGTATATTTAAGTTTTATTGATAACATCACAATCTGACATTATTTCTTGTTCTCTCTGATGTCATCAGATATCATTGTATTTATACAACATGTAGAATGAATTATCACTAAATAAACACCCATAGAGTGGAGTTTCCACTCAGATAATAACTCGTGATTCTTATTATGTTTGTTGTAGAGATGATGGGAGCTTTTGTGTGGGCGAAGATTCCACTCTATGAGTGTTTTAGTGGTAATCCACTCATCATGTATTGTGTCAATGAATTTTTACTCTAAATATCTGTATTGTACTTGGATAGCAACGGTTGGCTACAGCCAGGATTGTATTATCTACATTATAACATATAGACTTGGGTTCATTACTTAATTTATGTTTACTCGACAGAATTGTAGAGATATATTTCCCGCCATTTGTTAATTCTACAATACAATCGTTACCATGACAACAGACATATATACTGTCCGTACTACTACTACACATACCACGTGGACTCTGTAAATCTGTGTGTGTTACTATATTTATAACAGATTGTAAATCTTTACTCATAATAAATACTTTATTATTATCACGATCTGATATCAGTATATAATTATTACAACCAGACATTGTTATATAGTTTTTATACTGGTTATTATTAAATATTGATTGTGATTGATTGATAATTTTATTTTTGTTGTTTATATTTCTGACAACTTTTGGGAAAGTAACGATAAAACTATCATCCATTCTACATATTGAGTAATCAGATAGTTTAATCTCTGAATGTTTATTTATTGTTTTTTTGTTATAATTAATTATTTGTTTTATATCAGGAAATGTAACTGATACAATATTTCCATAACTACACATATTACAGGGTTCAGATGGTAATACAATAGATTTAATTTTATGTGAATTTTGTGCATTTATTTGTTGTAATTTGTATTGAGGGAAGTTTGTCAGTACTAACAATTGTGTGTCTGTATCAGATGCAAAGTTTATATTACGGATCCCACCCACACAACGTAACTCTCTGTCTAATACAAACTCTCTCACTTGTTGTTTTATTGTACCTGATGGTGTGACTTGTTTTATTGTATCTGATGTGACTTGTTTTATTGTATCTGATGTCACTTGTTTTATAATATCTGATGTGACTTGTTTTATTGTATCTGACGATGTGACTTGTTTTATTGTATCTGATGGTGTGATCTGTTTTATTGTATCTGATAGTGTGACTTGTTTTATTGTATCTGATGTGACTTGTTTTATAATATCTGATGTGACTTGTTTATTGTATCTGATGGTGTGACTTGTTTTATTGTATCTGATGTGACTTGTTTTATAATATCTGATGTGACTTTTTTTATTGTATCTGACGATGTGACTTGTTTTATTGTATCTGATGGTGTGATCTGTTTTATTGTATCTGATAGTGTGACTTGTTTTATTGTATCTGATGTGACTTGTTTTATTGTATCTGATGTCACTTGTTTTATCGTAACTGGCGACGTGACTTGTTTTATTGTCTGTGGCATTATGACTTGTCCTTGTTTTATTGTACCTTTTGCTTCTTGAGTCGAAACATGGCTTTCAATATCAAACGACCCAGCGGGTTGTTTGATAGCGAAGTCCACATTTTGACTCGTACATAACGGTTCAATGGTAAAAATATTATCTAACACAGAATATAACATTGTGATGTTATCAATATTTTTTAAAATAATATCAGTTTTTATATTATTGACAAACTCACTTAACTGAATTAAATTATCACTGATTGTTGAAATATTATCTTCCAGATCAGTCGACAACTTGACAAGATCCTCCAGTCCTTCCTTTTTAATTGTGTCATCTCCTGACCGTGATGGAGAAGGTTGTGGGGTACTGTCTGGGTGGTCTGTAGACTGAAGTTTCACCTTGGAATCCCTAATTTCTTGGTGAAATTTCTCACTTTTGGAGACGATTTCCCCAATTTGATCCCCCATTTCTTTGTATTTGTTTAATGCAGAAAAATACGAGCAGAACTGGGTTTACATATCTTCTCTATCTGGTCATTGCATTTGGTCTCGGACAATTTGACTTTTTGGTATATTTCAGCGTATGTCTTCTCCACTTCCATTCTCGCCAGGGATTTCATCATTATTAGTTGGTCTGAAAAATCTGTTTCTTGGACATCAATTTCTTCACCAATACATTTGACACGGTTCATGCATTTTTTAAAATTACTTTTGATCGACAATATTGTCTTTCGGGAACATTTCTTGTGACTTTCATAGATACAAGACTGGCAGCATTTTGTCTTGTGATCCAAACAAAAGTAGACTAAATTTTCTGTCGAGTGGATAGTGCAAATATCATCATGACGGACTGGATGATTGCAATCGTCTGGTTGATGAGTCGTCGGGCTGTTCTTTGGTCTACCAGTACCACTATCAGTGCCACAATTTTCAGCATCAGAAAACGTAGTACCTTCGGAGTATCCACGAGCTGCCATTTTTAAGATTTGAAAAAGAGATTTTAGAATCCCACAAAGATCACTGCAAAGTGATGTTAAAAGATTTGCGATTCAGACACGGACTGTCTATTGAATAACGCGCACAGATTTTTGTGCAAGCAAATTGATTTACCATGGACGACAACACCCTGCAACCCAATAAACAGAGAGATGCACAGTTTGATAATCACCATGGAGATATCACTTATCTTTGTCATTTGTTGATTTTCGTTGAAAACAAGGCAGCCATTTACAAACCACACGGTTGACAACAAACACGTTTTCCGAATTAACCCTTCATTTATTCAAACTTTTCTTCTCCATTAAATTTAAATACATTTATTTTTGTATAGAATTTGGACGACACCCGACAGTGCATTTTAATACTCTATAGACTATACACACCAGACTAGTATACCAAATACTTTAGTCTGGCCTGGGTAATAAATGACTGCTTGAAAATATACTACTCAAAGTTTGCTAAGCACCAAATGTTTGCTTGTGACATGTTTGCGATATTTTTGGTGGATATGATTGAAGAATGTATTGAGATGTTCCCCAGTGTTTACATTAGCTCTCTTGACAGGCAGACTTTTAGTGACAGTCATGGGAAGCATGTACCCCTTGATTTTCATGGTGTTTTCGTGTACTGTCGACATGTACATGACATGTGTAGGGTATTCAATCTTCATTTCAACACAAACCACTGTGATTTAATGACTGAATATGGCAAATGCAAATATAAGAAGACATTTGTCTGAAGCAGAAATGTGGCGTGCTGTAGGAATGGTGGAGCAAGGGGCTACCCATCGTCAGGTTGGTGAAGCCCTTGGTGTGCACCATACGGTGATCACCAGAGCCTGGGCAAGATATCAGCAGTATGGCACACGAATAAGACGGCATGGTGGTGGTAGAGACAGAGCAACATTTGCTGCTGAAGACCGGTTTTTGACCATTCAGGCCCGTAGGAACCGCTTTGCCACACCAACCCAGCTTCGCAGTGAACTTCAGAATGCATTCGGGGTAAATGTTTTGACGCAGACTATCCGGACAAGGTTGCACGAATGTGGTCTCCGATTGAGAAGACCACGTATTCGCATTCCGCTGTCCCAGAACCACTGCCAGGCACGACGGGAATGGGCCATGGACCACGTTGGATGGAACAGAGAGGATTGGCGACCTGTCCTTTTTACAGATGAGTCAAGGTACTGCCTAGACCACACAGAGAGGCGTTCTAGGGTATGGAGAAAACTGGAAGAGTGATTCCATACAGCCAACATTGCTGAGCATGACCGCTATGGAGGAGGGTCAATCGTGGCCTGGGGCGGCATAGACAGGGATGGGCGTACAGAGCTCTGTGTACATATTGATGAGATCCTGGATGTCCGCGTTAGATTGTATGCAGGTGCAGTGGGTAATAGATTCATTCTGATGGACGATAATGCCCGTCCTCATGTTGCCCATGCTGTCGGGGAGTACCGACAGAGTGAGGGGATTGAGCGTATGGACTGGCCATAGACAGGGATGGACGTACATGGCTCTGTGTACATATTGATGAGATCCTGGATGTCCACGTCAGATTGTGCGCAGGTGCAGTGGGTGATAGATTCATTCTGATGGACGATAATGCCCGCCCTCATGTTGCCCATACTGTCGGGGAGTACCGACAGAGTGAGGGGATTGAGCGTATGGACTGGCCAGCAAGATCCCATTATCTCAATCCAATCGAACATGTCTGAAATGAGTTGCAGCTTGCAATTTCAGCCCGTCCAGTCCTGCCAAGAAGTGTCCAGTAGCTTGGTGCCGTGCTGGTCCAAGAATGGAACAACATCCCAGAAAGGACCAAAAGGAACCTAATTGGGAGCATGAGAAGGCGTTGTCAAGCTATAATTAACAGTAATGGGTCTCAAACTCGATATTGAACTCATACCAGTTCGCTCCGTCAACTTTTTGGCAAATTTTAAAATTTCCTGTTTTACCAATAATATCCATTTTCCATGGTTTGCGTATTCAAAAGCTAAAAAATAATGTTAAACACAAATAAAATTTTAATTTCTGTACTTAAATCATCAAACATATAATTAAATAAAAAAATAGATACACTTTGTATTACAATATTTCAACTAAAACGTATAACAGGTAGTTGGATATACTTGGTGCTTAGCAAACTTTTAGTAGTATATTATAAATCGGTGTGTCGAATTTATCACAAGAATAAGCTCCAGGAGCTCGAATAGATAATTGAATCAGTTATAACAATCTATTTTGTTTCTTCTGATTTGGTTCGGGAGATGGTATTAGCTAAAAAAAATATTATTTATATTTCTTTCACAGACAATCCGGAGGTGGCAACTACAGTCCACGCGTCACTGTGTGAATGAGCTCTTGGAGCTTGTGAGATTTAACATTGGCTTTAAGTGCATTTTTTTCCTGTAAATTCTGTCAAAGACAGAATGAAGGCACTACGTACATGTTGTGTACTGGTACAGGTTCTCTCCCTCCCCACAAATTGTTTGGTGGGTATTAAAATGGACCAAGCGACCTCTGTGCATACTGTATTTCACACTTTGGTCTACTCGTTTTAACCCCATTGGTGGCGAACAAACAGATTGTACGATTCAAGCCTCTAGCTATAAATGACATGTAGAATTTTTCAACAAGTCGAAATTTGATTTGTACCCTGTTTTTTCTCAACATTCCGACTTTTTATCTCGAAATTTCAAGATTGTAAGTCGCAATTTGGACTTTTTCGAGTATTTAGGTGGAAGTTTGGACTTTTATCTAAAATTAAATTTGGAGATTTTTTAAATTTTGAGATTTCAATTAAGTCAGAGATCCAATTTTTGTCCCGCATTTTGGGATAAAATCTCTAACTTTTTTTACTTTTCTTCAAGAAATTTAAAACATTTTTGAAATTCGGACTTTTTTAAAGTATAGTTTGTTGGCCTCATCAGCTTCAAGGGTGTATGAATTTGCCTAGGCTTACATACGCTTCATGTGATTCGTTATGATTTCGTCTATTGTGGATGTTGGTGTGCCGGATTTGAAAGGGAGAAACCCTGAATGGGATCGAAGTTGAATTATGAGTGAAACTAGCTGTGGCGCCCCAGGTGGCGGGGCCAATATGCTAGGCTATATTTTTGCAGAATTTGCCCTAAATGTAGACTCTGAAAGATTCCACTTCCCGCCCTCTGGACACACTTCCATCAATCCTCACACACACCCTTCTTTTCCCCCGCCCACACCCACAGACCCTATATCTCACACTGTCTCGCACTTTTTTATTCCCATACACAACCAGCAGATGAATTTAGTCCTTCCCACACGGCGTAGGCCTAATGGTTTACATAAGACAGGATAAATTTATTGAACCAAATTTGGACCTCATATACGACACCACGCGCGACCCCACCTCGGAACGAGCTCCCTCCAATGAGGGGCCACACGATATGGTTTTGTTGAAACGTCTTGCAAAATTTTAAAATGACATTTAAAACAACAAATTTCGACATCGTTTACGTTGGGCAAAGGGATAAAGGGACATACCGGATTTGGGCCGCTGACATAATAAATATGTTACGTGATGTCTTGCGGTCGGGCACGGCGCCACGAGAGGCTCAGCAAGATCAATACCAGGCTGGGTTAAAGTCTCGCCCAATACTGATCTAACTTCACCCCACCGGCACACGGCACCAAACATCTCGCAACCTATAATGTATTCAACTATTTTCGCACCTATGGTTGAAACAATTACCTATGTATTTCCGTAAAATCTGTAAAATATATTCACCTTCCCATGTTAATAGCCAAGTGAATATATCTTTCGTGGACATAACGTATGGAAATGTAAGCTATGTTTCTTGCGTTTATTCCACTCTCAACTCTTGCTGTTAAATTTTTATATTGTTCACATTACATAACGAAATGGAGTTCATCTTCTATGGTATTATTCTCACAATGTTTACATATTTGATATTTTTCTGTGCTAAGACTATAGTTATCAATGAGTTGAGGGTTTTGGGGTTTATTTTTACGCTTAATCCTGTTATGACGAGATGTTTCAATCCTTAAATTATGTGCGCTCATTCTAATTTTTGTGACGCTTCCTGAATTGAGAAGTCTGGTATTTTAGACAGATGTGCCTCCATCTGAAAGCAAGCTTTGAATGAGAAGTTTATGATGAGCTTCCCCTCAATTTGTGTTGATCACGTTCATTGCTCTAAAAATTTAAAAACTGTTTAAAAATTATTTTTTTTTGATAAATTTTCAAAATGCGTCTTGGGATAATTCTGATTGTATCATTACTATGCCATTAATGTTGTAGACTTTAAGTAAAAAATGTTGTAGACTTTAAGTTAGAAAAAGACCCTGCTATACCACTCTTATAAAAAAGTACTATAGTATTACTATAGTAACACTATAGTATACCATCGCACTTATACTATAGTAATACAATAGTAATGGGATACTATACTATAGTAATACTATATTGACACATTGGTACCATAGTACTATACTATAGTATTACTATAGTAACACTGTTGTATACCATAGTATACTATAGTAATACAATAGTACTGTGGTACTATACTATAGTAATACTATATTAACACATTGGTACCATAGTACTGTACTATAGTATTACTATAGCAACACTGTTTATACCATAGTATACTATAGTAATGCAATAGTATCTAGTATCATGGTGCTATACTCTAATATTATATCTCACGTGACCTTCTAGGCTCCTGATTGGACGAATGCAGCACTCCTATTTCGTGTAGTTTGCATCCACAGAACTGATCAGGCACTACACCCAGGTACTACACGTTTTCTATTTTTAGCACACTACTATATCAGTTTTCTTTTCATACTTGGCGAATAAAACTAATCAGGCTAAAATTAAATATCGATTCACAGAGGCACAACATCCACAAAACGACCCGGAAAGAAATCATTGTGGAAAAATGTATCGCTTTTCCATTGTTGAAGTCACATTTTCCGAGGCGTTCATTTTATTCCTTAAGAAGATGATCCATATCTCGTTTCGAAGAGAATGATCCATACCTGGGTACAACTTTCATGAGAACGCGTCCGGATATGAAAAATCGTTTGTTTCACTGCTCATATTATTTCGCTATTTAATTGTATGTTTTGGGCAGTAAACGAATAAATAATGGAATTGATTTGAATCTTCGGAGTTTTGTGTCCCGTACTGACCCATTCGGTAATGTATATGTGTGACCTTCCAAATGCATCCGGGGTAAATATTTCGACGCAGACTATCCGGGCAAGGTTGCACGAAGGTGGTCTCTGATCGAGAAGACCATGTATTCGCATTCCGCTGTCCCAGACCGGGAGAGCGATTCCATGCAGGCAACATTGCTGAGCATGACCGCTATGGTGGAGGGTCAATCGTGGCCTGGGGCGGCATCAGCAGGGATGGGCGTACAGAGGTCTGTGTCATTGAACGTGATACATTGACTGCACAGCGGTATATTGATGAGATCCTGGATGTCCACGTCAGCTTGTATGCATATGCAGTTGGTGATAGATTAATTCTGATGGACGATAATGCCCGTCCTCATGTCATGCTGTCGGGGAATACCGATAGAGGGAAGGGGTTGAACGTATGGACTGGCCAGCAAGATCCCCTGACCTCAGTCAAATCGATCATGTCTGGAATGAGTTGCAGCTTGCAATTTCAACCCGTCCAGTCCAGCCAAGAAGTGTTCAGGAGCTTGGTGCCATGCTGGTCCAAAAATGGAACAGCGTCCCACAAGGGACCACCGGTAACCTGATTGGGAGCATGAGAAGGCGTTATCAAGGTGTAATTAACAGTATTGGGTCTCATACTCGATATTGAACCCACACCAGTTCGCTCCGTTAACTTTGTGGCAAATTGAAAAATTTCTTCCTTTACCAATATCCATTTTCCATGGTTATCGTATTCAAAAGCTAAAACATAATGTCAAACTCAAATAAAATCTTAATTTCTGTACTTGAATCATTAAAGATGTAATGAAATAAAAAATAAAAAATATATACACTTTTCATAAGAATATTTCAACTAAAACGTAAAACAGGTAGTTGGATTTACTTGGTGCTTAGCAAACTTTGAGTAGTAATATAATGGGATAGTCGGCAAAGAAAGTTTGTGCCGACTTTGTGAACGATGGTTAAGTTGCAACAACATTGCTGATTAATTGAAATCACAAGTTTATGTAAGTTTGAGTCACTCGTGTCAATGATACATGTACCAATAAGAAATTTATTTTTTCACTTTATAATAATACCAATGGAGCACGGTGGCGTTGCGGTAACCGGTTATCATAAGATCACCGAAGTTAAGCAACGTCGAGCCTGGCTAGTCCCTGGATGTGTGTGACCGTCTGAGCGATTGATGTGGACTCCCGCGTTGCGTCCTAGGGCAAGGCAGTTAACCCAGGTTGTCCACTTGTGGACACGATAGCGCCGTTTACTAAGGCGTATTGCACGTCGATGGTCCGCATGTCTTCACCAATCTAACCCTGCCTGTACCGCAGTGCGGAGTTACGATGTTGGGGGCTGGCAGCTGCTCGTCGTTGCTCGGTGGTTCTCTCCTGGTACTCCGGCTTCCTCCACCATAAAACTGTCACCGACACGATATGACCTTGGCTATTAAAGTGTCGTTAAACCTTAATGCATAAATAAATAACATCCTTATAATCACTAAATTAGAGGTCATCAATGAATATCATCAATTATTGCCAGTCAGTTTAACCATTTCCTAAGCTCATTACTTTGTTTAAATAAATTTTGTGTGTTTTTTATCATGTTTGAAACCTGTCAAAATGCATTTAAAAAATATCCGGATGCAAAACGCCCGGATGAACAAATTTTGGATATTTTAGAGCTGAGCTTAAAAGGTAATGACTTTCAATTCAATGGAAAATGTGTTTACAAATAATGGGTTGTCCTATGGGCAAAAGATTCAGTCCTAATTTTGCAAGCATTTATGTTGCGGAATGGGAGGAAAATGCCTTAAGCAAATGTGGAAAGCATCCTATCGTATATCTCAGATATTTAGATGACATTTTTATTATTTGGGAATATTCAAAAAAAGATTTTGATGAATTTTTAGAAATTTTGACCAATCATGATCCAAACAATAAATTAAAAGCTACTATCAGTGAAAATTCTGTTGATTTTCTCGCTGTGACCGTGTATAAAGGCAAGAAATTTCAGGCATCCGGTCATTTAGATTATAAAGAATAGTTTAAACCAACTGATTCACATCAATTGCTGCACACAAAATCATTTCATCCTCTACATACATTTAAAGGTATCGTCGAATCACAGCTCATTCGTTTCCTCCGCAATTCAAGCGATAAGGTATATTTCAATGAGGCTTGTTCTACTTTATTTGGCGCCATCAGATCGTGGGGTACTCACTGCGCGTTTTGCGTAGTCTGAAATATCAAACTCTGAAAAAGGTCTAATGTCCAGCAGAAACTACTGATTTCGAACCGCTGAAAATTGAACACAACAGACCGTTGCAGATTGGTAGTGGCACGGTATTTAATTGCAAAAAAACCTCGCTGTAGACTGCATACTTTTGTTCCTGATCAGAAAGAGGCTTTTTTCCTCCGAACAAACGAAAAATCATTACCAGATTCTTAACTCCTTCCATTGTGATTCACCAAATATTATTTACCTTATCACTTGTAAACCTGTCTGAATCAGTATATTGGTCAAAGTCAAAATCCTTTCCGAGAACGTGATACTAGACATGAACAGGATATAAAACATAATGCTAATGCCCCAGTAGCACAACATTTTAACCTTCCTGGCCATTCTTTGGACGATTTCGAAATCCATCCTATTGAACAACTATCAATTGAAGGCACATTAGAAGAAATGGATGAATTTTTAAAAAAACGTGAAGCTTTTTGGATCAATACGCTTCAAACCCTTTGGCCATTTGGTATGAACATATCAGAGGGAGAATGCGAAAGGAGGTCCATCATTCCTTTCACTTTAACACACAACAGAATGAATATGTAAATAGCAAAAATATTAAAAGATGAATTCAATTTAACGAATGGTAAATTAAATGAACCTTTGAATCTTCGACCTGTCATCGCCTATAAGAAAAACAAAAGCTTGCGTAACATCCTTGTACAGGAATAAATTGGAGCCCATCATTGAATAACATCAATTGTTGCCAGTCGGTTTAACCAGTTCTAAACCCATCACTTAGTTTAAATCAATTTTATGTATTTTTTGTCATGTTTGAAACCCATGAAGGTTCAGTAAATGAAAACAATTTTTCGGCGGCATATTAAAAGAAAAAAACATTTCAGTAGGAAATGTCTGTGCCAGTGCGACTTTTTAACCTTAAACACACACACCGCAGTTGATTACAATAATCATATAATGGGATGGTCTGAAAAGAAAGTTTGTGGATGATGTTTACATTGCATCAACATTGCTGATTAACCCTTTACCCAACGTAACGGCCAAAACCGGCCAGCCCTATTCTCAAAAATCGTAAATTAATTTTCATTATTTTTTCATTTTTTGTCTAAAAAACATAGGTTATGAGCTCGTTCCAACGAGGGGTCATAACCTATGTTTTTGAGACAAAAAATGAAAAAAAATAGTTATTCAAGATTTTTTTTTGCGAGTGTCGTCTGCTTTTCATGTTAGGTAAAGGGTTAATTGTAATCACAAGTATATGTAAGTTTGAGTCACTCGTGTCAATGCTAAATGTGCCAATAAGAAATTTCTTTTGCACTTTTGTAATAATACCAATACATTCATCCAATGCAACAGGTTGTGGAATTTAATTTTCTGGCGTTGTTAAATTGTTGTCAGGATGGTATGTCTGTTGTGTCGGTCTTAGTTATATGCGTTTAAATGTTAAGTTTTATTCCTTAAAACCATTACAAATATTAAACAAGAGTCGGTCACGGCCTGGGGCATACCCCCACGGCGCATACCGCCAAACAATGACAAGATTGGCTATTTACGAGGCAGACAGCAAAATTATTGTCTTTGTTTTACAGCAAAAAATTAACTTACCCCCCCCCCCCCCCCCCCCCACACACACACACACACTCCGCCCGAGGTAATTGTGAAGCACAGAAACACATGTTACTGAAGTCTACTGACGATCGGACCATGCACATAAGAGATATAGAACAAATACATAATACCACACGTGGGGAGATGATTTGCATGTATTTTCTTGGTTTTACTGCTGCGTCGTGACGTATTTGAAAGCTCATTCCCATAAACAATTTTCATTCCAAATTTCATTGAAATCCGATAACCCCGAGATACGAGGCGAACATACAGAAAATTGGCTACCTTACGAGGCAAACAGAAAATTTTCAAAGTTAAAAAGGGGGGACAAGAAATATTACTACTCGTTTGAACGCCTTTCCCATAAACAATCTTTATTCCAAATTTCATTGAGATCCGATAACCCAAACCTGAGATACGAGACGAGCAGACAAAAATAGGCTATTTTTGTATATTCAAAGAGACATAACTCACAGAAAAACATTTCAAATGCAAAACGGCTGTTACTCCTTAAAGATCTTACAGTTAAAACTAGAAGTCCTGTCACGAATAGTGCGCTTATCTAGGCTTAATTGCGCGTTGGAATTACGCGCAATTTCCATATCGAATGGCATCCAAAGCACGGCAGGTTCTCCTGGATACTCATAGCAAACACATGCAATGTTTCTGCCAATGGACCTCCGGGGTACCCCGGAGGTCCATTGGCTGAAACATTGCTTGTGCACAGGCCATATTTACAGAGTTTGATAGCGTTACTGGGGCCATAACGCGTATATTTACGCGCATATCAACGTGCTATTTGTGCGCATTTCATGACAGGACTTCTAGTTTTAACTGTACATGTATGATAGTGAACATCTGTATGAAATTTCATCGAAAGTTATAATGCGGGCAGATATCTGAGTGTGGACGGACAGACATACGCACAGATTCACAGAGAGGTGTAATCCAGCGAATAGACAAAAAAAAAAACAATAGGACATTTTTGTATATTCAAAGGGTCATAACTCACAGAAACAATATTCCAACAGCACCATGTCTGATGCTCCTTAAAGATCTCATGATAGTGAACACCTCCATGAAATCTCATCGAACTCTGAGCAATAAATGTTGAAGTAATAACGCGAACATACCCGATAGCGCGTGCTCTCTCACTCTCTCTCTCTCCCACCCACAAAACCCACCCACCCACGCACGCACACATGCGACGTGCAGAGAACTGAAAGTCTTATAAACAGAACACTCCGCTAGCTGCTACTTTAAATTTGATCTAAATGGGCTGCGTGCACCAACTGCCCACGCGCGGAAAAGTGCCCGCCCACGCCGATCGCACTGTATGCTGAAAAACGGTTATCCAAGAGGGGAGGGGGGGGGGCACACCCCGGGTATGGCGCCATGGCGCATGCCACCAAACAAGAGAAGAAATGATCCATGCTACCGTGAAAGCTATTTCCATAAACAATCTTCATTCCAAATTTCATTGAGAGCCGCGAACCCCAAACCAGAGATATGAGGCGAACAGACAAAAAATTCGCAATTTTACAAGACGAATAGCGAAATTATAAACAAAATAATAAACAATATTCAATCCAAATTTCAGTGAAATCTCATAACCCAAAACTGAAATATTTGGCGAACAGACTGAACATTGCCTATTTTACGAGTCAAACAACGATGTTAAAAGGGGGATAAGATTCAAAAGTGACGGTAAAAAATATTATTAGAGACTCATTTGAAAGCCTTTCCTATAAACAATTTTCATTCCAGATTTCATTGAGATCCAGTGACCCAAACTTGAGATACGACGTGAACAGACAAAAATAGCCTATTTTTGGATATTCAAAGGGCCATAACTCACAGAAAAAATATTTCAACAGCAAAACGGCAAATGCTGCTTCAAGGTCTCACGATAGCGAGCATCTCTATGAAATTTCATCGAAATCTGAGCAGTAATTTTGAAGTTATAATGCAAACAGATATCTGAGTTCGAACAGACAGACGTACTGTATGACGCACAGCTACGCGGACGCATGACCTCACGGATGCACTGACAGGTGCAATCTACTGAATCCAGTATACCGCATTTTTGGAAAAAAGGGGGGTATAATAATTTGAGTATAGACTGTATTAAAGAATTAAGACCTGGGTTGATGTGGCCCCCAACAGTTAACGCATGTCAACCAAAGTTACCAAGTTAAAGTAAAATCATTCCAAAACGAGTCATCCTACCCAGTTATAATGGAATCATTTCATAAATATATCTCGTAGACTCTGCTAAAGGAATCTAGTTCACGTGACCGTTCGGCGGTCACGGTTGACCGATCATGACCAAAATACGAGAGTCTCATCTAGATATCATACCAAGTTATCCTACCAAGTTACAATGAAATCCCTTCATAAAAACCACTTTCCAGCAGTGCTAAAGGAATCTAAGTCAAGCGACCAGGCGGGGGTAACGACTGACCGATCATGATCAAAATACGACAGTCCCATCTAGACATCAAACAAAGGTATCAGTAGTATATACCTTGGAGGTACGAGGACAGCCCCTCAGATCCCCGTATTTCGTCTTATAAACGACCCCAGCTGTCTTTAGACTGGTATTTCAGAGGGTCACAACCCCACTGGACCGAATTTATTCAACTGCAAGTTCTAGGATAACACCCCAGCCAGCGTGACACAAATTACTCCTAATGAGCTACAGCCTACATATTATATCTCACGTGACCGTCTGGGCTCCTGATTGGACGAATGCTGCACCCCTATATCGTGTAGTTTGCATCCATAGAACTGACCAGGCACTGCACCCAGGCACTACACGTTTTCTGTTTTTAGCACACTACTATATCAGTTTTCTTTTCATACTGGGCAAATAAAACTAATCAGGCTAAATTTAAATATCGATTCACAGAGGCACAACATCCACAAAACGACCCGGAAAGAAATCTTTGTGGAAAAATGTACCGCTTTTCCATTGTTGAAGTCACATTTTTCGAGGCGTTCATTTTATTCCTTGAGAAGATGATCCATATCTCGTTTCGAAGAGAATGATCCATACCTGGGTCCAACTTTCATGAGAACGCGTCCGGATATGAAAAATCGTTTGTTTCGCTGCTCATATTATTTCGCTATTTAATTGTATGTTTTGGGCAGTAAACGAATAAATAATGGAATTCAATTGAATCTTCGGAGTTTGTATCCCGTACTGGCCCATTCGGTAATGTATATGTGTGACAAATGTGTGGAAATTATCAAACTGCGTTGTCAAATTTCGAATTTTTTTGTTTTTATTCGCGAGTTGCGCGATTCTAGAATATACAGTTCCGTTTGGGGGAAATGTTTTGTTTACCCTTGCCGACCGATTCAAAATCTGTCTTCTGCTCATATCAATAATCCAAGTTAGCCGTGTTTTGGAAGAAGAAAATGTTTTTTAAAAACTGCATGGAATTTTTTTCTATATAACGCTGGTTGGTGGGGCTGCTACCTTGGTAATATTTTAACAAATCGGACAGATGTTTTTCTTGATAGGTGTTCGATATAATATAAGGATTAGTGCATGTCTTGTCGTTGACTACGCCTATATAGTGCCCAGTGAGGTGGTGTAGTTCCCTCCGCTTCGCGTAGTGAACTCCAAGCCATGCACTATTCCTTAAATAGTCACCAGTATTATCTTTTTTTTAACCCTTTACCCAACGTAACGGCCAAAACCGGCCAGCGCTATTCTCAAAAATCGCCAATTAATTTTCAAAATATTTTCATTTTTTGTCTCAAAAACATAGGTTATGACCCCTCGTTGGAACGAGCTCGTCGAGCTCGTTCCAACGAGGGGTCATAACCTATGTTTTTGAGACAAAAAATGAAAAAATTAGTTATTCAAGAATTTTTTTTGCAAGTGTCGTCTGCTTTTTATGTTAGGTAAAGGGTTAAAAAAATAAAGATGGCAATATACGATACACATAAAGTTACAAAGTCCACGTGTTTTTTTTTACCAGATAAAACAGCAGTGCATTTTACCACAGATAAAACAGCAGTGCATTTTACCACAGATAAAACAGCAGTGCATTTTACCACAGATAAAACAGCAGTGCATTTTACCACAAATAAGAGATAACGTCTGCTTGATTAACTATTTGCATATTGAGGGTACTAACATAGTCCTCTCTAAGGACCCCCAAATCGCTACAAGACAGCCTCCTCATCAGTTCCCAACACTCTTTAACTTCTGTATTATTCAAGTTGGAATCTTCTTCACATGTATGGCGGCGGTGGCTGCCTTGAAAACGTCTTTGTAAATTTTCACTGAGATTTGCCACTTTTTAACATATTCTGGAGGGCATCCAGCACAATTTGTTTTTGTTTTTTTTGTACTCCAGTCAGTTTGGCTGATATGGCCTTCTTTTGTATTGTTTTTTTTATTTCTTGATGTTGCCTTTGTTCATTAGTGATGTTTCTAAATTCCTCGTCTGTTATGAACTCATCCTCGAATGCGGTAGCAATCTTCACAGCTATTGTACGAAGTTCTGCTTGTGCCAAGACTCTTATTTCATCATGTTTTTTTTTTTAAATCTTAGCGCTATTCGTCCTCCCTGCTATCTTCTCAATCAAACCTAACGCCCCTGTAGCAATACCTACACCCTGCAATGGTGAGGCAAAGAGGGCACCCACTCCAGTAGTTAAAAGACCAAGACTGGTAGCTGTAGAACCCAATCCAAGGCCGAGATATACACCATCAACATCCTGTAAAGCATTCAAACCCCTTTTGTATTTCTTATACAATCCTTCTCTAATGTTTACCTCATTTTTCACAAATACATTCATTGTACATATATTATTAATCTTGATTAAATTTGGACAACTCTTCTTTGAAGAATGAACCCTGCACCACATCCCCATTAGCATCTACTGTCCCCTTGGGACTGTTGGAAGCATCTGACTGATAGTAAAGACCTCATCCGTATAGTTTGCAATATAACCCCCCCCCCCCCCCCCACCCCCGAACTTGCCTCTCATTTTAAAGATTCTTACTTGGTCCCCAACTTTCAACAACCCTCGAGTTATTGGAGGCATATCTCCGTATAGACTTTCCCAAAAGACATCCTCATTTTTCTTTTTGCTAGCGTCTATAAGTGTCATCTTCATAGACCTGTGGTAGGAGGTGTTGTAGTTCTCGATAAATCTGGGTAATGCACCAAGCCAGTGTTTAGTCTTGTTAGCAGTACAATATCTAAACATTCTGACCTTCAGAGTTCTGTTCAACCTCTCAACATTCTGAGCTTTGGTTTCATTCTATATAGCAAACCAGTGGATGCCAACCTTTTTGGCAGTTCTTGGGTCTCTTTATTAATAAACTCTGTTCCTTTGTCTGCAACCGTGTGGGCTTTCGTTGGTTGAATATTTTGTGGAATGCTTGAAAAATCTCTTTCCCTGTCTTCTTTTTTGATAGGGAGTCCCCATGTATACTTGCTAAATGCGTCTATAACTGTCAGAATGTAGTTGTTGTTGTTGTTAGCGGCTGAAAGACTCACCATATTGAGCAAGTCAGCCTGCCACTGTGCATCAATGCCTCTTACCACCACTCTTCCAGTGAGATGCTTGCCTTTGTAAGGCTTGTGTTTGGTATAAGTCTGTTGTTCTTGCGACCAGCTAACGACATCCCCAGGTTTTATACCGGTGTAACAGGAATGGAAGTCCGTAGGAAAATTAGTCCCTCTGGACTATTATTCCGCGGAATTATAATCCTAGGTCTAACATTTCTAGGAATAGTAGTCCGCCGGACTACTATTCCTAGAAATGTTAGACCTAGGACTATAATTCCGCGGAATAATAGTCCAGAGGGACTTACGTTTCTACGGACTTCCATTCCTTTTACACCGGTTCTTCGAGAAACTCAGCTACTGACGAAAATCCCATCGCTGGGTCGTACTAAATCTTTTTCAGCTTGATTCTGTCTGTTCTTTCCAGACTCTGTCCCAGTTGAATCTTCTCAAAGAATTTATGAACAGCAGCAGCAAGTCCTCTCTGATATCCAATTAAACTGGTCTAAACTGGTATGATTGGCAATTCTAATAGTCTCATCCATTAATTTTTTATCAGTAATGTGTCTGTTTGTTACATCCTTATATGCACTGTAAGCGGCATTATGGTAAAGGCAAGCTCTATCTAATTCATTCTTGAATATGTAGCTTGTGTCCCCTGTTTGTAAATACCTTTCAAGGCGAGCTTCATATTTAGTGCCAGGACCAGCCGCGGAATATATCCCCACGATAGGAACCCATAAGTCCATCCCAAATGGGAGATTATTCACAATCCTTTTGATTACAGAATCATTCATCGTATATTGCAACTAGTATTAAAACAGAGTGCCCAGCAAAGGAATATCACCCATGAAAGGTACTTGACCAATCCCTAACGCCTTTCCTCGCAGTCCCTGTCCTTCTTTCATAGACACAAACTTGCTTTTTCAGTGCTGGAAATGAACAAAATTGACAGCTGCAGTTTTAAGCTCCCGCGAAATCAGAGGCGAGACTAATTTGCACCCGTAAAATGTTAGTATATGAATTTTCGAGGGAATACTGTCACGAAACACCAGAAACCTTAGTCCTTTGAACCTGAGCGGCTGCTTTTCCAGCCAGGAGCATGATGCGTCATAACGTCATAAAATGGGATGGCTGTTCAGTAAAAGTGAAGAGGCTGCACTTTGAAAATATTGATTGCTCTATCCCAAATAATCAATATGGACTGTTATAAATGCTGTCGTTGGTGTACACAGGGTTAACCCTTTGCCTAACATGAAAAGCAGACGACACATGCAAAAAAAATTCTTGAATAACTAATTTTTTTCATTTTGTGTCTCAAAAACATAGGTTATGACCCCTCGTTGGAACGAGCTCGACGAGCTCGTTCCAACGAGGGGTCATAACCTATGTTTTTGAGACAAAAAATGAAAATATTTTAAAAATTAATTGGCGATTTTTTAGAATAGCGCTGGCCGGTTTTGGCCGTTACGTTGGGTAAAGGGTTAAATATATAAGAAATTTGAATTGCTTGAAAAGCTGCCGCTCAGAAATAAGGGGTGAAATGTATAAGGAATTGTTAAATTTTGGCAGTAACTTGCCACTGGCCACAGTGTGCTGCTTTCTCAAAACAACACACATTTATATGCCCTCACAGTATATTAGTGCTCCACAATATTTTTCAACGAGTGCATTTTTTCGCTCCCGTAAAATAGATATCACGGGTGCTGACGGGAGCGATTGCACTCGCACCCGTCTCATTTCCAGGACTGCTTTTTCTGCTATCACATTCACTACAGACACCTTTGGCGAGATACTTTCCATTCTTAGTTCTTACAACTTGAGCATAGACTGTTGATGTGGATCTCTGACACTTCACACAGTATGAGTTCATTTTGTTTATATATATGCGCTGATTAATTTATCATTTTTCTTGTAATTGCCTGGACTGAAGTTGGTTGGTACATCAATAAACTGACTTCCTTTAAGTAACTCATCAATCACATACATAGAGAAGAAGCCACAGTTGATAGGAGTTTCGAACCATTTTCTTCCTAGTCCATCTCATCCTTTTCAAAACCTCTTCTGGTGAGTAAACTCTGAAGCTGTCAAAGTAAATACAACAGAAACCTACACTGAAGACGACTTCCCAATGAGTGCCAGGTCCCTCCTGGTCATCTGAATTCACCATGTAAAATACCTCCTTTAGTTCTGGCAGGCTGTCCTTTGTAAACACATCCCCGAAGTAGTCATTGCTTTCGCAGTAGTTCATGAAATCAAAGCTGGTGAGGGGTGCATTTATATATTTTTTTATCTAACCCGCCCTCCTCAATCCTCTTCCAGTATCATCCTCACGATGTTTTGATGTGTCCTTACTAAAACAATACCGTGCCTCCACTCTTACATAGTCGTTGGAGTATTCGAAGCTGTTAAGAATGGGGACACTGACAAAGTTTAGCTTGGAATTATCCACCTCGGCTCCATTAATTCTTACAACTATTTGATTGATGAAGGCGAACGAACCTTTGGGTGCCACAGTTTTAGCAGCAAGAGAGTATCTGGAAGCCGTAGCAGTGAGCAGGATATATCCGTTGCCATAATTCACCAGCTTGTGCGATGCTGTCTTACAGTTATAGTTGATGGCATTAGTCAAGCCTTTTATGAACGTTAATAGAAGTCTGAGTTGGGTATATTTTAATCCACCTTTTGTGTGAATATTTAGGCAAACTAATTTCTTCGTTAAACAAATTAGCAAGCTCTTGGTAGTCCATCCTTGATTATATATATAGTTCTGACTAAATCTATTGCAGGATTTGGATCCACTTTCCTTTCATCCTTTTTCTTCATCCAAACCCATATTGATCAGGGCTTGGTGCATACAAGCCAGAGCTTGGTGTTCCAGCTAATTTTTTTAAGATCTCATTTCTATCTGGCTGCTTTGGAGATTGATTCTTTGGAGCAATTCTGTTCACTGATTCACTACCAATTCGATCACCAGCTGCTGTGATTCCCCGTGAGGCAATGCTTGTGGCCGCTTTTTGTGCTGCCACTGATGAAGGTAGCTGTCTGATATCTGTTCTAAGAAGTCTAATCACATCACCACTACCTTCGTCTGTCTGACTTATATATCCAAAGCTATAGAGGAGAGATGAGTCAGTTTGAGATTCATTATAAACCAAATTACAATGTACTTGAACATGGTCACATTTTCCAGCTGAGGCACTTTCGGAAAGTTTTCTGTTTGGTTGTAGAACGTATTGGCATTAGCACCCAACACCTTACTCAGGGTATGCCCAGACCACATTTTAAGAGTTATTCGATTGTAGACAGCTTTTTCATAAAGATGAATCGCACATCTCTCGCCTGATTGTTTGCTTTTTGTGCTGTCAAAATGTCCATTGTATTTCATAATGTGATGTAGGAAGTTGTTAATGGACTTTACTGTGTTTGACCCATCAGGGAGACTGACTTGGTGTGAGCCACCGTCAGGCGTCTTATACGTGAAAGTATTATTGTTCAGTTGCTGAGTAATATTCCGCCAATTATACCATAGATCTATATTGCTGAGAGCTATGTAGCTGTCAAGATTCATGGGACTGTTGAGAGCATACCTGAGCCTGCTGTTTGCATCAGTCTTGGCATTAATCGTTGAGATTTGCAGAGTATTCATGCTTATATCTATGTTCTGTCTAAATGCCAATGTTTGCGAGCATTGACTTGTAATCACCCTTCTTGATTTTTCTATGTTTGAAGAGGTAGTGAAGCAAGTCAGCTTGTTCGTTCGTCAGTTTGATTCAGGTGTTACCTGCCCACAGTTCTCCCAACAGCACCGGAATCCTCTCAGCTATTTCTTGCTATCTCTTGCACTGAAGTGAAAACCCCATACCCCCCTGATTGCTTTGGCTTGGTAAGGGGATAGATTTTGCCCTGCATTCATGTAGATTTTGTCCAAAAATTCCTTCTCATCAACTGTCAGGTTTGGATGCTGCTTAGCAGTTGGTTTTAGCACCACATTCGTTATGTTGTTAGATTCCCTCTTAGCTCCAAAAGCAGGCACCATTTTATTGGGCCCCTTGGCATATCTCACAGAAAAATGTCACTTTTAAATATTTTTAGTGGCATAGTGTAATTACCTGTGGGTAGTCCCTTTCCTTTCTTCGTCTGATACCACTCTTCTGAACACCTAAAATCTTCGAAACCCTTGACAGTCGCTAAAGCGATTCTTGAATATTGTTTTGTCTCTAGGTAATCGTTCAAATTCCCAAGATTCGTCTCCTCGTAATAACCCTTATCAATCTCTGTTACATTAAGCGCCCATATAGATCTATTCCTGGTTGTGACCCTACTATTGCCGGTATGGCTGTTGGTGGTGCTAGTAATTGATACTGATCCTCCAAAACTGTAGTCTGATTGCCGATCATTTCATCTTTCAAAGCATCTATCTCAGCTAACACCAGAGCCAGACTTTTCACAGCCTTTTGCTGGCTGATTAGTTGATTGATTGGATGAGCCTTTGGCTGATGGGTCTTGCCAATAACGAGCTCAACTTCCCCGTTGAAAATGCAAACAAGACCATATACAAAATATATGTGCTCCGCCAAAAAAAAACTGTTGGACTTCTATACTAGAGGTCCCGAGTTCGATCCCCGTCCGGTACGTTGTGTCCTTGGCGAAGGCACTAAATCCCGGTTGCCTACATGGGGGCACGATGACGCCGTGTACTAAGGTGTACTACACGTCGATGGTGCACATGTCTTCAACCGCTGTTACCCTGCTTGAGTGGAGCTTGAACTGGGTCAGAATGTTGAGCTGACAGTTGCTTGTCGATGCTCGGTGGTTCTCTCCGGGTACTCCGGCTTCGTCCACCCGTCAAACTGTCACGGTCACGGTTAGCCAATGTGCATAAGTATGTAGTCATCGATGGTCGTCTCATCACCACATTCTTGACATTCATCATCCCACGCTATTAAATGTGCTTCCAAACTTCTCTCCTTATGAACATCTAGATCCATTGTATATATACATACATATCACTAATTTGGGGTCGGTCACATATATGCTGACTGAATACACTTGTAATGCCCATATGCCAGCGTGTGCTCCCCATCGTCCAATATGTGTCGCTGATCATCAAACCGGCTCAGGCTGATCTTGTTGTTTTCGTATGAATAAAGATGATGCTTTTGGGATCTAATAGTTTTCATCTTATGATGGGACTGCTGCTGTTGGAATAGTGTTTCCTTGTAGTTCTCGTGTGTGATATGATACCCCTTTTGATAACACCTTTCTTCACGCCCTTGGCAAAAGTTATCACCGCCTCCATCAGCCATAGTGTAGCTATACATTTTAGACCTCAGTCCCACATGCTCAGTCACTGACACGCCTCCAGCCTCATCTTTCATTTTGTTGGTGGGGTCATAGAATGGAGAAGATGACGAGTATCCTGAGTTGTCAAAGATATGTTTATCCTTCCACAGGTCAGCATACACATCTTCTGTTTGTATCTCATATTATGTCAGGCTGTTAGTGTCTGTGAATACTAGGTTGATTTTGTGCTCGTATTTCTTCTTGATGTAGTTGTAATGAAAGTCATACATCGGTGTCTTGCTCGGCCATAGGATGCTCATTCTCACATACGCTGGCTTATTCAGAAGGATGCATGCATTGACCTTATGTACTACAACAAGATCCTCGTTGATGATCTTTGATGAGACGAAGGTAGACTTGCTGGCCATATTTCTCAGCTTTCTTTCATTTACAAGTTTCACATCAGCCCTCTTCCTGAGATTATCCATGGTCTTTCCAAACACAGTGTTGTTCATCAACATGAAGAAGTCCTTTTCAAAGTCATTTTCGCGACAGTTCTCGTTGCAGTGTTGAAGTCAATGTATCCCTTAAGTCAGGGAGACTGGTCAAACTCAAGAATTCTATGAACACCTGTAGGCTCCAGCCACAAGGAGATATACAGCTGCAAGTTCCTGTAGTTGAGCACATACACTTTCTTAGTAGCCAGAGATGGTATCAGCTTGTGAACACCCTCCTACTTTAACATTGGACTTCTTGAGGGACATACAGTAAGGCGATAGCAAATCCTGCGTCACCTCAATCTGCAGTGGTGCCAGGGGATAGTCATTGTGCAGATCATGAATCTCCGCTGGATATTCAAGATGAACTTAAGTATGCAACCTCGCTCTGACTTTTGTCTGTAGTTTTCCAAGTTGAAGCTGGCTGGGTCTGCCTACTCGAAATTACCAGTGGGAAGGGGCTGGCGTATTTCCCATCCATACAGGCCATTTGCATCTAGATACATTATGTATTTCGAAGGCCGAGATGGGTCATAGTCTGATAGATACTTGTTGTTTTCTTTGGCATATCTGTTAGCAATGTAGCTTACACCACCTATCATGCCTTTCTCAATGCATTGATACATATCAACATCAGTCATCAGATCCATTTCAATACGAGTCATCTTGAGTGCGGCATCCCAAGCAAGGCCAGGACTGGTGAAGTAGTGGGCGGGATCAAACTTGTAATACTGAAAGCAAGTTTTTTTTTAAAATTGTCGAACACATCTGCAACGATAAGCACATCAGTTTTGAGGTACAGGTCATGATACTGACCCATGTTTTCAATACCACACTTGCCCCAAACGCCCTCTGCCCTGATGCAGTCAGCATCTGAAATACCTTCGTCATTCAGCTGACCGTAGAAAGCTTCTTTGGGTGGTAGGCCGGCGAAATGTCTCCGAACAGTCCATGAATTCATAGGGATAAACACCTTTCTTGGTATTCAGTTCATAATGGTTTGGACACTCCTTCTGGAGAATAGGGAACTCAGCCAGATTGGCAGAAAGTCTGTCCAATGATGCACTCATGAACTGCAAGATGTCTATGAATACAAGATGCTGAACCATCACGAGTGCCATGTACTTTCCATGTTGTTAGGGATGACATTCAGATTCATCACTCTGCAGCCTGTCACCCCATGGATAATCTCCCCACCTTTGCTCTCCACATAGACAGGTTGTGGGAACCTCCTTTACAAACGCATCCATCTCCTGGAGTACGATGTGGCTGTCATAACCCCTCAGGTTGTGGAACACCGCTGGAATGTTATTTGTCAGCCCGGAGTTGATATTGTGAGCAGATCCTCTTAAGTTGCCAGTGGCATTGCAGTGGTCTCTTACACGCTGAAACGTCTCATCGCATGAGGTGCCAAACTCACCATCGCATATGTGGCAGTGTATAGCTGGCTGAAGTCTAGCTCATCTTGAACTAACAGTTTGAGAGGCTTGTTGATGTGAGTGTTCTTAATACCAATGCAATAATTGACCTCTTCAACCATTGCCTGGAGAAACCTGTATGCAGCATTTTGCCTCTAAAGATTTGTGCTGGCTTGACGACACTATCATTATAACAGCAAACAACCTTGTAGCCATAGCCGTATGGTGTATGTTTCTGTAAAGCTTTAGTGTAGGAGTTCTTATCAGTGGGATCACAGCCATCAATCTTCTCTTTGAGTGACTCAAAGTCAGCATAAATGATGAACGATGCTTCCATCTGCTTATGGAAGTTGGAAAACTTCACCGTGGAGTTCTCTGGAGGCTTCTTTACAGCCTGTCTTCCATTGATCTCCAGACACAAGGGCTTGTGTTTCTGAAGAACGTCTTGTGGTGAGAAGCACTGTAGGCAATCCCTCAAAAATGCTCCCTCTCTCTATGTTTGGTTTGTTTGAACATGAAACTGTTGAAATCCTTGATCAAGCAATAGTTTTGGTTTTCACCTTGGGTTATGAGAAGGAAATTCATGCAGTCCTCGAATTGTTCATTGCTTACATAGATAGGATAGCTTTGTCCCTTCTCATACCCAAACACACTGATACAGATTTTGTTATTTTGTTTTGTAGTTCAATCCTCTTGTAATTCTTCCTTTTCACTGGGAAACTGACACCTCTATAGTTCAGTGTTTGAATAAGTTATGGTTTGTTGTAGTGAGTAACTCTTTCGGCGTGGTGAGGCGCTAGATACTTGTGAGCTAGGTGACACCATCTGAAGCACTCATTGTCATTTTTATTTTTAATGTTGATGATGCACTTTTTGGCATTGCGCAGCTGTTGAGGTAGTTGAATGTATGAGGAACCAGCTAATGGTTTATAAATGTTAATATTCAACCAGTGGCCTAGTATTTCATTAATGACCCATCCTCATCCCTCACCCAACTACCTATAGCATTTCTCCTGAACTTGATCATTAGTGATATGAACAATCTGGGGTGCTTCATGCCCATTTACAATGGGGACAGCCTTGTTGTTGAAATATGTGATCTCATCATCACCAGTTTCCTTGTTTAACCCTTTACCCAACAAAACGGCCAAAACCGGCCTGCGCTATTCTAAAAAAATCGCCAATTAATTTTCATTATTTTTTCATTTTTTGTTTCAAAAACATAGGTTATGACCCCTCGTTGGAACGAGCTCGTCGAGCTCGTTCCAACGATGGGTCATAACCTATGTTTTTGAGACAAAAAATGAAACAAAATAGTTATTCAAGATTTTTTTTTGCAGGTGTTGTCTGCTTTTCATGTTAGGTAAAGGGTTAACAATATTTTAACGGTGATCACGACCTTCAACCCCATCATCTGCCTTAGCTCACGAGATGGCGTTTCACATGTGACTGTAGAACTGTTGTTGAGCTGTTCAATTAAACTTGCACTATTCGTAATTGACACATTGTATGACTAAGCATAAACCTTCAGAGCATGTTCTAAAAGGATTGCATTAGGCTATTGTGGAGAGAATAAAATGTTCCTTCTTTGCTGGAGTTTCTCTCCTCGCAACTTGAGCTTGCTGCTCCTTTTTGTAAGTTTCCCAGCTGTCCTCCGTCGGATCGTAACTCTCCGTCTTAGTCTTATAAATTTTTCATTAAGGTTTCCCATCCCAGCAGCCCGGTCCTTTGAGCTCTCTTACATTTCATTACAGAGAGCTGATCTTTAATCCCAGCCAAGAGCAGCTTGTTAGTTATTTTCTTCTCAAGCAGTTCGGCTTTGGCTAGCCTTTCCATGGCAGCCTTATATTTATATTTCCAATCGCTGTTTCTTTTCACTTGACGAAAGTCGCATTCCGATTTGAGCAGGTATAGCGGCGAGTCGCTATATAAATATATGTATGTGTATATTCCTAAGGGAATCTATTTCTCTGAATGGATGACTTGCATTGGAATCGGAAAAATCCAGTCTATATATAGGTGCAATCATCAATCGTCAATTTAAAGAGTATTTATCTCATTATGCAATGCAAACATGGATTGTCTTGATATTCTTCATTTTACCGCATAATATATATTTTGGGATTGCCTAATAAAAGAACGTTTCTTTAAATAATAGTGTTTTGCACACATAGATAATCATTAAAGTAAATTGAAACATTCTTTCCATGGAACTCATTTTTTTCATACACAGGTTTGTAAACAAGTTATGACCTCAATTGACAAACCGCACAAGAGTGAAACATACTACTCAAAGTTTGCTAAGCACCAAGTACACCCAACTTCCTGTTTTACGATTTAGTGGAAATATTGTAATGAAAAGTGTATATATTTTTTATTCAATTATATCGTTAATGATTTAAGTTCATAAATTAAGATTTTATTTGTGTTTGACATTATTTTTTAGCTTTTGAATACGATAACCATGGAAAATGGATATTATTGGTAAAAGAGGAAATTTTTCAATATGCCAAAACATTGACGGAGCGAACTGGTATGGCTTCAATATCGAGTATGAGAACCATTACTGTTAATTACAACTTGACAATGCCTTCTCATGCTCCCAATCAGGTTCCTGGTGGTCCTTTGTGGGATGTTGTTCCATTATTGGACCAGCATGGTACCAAGCTCCTGGACACTTCTTGGCTGGACTGGACGGGCTGAAATTGCAAGCTGCAACTCATTCCAGACATGTTAGATTGGATTGAGGTCAGGAGATCTTGCTGGCCAGTCCATACGTTCAATCCCCTCCCTCTGTCGGTACTCCCCGACAGCATGGGCAACATTGTCGTCCATCAGAATGAATCTATCATCCACTGCACCTGCATACAATCTGACGTGGACATCCAAGATGTCATGAATATACCGTTGGGCATTCACTGTACCACATTCAATGACACAGAGCTCTGTACGCCCATCTCAGCTGATGCCGCCCCAGACCATGATTGACCCTCCACCATAGCGGTCATGCTCAGCAATGTTGGCTGAATGGAATCGCTCTTCTGGTCTTCTCCATACCCTAGAACGCCTATCTGTGTGGTCCAGGCAGTACCTTGACTCGTCTGTAAAAAGAACAGGTCGCCAATCTTCTCTAGTACATCCAACGTGGTCCATGGCCCATTCATATCGCGCCTGGCGGTGTTTCTGGGACAGCGGAATACGAATACATGGTCTTCTCGATCGGAGCAACCTTCGTGCAACCTTGCCCGGATAGTCTGCGTCAAAACATTTACTCCGGATGCATTCTGAATGTCACTGCGAAACTGGGTTGCTGTGGAAAAGCGGTTTCTACGGGCCTGAATGATAAAAAACCGGTCTTCAGCTGCATATGCTGCCCTGTCTCTGCCACGACCATGCGGTCTTACTGGTGTGCCATACTGCTGAAATCTTGCCCAGGCTCTGATGATCACCGTATGGTGCACACCAAGGGCTTCACCAACCTGACGATGGGTAGCCCCTTGCTCCACCATCCCAACAGCCCTCCACATTTCTGCTTCAGACAAATGTCTTCTTACATATGCATTTGCCATATTCAATCATTAAATCACAAGGGTTTGTGTTGAAATGAACATTGAATTACCCTACACATGTCATGTACATGTAGACAGTACACGAAAACATCATGAAAATCAAGGGGTACATTCTTTCCATGACTGTCACGAATCGAAAAGTCTGCCTGTCAAGAGAGCTAATGGAAACACTGGGGGCCATCTCAATACATTCCTCAACCATTTCCACCAAAAATATTGCAAATATGTCACAAGCAAATTTCACCATGATGTGTCAAATATTTGGTGCTTAGCAAACTTTGAGTAGAGAATATATAATAAAATAAATTGTTGGGCACAGCTAGGCCAGTGACTATAGGTCATCACTGTGTATGTAAAACAGTCTGAGGAGGTAAAGTGAACGGTATTTTTATATATCATTACAGTATGTCGAAGCTGTGGTACTTATGTGCCTTGTTTTTCTGGCTGACCTTGAGCCCATTATAGCGCAAATAGCGTTGGGTTGTTTGGATAATTGCTTTATCGCCTTGTCAATAGCCCACACCTCATTTTTTCACCAGTGGTTGCGTTTAGTGTTAAAATCAGTGCATCGTCATACTGTGTTTTTAGCTCTCTTTTCCCTTCGATGCAAAAGATACCCTATGGTAGCTCAACCCATTTGATAGCTGGCTTATTCTCCACTTCGTCGAAATTGGCATCACATGGAAACATTGTGTTGTTGCTCACTCTTACAATAATACCAAAGGGGTTCATTTCTCTAAATAGGTGACTCGGGTTTTTCGAACAAAAGAAAAAAAAAAAACAAAAAAAACAACCAGGCCTTTTTTCGGCGACTGTTCCCGAGACAGCTGATTTCGTTTTTGAGGTAAAATACGGGGATCTGGGGTCTGTCCTGACACCCTACCGTTCCTACATGAACGACAGACAGCAGTGTCATAAAAACGAGATACCACTCAACCATGATGGCCCCAAAAAAACGGGCATCAGTGGCTTGCGACCTCCGGTTGCGAGTGAAGCTGACACTCACATAAGAACACCGTTGCTATGCTATTATGTACCTTTGATACCATGTTCATGTTCTGGAGTGCCATTCTGGAGGCAGCTAGGGTCGTTTATGAGACGAAATACGGGGGGTTCTGAGGGGGGCTGTCCTCGTACGGTCCCAAGTTATATATCACTGGTATCCTTCCAAGTTACAATGAAATTGCATCATAAATATGAATTATAGACTGACCTAAACATAAATAATAATAAATAAATACAGTTTAGAGCCATGAATTCACAAAATTACGTTCACAGACTTTACAATGGTCTGCTGCTATATTGTACGTGTATTATAAAGTTGATACAAAGTTAATGAACACCGAAAGCGTGGGCGAAAGGGTGGGTTTCCAGTGCCTTTTGAAGCTTTCTAGCGCCTGAGGTGCCTTTAAGTGATCGGGCAGTCTATTCCATAGAGTGAGGCAAGCCACGGAAAACGCCCGATCGCCTGCCGTTACAAGGACGCCTGATTTGAATATCAGGGAGTTCGAAGCTGTTGAACGGAGGAGTCGAGATGGTACATATCGTTGCACCAAACTGCCCAGATAATCAGGAGCCAGACCATTCAGGGCTTTGAATGTCAGTTGGAGCATCTTATACACTATCCACTCTTCAACTAGCAACCAGCGCTGATTGGAAAGAAGTTCGAAGCTGTTGAACGGAGGAGTCGAGATGGTACATATCGTTGCACCAAACTGCCCAGATAATCAGGAGCCAGAGCATTCAGGGCTTTGAATGTCAGTTGGAGCATCTTATAGACTATCTTCTCTTCAACTAGCAACCAGCGCAGATTAGAAAGGAGGGGAGTTATGTGAAATGATTTCCGTTGCCTGGTGATAATTCTTGCTGCACAGTTGTGAACAAGTTGCATCTTTTTAATGTTTAACTGTTTATAGCCAAATAGCAGAGAGTTACTATAGTCAAATCTACTTATTACAAACGCATGAACCAAATGTGTTGCAGCCCGCCCCCCCCCCCCCCCCCCCCCATCGACCACGGAACGGATCCTGCTGATACTCCGCAGATGGTAGTATGAACTGCGGCATACCTGTGTGACATGGTTGTCACCAGCTAGATTCCCTTCCATGAAATATCCCAGGTTCCGCACAACAGCCGAGATGGAGATCACATGACCATTGAAATTTGATTTGATATTTGACACTTCTGAGAGTCGATTCTACAGTCCGATGTAAATTACTTCAGTTTTTTCGGCGTTCGATTTTAGATAGTTTGCCATCAAACAAATCTAGGTCACGTGCCTGTGCAGCTGTCACGGGTGAACAATCACAGCCAAAATAGGCCTTGTTCATCTAGACAGCATACAGGATCATCCTACCAAGTTACAGTAAAATCCCTTCATATAAACGACCTGTAGACTGTGCTAAACATTTTCGGGCCTCGGGTCCACGTAGCCGTCACAGTTGATCAATCGCGACGAAAAGAGGACGTTCTGATCTAGACAATTATATGATGTCATCCTACCAAATTACAATGAAGTCCCTTCATAAATACGATGGTATGTAGGCTGCGCTAAAGTATGTTGGGCTCTCATAGTCGTCACAGTTGATCTATGGCGCCCAGTAGGGGACGTTCTCATCGAGACGTTATACGATGTCTAGATGAGAATGAAATCCCTTCATAAATGCGACCTGTAGAATGTGCTAAAGGTTTTCATTTTTCGTGCTCGCGCAGCTGTAACGGTTAACCGATCACGACAAAAAGGGGACGTTCTCATCTCGACATGGCCTCGAATCAGCATATGAAATTTCGTGATGATCGGACATGAACTACAGGGTATAGCCTTATCAAAAGAAAGTGTGAACCGACGAACAGGCTCAGACTTCCACACTCGTAATGGCAATAGCTGGTATTGACTTTGTGAAATAAAGCTAAAAGCAAGAAAATGGTTAACCATTTACCCAACGCAGACGATAACAAAATTTATTATTTTAAATATTATTTTTTCAAATTTTTCTAAAAATTTCAACAAAACCATATCATGTGACCCTCGTTGGAACGAGCTCGTTCCAACGAGGGGTTACATGATATGGTTTTGTTGAAATTTTTTGAAAAATGATATTTTTTCAACTGCTGAATTTGCATATTATGCGGGCGAATGAGGGCGATTCGTAAGGTAAAGGGTTAATAACTTGATAGAGTAAAATAATGGAACTGTCAGTGACACTGTAGCTCAACTGGTAAAATTGAAAATCATTGGTTTCAATGCTATTTGGTGAAACTTCAACCTAACAGCATTGTGTGTGTAAAACGTCCGAGCAAATTCATTTTTAAATGTAAACTGTAGGGCTGGCTAAAGGAAGACTGTTGATTCACAAATGCAGTAAGTTTAAAGGTCATTGTGAATGGCAACGTTTTCACAGAAATGGATGCTAATGGTTAGCTCTTATCTAGAAGTCTCGCTTAATGAGCATACACAGTTCAAAAACAATCATATGATAAATGTGCCCTGTAGGCCATGTCAAAGAAAAATGTTGATGCACAAATGCAATAATTTCTCAAAGGTTGTTGCTGAGAGCAACAGGTTTTGATGGCAATGAAAAGAAAATCGATAGCTCCTACCTTTGTCTCCCTGAATAAACATACCAAGTTTCAAAACAACCCGATAATGAATTCCATTCGCCCTCCGGGGCGTGCCAAAGGATGATGTTAATGCATAAATGCACTAAGATTGAAGGTCATTGCTAGTGGCAATGTTTTGTTTAAAA
The DNA here is from genome assembly GCA_031216915.1 of Pictodentalium vernedei. Classification (NCBI taxonomy): domain Eukaryota; kingdom Metazoa; phylum Mollusca; class Scaphopoda; order Dentaliida; family Dentaliidae; genus Pictodentalium; species Pictodentalium vernedei. The sequence continues at coordinate 514,361,196 of CM062293.1, forward strand.
AAAAGTTTCTTGAAATTCATAAATACGCCTTGTGGAGAGTGCAAAAGGGATAAGTTGCTCCAAAAATGCTGGCGCTAACGACCATAATATTTTATGAAAAAAGGCAGAAAATCAATAGCTCCCATCACGAGGCCACACCAAACACGCATACCGAGTTTCAAAGAGATCTGATCACAAATGTACCAGAGGAATTCAATATATTGATGCCTGACTAAATTTTGTTTAAAGATTGTTGCCAAGTTAATGCCAACGGCAACGTTCGTTTTGGCAGAAATGGAAGAAAATCGACAGCTACCATCTCGAAGTCACCCTAAACAAGCATACCAAGTTTCAAATCAATCCGATAAATGTGCCTTGTAGGGTGTGCCAAAGGGAAATATTGATGCTTAACTGAACTAAGTTCATAGGTAGTTGCCAACGGATAGATAGCTCCCATCTAGCGGTCATCCCAGTCAAGCATGCCAAGGTTCAAAGCGACCCAATCGCAAATGTGCCCGATTGGGTGTGCCAAATGGAAATATCGATGCGTAACTAAACAAAGTTCAAAGGCCGTTCGAATGGCAACATTTTTTGACGGATAAGGAAGAAAATCGATAGCTCCTATCAAGAAGCCGCCAAAACAAGCATACCAAGCATACCAAGTTTCAAAGTGATCCGAACATAAATTGGTCCTGTAGGGTGTGCCAAAGGGAAATATTGATGCCAAGCTAAACGAAGTTCAAAGGGCGTTGCCAATGGCAACATTTTTTAACGGAAATGGAAAAAAATCGGTTAATCCCATCTAGCGAGTGTGAGCCAAAGGGAAATATTGATACATAACTGCACTAAGTTCATCGAAAGTCGTTGCCAAAAGCAACTATTTTTGACGGAAATGGAAGAAAATCGATAGCTACCATCTGAAGATAACACCAAAGAAGCATATCAAGTTTCTAAGCGATCCGATTATAAATGTTCCTTGTAGGGCGTGCCAAAGGAATATATTGATGCCTGACTAAACTAAGTTCAATGGTATTTCCAACATTTTTTGACGGAAGAAGAAGAAAATTGATAGCTCCCATCTAGAGGTCTCCCGAACAAGCACCCCAAGTCTCAAAGCGATCGGATCATAAATGTGCCCTGCAGGGTATGGCAAAGGGAAATATTGATGCATAACTGCACTACGTTCATCGAAGGTCGTCGCCATAAGAAACTATTTTGACGGAAATGGCAGAAAATCGATAGATTCCATCTAAACGTCATCCCAAACAAGCATGCCAGGTTTCAAAGCAATCCGATCATAAACTTGTACCCTGTAGGGTGTGCCAAAGAGAAATCGTGAGGCCCGACTAAACTAAGATGAAAGGTAGTTGCCAGCGGCAACATCTTTTGACGGAAATGGCAGAAAATAGATAGCACCCATCTAGAGATCACCCCAAACAAGCATACGAGGTTTCAATGCGATCCGATCATAAATGCGACCTGTGTGGTGTGCCAAAGGAAATTGTGGGCGTGCGTACGCCGACGGACGAGAGGTGAATCTGATGGCAATATATCAGCCTCACTTCGTCAAGTTGAGTTTTTGAAAAACACAGCCCTGTTTGATATCTGGATGTGAAGCAGCATCTTTGGATTCCACAATACAGAACAAAACATTCACTTCTATAAACGAGTAAAGATATCACTGATGAGAACACAAACGCATCCTGTCAAGATGGTGGAGGAACTGCTATACGTCTGCTCCCTGATTCCAGAAACCGCGGTAAGGTACAGAGAAGAGTGTCCCCAATTGGGTGTGCGTCTGTCGTACTCTGTACTGTACAGTTATAATTTTTTCATCGTGCTTTTGGGTCCTATTCAGGGCTGTTGCTAAGGAGTCTCAGATGGGGCTGGGGATGAAGCACCCATAGATTTCCAATTACACTTCCACCCCCATCTCCAGGTAGGAAAAACTTTTGATTGTCACTACATAATTTCCGCTAAATGTTGAGTTTATTCCAATGAGGGGGTTACATATGGTTTTGTTGAAATTTTTTAAAACTTTTTTTTCAAACTGCTGAATATCGAGATGGAACCGAATTGTTATGTAATCCATTTTTAGGGGACTTTCACCAGTTTTCAGTCTATAAACTCCATATTTTGAGGATTTTTACTATGTTTCAGTCTCACTCCATATCAAGCCAGAAAATAAGCAGACTGTCATCTTCAAAATGAGGTGTCTGGGGGGTGAATTTAGTGATGCTACCCTGCACAGCAGGGCAGCATCACTAAATTTACCCTCTGTGATCCTCAGTCTGAATCAGGGTCTCGAAACTAAACAGAAAGAGGTATCCACTGTTGGCCCACTGTATGGGATAGAATTATCAAATTCACCCTCTGGGGACCCCATTCTGCAAATGTCTGACTGCTTATTTTCAGGCCTGGTTTCAGTCTCACGCCTTATCTTGTCCAAATTCTGAACATGCTTGGAAAGATTCCACTAGTGCCAGGTCTGACATTTCCAACTTTTTGTCAATTCAGGGCTTTAAGTTTCCAACTATTGTAAATTTGACAAATGATGCGTTAGACGTGAATCAGAATTTGTTTCAGGGTTCCTGCACATAAGAATTGATAAAATTCAAGACCATTTCTCGACATTTTGCAGGCCCTGCAATTGCAAAATTTAAGGAGTTTCACGGCCCCAGCTCCACTGGTTCAAACTAGGACCCTCTGGCTACTCACCACTCCTCCACCTTCCATTAAAGGGAAGTGGGAGAGGATGGAGTGGGGGTAATAATCAAGAGGGCATCCTAATTAATACCATGCCTTCACAAATTCTGGCATAGGAAACTTTATTGCTGAGATTCTGCACTTTGTTGGCATTCTGTTTCTCGATTATTTGAGGCTTTTCTAGTCCTCTTGGCCTAATATTCAAGGCTTTTCTAGTCCTCCTGGCCTAATATTCAAGGCTTTTCTAGTCCTCCTGGCCTAATATTCAAGGCTTTTCGAGTCCTCCTGGCCTAATATTCAAGGTTTTTCTAGTCCTCCTGGCCTAATATTGAAGGCTTTTCGAGTCCTCCTGGCCTAATATTCAAGGCTTTTCTAGTCCTCCTGGCCTAATATTCAAGGCTTTTCTAGTCCTCCTGGCCTAATATTCAACGCTTTTCTAGTCCTCCTGGCCGAATATTCAAGGCTTTGCTAGTCCTCCTGGCCTAATATTCGAGGCTTTTCTAGTACTCCTGGCCTATCTTCCAGGTTCTCAAGGCCTTGAATGACCTTTAGTCACATTCAAAGCTGTTCCTTGAATCCAAAGCGTCACAGGGACCTTGCATTTAGCAAAGAAAGAAATCATTGCCTCACTTCCTGGGGTCCCCATGGGGATGCTATCTGAAAAGAACTGAAGTACATCAGTGTTGAGATAAATAGGATAGGAGCCAATACTATAATACGTTTACAATTGTATTTTCTAGAATTATATTTTCTACTAGTTAATATAACTAACTAAAATGAAGCATTAGCATTTAAAACTGGCAAATTGCCACATCTTTCAAAATAGTAATGGTTCATTTCAATCTATTTAACCCTGTACCCCATGTAACGGCCAAAACCGGCCATCTATTTATTTATTTATTGGTGTTTAATGTCACATATTTCTGCACAATGGCTAACCATGACCGTGACAGTTTTACGGGTGGAGGAAGCCGGAGTACCCGGAGAGAACCACCGAGCTACGACGAGCAACTGTCAGCTCCCCAACATACCAATTCCACACAAGCAGGGTTAGCATTGGTTGAAGACAGGTGCACCATCAACGTACAGTACGCCGTAGTACACAGCATCACCGTGCCCCCACGTGGGCAATGGGGGTGAAGTGTCTTGCCCAAGGACACAACGCGGTTGCCGCAGGTAAAACCGGCCATCACTATTCTCTGAAATCGCCAAGAATTTTCTTTATATTTTCATTTGTTGTCTCAAAAACATAGGTTATGACCCCTCCTTGGAACGAGCACATCCAGCTCATTCCAATGAGGGGTCATAACCTATGTTTTTGAGACAAAAAATGAAAAAAATTAGTTATTCAAGAATGTTTTTGCAAGTGTCGTCTGCTTTTCAAGTTAGGTAAAGGGTTAAAGTTCAACAATTATAAAAGTTCTATTGGCCCCAGTTTTCATGTATGAATATGTAGTTAACAATGAATATTCGACAACAATTATTGCACTAGTTCATTTATTGAAAAACAATAACAGCTAGATAAAGAGATTTTAGTACATAATATAAATCAACTCTGTTTAGTCAGTATATATATTATATATAAATACAGTAAAGAATGTATAGAATCTGAATAATATATAATAGAACAACAATCAATATAATTTAACTATTCTTTACCCAACGAATTGACCGTATCCAACCGTGTAATGTATAAATAGAGCAGTTGAACAAAATATTATTTTTCTAAAGACTCGAACAAAACCATATCATATCGTCACCCCCGTCCCACCAATGGAATGAGCTCATTCTAATGAGGTGTTAAATCATATGGTTTTGTTGAAATTTAAAATAATGATATTATTATATTTGGAGAAATAATTGTTGATATTGTGTGAGTTGGGTAAACATAGTTAAACTGTATTCTAGGTAGGGCTGTCACAATTATTCGATTAATCGACTATTGATCGGTCACGGCGAAATCGATTAGTATTTTTCGTTGTCGAATAATCGGTAAATTGTATCCCGTTTTAGACGTTTAATAATTAAAAGAAAATTTGATGAAAAAACTATTGTTTCTAAAGGTAAAGAGTTAAGAACATCGATGTTAAACCCCCAAGAAGCTGTTGGAAGCAATTGTCTTCCAGGTACATTCATCAAAGCTTTGATGTTCTGAACTTTTGAACCGTCAGTGTAATAATCAAGACCGGTCGAAGTTCGCAACTGCCGACTGGTCTTGATTGTTACACTGACGGTTCAAAAGTTCAGAACATCAAAGCTTTGAATGCACCTAAAAAGGATCGTCTTCGTTGTTTCCTTGAGGTAGGTCAACTGACTTGAACTTCATTTTTAACGACTTCAAAGAGAGGGGGGGGGGGGAGGGGTAATTTAGGTACGATTAATCGTCGATTATTTGCGACGATTAATCGATTCCTAAATTAAAAAATCGTGACAGCCCTAATTCTAGGTGTGACTCATCACCCATCATGAGATGCAGGGATCAAAATACTTTTTGTTATTTGCATAGCGAAATGCTATACATTTTCAAAACATATATATAGCAGTTTTTGAAAATTGTGTAGAACTTTCATGTTTCAAATTCAATATACAATAAAGGGTGCTTTTGTTCCCTAGAAAACATTTAATACTCAGCTACATGTATATTAGTGGTTGGCCTACCTGAAGAAAAAAAAATACAAAGAAATTTATACAGTTGGGTAATGTTGGTATTAATTTTCAGTAGCAGCATTACCTGGGTCTGTAAATTTCTGTAGTGCCGCCTGGCACCAACAGATGTGGAATCTTTAACTCTTTCAATACTGTAGCTTTCAAAGTTTCAAGTGGTTTAACCCATGCATTACTGGTACATACATGTACTTGGTAAAGACATACCAATTTGGTACTCTGCCATCGTGGGCATCTATCCCCAATTAACATTTTTACTCAAGTGGATACTTGAGGACTTGGAGGCAAATCAGCAGTTCATGGACCACCAGGTATTCTACCTGGTGGTCCATGAACTGCCGATTTGTCATTGAGCCATCATCATTCTACCAGACAAGCAGCTACAAGTTAGGACTGATGCCCATTGTCCACAATGATATAGAACTTGAGAATGTGCATGGCATTTCACTTTGCATATTTAATGACTGCATAGCTTTTCCTGAATTTTGCATAGCAAAATGCGATGCGATACTGCTTATTTTGATCCCTGTGAGATAGTAGATGACACTTGCACAATAATATATTCAATAATTAACATTTAAATTTATTTATTTATTTATGTGTTTATTTATTGGTCCTTAAGATTTCTGTATAATTGCCAATCGTGACTGCAACATGAAAATAAAAACAAGACCAGCCAATTGTTTTTACCCATATTGTCCATATCAGAAGACTTTCACTTCAGGCATTGGTGCCAGGGTCCCATTTTACCAGTAAAACAACAGTAAACAAGCACTGCTTCACTTCATAGGGTTCCCAAGGGGATAACATTTAAATTTTGTTTCTTCAAAAACACAGCTTATGACCCAATAAGTTTGTTCCAGACAAGGGCCATAAGCTATGGTTTTAGACAAACAATTTTGAAAAGTGATTTTTGTGAATAGCAAGTCAAGTTTAGCCTATCATTTATTCCTATGCTGCCCACTTTAGAAAACTTCCACAACAGGATATTTTGAGAATTATGTTGGAATAAAGTATGCACTGTTTCTGCTAAAGATCAGATGACAAGTCTTGTTAGTAGCCTCCCCCCCCCCCCCCCCCAAAAAAAAAAAAAAAAAAAAAAAATACAGTTAAAACCAGATGTCCTGTCATGAAATGTGCACAAATCACACGTCGACCTGTGCGTTAATCCCCGCGTTATGACCATAGTAAGGCTATCAAATTCTGTACATATGGCCTATGCATAAGCAATGTTTCAGCCAATGAACACTTCCAATGGCAGAAACATTGCCTGTACTTGCTACGAGTAATCAGGAGAACCTGCCGTGATTTGGATGCCATTCGATATGGCCATTGCGCACAATTCCAACGTGCAATTAAGACAAGATAAGCGCACAGTTCATGACAGGACTTCTAGTTTTAACTGTACGAGGAGGAGGCAAATGGTTTGTCCTTCCCTGAATCTGATGCTATTTTATCCCCCACGTTATGGGAGGGCGATACATTAATGGGTTCTGCTGTAGTACACATATGTTGAAGGCTAGTGTACCATTAACTTGTAGAATGCCTTGGTATACAGTACCACTTTGATCCCCACTATCAGGAGCATGTATCTTGCCAGAGGACACAATGCAATAACCGCTGGACAGGATCGAACAATCAATCTTTCACTGTAAAGTCCAATGCTCTACCCCTTGAGCCACCACACTCCCTCAGGTGACAAGTAAAACTTCTGGAAAATGTCCCTCACTCTTATGTATGTGGGGGAAATAATTTCAGCAGCAAAACTTAATGGTCTGTCAATAAACAACAGTTTTAACTGGTAGAGTGCTGGATGCCCATTTTTAGGCTTTATTCATTAGAGCAGGTGTTTCAACAGAAATTCATCATTTTTGGAGGGTGAGCTTCCTATTACCTTTGAAGTTAAATAATTTTGTCTCTTAGGATTTGCCTTGTTACAGTTTATGAGAGAGGGCCTATAGGCCTAAAGACACTCTCTCAGGAGTAGTAACAAGGCAAAGACACATGAACAAATTTTTATGACAAAAATAATTGAGCACAATATCATTTAATGAATTAGGCATCAAAGTCAAATTACAGGTTTTCAGTACATTCAAATATAGTTAATATTATATGGGTTCAACTAAACCTGTTAACAATACTGTTCAGAATCTCAAGTTGCACAGTAAATTAAGGCACATTATTGCTCTGATGGAAAGTTATCAAGATATATTTCTCAATAATCTTTGGAAGGAAAAAAAACAGTAGTTTAAATATAATATGAAAAAAATAATATACTACTCACATTTTGCTAAGGATCACTCCCCATTTGTCAACATAATTTGTACATGAAAGAAATATGGGTACATCATTTGTTTGTTTATTTATTGGAGAGCAGTGACACTTTTAACTGGTAGAGTGCTAAGTTATTTTTGGTCATTAAAATTTGTTCACATGTCTTTGCCTTGTTACAATTTATGGGAGAGTGCCAAGAGGCACTCTCCCATAAATTGTAACAAGGCAAACCAGTATCGACTAAGGAATTTCGCTTCTAAGATAATATGAAGTACATCCGCAGAATATGACACCTTCAGGCTGGGTTACCTGCTCTTCATATCAAAGCCCTGATAGTGGCTTCTAGAACTCTACCAGTTAATAGTCTGAGTTATATCAAGTTGTACAAATTTATGGGTAGAAAAAGCTAGAGGTTCAATAAGAAAGCACGCAACAATGCCAAGTAACTATCACACTCTCTGATTTATCGTCTTGTACAAGCAGGGTTAGCACTGCCTGAAGGCAAGGGACCTGTGGGAATACTGCGCATCGACCATAGATGTACAACATGTCGACGTAACACTTACCTTCAACCAATGCTAACCGATTGTGTCAGGAGAGTAAATTAGAGAGGCCGAAAGTTACTCACCATTGCTCAGTTGTTCTCTCTGGGTACTCCGACTCCCCCCCCCCCCCCCCCCAAGCGTAAAATTGTCTGGCATAATATGATTAAATTTTAATTAATAAACATAAACAAGCTTGAAACGATACACATAATTTGACCTTTTAGGCCACACAAGAAGATCTTCTGTTTCTCGGGCCATTATTTGTAAAATTGCATGCGGGCGAGCAGCTTTTTATTTTATTTTTTATTTTGTGTAATTATTTCTTTGCCATTAAAAGTTCATGTTTTTGGTTGGTTTATGTTTTAGGACTCATAATCTACAGAATAGCATGGGTAGTGGTGTATTTCATCCCTTGAGAGCAAGAAGGCTTTGCAGTGCTGAAGCACTGCAAAGCCTTCTTGCACTCAAAAGATAAATTTATCAATTTTTTTAATTTGGGTAAAATATCAGGCATAAACTATTTAATTTTTATTTGTTTAAAGTTTACATTGGTTATAAAAAGAGAGCATGCGGCAGCCAAAAGGACCATGCAGGAGGGGCTGAGAAACAGATTTTTAATTTTTTTAGGCCTTATGTATCAAATATATAGATAGGTTGGAGTGATCCTTAGCAAAGTGTGAGTAGTATATAATGCTCTTTTTGAGGTTCAAAATGAGCACCAATAAAACACAATAACATTGTAAAACAAATATCTTAAATTTAAGGACTATGTTATGTTAATGGTTCTCACCCACAATAATTGTTGTTATCTCACAATAAAGTTGTGAGTATTCACATGTACACTTTAAGCAATCAGGCCTAACATTCTTAAAAATGCAGGAGGGCTAAAAATCGCTCCCCTCGCATGGCCTAGGGGAGCGATTAGCTCTCCTCAAGCTAACAAGAACTGAACGTGGCAAAATGAATATTCACTATTAATGAATTCTGCCTTGTGGGATTTGTATATTTTAGTTGGTGCAGCTGACAAGATAGTCTCTGCAGGAAGGCTACACTGCCCCTCCCACACCTACGGGCCTCGGCAAGGCCCAGAGGTGTAAAAGGAGCAGTGTGGCCTTCTTACAGATATCACTAACACAGCGGAGATCTGAAAAGACATGGGTTTTAGGAATAGGTTGTTATGCTAATCATTATTTTCCAAGGCCAGGAGGGCTAGTTTTCGCCCTCCTTAATTTTTTTCAAGGCGAGCAGCAGGCGAGCGAATAAATCGCTCTCCTGAAAATGCCAGGCCTGAGCAATGAAAGCCAGGGATCTCGATGAGCAAATTTGAAAACATGTTATAATGATTTTATTGTACAACGTTCATAAAATGTGCTATTAACTGGCTGAGTGCTAGAAGCCACTATCAGGGCTTTCAAAAAATGAGGATACCAGAGCAAAAGCCAACACTTTTCTTGCTTATATTTCATATTCTATCAAATGCAAATAATATTTTGTTTATATACATTTGTTTTATTACAAATTATTGGAGAGTGCCTGTGGGCACTCTACAATAATTTGTAATAAAACAAGTTTTGAATAACAAATTCAGAGCACCAAAAATAATCTAGCCCTCAACCAGTTAATAAGGTTTGCAAAATAAGATCCGAATTAATTGACAGACTGCTGGGCAATGGAAGAGCCTTAATTTGCTGTCTTTCCTGTCATCCCCACATGAAAAGGAAAATAGTAACAACAAACTAGCAATAATACGTAACATCAAAAAAAAATACAAGAATGAAATAAAACAAAAAATCCCTGAGAAGGTAGTTCCTGACAACAGGGTAATTAGAGTTTCAATAGGTAATCAGGAGAAAGTTGTCGCAACATCTACTTTCGCCGTTTTGAGTGATACACCATCAGGTATTAGTAATTCTTTTTTCATTTATTGGTGTTTAAGGTCACTTTCCACATCTCATCACCACAATATAGGTATGATGTCAAGTTTAGCCTATCATTTATACCTGTGCTGACCACTTTAGAGGACTTCCACAACAGGACATTTTGAGAATTATGTTGGTGTTTTCATACAGTTAAAACTAGAAGTCCTGTCACGAACTCTGCGCTTATCTAGGCTTAATTGCGCGTAGGAATTGCGTGCAATTGCCATATCGAATGACACCCAAAGCATGGCAGGTTCTCCTTGTTACCCATAGCAATCACAAGCAATGTTCCTGCCAATGGACCTCCGGGTTACCCGGAGGTCCATTGGCTGAAACTTTGCTTGTGCACAGGCCGTATGTGCAGAATTTGATAGCCTTACCATCGTCATAACGCGTAGATTAACGCGCAAATCGACGTGCTATTTGTGCGCACTTAAGGACAAGACTTCTAGTTTTAACTGTAAGTCATTTCTAGGATATCATTGGGCCATTTCGTTCAACGAATGTGAACCAAAGTATAGTCTAGATTTGGGGACTGCATCTGCATTGTGTATTCCCAATTTTGAAACGCGGCAAATTAGTTCCGCTTTAGTTCCCACTTCTGCATTTCTAGTGCTAATAGTAATAAATTTTCTTTTGTAGACTTCATTTTTATCGCATATTATCTCTATTTTTTTAATATAATCCTGCAACAGGACTCTCAAATTCTGGGAAAAGGTCCCTAATTTTGGGTCATTAATTAAAATAAGTTGAACGCCAAGGGTGGCTATGCCCCCCCCCCCCCCCCCCCAACAAGCATGAGTTTTTAGTCATTTAACTTTGTTTATATTGAATTAATAAATATCTTATCTTATCTCGATTAACCCTTTACCTAACAAATCGCCTGCACCTGCCCGCGTAATATGCAAATTGAGCAGTTGAAAAAATTAAAATTTTAAAAATATTTCAACAAAACCATATCATGTGACCCCTCATTGGAATGAGCTCATTGAGCTCGTTCCAATGAGGGGTCACATGATATGGTTTTGTTGAAATTTTTTGAAAAATTTTAAAAAAATTATTTTTCAAATAATACATTTTGATATCGTCTGAGTTGGGTAAAGGGTTAAACCATAGCATCAATACAGAAGGCCATCAAATGTGTCCATGGGACACTGATGAACCTGCTTTATGAGAAACTATATTTAGTGGTTAACAAAGTCAAAAAAGGGGCCATAACTTGGATTAAAAATTATCGTATCACTCTCAAAATCAAACCTGTCTGGTATATTGTCTACAATAAGCTATATTCCAAGTTTGATTGAAATTGGACACATATAATTCAAGTTACAATACAGAATCTAATATCAACATGTCTCCTAAGTCGGAAAAAGGCATAATTCTGCCGAAAAAGTCAAATCGAGCCAACTGTCAATCCCAATCTGTATTATGTGGTAACAAACCTATGTATAACATTTTTTTTCATTTCGTTTAGTCAAACTAAAGTTATTGTCTGGAAACCAATAACATGTTTTCTAAGTCAGAAAAGGCCTATAACTCTGCCCAAAAATATCGGACCAAGCCCACCATCAATCCCAACTTGTATTATGTGGTTATCAACCTATGTCTAAAATCTTGTTTCATTTCATTCAGTCAAACTAAAGTTATCGTCTGGAAACCATATTCAGGATGGACAGATGGACGGACATACTGATGGATGGATGGACATGGGTTACACTTAATGCCCCTGCCAAAACTGTTGCCGCCACAGTTGCCCAAAAGGGGACGTTATCATCTAGACATTATATGAAGTCAACCTATCAAGTTACAATGAAATCCCTCCATAAATATGACCTTTTGACTGTGCTAAAGGTTTTCGGGCCCTGTTGCCGTCACAGTTGCCCAAAAGGGGACGTTCTCATCTAGACATTATATGAAGTCAACCTATCAAGTTACAATGAAATCCCTCCATAAATATGATGTGTAGACTGTGCTAAAGGTTTTCAGGCTTCAAGCTCGGGCAGCCATCATGGTTGAATGATCGCAACCAAAAGGGGACATTCTCATCTGGGCATCATGTGGATTGATCCTACTAAGTTACAATGAAATCCCTTCTTAAATATGACCTGTAGACTGTGCTGAAGGTTTTCGGGCTTCGGACACCTGTAGCCGTCAAAGTTGCCCAATCACGTCCAAAAGGGGATTTTCTCATGTAGACATTATATGAAGTCAACCTATCAAGTTACAATGAAATCCCTCCATAAATATGACCTGTAGACTGTGCTAAAGATTTTCGGGTTTTGGGCTTGGGCAGTCGTGACGGTTGATAGATCATGCCCAAACGGGGAAATTCTCATCTAGACATCATACAGTGTCATCCTACCAAGTTACAATGAAATCTCTCCATATTAAACATGACCTGCAGACTGTGCTAAAAGTTTTTGGGTTTCGGGCTTGGGCTGCCATCACGGTTGATAGATCATGCCCAAACGGAGACCTTCTCATCTAGGCATTATACAGAGGCATTCTATGAAGTTGCAATGAAATCCCTTCATAAATACGACCTGTAGACTGTGCTAATGGTTTTCAGGTTTTGGGCTCGGGCAGCCATACCGGTTGACCGATCATGACCAAAAGGGGACGTTCTCATGTAGATATGACCTAAAACCTGCATATGAAATTTTGTGATGATCAGACAATAACTACCAGGTATGGCCTGTACTTGAAGGTTGAATAAAAAACTTTAACCACAAACTTTAACCAAAACTCCAAATGTCAACAGGAAAAGAAAAAACAAAAACAAAAAAAATACTTGAACCTTCAGTCAAAAACTTTAACCACAAACTTGAACCAAAACTCTAAATGTTAACAGATGGACGGACAGACAGACAAAAGTCATTACTATAGCCCTCACTGTCAACAGTTGGGCTAAAAAAGAGATCAAATGCAATTAATTTACGTACAGCAGGATGTGATGGGTATACAAGGAGAAGTCAAGGCTGAAGTAGGCTAATTGGATATCTTCACTGAAGGATAAGCTTGGTGGATTGGGAAGTTTCAGACCCTTGGCCATAGTTATGGAGGTTGGAAATGTGGTGTTTACATTAACAACCAATGTGGTTGTGGTGAGGTGGGCTTGTCATTCCATTTGTAGCAGTATGTGCCACTTTTGGATGTGTTTGGCAAGCTGGAATCCATGAAAACCCATTTTTGCCTTAGTGGTAGCTGCATGATGGTAGATAGATTTTGTGTGATTTTGTATCACTCATGATACCAAGCCAGCCTATAGTCATGCTTGTTTTGTTTGAAGCAAATGGCTTCAGCTATTGAGAATGTTTTTTCTGATGAGGTTGAGAGCAAACGTAGCAATTGTATTGATGGCAGTGAGGGTCCTCCCGTGGGTTAGAAGGTAGTCCATGATGGATGAGTGGTGAGTGACACACAAGGTTCTGATGGAGTGGGACAGGGTTTACTGATCATTGGTGGTGATATATGAGAACTATATAGTTTCCAGTAAAGTGATGGTATAATGACTATCAGCCTCCATAGCTGGTGTGGATGTCGATGATGGGAAGCCAAAGGAGGGATGGAAAGATGCTTCCTGGTCACAGGAAAGGACATGAGCAGGTTACATGCCCTCTGATGATGCGTCAAAGAGTCGACTTCCATTGGATCTAGGTGTCAATATAGGTGGCGTGTGTGAAATGAATTAAATTCTAAAGTGTAGAGGTTAGAAGGCGTCACTTGAATTGTTGTCTGTATTGGTGTATTCGGGATCATGATGGAATCAAACTTATTTGTGATCAGGGTTGGTGGGTTGTGAAGGGCATTGTGACTGTGGATGGCCCCGGATCCCATGAACACATGGTTGTGTGGAATGCTACTGTGTTCATTCATACCAGTGGAAATATCGATCTCAGATTTTGGTATACCATTTGAAGTGCATCATGAATCTAATTGGGACGTTTGGAATAGGTCTATGGGATATGACATTTCATCATTTGCACTCTTGGTAAATGTAGTGTTTGAGGTGTGCATCTGGTTCCTGAAACATGAGCAAGATTGAGCTGTCGCCACTCACCAGGGTTGGCATTGCATCTTAAGTTACAATGTCTTCATGGTGGAGTTTAAGTATGTAAGTTAATTTGGCTTGATAGTGAAGAGTAGGCAGTGGATTTGAAATTTAAGATCACTAACGTCCTTTCATTCAATGAATGTCAGTTTATGAAAAAAAACATTTGCTCTACCTATGTAGTTCTGTTTGTGAGTTAGTCTATTATGGTGGTGAAGGGGTTAGCAACTTTAATTTTCAAATCCACTGCTTTTAGATGCAATGGTACGCTAGCATATATTGCCATTCTTGGGTGCTGCCCTATCCCCATGCATTGCCAAGGTTTCTTTTGGTGTCAGGCTACATATAGACAACGGGATTTCACAGCAGTATTGATATATTTTGCCACCCCAAAATATGCAGTGCAGGGTGGTTGCCCCCCCCCCCCCTCCCCCCCCCCCCCCCCATTTACCACCACTGTGTGTAGCACCCTAGGCAATTTAAAATTGAACATTGCTCACCCATTTTTATTACCTTTTGTTGACTTGACTGTGTATTAAAAAACCAAGATAGATGAAGACCATAGTTATCACTAGTACTTTGTTATTAATCACAGATGACATACTTCAAGTCTACATTTCATTCTGATAAAAGCCCAGCCCATTGTTACAACCATTTTATAAGTGTAGTTAGATGCCAGCCCATTGTTACAACCATTTTATAAGTGTAGTTAGATGCCAGCCCATTGTTACAACCATTTTATGAGTGTAGTTAGCTACCAGCCCAGTGTTACAACCATTTTATGAGTGTAGTTAGATACCAGCCCATTGTTATAACCATTTTATGAGTGTAGTTAGATACCAGTCTATTGTTACAACCATCTTCTGGGTGTAGTTAGATACCAGTCCATTGTTACAACCATTTTATGAGTGTAGTTAGATACCAGCCCAGTGTTACAACCATTTTATGAGTGTAGTTAGATACCAGTCCATTGTTACAACCATTTTATGAGTGTAGTTAGATACCAGCCCATTGTTATAACCATTTTATGAGTGTAGTTAGATACCAGCCCATTGTTATAACCATTTTATGAGTGTAGTTAGATACCAGCCCATTGTTATAACCATTTTATGAGTGTAGTTAGATACCAGCCCATTGTTATAACCATTTTATGAGTGTAGTTAGATACCAGCCCATTGTTACAATCATTTTATGAGTGTAGTTAGATACCAGCCCATTGTTACAATCATTTTATGAGTGTAGTTAGATACCAGTCTATTGTTACAACCATTTTATGAGTGTAGTTAGATACCAGCCCATTGTTATAACCATTTTATGAGTGTAGTTAGATACCAGCCCATTGTTATAACCATTTTATGAGTGTAGTTAGATACCAGCCCATTGTTACAATCATTTTATGAGTGTAGTTAGATACCAGCCCATTGTTATAACCATTTTATGAGTGTAGTTAGATACCAGCCCATTGTTACAATCATTTTATGAGTGTAGTTAGATACCAGCCCATTGTTACAACCATTTTATGAGTGTAGTTAGATACCAGCCCATTGTTAAAACCATTTTATGAGTGTAGTTAGATACCAGCCCATTGTTATAACCATTTTATGAGTGTAGTTAGATACCAGCCCAGTGTTACAACCATTTTATGAGTGTAGTTAGATGCCAGCCATTGTTACAACCATCTTCTGGGTGTAGTTAGATACCAGTCCATTGTTACAACCATTTTATGAGTGTAGTTAGATACCAGCCCATTGTTATAACCATTTTATGAGTGTAGTTAGATGCCAGCCCATTGTTACAACCATTTTATGAGTGTAGTTAGATACCAGCCCATTGTTACAACCATTTTATAAGTGTAGTTAGATACAAGCCCATTGTTACAACCATTTTATGAGTGTAGTTAGATACCAGACCATTGTTACAACCATTTTATGAGGGCAGTTAGATACAAGCCAACTGTTACAACCATTTTATAAGTGTAGTTAGATACCAGCCCATTGTTACAACCATTTTATAAGTGTAGTTAGATACCAGCCCATTGTTACAACCATTTTATAAGTGTAGTTAGATACCAGTCTATTGTTACAACCATCTTCTGGGTGTAGTTAGATACCAGTCCATTGTTACAACCATTTTATGAGTGTAGTTAGATACCAGCCCAGTGTTACAACCATTTTATGAGTGTAGTTAGATACCAGTCCATTGTTACAACCATTTTATGAGTGTAGTTAGATACCAGCCCATTGTTATAACCATTTTATGAGTGTAGTTAGATACCAGCCCATTGTTATAACCATTTTATGAGTGTAGTTAGATACCAGCCCATTGTTATAACCATTTTATGAGTGTAGTTAGATACCAGACCATTGTTACAATCATTTTATGAGTGTAGTTAGATACCAGCCCATTGTTATAACCATTTTATGAGGGCAGTTAGATACAAGCCAACTGTTACAACCATTTTATAAGTGTAGTTAGATACCAGCCCATTGTTATAACCATTTTATGAGTGTAGTTAGATACCAGCCCATTGTTACAATCATTTTATGAGGGCAGTTAGATACCAGCCCATTGTTATAACCATTTTATGAGTGTAGTTAGATACCAGCCCATTGTTACAATCATTTTATGAGGGCAGTTAGATACAAGCCAACTGTTACAACCATTTTATAAGTGTAGTTAGATACCAGCCCATTGTTATAACCATTTTATGAGTGTAGTTAGATACCAGCCCATTGTTACAATCATTTTATGAGTGTAGTTAGATACCAGCCCATTGTTATAACCATTTTATGAGTGTAGTTAGATACCAGCCCAGTGTTACAACCATTTTATGAGTGTAGTTAGATACCAGCCCATTGTTACAACCATTTTATAAGTGTAGTTAGATACCAGCCCATTGTTACAATCATTTTATGAGTGTAGTTAGATACCAGCCCATTGTTACAACCATTTTATAAGTGTAGTTAGATACCAGCCCATTGTTACAATCATTTTATGAGTGTAGTTAGATACAAGCCAACTGTTACAACCATTTTATAAGTGTAGTTAGATACCAGCCCAGTGTTACAACCATTTTATGAGTGTAGTTAGATACCAGCCCATTGTTATAACCATTTTATGAGTGTAGTTAGATACCAGCCCATTGTTATAACCATTTTATGAGTGTAGTTAGATACCAGCCCATTGTTACAATCATTTTATGAGTGTAGTTAGATACCAGCCCATTGTTACAATCATTTTATGAGTGTAGTTAGATACAAGCCAACTGTTACAACCATTTTATAAGTGTAGTTAGATACCAGCCCATTGTTATAACCATTTTATGAGTGTAGTTAGATACCAGCCCATTGTTACAATCATTTTATGAGGGCAGTTAGATACAAGCCAACTGTTACAACCATTTTATAAGTGTAGTTAGATACCAGCCCATTGTTATAACCATTTTATGAGTGTAGTTAGATACCAGCCCATTGTTACAATCATTTTATGAGTGTAGTTAGATACCAGCCCATTGTTACAATCATTTTATGAGTGTAGTTAGATACAAGCCAACTGTTACAACCATTTTATAAGTGTAGTTAGATACCAGCCCAGTGTTACAACCATTTTATGAGTGTAGTTAGATACCAGCCCATTGTTATAACCATTTTATGAGTGTAGTTAGATACCAGCCCATTGTTATAACCATTTTATGAGTATAGTTAGATACCAGCCCATTGTTACAATCATTTTATGAGTGTAGTTAGATACCAGCCCATTGTTATAACCATTTTATGAGTGTAGTTAGATACCAGCCCATTGTTACAATCATTTTATGAGTGTAGTTAGATACAAGCCAACTGTTACAACCATTTTATAAGTGTAGTTAGATACCAGCCCATTGTTATAACCATTTTATGAGTGTAGTTAGATACCAGCCCATTGTTACAATCATTTTATGAGTGTAGTTAGATACCAGCCCATTGTTACAACCATCTTATGGGTGTAGTTAGATGCCAGCCATTGTTACAACCATTTTATGAGTGTAGTTAGATACCAGTCCATTGTTACAACCATTTTATGAGTGTAGTTAGATACCAGCCCATTGTTATAACCATTTTATGAGTGTAGTTAGATACCAGCCCATTGTTATAACCATTTTATGAGTGTAGTTAGATACCAGACCATTGTTACAACCATTTTATAAGTGTAGTTAGATACCAGCCCATTGTTATAACCATTTTATGAGTGTAGTTAGATACCAGCCCATTGTTACAACCATTTTATGAGTGTAGTTAGATACCAGTCTATTGTTACAACCATCTTCTGGGTGTAGTTAGATACCAGCCGGTCACCCTGATACTGTTATCTGACTAAAGTTTGAAGTCATGATCATCTAACTTGATTTTACTCATTAGCGTCTATCAAGAGCTCTCTGAAGTTCTGAACTCAGTATGCTCTGTCACACAAGATTTAGTTAAATTAATTTGCTAATCCAGAGAATCAAATTTCAGTTTTATATAATTCATTAGAGAGCCATTTTTTAAACAAACTTATTTGATTGTTTCATTAATATGGGACTACCGTATTTATTCTATGTATTGGGACAGCTAAAAATAATTATTTTCACAGGTGTCCCAATTCTTAGAAAATGGGGAAAGAACACAGCCTGGTCTTGATTTGATGCTGAATAAAGTTGTGTGTGATTCGTTTTCCATCACTATATACGAAAATCGCCATCCAATTTTTTTTTATATTTTCATTTTTTGCTTCCAAAACATAGCTTATGATATCTCATTGGAACGAGTGCATTGCGCTCGTTCCAATGAGGGATCATAAGCTATGTTTTGGAAGCAAAAAATGAAATCTTTCAGTTACTCAAGAATTTTTTGATGAGTGTCGTCTGCTACTAGCGACAGGCCAACTGGAAACAAATCTCCTGAATGTCCCAAACTTTGGAGCATAAAAAAAATATAGTTTTCTGGAAAAAATGTGTGTCCCAAATCATAGAGTGTCCCAATACATACAGTAAATACGGTAGTCATTGTTTCAGTCTAATTTTTCACTTCTGTGGATATTATCATTACTGATTTATTTATTGGTGTTTATACAGTACGTGGAGAGTGTATTAACACTAAAACACCTGCAGAGTGGAGATACTACCACCCGACCAATAATTGCAAATTTGTTGCAAAGCATAACCAGCACAAGCAAAGTTTCAGCCAATGGACTTCCGGGTTTAACCTAGAGGTCCATTGGCTAAAACATTGCTTATGTTTTTTGTCGAAATGTACAAAATTTGAAAGTTATAGCTTGGGTGATAACTCCACTCCGCAGGTGATTTAGTTACAATCCACTCACCACGTACTGTATTTTGGCACAATGGCTAATCATGACCACAACATGAGTATCAACTCAAGACCAGGGATGAGCGTTAACTCTTTGCACTCTGATGTCAAATTGGCAAAGTTTTCAGTAGTAAATATTTTCCATAATGCAGTTTGATATTTACCCAAATATACCTCACTGAGCTCTGTCAAACAAGATATAATTAGTTAAATTCATAGTTGCACCAAAGAAAAATAGGCCGATGAAATCGTCAGAGGTGTACCCATATGCGCAACTAGTAGAAAGCTGTATGACGGTGGGCCACCACGAATGCCAACATTATGTACACCATACAAGGTATGGGTACATATAGAAATGGATTGGAGGAGTGCCTAATTTGATGGATAAAGGGTTAATATCTCCGGATCAAATTATCAGATATACATAAAAAACTATACAGCACAGCACATCAGTAACCTGAATAAATATATAAAGTAACGTGACAATCGGATTGATATTTTTTGAGTTATCTCATGCCAAAGGGATTGGAGGAATTTTCAATTTGAAGGATAAAGGGTTAATATCTCAGGATCAAATTATCAGATTAACACCAAAAACTATACAGCTCAGCACATCAGTAACCTGAACACAAATATAAAGTAACTTGACAATCCAAGCAATATTTTTCAAGTTATCGAATGCCAAAGGGATTGGAGGAATTTTCAATTTGAAGGATAAAGGGTTAATATCTCAGGATCAAAAAACAGATTTACACCAAAAACTATACAGCTCGGCAAATCAGTAACCTGAACACAAATATAAAGTAACTAGACAATCCAAGCAATATTTTTCAAGTTATCGAATGCCAAAGGGATTGGAGGAATTTTCAATTTGAAGGATAAAGGGTTAATATCTCAGGATCAAAATAACAGATTTACACCAAAAACTATACAGCTCGGCACATCAGTAACCTGAACACAAATATAAAGTAACTTGACAATCCAAGCAATATTTTTCAAGTTATCGAATGCCAAAGAAATGGATACGGACGTCAGGCGGACAGATGGACAGACGGACAGACAGACAGATGGACGGACAAAGGATGGACGAACAATGGATGGTCACCCCGGATGCCGGCATTATGTGTACCATACATAGTATGGGTACACATAAAAACAGAGTGATTGGAGAAAATTTTGTTGCACTACCAGAGTACTAGGAGTTGATCATGTTGCCCATTTTAGAGAGGGTTTGCACCTTCCACCTGAATGGGTCCTTTTGTACCTGTAAAATAGAGCCTATTTACCACAGTGTACAGGCACTGCTTCACTTCCCAGGGTTCCCGTGGGCATCTGTAGATATTCTACCAGAGGTCATTTAGGTGCTTATTTTAAAAAGTTAATAGAAAAAGTTGAGGGTGATAGGAATGCATACAGCACACTCGAAAATATGAAAAATATGCTGTCTTGTCAATTTTACCCCAGAAATGCTCTGAGTGTTTTGGGGTTTTTTTTTCACATTGGTTTTCTGAATTCCCACCTAACAGTTACTGTATACAACACAATATGGTGGAAAAACCAATGCTTTCAGCAGCAATTTACCCATGTTGTAGTTGAAAATTTAACCGACTATGGCTGTTGGTCAAAGATTTCCAGGAAAAAAAAGAGTGATGAGGCAAATTTTCAGTGATGAGGGAGGTGCCTGAGAAACACAAATTTTCTTTTAAAGCCTTAACTAAATGTAATTGAAAATTTGTCGTGAGACGACTCGAGAGGTACACCTCGTGTTTGATGGCACTCAAAGGCAGTGTCCGGTTTGGATCTGTTGAGTTGTAACCTGACCAGTTTCGTTCAATCGTGAACTCGTCAGAGGTTTATATTTTTGTTTTTTGTTGAGTCTACCCCCGTTTATATACCTTTTGTGGGTGGTGTTTTTGGGGGTTTGGTGCTTGGCTTGGCGGTTTGGTGGGCGGTTGTTTGGACGTGATTCGGCGGGTTCCCACTGTTTGGTGGGCGGGTTGAGAGGGAGATGGGATTGGCGGTTTGGTGGTGGTTTGGAATAGTTTCTGGGCGGTTTCCCATTGTTGGTTGGCGGTTGGGGGGGGGGGAAGGAATGGAGTAGGTGGTTGTCTCCTTTGTGGATGGTTTGACCCCAGATTGGGGGGGAGTTGTAGTACCTCCCTGATGTGGGGGAGGGGGTGGGGGTGGGGGGAGGTCCTTTGGTGAGGTTGTTGGTGTCCAAACGGGGGTATGTGGATTTGTGGTAAATGGTTGTGGACTGAGAGTGGATGAAAAGTTGTCAGAGATAGATGGAAAACAATTTATTGGTTCTTATGTTGTGGGTCGGTAGATTGCCATTGCGTTAGGCTCTGAACTGGCTGTGATGTAGTTGGTGAATCAGTTGTGTTCCATCTGAGGCGGTGCCTAAAGGAGTCTGGCGTACGGATTGTGTTCCAGGCTTCTTTGATTATGTCTATCGTTGTGGTTGGTGGTGGCTTGGGTTCTGTTCTTTACCCAAAGTAATGTCCAAAACCAGCCAAATATGTTTGAAACATTCATTAAATTGGCAGTGATGTATTATACATCTCGAGGCCATCGTTTTTCATAACAGTAATAAAATGATAAATAAATCACCAGCTCAACGAAATAAATTTGATCAGATCAGTTTTTGTCACTAGGATATTTTTATATAGACCTACCATGCATTAAACATTACAGTTAAAACTAGAAGTCCTGTCATGAAATGTGCACAAATAGCGCATTGATATGCGCGTTAATGTACGCGTTATGGCCCCAGTAAAGCTATCAAATTCTGCACATATGGCCTGTGCACAAGCAATGTTTCAGCCAATGGACCTCCGGGTAACCCGGAGGTCCATTGGCAGAAACATTGCCTGTGTTTGCTATGAGTAACCAGGAGAACCTGCCGTGCTATGAAAGCCATTCGATATGGCAATTGCGCGCAATTCCAACGTGCAATTAAGCCTAGATAAGCACACTATTCGTGACAGGACTTCTAGTTTTAACTGTAAAGATAAAACAAAGAAACAAACTATAAACCTCAGTAGTTATAGTACAAATACAAATAGAACAACAAATGGGGATTACATCATGCATAGTACAAGAATATAATACCATGATGCCATAATCTTCACGCATAAATGATCAATTCATAGGTGCTGGAAGACTGTCAAAATAAAGTTAAAAAGTGTACTCAATTCATTCATTGTGTGAACAAGTCAAGAAAGGGAGAAATATTGGTAGATAAATTAGTTATTACCACCATAAGGGTTTCTCGTCCAAGCCACCTTTGGGTTATACATTGACTCGTCCTAACGGACACAAAATAAGTCCGAGACAAGGTCTCAACTTCAGTACTCAGAACCCTACATGATGGTAATAATCTATATTTATTTATTGGTATTTAAGGTTACGTATTTCTACACAATAGCTAATCATGACCGCAACATAAAGCCCAGTACACCCAATCGTTTATACCCAAGTTGCTCGTTTTAGAAGACTACCACCCACACCCATTGGTTACCAGGTCCTGTTTTATCAGTAAAACAGAGCTTGCCTACCACAGAAAACTAGAGGATGGCCACCAAAGGGTGGCTGATTCCCCCGAAAAAAGCCTTGATAGCCATTCCAACCTTATTCACGACACACCCTCTGGTTGTGGGCAATAATAATACCAAGTATCATTAATATCCTTGAAGGCTGTAAGAAGTTATGGAGCGGACACGAATTCCGTCTATGCCCGGACGGACAGACGGACAGACAGACGGACGACGTCATGGCTAGATTCCCCCGAATTTTTTTCGGGGGAATAACAAGCACTGCTTCACTTCCTAGGGTTCCTACATGCCAGTCAAACATTCAAGCTGTGCCTGTCAACCACTGAAGCTGTGCCTGTCAAACATTCCAGCTGTACTAGTCAAATATTTTCACAAGTTGCTTATTTGCAGGCTTGAAGAAGTGTATCTAACATATAAAGCTTATTATGGTAAAAGCCACATTTTTCAGCAGAGCCCAAAATAGGGCATCTAACATTCATTAATAGAGCCAAAATATAGGCATCTAACATTAATCAGTACAGTCCTTATACAGTGGTAGGTTCTAGGGCTGTCACGATTATTCGATTAATCGACTGTTGATCGTTCACGGCCAAATCGATTAGTATTTTTCGTTGTCGAATAATCGGTAAATTGTATCCCATTTTAGACGTTTAATAATGAAAAGAAAATTTGATGAAAAAACTATTGTTTCGAAAGGTAAAGAGTTAAGAACATCGATGTTAAACCCCCAAGAAGCTGTTGGAAGCAATTGTCTTTCAGGTACATTCATCATAGCGTTGATGTTCTGAACTTTTGAACCATCAGTGTAATAATCAAGACCGGTCGGCAGTTGCAAATTTCGCAACTGCCGGCCGGTCTTGATAGTTACACTGACGGTTCAAAAGTTCAGAACATCAAAGCTTTGAATGCACCTAAAAAAGGATTGTCTTCGTTGTTTCCTTGAGGTAAGTCAGCTGACTTGAACTTCATGTTTATCGACTTCAAAGAGAGGGAGGGGTGGGGCATTTAGGTATGATTAATCAATTATCATCGATTATTTGTGATCATTAATCGATTCCTAAATTTAAAAATCGTGACAGCCCTAGTAGGTTCACAAAAGTGGAAGAGGACTATCGACCGCGTCGCGGCGCAATCAAGATTGACATGATGAGCTTTCTGAGACTTACAACAATTAAAGCATGATCGAATCAATGTAGATTACCGATTAAGTTTACAAGTGTGAACACGATAATCAACACAGTCGCGATTTTACAATTGCCACAATCAACATACATGGACATGTGTACGCTCGTATTATCTCCATAAGTGGAAAACAGCACAAATACAGAATGAATAGGGGTATACATGTATGCCAATTTGGGCAATTCCAAGGCAAATTGTGCTTTGAGAAACAGAAATCAGGTCCCGCGATACCTATTCTGCGACACTCCGTCCTTACTTTGTTTACATGTGGAGTGATAAAAATTAAAGGAAAACAAATTAAAGCGATATTTTGAAAACAAAATTGAAATGAAGAAATAACTGTGTAACGAGTGTGGAAGAATGGAAACGGAACGAAGAAATGGAAACCAAAAGTCGAAATGAATGCCTATGGGGACAGGTAACGCATGCAGTCATGTTGACATGGTGGTTAAATGTCGATTCAACCCTTGATATTTTTGGCAGATTAATTTCTGACGCAATACGACTAATTGTAGAACACCCTATAATATGATTCCATCTGACATTCCTCTATGCAGTAATCCTCATCGGACATTTCTCCACTGGCCTAATCATGAATTCAGGGAATGAATACCTTGACACATTTATGAATGTAATCTCATGTGTTCCCGTGTGGATAATAAAATTACTCACAAAATCATCGTAGGGAGTGTTTGTTTTATTTATTCTATCCCTCTCAAAAACAGATAAAACCTGAAGCCAAATTGATCAACATTTCTACCAACTGTCACTGTGAACTTGTAGTACTCACAAAAAGTATACACTGTATATAACTCTTTGGTTTGGTGGAAACAGCAGAAAGGACACGATAGTAAAGGATTCTCAAACAAGCCAGGACCAATACTGGGTCTGAAAAGTTTGACGAAAAATTTCTATGTTCAGTGGGTACAGTAAAATTTCAAAGTATCGGCAAATAGGAAGTGGCTGCACGGCAGATCTGAAAATTGTTTACACGATACAACTCATCATTATGAAGCAGCAGACGAAATATAAAATCAATCCCTTGCATAATGCCGAGAAAACCTTGACAGAAAATTTCAATGTTCAGTGGGTACAGTCAAATTTCAAAGTATCGGCAAACAGGAAGTGGCTGCATGGCAGATCTGAAAATTAGATACACGATACAACTCATCATTATGAAACAGCAGACGAAATATAAAATCATTCCCTTTCATAGAAGCCAAGAAAACTTTGACGGAAGAAGTGTTTCGAATGGACTGATGGATGGAGTCGAGCGGTTACTAGACCTGCTCTGCCGCTGGCGACACAGGCAAAAACTTACCCTAAGTAATTACATGGTGGCCTTTTCAACTCTTCGTACACCCTAAGCGTACCTGCCACCTCCTCCTCCCCCCCCCCCCCCCCACCTACATGCATCTACTTTCAACAATCGGGGATTTCCTAAAAGCATTGCCATTTTGGACATGAGTGAATATATATTCTGATTGTAATCATTCTGTGCGGTGGGTACATAAAAGGCATTGTCAAGTGATTAAAATCACAACAATTCATTTTCTTTTCTTTTTTTCACAATGTAACTCTCCCCCCCCCCCCCCCCCCCACCCCTCTTCCCCCACACACACACACACAAAAAAAGACACCTAAAAATTTGTCTTGATTTTCTGGCACATCCAGTCGATCTGACATGGCCATTAGGCTACTGAATACCCAGAATCGGAAACAAATTCTCTCCATCTCAGTTTGATCCTGGCACCTATCGCGTTGAGTGCATGGGTTAATTTGAAAAAAAAGGATAAATGTATACCCCCCCCTCCCCCCCCACCCCTAAAACAAATGCTCCTCAGAGCCAGGAGGGCAGTAATGTCACCAATGTACATGTTTACATTTGAGGCGACTTCGTGCAGTTCCTTTTAGAAATGTATTTACAAAATACAAATTGGGGGAGGCAATGACACTAGAAGGTTGGAAGGGTTAGTGACTAACCTGAGGGGAAGGGGTTGCACTGTGCCTCACATTACTCTTTTAAACGATGTAGACACCGACACTTATTAGTGACTGTATCATGGAGTCAAAAGTGGCATGGATTTGAAGCACAATTTGAAGACCATGGACTAAAGAAACATATAATCAACTTTAGAGGTGGCTCAGAACTGTTGAGCGGATTGACCCACTCGGACCACCGACCTATCGAAAATCTACACATTCGGATTGGCCTGAAATTAAAATGATTCAATTTCAAGTACCACGTAACTCAAGCCACTGATATTTTTTATTGCCTACTCCCTACAAACATTGTTGACACCTCTGAGTCCAAGGTGTGAAAGAATGTACTACTGTGAACGTTGGGAGGCTTATATAATTATCGGTAGCTGTTTGATTCTGTTCCTGGAAACTAATCCCATTGTGGCGGCTGTCTATTTAAAAGCTTATTGACACTGGTTTTAATTACTGAATAAACTACTGTTATTAATAGTCATCTGTGCAAACTCAACAGACATACTGACATGCGACTTATATGTATCCAGTCATTTTCTTGGGGTGAGTGTCAAAATTGTCAGCTGTCTGAATTCTCTTGAGTTACCAAAAAAAAAATATCAATCGTTCTGGATGCCAACTGTCTGCGATATCGTAAGAAGGCTGTTATCTATCATATCCATCCTGAGATTTAAGAAACCATTTATCAACCAAAGAAAGAGTACCAAGAAAAAAGGAGTTATAAGATATATCGCCAAGATTTTCTTTTTTTCCAGTCAGTTCGACAGTCAGGCAGAGTAAATGATAATCCTCATCGGACATTTCTCCAGGGGTGGCGCCAGGGATTTCTCGACAGGGGGGCTATAACATTTGATCTCCCAAACGAAGGAAAATGAGTGAAAATTGGTATATTGGAGAACCAAAATAGAAGCAAATTGAGTATGTTTGTTGATTATTTAACCCATTACCTAACCTGAAAAGCAGACGACACTTGCAAAAATAATTCTTGAATAACTAATTTTTCTCATTTTTTGTTTTAAAAACACAGGTTATGACCCCTCGTTGGAACGAGGGGTCATAACCTATGTTTTTGAGACAAAAAATGAAAAAAATAATGAAAGTTAAAAAATTTATAGTAATTTATATATTTTTTATACTTACCAATGACCCAGACTTAGCTGGTGCTAGCTCTAACAAAACCAGGGCCAAACACAAATTTTGCCCCCCAATCCCCAAAATTTGCGTCCAAAACAAAAAGAAATCATGTCCTAAAGGACCTCCATACTACGCCTCTACTGCGCATGCGCAGTGACGCAGACGTCCCGAAATTGGCGCCAATTATCATTCTTACTGGCAGTGCCTGGTCAGCGCTATGTACTCAGCGGGGAGGCAAGAGTTCCCAACTCCAGGGAGGGCCATCCCCGTCTGGGTCATTGGTAAGTATAAAAAATATATAAATTACTATAAATTTTTTAACATTTTTATACTGTACCAATGACCCAGACTTAGCTGAATAGTAAACAGGCTGGAGGGCCTAGGACATAGAGGAAAATCCAATAAGCTCAACTATATAGTAAAGAGGTAACCCCTTAAGGAGAAAAGGAGTATTAGGCTTTACATGTATCTTTCTTATTTAATATTAAATTAGAAAGATACACTACCCTTAATAATTGAGCACAATAACATTCATGTTCTCTATTAACATCCAGTATATCCCTTATACTAATTATTTTTAAAGCAAGCCAATAAATAAAGTAGTCCAGAGAATTGAGACTCTTTATAGTCATTTAAAAGTGTCCGAGTATTGTATATTAAAGCCCGTTTGACACTTGACATATACAAATGCTTCACACCGAGCTACACTTTAAAAATAAGACATGAATGAATTTTAACATTAATATTACACTTTAAAACCATCCCGGAAGCGACTCAGAAATACTGACTTGGAGGAGGCATTCCCTTGCTTTTCACTATAAAGCAGGTGACCTAAGGGAACACCCGCCCCCCCCCCCCCCTTCCCCTTGCCCTGTGTCAAATAGCTCAGAGCGAAGAGGGCAGCCGGACGGAGTCACTGCCGGAACAGAAAGCCTGCATAACTATAGTTGCAACTGTTTAGTGGACGACATTCTGAGCAACAGATAACGGACCTAAACAATGCAGGTCTCCAGAAATGGACTCAATATTTCTGAGATAAAAATTCGTAAATGTGGATGGCTGAGACCAATAAGCAGCCTTCATTGAATCTGTAATAGCAACACTATTAGCATAAGCCCAGGAAGTAGAAAGAGCTCTTACTTCATGAGCAGAAATCTTAAGCACAGACTGCTGAGAAGAAGATAAATCTTCATAAGCAGTACGGATAGTTAATTGGATCCATCTAGCAATAGAATGGACCGAAATGTCCTTTCTATTAGGCATCAAAGACAGAAAGAAACGTTTCCGTCCCTTTCTGATAAACTGAGATCTCTGTTTATAGATACGTAACGCTCTAACAGGACAGAGTAAAGGCCTACGTCCGTCTGAAGACGGAAGAGCCTTAATAACAATAGGTTCCGGATATTTATTAGGAGCCTGATTCTTAGCTAAAAAACCCACATTAGTAGTGAAGGTGATAGTGTTCCCAACACTACGATAATGAGAATCATCCACCGACAGTGCATGAAGCTCACTGACTCTTCTAGCGGAAGAGAAAGCTAAGAGAAAAGCTGTCTTATAAGATAAGAATTTGAAATCTACTGTCCCAAGAGGTTCAAATGGCTTTTCCTTCAATTTAAGAAGAACCCAAGCTAAATTCCACTTAGGAATTAATCTAAGAGTTCTGGGTCTATTTATCGAAAAGTTTCTAACCAACTTAGATAAAGAGACATTAGATCCAATTTGTAAACTATCATGATGTGCATAGGTATCAGATAACATAGATCTATAACCCTTTATAGTAACAGGCTGCAGTTTGATTTCGTCAAACAAGTATACTAGAAAGTTTGCAATGTCTGGTATAGAGGGATCGAATATATCTACAGAATGATCCCTACACCAACGACGAAAAACCTTCCACTTAGCCGCATAATTTAGCGAAGAGGAGGTCCTCCTACAGTTAGAAATCGCGTCCACTGCTCGACCTGTAAAGTGTTTGCCATGCAAGAAGGACCGCACAACGGAAAAACGTGAAGGTTGAGACCTTGCGGGTTGTGATGGAGTTGGCGCGATTTCCCCTGTGAAAGAAGATCCTCCCGTGGAGGAAGCTTTTGCGGTAGGTCCCACAACAGACACCTGAGTAGATTTATCCACGGTCTCTGTGGCGACAGAGATGCTACCAAAAGAATCTTGCATTGAGATTGTTTTATCTTTAGCAATACTTGTTGAATTAACGGCGCTGGAGGATACGCATATCCTATCATTCCATCCCAAGGGATCGACAGAGCGTCTACTGCAAATGCTCTTGGATCCGGACACGGAGACACATACGTCTGCAACTGATTGTTGAGATGTGTCGCAAATAAGTCTATCATTGGCCGTTCCCATTGGTAGCAAATCTGATTGAATACTTGTTTGTTGAGAGTCCACTCTGACGGCAACAAGCGACCCTTTCGTGAAAGGGAGTCTGCTAGCACATTCAGACGACCCGGTATGTGACGGACCGAAAGAAGAACGTGATGTTCTAGCGCAAACAGAAGGATTCTTTCTGTTAGATTGAACAACGGAACTGAATGAGTGCCTCCCTGATTCCGTATATACGCCACTACTGTCGTATTGTCGGATAGGATTTGGACATGAGCATTGTGAATAATGTCCATCCAGTGACGTAACGCAAGCCAAATTGACATCATTTCCTTGATGTTTATGTGCTTGCACAGGAATTGCGGATCCCAAAGACCCTGGCATCTCGAATCCGTTGGGATTAATGATGCACCCCAACCTGTTTGACTGGCATCCGTCATAATGGTAAAACTCGGATCCGGCAACTGCAGCGGAACTCCCTGAGTTAACCACTGAATGTTTGCCCAAGTCTGAATCTCTTGTTTCACTTGATCTGACAAGAGAACGTCTACATCGAGCGAATGAATTTTCACACTCCAATTCTGAGTCAAGAAAATTTGAAGAGGACGTGTGCGTAACCACCCCATCGGAATGAGATCCGCGGCGGCTCCGCACAGACCTATCAGTCTCATAAATTCTCTCGCCGTGACTTTGTCTGCGTGCAGACAATAGCGAGCGTAACAACTGACTAATTTCGCTCTGGTTAACGGCAGACGAACGAGATTGTTGTGCGTCTCGAAGCTCATTCCCAGATGAGTGAATGACTTGGACGGCACCAGATCCGACTTCTCCTCGTTTACTATAAAACCGAGACGTCGGAGCAACAGAAGAAGATTCTGAACATCGTTCTGAAGCGTTAACTCGTTGCCGTACCTCTGAAGAATGTCGTCCAGGTAGGCCGACGTTACCACAGACGAATGAGCTCGGAAATAGATCATTACCGAGTTCATTACCCGAGTGAAAGCCCAGGGTGCTAGATTCAATCCGAAGCACATCGCCCGGAATTGATACACCACTCCTAGGACTGCGAAGCGTAGGTACTTTCGGAATGTCGGATGTACCATGACGTGAAAGTACGCATCTTTGAGATCTATGCTCGTTGCATAATCGTTCACCCGAATACTCGCTCTGACCGATCGAATCGTCTCCATATAAAACTTCGGAGCGACGATCAGCTTGTTTATCCAGCTCAAATCTCTGACTGGACGGAACGAGCCATCTGGTTTCGGAACCAGAAACAGATGGCTGTAGAATCCCGGAGATTCCTGGTTTTCTACGACCTCTACCGCGTTCTTCATTAAAAGAGACTGCACCTCTGATAACAGAGCGTCTCTTTTCTGCGGATTTGACGGAAGATGAGTCCACTTTGGACTTCGAGTTAATGGAGGTTTTCGTTTGAAGGATATCTTTAGACCTTCCGAAGTCACTCCTCTCACCCAAGGGTCGTCCGTAATCGACGCCCATTCTTGTGAAAAGCTCGACAACCTTCCGCCAACCGGTATGCGATAGAGGTTTAAGCCATCACCTCCTGGACCTCCGAGGCCTGCGGTAGGAGAAACCACGTCCTCCACGGCCCGCACCTCGCCCCGTCGACCTCGGGGCGTCCGACCTATTGTCCCGGCCTGAAGGACGTCCCTAACGAGAGTCGCTACCCTGACGGTCTCTCGAATAAGACCAAGAGGACGCACCGGAACCTCTATAGGAACCTCTCTTGGGCGCATTAGACCCAGAAGTGCCTGTCTTATTCGTGTCTGCTGTATCCGACTTCTTAGGAGCAGATTTGAACAACAGAGAATCCTTAGCTTTCTTTGTAATTTTATCATAAATAGCAGAAAGCTTGCCGTCAAAGAGAAGTTCTCCTGAGACCGAAGCGACTCTAAGAGAGTTCTTCACCTTAGTATCCACTAGTGTGGATGTAGCTAGGGCTGCGTCACGTCTAACCAACTCCAGATTTGACACTGAAAGGGCGGAGTTACACATGGAATAAGCTACTGCCCTTGAAAGAAGTCTTAAAGAGGATTGTATATCCTGAAACTCTTTCCCCTGAGGGCGCAGTGATAACGCCTTAGTAAGGTGATCTGCGTAAGATAAGGCATCTAAATTGGCTCTGTTAGACGCAATAGCTGTTTCCAACACCGCGGTTGGAATAGAAGCCGGCGACGGTAATGATAGCTCTAAGTCTTCCGCCTCGTCGTCCATACGCAGAGGAACTCTCGGTATACCCTGTCCTGCCGTATCGAATTTATTCCTTGCATTAATGAAAGGCAGGTTGAGAGTATTAGCGGACAAGAAACCTGCTTTCCCCGTCCTGGAAGCAAGTTTAAATATAGCGTCGTTCAATAATTCAAATGTTCTTGCAACATTATTGGACTGCGACGGAAACTCGGAAGCGATGTCCCTGAACCGCTCAAAAAATTCAGAGTCCAATGACGCTATAATCCTCTTGTCCGGAACCGCAGCAGTCTGGCCCGACGGAACAACTTGAGGGAGAAAGTGCCGGATGAAGTCCACGGCAGCTTTATGTTGTTCCGAAAGGGATAGCTCCAAGTCATCCGTATCCCTTTCACCATCCGGTCGGACCTCATGATGTTCCCGGTCGTCCGCCCCCGATGCTTCGGCGGAGCGTACCGACCCAGCGCCGTCGGATAATTCTCGATCCGACACCGTTTCTGTCGGCTGCTGGGATGCTGCGATAAGCTGTGCTATCTGCACAAGAATGTCCGGCGTCGAGACCTGTGGAGGCGCAGTCTTTCGCTGCTTCGCCGAGGGCAGCTCCGCATCAGATGGCTCCCGCATACTTTTCCTATGCGAACGTCCGGAGTCCATCGGTCTCGAATCCCTGGCTGCCGGATGGTGTGACCTGGTCGCTGAAGAATCCTTGATCGGCGAAGCTGGTAATATATCGGCGGTCACGCAGCCAAGGTGCGGTCGTGTGCGCTGACGAGAAGAGGAAGCCTTAACAGTCTCCGCGGACTGCTTATACAACGGAGCGCCCCGAGCGACGGACGTATGCTCCGCTAAAGACACATTTTGTACCACAACATCTGGTCCCAGATGTTGTTGTACGAGAGAGGGGCCTCTCTCGCTCGCGGCCCGGCTGGACCTGGACGAGCTAGGAACCGGCCTCAAAGGCTTCCTCCGTTCTCGCTTACTATCCTCCATCACTGGGTGTGCATCTATTATGTTTATAGTGCTCGCATCACCCAAAATTTCCTCCTGGACCGCATCGGACGAACCCGGCTGCCGAACCATTCGGTGAATGGACGCTAAACCGGGCGAGCTAGCGGACGACATTTGTCTAATCTCCATGAGCACTTTAGCCGCTAGCTCTGAATTCATTTGTGACGACGGACGCACACTTGTAGAAGATAACATGGAAACATCACCCTGTTCTGGTTCCTCTGAAATAGAAACTGAGAGAGTAGAGTGACCTTGCGGAGAAAGAGCCGGCATAGCCCTTTCTCCAGACACACGTTTCCAATGTTTCTCATCCCAATATTCACATATAGGACAGGGATTAATGCGAGAACACTGACTACAATTAATACAATGATCATGAAAGTCAGAGGAAGATTTCTTCCTATTACAATTTGAACAATGTCCCTTCATTGTGAAAGAACAACCATAAGTCCTAGTTACTCGCAAAAACCCCTGACACAAAGATACATAATAACATGATCCATTAATAAATGAAAAAACAATTGCAAATCAAAATAATTTTGAAAAAATATTTTTTCAGCGAAGCCCAAGTTGCTGAAAAGTAACGTTGAGCCCCAATGGATCCGATGGCAAAGTGTGGTCAAAAATTTTAAATTTATATTATATTAAATAATTAATGAGACACTTACGGATAATATAAATGTATCTTATAGTGAGATAAACTACAGCAAAGGCAAACAGCCCCCCTCAAAAAAGGCTGTTGCCAATGTAAACAAACAGTGTAAAAACACCAGAAAACATGACTCCAGGCACTGAAAAAACTGGCCCGGAATCAGTCATCAAATTACACTCTATCTGATGCAAAACAGAGACTCCCAGGGGAGAATCTGCAGAACATCAGATGGAAGATGCAGAACACAAACGTTATACACCCATGGGTGAAAACGTAACTATGGGGAAAATAACAGAAAACATTCTGTAACCAAGCAACTCTCCCAGGAAATTTTAGAAATGAAAATTCTCAAATATATGCCAAAAGCATGGGAGAATTGCAAGGGGGGACTTTAGAAGGCTAGGGGAGAGGAAACACTGAATAAGCAGTGCAACATTTAGCAAGAATGACAACAAGAGGCCCATGCCTCGAAAATAGGCAACTTAACATAATTTCATCAAAAAATTTTAAGTACAGCCCTGATTATTTTTTGTCACTTCTTTTTCCTCTCCTCCTTCTATCCTCCTTAGAATCACATTTTCTCCAAAAATTACGTGTCTGGCATCCTTTAAACTGAGATTTACAAGCACAAAGATCAGTGAGATGTTGACTGATGAAGGGCCAAACAGAGAATGATAATTGGCGCCAATTTCGGGATGTCTGCGTCACTGCGCATGCGCAGTAGAGGCGTAGTATGGAGGTCCTTTAGGACATGATTTCTTTTTGTTTTGGATGCAAATTTTGGGGATTGGGGGGCAAAATTTGTGTTTGGCCCTGGTTTTGTTAGAGTTAGCACCAGCTAAGTCTGGGTCATTGGTACAGTATAAAAATATTAATTGGTGATTTTTGAGAATAGCGCTGGCCGGTTTTGGCCGTTACCTTAGGTAAAGGGTTAAAGTAAACATATTGTAATAAGGTCGGGAAATATTTCATCTATAAAGCCAGTCTGACGAACGACATTAAGGAATTTCGTGAGAATCACTATTCTCTATCAAAGTTCCAGTGCTGCACGGGTTCGAGACTGACAAGATGAGATATCTACATTCGATTGGCAGAAATTTCTCGTGAAGTTGGGTTTACGAGACTCTCCATTGGACTGATTAAAAATCTCCGACGGGGGGGGGGGGGGGGGGGGGGGGGGGGGGGGGGGGGGGGGGGGGGGGGGGGGGGGGGCTGGACCTCTCCGACAGGGGGGCTGTAGCCCCCCTGACTCCCCCTTGGTGCCACCACTGCATTTCTTCACAGACCTCATCATGAATTTCAGGGAATAAATACCTTGACACATTTATGAATGTAATCTCATGTGTTACCATTAGATGAACTTTTCTGCAAAGTTTCACAGCACTGGAGTTATACCGAGTTGAATTTCCACTCAGTGGGTGTTTCCAAATGCATCCACTATCAACGTAATGAGTTTGAACTTGCATTCGGTTACTGAACAACTGCAGACAGAATGTGGATTTCCACAGTATAAGACTAGTTTTAATTGAATATAAAGTGATGGGTTCAGTTGTATGTGGAATGAAAATTATGGTGCACCCTGTTACAAAAACTCTAAAATCGAGCACGTGTTCGAAAGTTGTGGAAAATCTTTGTCCCTGTTAAGTCTACTATACATAATGTCGTTCCCAACATTGAAAATTGGAAAAGACATAAACGGCGAAAAAAGAATATATGCAGTCTTTAATCACACCGTCTAGACGCATATGAACTCTCGGTATGCCCTGCTCTGCCAAAATAAACTATTTGTATAAATGATAAAATGGCAGAAATGAGCAACGCGGACAAGAAACTAAACTATCATGCTTAGTAGCAGGCTTGTATATATATATATATATATAGCGTCGAAAAATAAAACACATGTTGTAATGACAATATTGGACTGCGTCGGTAAGTCAGGGACAATGTCCCTGAACCGATTGAAAAATCCGAGTCCAATGACGCTATAAGTCTCTTATCCAAGATCGCAGCAATGAAGTCCGAAATAATAATCACTGGAAGATAATGCCAGAAGATATGAAAGGCATCTTCCGATACTACTAAAGGGAAAACTCGAAATCTTTCGAATCCCTTTCGCCATCCTGTCGGACCCTATAAGGCGTTCGGTCGTCCGTACCTGATGCAACCGCGGACCGCACCGACCCAGCGCCGTCGGAAAATTCCTGATTCGACCGAGAAACTGTCAATTGCTGGGATGCTGCGAAACAACTGTGCTAACTCGGATAGCACGTCCGTCACTGAGGCCTGAGGAGAAGCGGTCTTACGATGCATTGCCGCTGGGAAGCTCCGTGATCGTTACCCCGTGCATACTACCAATATGCGAGCGAACGGAGTGTATAGGCCTCGTGTCCCTTGGCTACCGGATGGCGCGACCTATTCGCCGTGGAATCACTGAATGCCGAAACTGATCGGATACTCGAGGTCACGTAGCCAATGTGCGGTCGTGTGCCCTGCTGTGAGGATGAGGAAGCATTAAAGACAGTCTCTCGGACTGTCAATATAACGGAGCGTCCCGACCAACGGACATATGCTCCGAATGTAAAATATCTGAACCACAACATGCGGTCCCCTATGTTGTTGGGCGAGAGAGGGACCTCTCTCGCTCACAGCCCGGACGGACCTGTACAAGCCAGGAACCGGACTAACAGGCTTCCTCCGATCTGTCCTCAATCTGCCGTCACTGGGTGAGTACTAAAGTAATTAAAGTGCTCGCATCACCCAAATCTCCTTCCTAGACCGCAACGGACGAACCCGGCAGCCGAACCATTCGATGAATGTACGCTACACCGGGTGAGCTAGCGAATGTCACTCTGTAGGCGATAGACATATTCCATGAGCACTTATTGCTGCTAACTCTTCATTAACTATGACGACAGAGGCACACTTTTGAAAGACATCTCCATAACTCTTCGAACAAGAAACCAGAAATGCTTGGTTAGCAAGCATAAAATAATAATATATATAGCGTCGTTCAATAATTCGAAAGTTTGTGTGACATTATTGGACTATGTCGGAACTGAGGGACGATGTCCCTGAACCGAACCAAAAATTTCTAAGTCCACCGACGCTATCAGTTTCTTATCCGGCATCGCAGCATTCTGGTCCGACGAAAGAAGCTGTAGAAGACCAAGTCAGATGACATACACAACAGCATCTGTTGTTCCGAAAGGGAAAGCTCGAAATCCTCCGAATCCCTTTCGGTATCCCGTCGGACCGGATGAAACTTTCGGACGTCCGTACCCGCTTCCGCGGAGCGTCCCGACCCAGCATCGTCGGATAAAATATATGCGACAGATTCAGTTGATGCTGGGATGCTGCGATAAACTGTGCTATTAAGGAAAGCACGTCCGTTCCCGAGGCCTGTGCAGTAGCGGTCTTACGATGCATTGCCGCCGGAAGCTCCGTGTACGTTGACTCCCGCACACTTCCTATGTGAACGTCCGGAGTCTGCAGCCCTCGTGTCCCTGGCTACCGGATGGTGTGACCTGGTCGCCGAAGAATCCTTGATCGGCGAAGCTGGTAATATATCGACGGTCACGCAGCCAAGGTGCGGTCGTGTGCGCTGACGAGAAGAGGAAGCCTTAGCAGTCTCAGCGGACTGCCTATACAACGGAGCATCCCGAGCGACGGACGTATGCTCCGCTTGCAACACATTTGTACCACAACATCTGGGGCCAGATGTTGTTGAACGAGAGAGGGGCCTCTCTCGCTTGCCGTCCGGATGGACCGGAACGAGCTATGAACCGGACTAAAAGGCTTCCTGCGTTCTCCCTCCGATCCGCCGTCACTGGGTGTGCATTAGGTTAATTTATAGCGCTCGCATCACCCCAAAATTCCTTCTAGACCGCAACGGACGAACCCGGCTGCCGAACCATTCGGTGAATGGACGCTACACCGGGCGAGCTAGCGGACGTCAAAGGCCGTCGAACCTACTAGGGTCCTCTTAGGCAATTGGCGTATTTACATGAGCACTTTTCCGCTAGCCCCTTCATTAATTGTGACGACAGAGGCACACTGTTGGAAGACATCACAGATACATCACCCTAATCTTGATCGTCTGAAATAGAAATTGATAAAGTAGAGTGACCCTGCGGGGAAAGGACCGGAGTGTCCAAATCCCCAACAACATACCGTGACATACGCTTCCCATATTGTCATCGAAATCATACGATACAGAACAGGAGTTAATGCGAGTACACTGACCACATATAGAATGATAATAAAGTCAGAGGAAGACTTCCTCTTAAAACAATTGATCAATATCCTTTCAATGTAAAAAGAAAACAAGTCCTGGTACTCGCACTAACCCCTGGCAATCAAAATACATAATAATAATATGATCCATTAATATAGAAAAAATAATTGAAATCAAAATATTTTGAAAAAATATTTTTTCAGAACAGCCCAAGTTTCTGAAAAGTAACGTTGGATCCCAAGCCTAAGTGTGGACAAAAATTTTAAAAATATTTTAAACAATTTATTCAACACTTACGAACAATAATAATGTATCTAGTTATGATTAAAATAACATCAAGATATTATTTTTTAGAAATCCCCCCCTCACACAGAGGGCTGTTGTAAATGTAAACAATGAGTGTAAAAACACTAAAATAAGACTCCAGGCACCCAGGCCCGAAATCAGTTACCAAAAATACACTATCTGATGCAAAACAGAGACTTCCAGGGAAGAAACTGCAGAACATCAGATGGTAGATGCAGAACACAACGCCTAACCACCCGTAGGTGAAGACGTAAACATGGGGAAAGAACAGAATTCATTCTGTTATTCAGCTAAAACTCCCAAGAAAATTTAGTAATAATAATTACAAAAACTATGCCAAAAGCATGGGAGAATAGCAAGGGGGAACTTAAAGGACAGGGAGAGAGGAAAACACTTAAAAAACAGTGTAACTAAATAATCAGAATGACAACAAAATGGCTGCTGCCTTGAAAATAGGTAACTTAACATAATTTCATTAAAAAATTTTAAGTTACAGCCCTGATAATATTCTGTCACACATTCTTTTCCTCTCCTCCTTCTCTATCCTCCTTAGAATCACCATTTCACTAATACTTATGTGTCTGGCATCATTTAAACTGAGATTTATAAGCACAAAGATCAGTCAGATGTTAACTGATGAAGGGCCAAACTTAGAATGATTAATGGCGCCAATTTCGGAATGTCCTTGACACTGCGCATGCGCAGTAGGGGCGAAGTGTGGAGGGCCTTTCAGGACATGTTTTCTTTAGTTTTAGATGCAAATTTTGGGGATTGGGGGGCAAAATTTGTGTTTGGTCCTATATTTTAAGAGTTAGCACCAGCTATGTCTGGGTCATTGGTACAGTATAAAAATATAATATTTTTTCAACTGCTGAATTTGCATATTACGTGGGCGGATGTGGCCGATTCGTTGGGTAAAGGGTTAAAAAATTAAATTGGAGGGGCAGGGGAGGTACCACTTGTTCAGATACTCTATTTTGCATAATCACACTCCCTGTTGGCTTTGAAGCTTTTTAATCAACATTTTAATGTTTATTATTAAATCCTTGAAAAGATAATTAATGGCCATGTAAGGTGGGGAGGGCTGCAGTTTCTGTGTGCTTATAGGCCTCATTACTAGTGCTGGCTTATTACACACTTGCAATTATGACAACTATAATGTCTCTTTCTGAGAACTAAGTTTTTGGTCTGTATAATTTCGTTTTCACTTTTAATTTTGTTTTGTGTCATGCCTATTAAAATGTCAATAGCTTAACTTTTTGGAAATTTTCTCGACTAATATTGAGTGGCATGCTACTTTTTTATCCGTATTCCTTAATGAGGCCTAACTCTCAAATATGAGTACTGAGGTGGTACAAGCGTGTGTGCTTTGGAGGGGGGAGGAAAGGTGTAGGGTCCATGAAAAACGAGTCACAGATCTAGCGAGTGACATAGTGTTGATTGTGTCCCAATACAGCTCCAGCAGGTATGCGGTTAGGTGCTCAAAAATGGGGTTGTATAACCGATCTACCTGGATATTATTCATTTTGTTCCATCAATTTCCTAATATCTCTGTGACTTCTCACTGTAGGGTGTACCCCCACAAAATGGTTCTTCCCGGGCAATCATAGAACGCTTAATTTTTATTATTTCATTTTGAACACCAGACATGGTTCACCTGATGGGCTTTAAACAGGATTAAATTCAGATGCATATTAGGTGAAACTTGTGTTTCACTTTTTAACCCAATAATGAGTGGGGTTTCGTAATTTGAAGGTTAAATTAAATTACTGGCTGTACCCAGTATGGTTCATGAACTGATAATGTGGTCAAGTTTCTTGTGCTTTTTGGGTCCAAATTATCCTGGCTCCGAATTAGTCGAGGTCCGAACTGCAAGGTAGGTTCAGCTGAAGAGATGAACGTCACATTTTGCAACGGACTTATGAAATATAATATATTAAAATTCAAATTGTTCCGAAATAAATTTCGCTTGGAAATCCATGGAATTGAGACGGAAAGAAATATATATAGGCTTCACAAACAATTTTGTATGTTCGTTGGGAATACGAAAATGATTTTTTAGCAACATTTAATTGTTCATTTTTTCCATAATGTCATGAAAAAATCCATGTTTACAGGACTGCATGAGTTTCACTATTGTTTAACCCTTTACCCAACGAATCTCCTGCATCCGCCTGCGTAATATACAAATTCAGAAGTTGAAAAAATATTATTTTTCAAAAAAATTCAACAGAACTGTATCATGTGACCCCTCGTTGGAACGCGCTCATTGAGCGCGTTCCAACGAGGTGTCACATGATATGGTTTTGTTGAAATTTTTTGAAAAATTAAAAAAAAATGCTATTTAAAATAATAAATTTTGATATCGTCTGCGTTGGGTAAAGGGTTAACTTCATTATACCTGAAGCTGAAATTTTTGCAAGAATGGTCATGTACAGTACAAGTCAGCCGACCAAGAACGGTTGTGTACAGTACATGTCAGCCAACCAAGAACGGTCGTGTACAGTACAAGTCAGCCGACCAAGAATTTAATGTAAATCGCGATCCCGTCGTTTTAATCAATGAAATTGCAGTTTGTGCAATCTCAATTCCACTGCTATTTCCACTCGATTTACTTGATGCATTATCAATTAAATCACGCTTGCAGTTTCCATTGTGTTTTGTTTTAATAGACGTGGAAACGAAATTTCTTCCACTTTTGTAATCACCCCACTGTAGACATCTAACATTCATCAGTAGGGCCCAAATATTGGCATCTAACATTTAACAGGAGAGTTCAAATATAAACATCTAACATTCAGTAGAATCCAAATATATATGCTGCAAGCACTGAACCAGTTTAACTGAGGTTCGTTGATTTAGTAACTCCAACAATAATGTGATCATTAGATTTTTAAGAAAAAATATACTCAATATTAAAAAATAACAATTAATAAATTTCTTAAAAAATGACTATAAGGCCACACAAAGTAGATCTTCTGTTTCTCAGGCCATTATTTGTGAAATTGCATGCGGGCGAGCGTTTTTTTATTTTATTTTTTATTTCAGTAATTTCTTCTTTGCCATCAAAAGTTCATGTTCTTGGTTCAAGTTTTAGGCCTCATAATCTACAGAATAGCATGGGTGGTGGTGTATTTCATCCCTTGAGTGCAAGAAGGCTTTGCAATGCTAAAGCATTGCAAAGCCTTCTTGCACTCAAGGGACAAATTCATCAATTTTTTTAACTTGGGTAAAATATCAGACATAAACCATTTAATTTTTATTGTTTTTAAGTTTAAATTGGTTATAAAAAAAGAGCATGCGGCAGCCAAAAGGACCATGCGGGAGGGCCTGAGAAACAGATTTTTTATTTTTTTAGGCCTAATATAATTTGCAGTTTTCACAGCATGAAATCAAACCCTGAAGACTACTATTGAGCAGGCAATAACTAATATATTCAAGTTTTAGCTATAACACTTTATCTTTCTTTCCAGGATATATAAATATCAATGGGAATTTCAGGAGTGATACACTGATACCAAGAAAATTTGGTGCCTGAAAGAAAAAGAAAATTCAGTTACATATCAAAATACAACTAAGGCTATTAAAAAAAATAGGCCGATGAAATCGTCAGATGTGTACCCTTACGCGCAACTAGTAGAAAGCTGTATGACGGAGGGCCACCGTGGATGCTAACATCATGTACACCATACATGGTATGGGTACATATAGAAATGGATTGGCGGAGTGCCTAATTTGACGGATAAAGGGTTAATATCTCCGGATCAAATTATTAGATTTACATGAAAAACTATACAGCACAGCACATCAGTAACCTGAATACATATATAAAGTAACCTGATAATCGAATCAATATTTATTGAGTTATCGCATGCCAAAGAAATGGACTGGAGGAGTTCTCAAAGGGTTAATATCACAGGATCAAATTATCAGATTTACACCAAAAACTGTACAGCTCGGCACATCAGTAACCTGAATACATATATGAAGTAACATGACAAATGGATTGATATTTTTTGAGTTATCTCATGCCAAAGGAATTGGAGGAATTTTCAATTTGAAGGATAAAGGGTTAATATCTCAAGATCAAATTATCAGATTTACACCAAAAACTATACAGCTCGGCACATCAGTAACCTGAACACAAATATGAAGTTACTTGACAATCCAAGCAATATTTTTCAAATTATTGAATGCCAAAGGGATTGGAGGAATTTTCAATTTGAGGGATAAAGGGTCAATATCTCAGGATCAAAATAACAGATTTACACCAAAAACTATACAGCTCGGCAAATCAGTAACCTGAACACAAATATACTGTAACTTGACAATCCAAGCAATATTTTTCAAGTTATCGAATGCCAAAGGGATTAGAAGAATTTTCAATTTGAAGGATAAAGGGTTAATATCTCAGGATCAAAATAACAGATTTACACCAAAAACTTTACAGCTCGGAACATCAGTAATCTGAAGATATATATAAAATAACATGACAATTGGACTAATATTTTTTGAGTTATCTCATGCCAAAGGGATTGGAAGAATTCTCAATTTGAAGGATAAAGAGTTAATATCTCAGGATCAAATTATCAGATTTACAGCAAAAACTATACAGCTCGGCACATCAGTAACCTGAACACATATATTAAGTAACAAGACAATCGGATTGATATTTTTTGAGTTATCTCATGCCAAAGGGATTGGAGGAATTTTCAATTTGAAGGATAAAGGGTTAATATCTCAAGATCAAATTATCAGATTTACACCAAAAACTACACAGCTCGGCACATCAGTAACCTGAACACAAATATAAAGTAACTTGACAATCCAAGCAATATTTTTCAAGTTATCGAATGTCAAAGAAATGGATATGGACGCGGGTCGGCCAGATGGACGGACAAAAGATGGACGAACGACGGATGGCCACCCCGGATATCGGCACTATGTGTACCATACATAGTATGGGTACACATAAAAAGTTATTGTTTCTCATGCACCTCCATCGTAATAGAAAATCTGCCTCATCATATCTCTTTTTTTCACCTGGAAAACTCTTCTATGACACTATTTTGCACTTGTCGGGCAAATATTTAACTCTTTACCCAACGAATCGCCCGCATCCACCCGCGTAATATGCAAATTCAGCAGCTGAAAAAATATTATTTTTCAAAAAATTTCAACAAAACCATATCATGTGACCCCTTATTGGAACGAGCTCACTGAGCTCGTTCCAATGAGGGGTTACATGATATGGTTTTGTAGAAATTTTTTGAAAAATTTAAAAAAATTATATTCAAAATAATAAATTTTGATATCGTCTGCGTTGGGTAAAGGGTTAACCAACTATACCTTGTTTGACAGAGCTCACAGAGCTCTGTCAAACAAGATGTAGCTGGTTAAATTTTCAACAACATTATGGGAAGTTTTCACTGTCGAAAATATTGGTTTGCCACATAAAAGTGTAAGTAGTTAAATTTCGGATTCAAACTATTTTCAGAACTTTTTTTGGAATTAAAAATAGACCTCCCTCCCACGTGATAAAAATGAGGAAAAATTGCATGAGAAACAAGAAACTTTTTAATAGGCCTTAATGATCTTACAGTATGGCTGACATGGACTGGTCACTTTCCATAGGTGGGCAATATTTCCACGGACACAATATTATACTATTAAAAAAAAGTAAGGGATATCTAAACTGATGTTGATATTTTCAGAAAATGGTATTGGAAATGTGTGATTGGACACATCAATATGTTACCAAGTTTGGTGTGGATCATGAATGTCACCGGCCCACAAAACTTTGAGCAGGTTTTTCGCACGAGCGGCGCGTTAATGTCTATGGAGTATGTTTTGAAATATTCATTTGTACCGGATGGGCTTTTTCGAAAGTCTCATCGTTTTTTAGTTGAATAAAGTCATTAACAGTGTTAGAGACAATGTTTTACTACGACACACATATAATTTTACAACAGACTCTAGGCAAGAAATCATTTT
Organism: Pictodentalium vernedei; assembly: GCA_031216915.1. Lineage (NCBI taxonomy): Eukaryota > Metazoa > Mollusca > Scaphopoda > Dentaliida > Dentaliidae > Pictodentalium > Pictodentalium vernedei. The sequence goes on from CM062293.1 coordinate 514,405,277, forward strand.
CATAAACTTGAAATTCTTGTACACAAATACACTGCACTCAGGAAATCAGAGTGTACCATGCTTTGTCATGAAAATGGAGTTCCCTTCCAGACAACGACGGGCACATAAATTAACACCTGTTGCGCTGTATTTCCAGTTTATTGAATAAATTTGTTGGGACTCTTTGAGATTAAATTAATGTTTCCGAAAGCAATTTAACAATAAACCACCATCCAGTATCCACTTACTGTAGTTCCATCAGTTGAGTTGAGTGAATTACAGTTTCAAGCAACTAGGCAGTATGCTGATAAATCTGCGACACCCCCTTCCCCATGCTTTAAAAGTGTTGAGATACTGATGAAAGCACAAGCGATTATAGGGGATGGGGAGGGAAGATCCTCTAAGAAATTTTTTAAATCAGGTATTAAATGGAGACTTCTGGCGGCTATTAGAATAAAAGAATCACATCTTTTGGACGTCAAAATGACCTTTTTTAGCAGAAAGTTGAAAATTCCAGACTTCTGTGAGTATCCAGTGACCAAGAGTTATAGCTTTTGACTGCACAATTTTTGAAGTGATAACTTTATTACGTCAAGTTGATTTAATAAAGTTATTACTTCAAGAATCATGAAGTCCAAAATTATAACCGTTGGACAGATCTCCATTCATGATACAGCCCCCCACCCCAAGTTCCTGGCTCCTAGTGTTACTACCCCTGGCCCTGCTACTATCGAAGATTGAATTTAACATGGATATCTCAACAAAGTATCATGTTCTGTTTTATTTTATAAATGGGTCAATTACATGTTTTTATTTGATGCAAATTTATATACTGCAAAATAATCTTCCAATATGCAGTGTATGCATTGTTATGTTTGTATAATGAAAACCGAAACCGTAAACCCAGTTTGTTTTTTTTTTAAAATCGAACTGAAATTGATGTGAATTAATTTTCAAAACAGCACAGCTCTAATGGTATCTGGTTCAATATTGGCAGACTCCATATGGGGTTTAATTCTTATTCCCAATGGAGGGAATGTTTCTGGTGATGGTGAAAAAAAATCGACATTTTGAGGATCTGAGATACAGTTATAAGCAGGGTTTGATGGATTAGAAAGAAGTGTTGAGACATATTGGAGTCAGAGTTTAATTCTGCACTTCTCAAGAGAAGGCTCAGAAAAGGCTCCTCTGCTTCAACAAGATTGAATCTATTGGTGATGTTTGAAAAGCACCTAGACTAATTCTAATACCGCTATTATGAATCACATCAAGTGGCTTGAGATACTTCCTTGCAGAACCGTAAACCACACAACCGCAATCTAATTTAGATCTAACAAGAAATGTATACAGATGGAGAAATATTTTTAGATCAGCACCCCAATCAGTACTACCAACTACCTTCAAAAGGTTCAGTGCCCTTTTGCATTTTACCTTTAGTTGTTTTATGTGAGAAGTGAAATTCAAGAATTTCACTTCTCTAACAACTTTAATGACACTTCCATTCATCTTCAACTTTGGAGCTTACCACAATTAGGTTTGGTCATTGAAAACTTGAAACTGTTTTCTGTAGCCCATTTCTGGATTCTATTTAAACTAGCTGAAGTTTACGCTCTATAGCATTCATGTTCTTGCTGCTATAGCAGATTAAAAAGTCATCGACATACAATGAAGAATCTAAAATACTACTCTGAGGAACCCCCATATTCTTGCTCGTGAGGATCAGATAACGTTGACCCAACACAAACTTGAAATTGGCGGTCCTTTAAAAAAAAATTTCAATAAAATGAGGCATACGCCCTCTAAACTTCATGTTAAAAAGATCTTTTAAAATCCCATACATCCACGTAGGATCATATGCCTTTTTTTAGATCAAAGAATACGGTGACCACATGTTCTTTTCTAGTGAAAGCATTTCTAATAAACACTTCAAGTCTAACTATATGATCTACAGTACTACTCTGGCTCCTAAAACAACACTGAACATTCGCAAGTAGATTGTTCGATTCCAGAAACCAGACAAGTCGATCATTGATCATCCTTTCCATGGTTTTGCACAGACAACTTGTTAAGGCAATGGGCCTGCAATTACAGTGGAACCCTGTTAATTGAATAGCCACTTTGCCAATGAAAATTATTCAATTAACAGGAGTATTCAATTAACAGGGATTGTGTCGCCTTCCTGCATTCTAGAGATAAACTTAGCATTTATTCTACTATACCTTGTTTGACAGAGCTCCATGAGCTCTGTCAAACAAGATATAATAGATTAAATGCCTGTATTGGGTGTACTGAGGCCAAATAAGTCTAAAAGCAAAGGAAAACTGGGGAGAGTCGGTAATTTCTCGACATAATACAACATTTTTTATTCAATTAACAGGAGTTTACTCTATAACCTATATTCAATTAACAAGTAAAATTTGTACTGGAGGTATGGTAAATGGTTTTGTGTTGGGAAATTATATTCAATTAACAGGGATATACAATTAAGAGACATCCAATTAAGTGTGCTCCACTGTACTAGGGTTGCTGTGGTTTTTATCAGGCTTAGGAATGGGAATTATCATTGCTTTGGGCCAGGACAGTGGAAACTGGCCAGTCACACAAATGTCATTAAAAACTGATAATAAAAGTTCAAGCAAAGATTGAGGCATATGCTTTAAAATTTGGTAATGTATTTCATTGGGACCAGTCAGGGACCAGCCTACAAGGCGAAGTAGGCAATATCTTCGCCCTTAACACCAGGTCTTCGCCCAATTTCTTTCTCTGGGCGAAGTTGAAGTCGCCTTACAGTTTTGAAAAGTCGCTGAGAAAAGTTATTTCCGGCGATTCCGTTGCTAACTTCGCTTGGAGAAAATAGAAAAAAATAAGTGTGGTGAAAGCAAATAATTGGGCAGGTTAAAGAATTACTAAATATATTGATTTTACTTCCTATAAAACCCCAAAATAATACCAACCACGGTACAATTTCGTCATGACAATTCAAGTTTTCACTAGAGTGAAGTTAGATGACAAGACGAAAAATGCTCAAGTTCTTTTTTAATGTTTCATTTCAAAAGTGTTTTCCACCATCAAACTTCGCTATACAGGGTACAATGTATTTATTTAAAAACAACATTTTTGGTAATGGTAAAATGTTTAGTTTTTACCCACGCCGAGAGAGTTTCCTTCAGCACCAACCGCCTAGCGAAACTATACTGAACTACGCACACCACTCGGCCACCGACAGACCCCATAAAGGGAATGCTAGTTAACCAAGTATATACGAATCCAGTACAGAACACACGGAATACTCAATTATTTAATTATTCATCAGATAGTTGCATCTAAGCACTTAATTCTGCGAACTGCACCTCAGAAGAAATCAGCGACAGAACTTGTCTTTTTCAAATTTCTCGGATGCTATAGAATTAAGAAAGTATAGTTTCGCTAGGCGGTTGGTGCCGAAGGAAACTCTCTCGGCGTGGGTTCGAACCCCCGCCATGCCAATGTAAACAAAATCAGCGTCCTTTCTTAATTCTATGGCATCCGAGAAATTTGAAAAAGACAAGTTCTGTCGCTGATTTCTTCTGAGGTGCAGTTCGTAGAATTAAGTGCTTAGATGAAACTATCTGATGAATAGTTTAGTTTTTAGTTTGCACTTGTGAATTTGAAGCATGTGATTTTTAAAAATTATTGATGGGTGTGTTCCATTTGTGGCGGTCACAATAAGGGTCCCACTAACAAACAGTAGTAAGTTACAGAAATAAATGGTGTAAAAAGCAAACCGACAAATTCAATTATCTTCCTTGATAACAGAACATTTGCCTGGAAGAAATGATTCTCTAAAATGAATTGAAATGATATTTGGTTGGCAAAAATAATTCACTAAATTGAATTTAACCCCCCCCACTATATTATAGCTTTTAAACTGAATTGAATCCTTACCTAAACAGCTTTTTGTGAAATAATATTTGGTTAGCAAAAACAATTTGCTAAACTGAATGTAACCCTTTACCTAACACAGATTTTTGAGAAAAATTTGGTTGGCAAATATAATTTGCTAAATTGAATTTAACCCTTTACCTAACACAGTTTTTTTTAGAATAATATTTGGTTGACAAAAAAATAATTTGCTAAACGGAATTTAACCCTTTACCTAAAGCAGCTTTTTTGAGAAATAACATTTGGTCGGCAAAAGTAAATTTGATAAACTGAATTTAACCCTTTACCTAACACAGGTTCTAGAGAATATTTGGTTGTCAAAAGTAATTTGATAAACTGAATTTAACCCTTTACTTGACATAGCTTTTTGAGAAATAATATTTTTTGCTCACTTGTCCCTATTTTCACCTATCTTCTCCTTAAAACCTTGGGAGGGAGAAGTGACTTCTCCCTAAATTTAGCCTCTAGGCTGGTCTCTGGGACCAGTGGCAGTATCCTTTGCTCTATGCAAAGAGTTATTTAATTCTTCCATAGAGAACGGTTCATTGCAATCCTCTAAATTATTGGAGGTAAATTTGATCTTTTGTTTTTCTTGCTGTTTTTTAATTTTTGTTAAATTCTGGATTACAATTTTCCGACGACGAACGTTTTGAAAATGTGGAAGCCAATTTGTTTGAAATTTCTCTTTTTGATGTAATTAGGGTGTTGTTATCCTTCAGGTGTTGTACAGTTGATTTTGTTTCTTTTCCTTTAATCTTTTTAATCATTTTGCAAATTTTAGTGATGGGGGTGTTTTGGTTGATCTTAGATGCATAAGTATCTTGGGGAGCTGGCAGCTGCTCGTCGTTGCTCGGTGGTTCTCTCCAGGTACTCTGGCTTCCTCCACCCGTAAAACTGTCACGACCATGATTAGCCATCGTGCATAAGTATATGACCTTAAACATCAATAAATAAATAATAAATAGGCCACACAAAGTAGATCTTCTGTTTCTCAGGCCATTATTTGTGAAATTGCATGTGGGCGAGCAGATTTTTATTTTATTTTTTATTTCTGTAATTACTTGTTTGCCATCAAAAGTTCATGTTCTTGGTTCAAGTTTTAGGCCTCATAATCTACAGAATAGCATGGGTGGTGGTGTATTTCATCCCTTGAGTGCAAGAAGACTTTGCAATCCTAAAGCATAGCAAAGCCTTCTTGCACTCAAGGGACAAATTCATCAATTTTTTAACTTGGGTAAAATATCAGACATAAACCATTTAATTTTTATTTTTTTTAAGTTTCAATTGGTTATAAAAAGAGAGCATGTGGCAGCCAAAAAGACCATGCGGGAGGGCCTGAGAAACAGATTTTTTATTTTTTTAGGCCATAAATAGATATATAACTTTCCCAAGAACTTTTCTTTTTTTTATTAATTTAAAACATATTTGTATGACCTACAATCAGCGTTCATGCTGTCAGTTCAAAACCTCGCTGACTGAATGTTCTTGATGACCTCGCATGCCCCCTTGGCCAGGAGATTGTCTATCTCCATGGACAAAAGCTCCCGACGTAAAACGCCTGAAGGAACTGTGGTTGGAAGAGGCACTCTGGACAGAGTGGGGTGCCTTCGGAAGGAAATTTACAGCCCGGCCCGAACAACATCTAACACCCAAGGATCGGATGTGAGGTGGCCCAACGGTCTGCACACTATGCTATCTTTCCTCCAACCAGGGACGAATTGAGGTGAGGACCTTCAGTTCGAGCCACGACAAGGCCCACAAGAGGATAAACCATCTACTCTACTGAATGAAGAATCCTGAGACTTCCCTCTAGCCTTCGGACGCTTACCCTTACCCCGTGAGTAAGAAGAAGAAGCGGTGACAGAAGGATCAGCCCTTTGCTTCGCAGAGGAAGCAGAAGGGTACTTGTTAGGCTTTGAACGGTCCCTGCCTCCCCTAGAAGGCTGATTAAGCTGATGAAGCAGCCGCTGATCTTTGGAATGGCGTAGGACGTCATCCCGGACTGTCAACACGGAACCCATGGAACAGTAGTGGACCTGCAAAAGAAGCAGATCGAAGGGCAGCGTGCTGCCCCCAGGAAGGGATCGACCTGTGTCCAGCACAGAGTCCCTTCGAACAAGTTCCAAAATAGCCATGTCACAGGCATGCGTGTGAGTAAGATGCATGAGCGCCTTGGACAGCACACGCAAAGGAGCCTGTAGATCGTCAAACCTATCTGGAGGCAGATAGGCAGCTAAGGCAGAGATGACGTGATCGGAGAGAGAAAGCATACCCAGCATTCTTCTTGATAAGCCCAACATGAACTCCAGAGTCGTTGTAGGAATGACGGCAGACTTGGGCTTGGAAAGCCCAAGGGAATTGGAGTCCTGATCCAAAACCGTCAAAGTCTGGCAGACTAACGGATTGGCAAAATCGTAGTAATGATAACGCACCGGAGGCAAAAAAGGTGTCAACCCTGGTGAAGAACGGAGACTTCATAGCCTTGGAACTCAGCCTAGAGTCCAAGGCTGAAAATGCTTCAACCACCTGTACTGATTGGCATGGTTGAAGACGCCCAGAAGCAGTTTGCTCCACAGGCTGTAGGCATGCGACCGATGATCGCGGCCTGGCTGACACTGTCGGCTGGTTTGATGGTTTGAGGTCCAGAAGGAACCCAAACACAAAGTCAAGAGCTGCCCCCAAGTCAGAAGACTGCAGGCTCTCGACATCAAGGATGTCTGACTCCTCCCCGGAGTCGGAAGACACATAGCCCATCGTGGGCAAACCAACCGACGCCTCCCATAGTGTATGCACCAGGGGGATCAGAAAGCGGCCTGTTTCCAATCCCGGGAGGTGGTGCCATAGGGGGCGCCTGGAAACCACTCGCTGGAAGCAACGGGAAGGCTCTTGGAGAGAACCTGTGTGAGTAAGGAGAGGGCCTCCCCAAGCTTACTGCCCGAACCAGCCGGTTCGACATGGGGACGAACCAGCAAAGTGGCTTCACACCTGACCCTCTTAACCAGCGAAGGGTCACAATCCTCCAATACACCCGAAGCGGGGCGACGGGCAGCAGCCGAAACATCTCGAGGGCAGACGTGTATAGGGGTATGGCACACCCCGAGGATCAACATAGCAGGAACTCAGGAGGGTTGCCGCGGACCTTTGCAGGGCAGAAGGTCCAGGCTGCACAGAAGGTGTTGGTCCCGCAAAATTGGCCGTGTGACAAGAATGAGTGGACGGAAAACGCCAATGACAAAACTGTGGTACTTGACGGTGCAGAGACCACAGGAGAGGGTCCAGCCGGCAGCCATTTCCATCTTTGCCAAGTTGAAGTCAGGGAAGGCTGAGGCCGATACCCCCACGTCTACACTACCAGACACCACTGCAGGTATAAAACTGCTGTGAGATGACACAGCAGGGGGGCTCAGTCGGCAGCCACTTCCGACTTCGCCGAGTTGAAGTCAGGGAAGGCTGAGGACGATACCCCACATCCACACTACCAGACATCGCTGCAGACCCCTGTAGGGATAAGCTGAGGCCGGCTGAAACGGTAGCCGATGACGTTGCAGACGGAACAGCAGTAGCAGCAGATATGACGGGAGCTGTTGGAACTGGCGGAAAAGGGGAGAGAGCCACCTAGCTCGGTCTCCAAATGAGGAGTCACAACCCTAGTGACAGCCTCAGATGTCGACTGGAGAGGGCGTATAGTCCCGGAACCAGGCATCTGTTCACCAGAAATCCAACAGCTCCCACATTATCCACCACGGTAAAAAAACTGCACATCCCCCACAGAAGGGGAATAACTCTCACCAGACGTGGTTGAGTCGGAAGGCCCCGAAACGACAGCATTCCCCCCCCCCCCGGTGTGGGAGGAGCTGCATATCCCCCACGGAGGGGGAGTAATTATCACTGGGAGTCAGGAGGCCCCGAAACGACAGCATTCCCCACCTCCCGCGGGTGTGGGAGGAGCTGCACATCCCCCACAGAGGGGGTATAACTCACACCAGATGTGGTTGAGTCGGGAGGCCCCCAAAACAAAAGTGCCCCCCCCCCCTTTCCAGGAGTGGGAGGAGCTGCACATCCCCCATGGAGGGGATATAACTCACACCAGACGTGGTCGAGTCGGGAGGGCTCGAAACGACAGCGTTCCACACCACCTGCGGGTGCAGGAGAAACAGCCACGTGAACGCACCAAGGCAAGGGCAAAAGGAATTGCCCTAAAGGAACCGAACTGGAAATAACAGAGGTGAGAGCAGTAGAAGAAAAAGGTGAACTCAACAGATACAGAAAGTAGAAGAACACCCTCAACTACGAGAGAAGGTGGCAGAAAAAAAAAACGGTGGGTACACGACAGAACCCAGGCGGCCGACAGGGACCCAAAAAAACAGAAATTCAGCCCTCAACAGAGTGAAGAAATCCTGTCCAGACAGTCACTCATTGACACCTATCTCCAATAACAATTTAAATTTATCAACCGAAAAATTTCATTGTCGAACCGCGTTGACATGATGTCGGAATAATAATAAACAGAATAAAAAATAATATACAATGAGAATGTGGTTGAAAATATTAACGAGAAAATATATAAAACACAGTCCTGTTATTATACGATCTTCAGATCCATAATTCCAGTCACAGGAAAACCATTATCAACGAGTTGAATTATCACTGTTTCGTATGGCAAATGGCAGAGGCACATCCTTCACGTGTCTCGGACGAAAAAAGAATGATGAATTGATGATGCACTGCGCATTGGTTAACGGAAGTCGTGGATTTGTACTAAGGGAAGAGCGTCCCATACTGGGTGCGCACCGATGTCGCTCGGGCCTAGTTTTGGCTTATTTTTTCGTGGTGTTTTTTACACCACTTTTCTTTCCCACATCTCTTGGGAAAGATTAAAATAGAGAGTATTTTATCCGAGTTAGGGTCTTCCACTGTAGTGCAACCCTGTAGTAAACAATTGGAAGGTAGGTTGATAAGAAATACTAATTGATTTCGGCATGACCGATTGACAATCGATTAATCATGACAGCCCCAATTCTATTTGGAACAGAAATCTTCCATAGGGCACCAAAAAACTTTATTTGGCACCAAACAAAAATCCCACTTGGCGTCAAAAGATTTTGAGCCAGCATAAACACTGACTACAATTTTATCTAACAATCATATAGATTTTGGCCTGAAAACCATTAGAAATGGTAGGTATCACATAATGTATTCCGATTCTGTATCATATAGATGACCCATTCTGATTCAGCATCATATAGATTCAACTTCCGGTAAACACCGCACTATGACAAATAATATCGTTATATGCATTGTAATAATGCACTAAAATATGAAATTCAAAATTTTGACAAATTCCAACCCAACGGGCTTTATGTAACGAAAATTGTTAGATAAATGTATTATCATGACCAAATGCATGTCCTGTAATTTGTATCAGATTCTCGGTCATGTTTACAATCGGATCACAACTCGTCCTGACGGGCTCGTTGTGATCTAATTGTAAACACGACCTCGAATCTGATACAAATTACAGGACATGCACATGGTCATGATAATGAACATATATCCATTACATTCCTGCCAAAAAATCAGCACATTTAATTTTGTAACAAACTTACATAGATGTTGAAGTCTCCTAGCATCATACCGTATACAAGCCAAGCTGAAGAGCATAAAAAACCACCACATAACATTGAACGTGACATGTGTTCTGATGTTTTTTCTTGTACAATCTCAACCTAAAGAATGAAATTAGAAATTATCAAAATTATCATACAGTTAAAACTAGAAGTCCTGTCACGAACTGCGCGCTTATCTAGGCTTAATTGCGCGTAGGAATTGCGCGCAATTGCCATATCGAATGACACCAAAAGCATGGCAGGTTATCCTTGTTACCCATAGCAAACACAAGCAAAGTTTCAGCCAATGGACCTCCGGGTTACCCGGAGGTCCATTGGCTGAAACTTTGCTTGTGCACAGGCCGTATGTGCAGAATTTGATAGCCTTACCATCGTCCTAAAGCGAAGACTAACGCGCAAATCGACGTGCTATTTGTGCGCATTTCAGGACAGGACTTCTAGTTTTAACTGTACTATTTCACACACATGAATTATAATAAGTTTTAGTATTGTCTTTAATAAGTCGTGATTTCAAAATGAAATTTTTGTAACGAGTTCATTAAAATGGATCTGAGTTGTGGCTTTACCTTGTCTCTAGTATTGAAATGGTTAACCGGACAACTGGTTTGAAACTGGTTACATATCTAACCGATTTGAAAAAAAAAACCTCAACCATTATCCGAAATATCGATAGAGATTGTCATTCCACGGTTAAAACATAGTAAACCTGCCGCTTCTCCTTTGGGATAGATTATAAGCAGCATTGTAAATATTGAGAAATAATCAACTTTGGCTTCAAGACTTTGTTAATGATCAGCAATTTCCATGAGTACTGAGTAACCACAGAAACTATTCCACAGTATGTATACAAACGTACGTTGTCGATAACTTGACAACGTTCGTTTGAACCCACACTACGGCATAATGGTTGACAGATCATGACCAAAAGGGGATGTTCTCATCTAGACATGACCTCGAACCTGCATTTGAAATTTAGTGATGATCGCACAAGAACTACGGGATGTAGCCTTGCCAAAGAAAATGTGAACAGACGTCCAGATTCACAGACTTCCGCATGCATGATGACAATAGCTTATCTTGACTTTGTCAAGTTAAGTTAAAAACTAAATGATTTATAAATATAAAAATTAAATGTTTATGTCTCATATTTTACTCAAGTTAATAAAATTGATAAATTTGTCCCTTGAGTGCAAGTAGGCTTTGCAATGCTTAACCTTGCTGCACTCAAGCGACAAAATACACCACCACCGATGCTATTCTGTAGTTTATGAGGCCTAAAACAAACCAAGAACATGAACTTTTGATGGCAAAGAGATAATTATATTAAAAAAAATAATAATGAAAGTCTCAAAGATACTGTAGCTCAACTTGTTTACAACATGTACATGTATAGTATGTGACACAGCAATGACAAACATCTAGGTAATGACCTGAAAACAAAGGTACATATGAAGTATTGTAACGGTCTATACATAAATGCTGACCGTAGCCTGTAACAAATGTATAGGTAAATTATTGTAAAGGTGGGCGACAGTTAGATGCTAAACTAGAAAAGAAATCTTTTGAGTCCCAGAGTGGGTCTGACTGAACCCAAAAATATTTGTTCTCATAGCACAGTGATAACAAAGGCACCCAAAAATACTCATTCCTGTCCCAAGGTGGTAACAATGGTACATGAAGATTGGTTCATAAATACAGACCCTAGCCCGAGCCATATTGACGTGTGTACCTACTGTGTATAAGTAGCACTGAATAAATCAAAGTTCATCTAATTTGCATAATTTCTGCACAAGAAAAAACCTGTATTATATGTGATGTATTCCATGTTACTAAACATTCATACAAAAATCAGAACTTTCAGACAGAAGTTCTGTACAAAAAACTGATTGCACTAATTTTGGTACAAAATTTTGGACCGCACCCAAAAACACTCGTTCTCGTCCCACGGTCATAACAAAGGTACCCAAGAAGTTTCGTAAAGATTGGTTCATAAATGCAGCCTCTAGCCTGAGCCGTATAGAAGTTGCATACAAACAAGAGGTCCCAGGGGGCCTGAGGGTGCTCACCTGACATGGTAGCCTAAATATCAACCCAGAGAATTGATTTCAACAAGTTGCATCTGCTCCGACTAAGAAAGGCTTATATTAAATATCCAAAGATTCTGACCAGTGGATCTAAAAAAAAAAAGATTTTTAAATAATATTTCTTCCTAAGGATGCTGCATACCAAATATAAAAACATTCCAACTGCTGGATTTGAAGAAGATTTTAAAGAAAATCCCTCATTCTGAACTAAGTTATCATTCAGGCTCCCATAGTGAGCACAAATATGGACCTAGGGACATGGCTTGAACAAACTTGAATCCCCCCCCCCCCCCCCCCCCCTCCCCCCCCTAAAAGGATGCTGCATACCAAATATCAAAACATTCCGACTGCCGGAGCTGAAGAAGAGTTTTAAAGAAAATTCCTCATTTTGAACTAAGTTATAATTCAGGCTACCACAGTGAGCCCAAATATAAACCCAGGGACTTGGCTTGAACAAACTTGAATCTCACCCCCCTAAGCATGGTGCATATCCAATATCAAAAGATTCTGCCTGCTGGATCTTGAGAAGAAGATTTTCAAAGACATTTGCCTGAAATGCACTAAGTTCGAATTTGAGCTTCTATAGTGAGCCCAAATGTGAATCTAGGGAGCCAATTTGAACAAACTTGAATCAGAATCACCCCATAATGTTGCATACCAAATATCAAAAGATTCTGCCTAGTGGATCTGGAGAAGAAGATTTTTTAAGAAATTTGCCTGAAATGCACTAAGTTCGAAATCGGGCTCCTATACTGAGCCAAAATATGAACCAAATATCAAAAGATTCTGCCTGCTGGATATGGAGAAGAAGATTTTTTAATGTTTTTCCCATTGCCTACAGTGTTAAAAAGTGCTGACTCAGCACTTTTTCAAAATCCTGAAAAAAGTACTTTGCGATCAAACAGATAGGGATTTTTTTTAACCATTCTATACTACTGGATAAAAGTAAGCTTTATACAACATAAGAATTTTCTGTGCCGTGTAGTTTTGGAGATATGGCAGTTTTAAGGTTTTTCCTATTTTTAGCTCTCGAGGTTCCCACAGGGCAAGGAGAAAATTTTTTTTTGCATCAATCAACTACTTATGACCCATTATCATCTCATATCAAATTTGGTTCAAATCGACTTCACGGTTCTGAAAATAGAAATTTTAGGCGTGGCCAAACTTTTTGCCCCTCCCATAACAAAGGCAAATAATGCCCGACAAACTTCTCTTGAACAAACTTGATTCGAAACCTCAAAAGGACTCTGTATACCACATATCAAGTCTCTGCTAATGGTGGTTCATAAGAGGGTTTTAAAAAAATTTGGCCATTTTTTCCCTACTCCTCTGCTCAATATGAGCCGAAACCTAATTTGCATAAAAATAAAAATGCCCCTATATAACCACTACTTACATGAAATTTAATTAAAATGTGGCCAGTGGTTTAGGAGAAAGAGGCTCAAACACCACCTTCATGCAGGACGATGGACGAACAGATGGACGACGGATGAAGAGTGATCAGAAAAGCTCACCCTGACTTTCAGTCAGGTGAGCTAAAAACTGATTGGAACTAATTTCGGTACAAAATGGCCACTGGCAGCCATCTTGAATTTTGGACCGCACACAGAAACACTCGTTCTCGTCCCAAGGTGATAACAAAGATACGCAAGACGTTTCGTGAAGATCGGTTCCTAAATACAGCCACTAGCCCGAGCCTTATTGACATGTGTACTTACTGTGTGTAAGTAGCACTGAAAAAATCAAAGTTCATCTAATTTGCAGAATTTCTGCACGAGAAAAAAACCTGTATTATATGTGATGTATTCCATGTCACTAAACATTCAGACAAAAACTTATTCGAATCAGAACTTTCATACAGAAGTTCTGTACAAAAAACTGATTGCATTAACTAAAGTAAAAATGGCTGCTGGTGGCCGTCTTGAATTTCGGATCACACCCAAAAACAATCGTTCTCGCCCCACGGTGATAACAAAGGTCCTCAAGACGTTTTGTAAAGATCGGTTCATAAATAAGGCCTCAATATGTGTTTTTTGTATACACAACAAATCCAAATATACAATATTACAGACTTTCAAATCTCATTATGCATCCGTCTCCCTTCAAAAACATCAATTGCCTGTCTTGACTGAGATGAAATCAACGCCGGGATCAACCAAGAAAGCGAAGTGAAGTTGTCATTATCTTCACCTAGGCACTGCTTACTTCACCCAATTTCTATGTTTCAGCAAAGTAAAAAACAAACCTCTATAGTCGAAATTAGGAGAGTTATTGTGAAAACATTGGAGTGAGTGAGTTACCAATAAAAGTGATTCGTATATCACGACTAATTTCAATAATAGTTATCAAAGTCACAAGAAGTATGACTTGTGTTCCTTTTATTCCACGTGTCATTTGAAGCAGGAGCCATTAAGAAACAGGGGGCAATCTATTTTGAAGCGATGTGATAATTACCGGATTAAGCACAACAACTGCATATTATCCACCAAAACCAGGGTGAGAATTTAGCGACTCCTTAAAAAATAAGGAAATGTTGATTTTTGCTAAAATGTAGCTTTTCTTGTAAATGTTTGCATCTTGACATGGTCCTAATCTCACTGACAGAACAAGGCAGATCTCTCCAGTAGTGAAGCCATGGTTTGAAATCCTGGGGGACCATGCTGGTGAAGAGTTGGGAGGGGGGGGGGGGGGGGGAATCTCAGGACTGAGGGTACTGTACTTGTACTGAGGGCAGGAAATCAAAAAAAATCTTTTCAAATTTTCAAATTTGGGGGATGGGAGGAGCAAGTGGGATTTGGGGGTGGGGGTCTGGTCTCACTAGATTCCACCGCTGTAACCCACTATAGTAGTCCACCACAATATTTCTATTAGCTGAGAAGAGTGGTGAACACTGAGTAACCCTGGTGACTCAACACGCTGTATGGTCCTCATGACTTGGATGACAAATACAGACACATTTTATGTATACATTACCCTCTAAAATGTGGATTTCTACATTATATTTTGAAAAACTGAAAACTGAACCGAAAACCCGAGTTTTTGTACAAAACCGAAACCGAACCGAAATGCAAATTTCGAAACCGCCCAGCCCTACCATTAGTTAGGGTTGGGCGGTATTGGGAAAAATAAATACCGCGGTAATCGCAAAATATTACCGCGGTATACCGAAATACCGATTAAAATCAAAGGGGGTCTTCTCCATAACAAAAAACGCAACTTCAACGTGTCGAAACTGTAAAATTTGAGCCTGAAGCTTTGCACAAGAAGGCTGTCAAAAATCAAAACTTTTTCAAATATTTACTCACAAATGATTTTAGTTAAGCACAAAGTTCAGTTGGGTCAACTTAGGGTATATAACAAGGCACATTTGATGTTTATCGAAGGAAAATCAAACCCAGAGATAACAATTCTTCGAATTAGAATCTTCCAGTGACATGAGATTGAGAAGCGAAGTGTGCAACAAGTAACAACAGAAGGGCATGCGATTGCCACAGTTCATCACAATAATTTTCATGTTTGATTAAAATTAATAACCGTATTACACATCACCATTCAAATAAAAAGGTCGTATGGGGCAAATGCTGCTTGGTAGAAAATGTAAGTGAGTTGGGCTTTTTTATTTATTTGAAACAATGACAAGACTTTCGTCCTTTTTGTGGTGAATAATCCTACAAGCACATTTCTGAAGTCACGAGGCAGTAATGACGTAATGCATGTCCTAGCAGCCAATCACTGTGAGTTTCGTTTGGAATCCCCTGATATTTCCCCCAAAGAAAATGTCCTATTTTTATTTAACTTCAGCAGACGGCAGTGCCATTGGCCGAAAGTGTCCACGTGACTAACTACGCATGCTTAGTGCATGCCTTCCACCTCAACTTGTTTCAAATTCGAGGTAAACAGAATTGCTTCAGTTCCAGCAGTCAGCTATTCATTAAATGCCTCCACAGAATATAAATGACCTGGCAGAAATCTGCAAACACACATATCTTGAACTTTACTATGATTCACACAGCAAGAAAGTAAATAGAATACAATAATTACCCAAATTTAAGCCAAGTGTATCGAACCTGATTGACGTGAAACTATTCACAGCCAACAGCGATGGGCAATTTGAGAATTGCATATCGCGGTAAAACCGAGTTTTCGGTATACCGATTAAACAATTATTTGCCGATATCGGTAACGGTATTGAAAATATTACCAAATATAATCGGTATACCGAAATACCGCCCAACCCTACCATTAGTAACGTCGTATTGGAACATATACAGGTCCTATTTCACCAGTAAAGCAGGCATTGTTTACTGCAGTAAACAAACACAGCTTCACTTCCTGGTCCCTCAGGGATGTTAGTTGAATAAGCACTTTGCTAGTGACAAATATTCAAATAACAAAATCAGGTCATTTTCCTGTCTTCTAGTGATAAAATGAGCATTTATTTACAACATCTTTTTGGGAGGCGCGGTGACGTCACAGTAACAGGTTCTTGTCAGATCACCGAAGTTAGGCAATGTCGAGTGTGGTTAGTAGTTGGATGGGTGACCATTTCAGCGACTGATTCCCTTTCCTGGATTGTGTCCTTGGGCAAGGCACTTCACCCCAAGTACCTACACGGGGGCACAATGATGCTGTGTACTGAGGCGTACTACATGTCGATGGTGCACATGTTTTCAACCAATCTAACCCTGCCTGTGCTGCGGTGCAGAGTTCAGAGTGACAATGTTGGAGAGCTGACAGCTTCTCATTGTTGCTCGGTGGTTCTCTCTGGGTACTCTGGCTTCCTCCACCTGTAAAACTGTCACGATTAGCCATTGTGCATAAGTATGTGAGTATGTGATCTTAAACACAAATAAATACATAAATAAATAAATAAATAAATAAATAAATAAATAAATAAATAAATAAATAAATAAATAAATGAATACATCTTATTTGATAAAGCTTAGTAAGAAATGCTTACATTGGATGTACTGAGACCGAAAATGTTTATACAGTGGTTGCCAGCACATTTTTCACCAGATTTAAAGACTTGAAAACCTACATGCAATTAACAAGTGAAATTTGTACTGAACACATGGTAAATGGTTTGGTGCTTGGATGTCATATGCATTTAACTGGATTATTCAGTTAAGGGATATCCAATTAAAGTGTGCCCCAATGTACCCCAATTTAATTTAGAATTCTTCAATGATACATGATTTGCTTGCATGTGATTGGTTTATTGAAGTTATTGCACTCACTATCAAGCTCAAAATTAGTCGATTTTAACAAAGGATCATAACTCATGGACACACCCTATTTTGCGTGATCAGGTGTTGAACATGAATATCAAGTCACATACCAAATATTATCAAAATCCGTCTGGAAACAACTGAGTTATAGGCAACAAGAGCACCGCCTAGCGGGGCAACATGCGTCCGTCAAAATAGAAACATGTACAAGTTTCTCTGGGGAAAGTTTGAAACATTTGTTGACTCAACTATGTGTGTCCTCCCCCCCCCCCCCCTTCAAATCATTGCACAATCCCCTGCCCTGTCTGGGGTAAAGGGAAATTCACCTGTTTTCACATTTTCATATTAATCGATCTGAGGTCTTCATAAAATAAAAACAAGGCTGCTCTGGAAGATTCTCCTCGCCGTTTACAATGGTAGCGTCCATTCACTGACAGGTTAACTTCATTGATAATGATTGATGATAAGTGGCGCCAAAGAAAAGGACATTTTGAGGATCATAATAACTATAAACGGTGAGGATTCTCGGCATTTAAAATTAAAACAATTGATGATCAACATGGGTGCAAGTACTAAAAGGGGGCAATACTCTGGAAATACAAAACAGAGTTACCTGGTCTTATCAAATACACAATGGCAACTGGTGACCAACATGTGAGCAAAGTTTGAACAATATAGCATGTAAAATGTTGAAGGAGAAGGCGACACAATACTGTAATGTTTTAAGTACTAAAGGGGGCATAACTCTGGAAATACAAAATGGAGTTACCTGCACTTGTCACATGCACAACGGCAATTGTTGATCACCATGTGTGCAAAGTTTGAACAATATAGCATTTAAAATGTTGAAGAAGTTGGCGACACAATACTGTAAAGTTTTAAGTACTAAAAGGGCGCATAACTCTGGAAATACAAAACAGAGTTCCCTGCTCTTGGCACATGCACAATGGCAGTTACTAATCAACATGTGTGCAAAGATTGAACAATGTAGCATGTAAAATGTTGAAGGAGTAGGCGACACAATAGTGCAATGTTTCAAGTATTAAAAGGGGCATAACTCTGGAAATATGAAACAGACTTACCTGCTCTTGACACATGCACAACGCCAATTTGTGATCAAAATGTGTGCAAAGTTTGAACAATACAGCATGAAAATGTTGAAGGAGAAGGCAACACCATACTGTAATGTTTTAAGTACTAAAAGGGGCATAACTCGGGAAATACAAAATGGAGTTACCTGCTTTTGGCACATGCACAACGGCAATTACTGATTAAAATGTGTGCAAAGTTTGAACAATGTAGCATGTAAAATGTTCAAGGAGAAGGCAATACAAAACTGTAATGTTTTAAGTACTAAAAGGGGCATAACTCTGGAAATACAAAACAGAAGTTACCTGCTCTTGTCACATGCAAAACGGCAATTGGTGATCAACATGTGTACAAAGTTTGAACAATACAGCATGTAAAATGTTGAAGGCGGCGACACAATACTGTAATGTTTTAAGTACAAAAATAAGCCGATGAAATCGTCAGATATGTACCCATACGCGCAACTAGTAGAAAGCTGTATGACAGAGGGCCACCCCAGATGCCGACATTATGTACACCATACATGGTATGGGTACATACAGAAATGCATTGGAGGAGTGCCTAATTTGATGGATAAAGGGTTAATATCTCCGGATCAAATTATTAGATTTACATAAAAAACTATACAGCACAGCACATCAGTAACCTGAATACATATATAAAGTAACCTGATAATCAGATTAATATTTTTTGAGTTATCGCATGCTGAAGAAATGGATTGGAGGAGTTCTCAATTTGAAGGATAAACGGTTAATATCACAGGATCAAATTATCAGATTTACACCAAAAACTATACAGCTCGGCACATCAGTAACCTGAACACATGTATGAAGTAACATGACAATCGGACTGATATTTATATATGCCAAAGCGATATGATGAATTTTCAATTTGAAGCATAAAGGGTTAATATCTCAGGATCAAATTAGCAGATTTACACCAAAAACTATACAGCTCGGCACATCAGTAACCTGAACACAAATATAAAGTAACTTGACAATCCAAGCAATATTTTTCAAGTTAACGAATGCCAAAGAAATGGATACGGACGCCAGATGGGCAGACAGACATTCTTACACGTTCTTACTTGTGGGGTTTTTCCCATGTTGAACCCTAACCCAAAGGTCAAAAAATTAACCACACATTGCAAAAAAATAACCCCACAAGTGGCCACTGTACTAACCCAACCCCACAACTACCACTGATCCTAAATTGTAAAGCTCACAATGTACCTCTGCTAAGCCCGGATGGACAGACAGACGGACAAAGGATGGACAAACGACGGATGGCCACACCGTGTGGCGGCATTATGTGTACCATACATTGTATGGGTACACATAAAAAGGTGCATAACTCTAGAAATACATAATGGAGATACCTGCTCTGTTCACATGCACAAAGGCAATTGGTGATCACCATGTGTGCAAAGTTTGAACAATATAGCATGTAAAATGTTGAAGGAGTAGGTGGCAAAATACTGTAATGTTTTAAGTACTAAAAGGGGGCATAACTCTGTAAATACAAAATGGAGTTACCTGCACTGGTCACATGCACAATGGCAATTAATGATCAACATGTGTGCAAAGTTAGGAGTAGGCGACACAAAAATTGTTTACGGACAGACAGACAATGCCATAACATAATACGGCCATCAAAAATGACGGGCGTATAAAAAGGGCTGCCCACCTGCAAGCCCGCACACCCACCTGGCCATCCAATGCTCGCCATACCAATAGTAGAATTGTTTTTGAAAACTCAACTAAAAAGCTGTGTTGGGTAAAGGGTTAACATGCGTTATCAGTATACAACAGGGAGTTCAAATGTAATACGGGGGACTCATGGGATGCTGGCACACTCAGAGCAGGCATAGACTCTCGCAACCATTTTTGCGAGAATCCAAATGGCTTTTCCCTAATTTAGATGAATTGATACAGAGGTATACCCCCTAAAATACCGAAACTGATATCGAACGTAAAATTCCAATACCGCCCATCTCTAACTGTTACAACTGTATTTGTTCAATCCCACACAGTTCCAGCAATGTATAGTTCAAATTAGTTTTGAAGGTGTGGTAAATGGTTTGGTGTTTGAGAACTGCATTAAATTAACAGGGTATTTTAATTTGGAGATATAGAATTAAGTGGTCTCCACTGTACTTACAATTTCTAATGCTGGGGCAGCAAGGAGAAACAATGTTACTATAAATAAAACACTTCCTAACTGAACTGTCACTGCTTCCATGTTCTGCACTATGTGCAGTAAATAAAACCATAAGGCAGCCATAAACAAAAATCCAATAAACAGGTGTGTTAAGGCTTGGCTCTGAAATAAAAACAAAATTTATAAAAAAAATAGGCCGATGAAATCGTCAGATGTGTACTCATACGCGCAACTAGTAGAAAGCTGTATGACGGAGGGCCACCACGGATGCCAACATTATGTACACCATACAAGGTATGCGTACATATAGAAATGGATTGGAGGAGTGTCTAATTTGATGGATAAAGGGTTAATATCTCCGGATCAAATTATCAGATTTACATAAAAAACTATACAGCACAGCACATCAGTAACCTGAATAAATATATAAAGTAACATGACAATCGGATTGATATTTTTTGAGTTATCTCATGCCAAAGGGATTGGAGGAATTTCAATTTGAAGGATAAAGGGTTAATATCTCTGGATCAAATTATCAGATTAACACCAAAAACTATACAGCTCAGCACATCAGTAACCTGAACACAATTATAAAGTAACTTGACAATCCAAGCAATATTTTTCAAGTTATCTAATGCCAAAGGGATTGAAGGAATTTTCAATTTGAAGGATAAAGGGTCAATATCTCAGGATTAAATTATAAGATTTACACCAAAAACTATACAGCTTGGCACATCAGTAACCTGAACACAAATATAAAGTAACTTGACAATCCAAGCAATATTTTTCAAGTTATCTAATGCCAAAGGGATTGGAGGAATTTTCAATTTGAAGGATAAAGGGTTAATATCTCAGGATCAAAATAACAGATTTACACCAAAAAGTATACAGCTCGGCACATCAGTAACTTGAACACAAATATAAAGTAACTTGACAATCCAAGTAATATTTTTCAAGTTATCGAATGCCAAAAGGATTGGAGGAATTTTCAATTTGAAGGACAAAGGGTTAATATCTCAGGAGCAAATTATCCGATTTACACCAAAAACTATACAGCTCAGCACATCAGTAACCTGAACACAAATATAAAGTAACTTGACAACCCAAGCAATATTTTTCAAGTTATCGAATGGCAAATAAATGGATACGGATGCCGGACGGACAGACGGATGGATGGACAGACGGACGGACAAAGGATGGACGAATGATGGATGGTCACCCACCCCGGATGCCGGCGTTATGTGTACCATACATAGTATGGGTACACATAAAAACTGCAATGCACTATCCAGAGAACATAATTATTTTGTAAGAAGTCATGGTGTTTAACCTGTAACCCTTGAGGGCCTGGAGATTTTTATACATTTTCGCTATACTTTGAATGTCTACCTCCAGTGGCTTTGCAGTTGTTTCTAGTCACATCTTGGCTGCCTACAGAGGTAGTCAAGACTTGCCTAGAAACAAGTGACAAGGTACATAGAAAACAAGTTTTAAGTTTACCCAAACAATGCATGTTGGGGCACCTGTTTCTTCGCATTAAAAAGTTATCAAAGTTGGAATTAGGCTCTTAACTCCCTGTACACTGATGTCGAAATATCTAAAGTTCAGGGTGCAATTATTTCCCATAATGCAACTAGAAATTTAACCAATTCAATCTTGTTTGACAGAGCTCAATGAGCTCTGTCAAACAAGATTGAATTGGTTAAATTCCCAGTTTCATTATGGGAAAAATGGCTACTTCAAATCTGGATATTTTGACATTAGTGTGGAGGGGGTTAAAGGTTAATTGCCTGGATATTTTTATACATTTTTGGCTACACTTTGACAGTCTACTACCTTTCTAGGCATGTCTTCACTCCAGTACTCAAATGGTTAACCGGATAATCAGTTTGAAACCAGTTAGTTACCTAACCGATTAGAAAAACTGTCAACCGGTTGTCCGAAATATCGATCGTGATTGTCATTCCATGTTTAAAACATAGTAAATCTGCTACTTCTCTTTTGTGAAAGATTACACATCGAAGTCGCGTTGTGTATATTGAGAAATAATCGAGTTTGGCATTCAAGACTTCAATAATGATCGTCAGTTTCTGTGAGTAAGAAGTAATCGCAGAAACTATTCCCTAGTGTGTATATAAACGAACGTTGTCGAGTACTCAACAACGTTCATTTGTACACACACTACGGAATGAGAATACTGCTTTCCAATTCCTATAGTTTTAATCCCATATTCGGTGAAATAATGGCCACAGATAACCGGATATTATCCAGTTATAGCACTCGGTTATAGGGCTGTCACGATTAATCGACTATTGATCGGTCACGGCGAAATCGATTAGTATTTTTCGTAGTCGAATAATCGGTAAATTGTATCCCGTTTTAGACGTTTAATAATTAGAAGAAAATTTTGATGAAAAAACTATTGTTTCTAAAGGTAAAGAGTTAGGAACATTGATGTTAAAGCCCCAAGAAGCTGTTGGAAGCAATTGTCTTTCAGGTACATTCATCAAAGCTTTGATGTTCTGAACTTTTGAACCGTCAGTGTAATAATCAAGACCAGTCGGCAGTTGCGAAGTTCGCAACTGCCGACCGGTCTTGATTGTTACACTGACGGTTCAAAAGTTCAGAACATCAAAGCTTTGAATGTACCTAAAAAGGATCGTCTTCGTTGTTTCCTTGAGGTAAGTCAGCTGACTTGAACTTCATTTTTATCGACTTCAAAGAGAGGGAGGGGAAGGGGGCATTTAGGTACGATTAATCGATTATTTGCGATGATTAATCAATTCCTAAATTTAAAAATCGTGACAGCCCTACTCGGTTAGTCAGTTATGAAAATGAGCCAGTCGTTTCAGCCCTACTTGACTTCCTATATAGGCAGCAAAAACTTGTCCAAAAACAACTGCCAAGGTACTTAAAACACCAGTCAGGTTTATGCGTAAACTATATGTTGGGGCACCTGTTTTGCTTCAGTATTGGGCCTTTAAGGGTTAAACTAGGGCCCTACGAATCTCAAATTTGGGGTTGAATTGAATCGTGAATTGAATCAGGAATAGAACTTCAAATACAATCTCAAATGAAATCTTACTGATCTTCAAATTGAACATACAGTGGAACCCACTTAATTGGATATCTCTTAACTGAATAACCCTGTTAATTGAATATAATTTCCCAACACAAAACCCATTTACCATACCTCCAGTACAAATTTGACCTGTTAATTGAATATAGGTTATAGAGTAAACTCCTATTAATTGAATACAAAATCTTGCATCCTGTCGAGAAATTACCCTGACTCTCCCCAGTTTTCCTTTTTTATAGACCTATTTGGCCTCAGTACATCCAATACAGACATTTAATCTATTATGTCTTGTTTGACAGAATTCATTCATTGAGCTCTGTCAAACAAGATATAATAGAATAAATGCTAAGTTTATCTCTAGAATACAGGAAAGTGACACAATCCCTGTTAATTGAATACTCCCATTAATTGAATAATTTTCATTGGCAAGTGGCTATTCAATTAACATGGTTCCACTGTATTACACCTCTTGCAGCTAGTGATGAACCGATATGTTAAATGAATTATCAGTCGATACCGATGATAAAAATATAATAATCGGTGGACACTGATGCCAATGTTTGCCATATTACACCTGATTTGAAAGCGGAACCTCCTTGAATATTTCTGCACTATTGAATACCTGATGATAGAAGGCACGCTCATGAGGAGACACTTGATGGGATTTTGATTTTCTCAACAATTTTAGACTAGAAGTGTCATTTGTGTACAAAGCACACTAAAGTGTAGTACTCTCGAGTGCCTAATAATAGTACAGGCATGAAAATTTCTGAAAATTAATAATAGTATACGTTAGAATAATAGTACAGGGTGGGAAAATCCAAGATGTCAGCCAGCCACTATGCTCAGAGCCGTTTTTATAACACAGATGTCTGATGCTCTTGAAGTGGTGAAGGGCTAAATTACTTTCAACACACTATTAATAGAAAATAGAATATGTTTTCATTTTTGGAATTCACTTTAAAAAATTTCCACAATCCAGTATAAGTATTTCCAATAGTTCCTTGAATCCAGCACCCACAGTAACGACATGTAACTAACCTTCCCAAAGTATTTTTACAGCCTTAGTCATTATATATTTTCATGTAGTGTGTGATTTGGCTGTTACCAATTTTTTTATGACCAGAAAGTGTGACTAACCCTGTGCACTGCACAGGGTTAGTCACACTTTCTGGTTATAAAAAAAAAATTTCATTTCTAACTGAATAACTAACCCTGTGCACTGTACAGCCTTAGTATAAATGTCATCTATATCAACTCTTTACCCAATATAATGGTCAAAACCAGCCAGTACTATTCAAACTCAGCTTAAGAACCCTCGTTGGGTTTGTTTTTAGTGAATTACAAAAATGAAAACATATTCTATTTTCAATTAATAGGTTGTTTTTCAGTTATCATAATTTTCACATGGATTTGACTTGTTGCAACTTAGGGAAGAATGATGGTATGAAGCACATCCACTGAGTACTAGGTCTTAAAGTTATTTTAACAGTACGGTACTTCAGAATAAAGCCTAAATATATGCTTCCAGATCTCTACCAGTTAAAATTTCCCTTGTGTTTGCTTGTACATGTACCTTAACAGTTTGTTTTGGTGAACTTCTCGAGATAAGCAGCTGCTCTGCACATTCAATTGCTGAAAATTAATAATCATACAGGGTCATATAAGGATCATTCAGGCAGGAATTTTGTTTGAAAAAGAATAATCATACATGTATGATTATTAGGCACTCTCTTACAGCCATAAATATTGTCAGTCTCCACTTAAGTACAGTTAAAACTAGAAGTCCTGTCATGAAATGCGCACAAATAGCATGTTGATCTGCGCGTTAATCTACGTGTTATGACCATAGTAAGGCTATCAAATTATGTAAATATCGCCTGTGCACACGCAATGTTTCAGCCAATGGACCTCCGGGGCCGAAACATTGCCTGTGTTTGCTATGAGTAACCAGGAGAACCTGCCATGCTTTGGATGCCATTTGATATGGCAATTGCGTGCAATTCCTACGTGCAATTAAGCCTAGATAAGAGCACATTTCATGGCAGGACTTCTAATTTTAACTGTATTGTATGCAATGGCAACTCCTTCATTTGGGAAAATTAATCCAAAAATAAAAATATTCCAAAATGGAATCCAAGTTGATTTGGAAGCAGAACGCCCTTGAAATCTCCGTTATTAAATACCTGATGATAGAAGGCACGCTCATGAGGAGACGCTTGGTGGGATTTTGAGAACATCTCAACAATTGAAAACTAGAGGTGTCATTTGTGTACAAAGCACACTTAGGTGTATCCCTGCATTTTCAGTTCGCTATCACGTTGGTAAAAAATCAATTCACATTCTCTTATGACAAACGTGGCACTATGGGTGTTTCAAGGGTCCGGATAAAAAATCTGACACCCTTATGCACATCTAGAGACACTACCGGAACATATGAACACACTTTCAACATTTCAAATTAAAAACCCTAGGAGCCTTTAGCCAGAAACCGATTCTTTAACGAAAAAAGTGGTGCTAATGGCTCCAAATGAGGCTAAATCAAATATCTGAAACCTTTATGCACATCTAGAGACCCTTCCTGAACATATAAACACACTTTCAAAGTTTCAAATTTAAACCTCTAGGAGCCTTTTGCCAGAAACCGATTCTCTAACGACAAAAGTGGTTCTATGGGCTCCAAATGAGGCCAAATCAAATATCTGAAACCTTTATGCACATCTAGAGACCCTTCGTGAACAAACAGTACAGAGGGTGGAATACTACCAAAACACCCGCCACTGCAGGAGTGACTACGAGTGTAGAGGATTCATTTATTCATTTATTGGTGTTTAAGGTCAATGGCTGCACAATGGCTAACCATGACCGTGACAGTTTTATGGGTGGAGGAAGCCGGAGTACCCAGAGAGAATCACCGAGCAATGGAGAGCAACTGTCAGCTCCCCAACATACCAACTCCACACAAGCAGGGTTAGCATTGGTTGAAGACAGGTGCACCATCGACGTGCAGTACGCCTTAGTACACAGCGTCACCGTGCCCCCACGTGGGCAATGGGGTGAAGTGTTTTGCCCAAGGGCACAACCCTGTTGCTGCAGGTGAGATTCAAACCAAGGACCTCTTGGCTTGCAGCCTTCACCTCTACCAGCTGAGCCACCACGCCCCCTGTAGAGGATTAAAACCTACGGCGGACTCGCTCATCCACGTGTGTAATCACTGCGATCTCGAGTGACGGGGATAAGTGACGGTACAGAAAAAGGAACAATGAAATTCAATGGTCGAGCGGTGTCACCGCGACAATGGGTGACCAAGATTATTTTGAAAAATCATCTGATGTGAATGTAATGCATAATCCATTGTATATATGTACAAGTTGAAAATATTTTTTCAGTGTTATTGTCGAGTGCAAGTTTTTTAAGTAGGGCCTACAAATGGCAATGAAAGCCTTCAAAATTTCAATTCCGCTGCACAGACCTGATGTTAAAGACGTTTTGACAGACACAACAAACTGCAAATTCAACAACACATTGTTGAAGTTTATTTCATATTGAAAAGAAATCCAATGCGATACTGATGAAGAAATAATACGCCCTAAATTTGTTTGGTTTCGCCAGCCATCATATAAGCAAAAATTGTGCAGGTCTTATAAAAGTGTTTGGGGGGTGGCGATTCAATTTCTCAGCTCCAGAGCACAGAAACTGTTAAAAAGAAGTTAAAAAATTTATAGTAATTTATATATTTTTATTACTTACCAATGACCCAGACTTAGCTGGTGCTAACTCTTTAAATTTCAGGGCCAAACACAAATTTTGCCCCCCCCCCCCAATCCCCGAAATTTGCATCAAAATCAAAAAAATCCATGTCCTATGTGGTCCTCCATACTTTTGTCCACTGCGCATGCTCAGTGTCAAGGAAGTACCAAAATTGGCGCCAAATCTTCATTCTTACAACAAGTGCCTGTTAAGTGTTATGTAATCAACGGGGAGGTATAAGTTCCCAACTCATGGGAGGGCCATCCCCGTCTGGGTCATTGGTAAGTATAAAAAATATATAAATTACTATAAATTTTTTAATATTTTTATACTGTACCAATGACCCAGACTTAGCTGAATAGAAAAAAGGCTGGAGGGCCTAGGACATAAAGGAGTATCCAATAGACTCAATTACATGTAAACAGAATTATCCCCTCAATGAGAAGAGGAGAAGAGGCTTTACATGTATCTTTCTTGTTTATACCAAAAAAGAAAGACACAATACCATTCTGTAATTGAGCACAATAACATCAATGATCTCTATTAACATCCAGTATATCCCATTATACTAATCTCTTTAAAGGAAAGCCAATAAATAAAGACAATCCAGAGAATGAGACTCTTTATACTCATTTAAAAGTGTCCGAGGATTGTATATTAACGCTCGTATGACACGTGACATATACAAATGCTTCACACCAGCTACACTTTAAAAATATTACATCAATGAGAAAAAACCATTAGCTTTACACTTTAAAACCATCCCAGCATCGACTCAGAATTAATGACTCCAGAGGAGGTATTCCCTTGCTTTTCACTATAAAGCAGGTGATATAAGGGAACACCATAACCCTCTCCTTCAATTGCTCTTGGCCAATCACCCCAGAACAAAGAGGGCAGCAGGACAGAGTCACTGCAGGAACAGGAAGCCTGCATAACTATAGTTGCAACTGTTTAGTGGACGACATTCTGAGCAACAGATAACAGACCTAAACAAGGCAGGTCGCCAGAAATAGACTCAATATTTCTAAGGTAAAAATTTGTGAACGTAGAAGGCTGAGACCAGTATGCAGCCTTCAGCAAATCGGTAATAGCAACGCTATTAGCATAAGCCCAAGATGTAGACAGCACCCTCACCTCATGCGCCTCATGCGCCGAAAGCACAGACTGCTGAGTAGAAGAAAATTTTCCATAAGCAGTACGAATAGTCAATTGAATCCACCTTGAAATATAATGGACCATTCTATTAGGCAGCAGAGACAGAAAGAAACGTTTTCGTCCTTTTCTGATAAACTCAGATCTATGTTTGTAAATACGCATAGCTCTAACTGGACATAACAAAGGCCTATGGCCGTCTGAGGATGGAAGAGCCTTAATAACAATAGGTTCAGGGTACTTATTAGGAGCCTGATTCTTAGCCAAAAATCCAACATTATTAGCAGAAGAGAAGGCTAAGAGAAAAGCTGTCTTATAAGATAAGTATTTGAAATCCACTGTGTCAAGGGGTTCAAATGGTACTTCTTTTAGCTTCAGAAGAACCCAAGCTAAATTCCACTTAGGAATTAACCTAAGGGTTCTAGGTCTATTTATTAAAAAGTTTTTAACTAACTTAGATAAAGACATTAGATCAAATTTGTAAGCTATCATGATGAGCATAAGTATCCGATAGCATAGACCTATAACCCTTAATAGTCATTGGCTGCAGTTTGATCTTGTCAAACAGGTACACCAAAAAATTAGCAATGTCTGAAATGGAGGGATCATAAATATCAACAGAATGATCCCTACACCAACGAGAGAAAACCTTCCACTTAGCAGCAGAATTTAGTCAAGAGGAGCCTGGAGGTCCTCCTACAGTTAGAAATTGCGTCCACTGCTCGTCCTGTAAAATGCTTAACGTGCAAGAAGGACCGCACAACGGAAAAACGTGAAGGTTGAGACCTTGTGGGTTGTGATGCAGTGTGCGTGATTTCCCCTGCAAAAGAAGGTCCTCCCATGGAGGAAGCTTCTGAGCAATGTCCCACAACAGACACCTGATTAGATTTATCCATGGTCTCTAGGGTGACAGAGATGCTACCAAGTACCAACAGAATTTTGCAGTGAGATTGTTTGATTTTTAGCAATATCTGTTGAATCAACGGAGCTGAGGAAACGCGTATGCTATCATTCCATCCCAAGAGATGGAGAGAGCGTCTGCTGCAAACGCTTGAGGATCTGGGCATGGCGACACATACGTCAGCAACTGATTGTTGAGATGCATCGCAAACAAGTCTATCATAGGACGATCCCATTGGTAGCAAATCTGATTGAATACTCATTTGTTGAGAGTCCATTCTGATGGCAACATACGACCTTTCTGAGAAAGGGAGTCCGCTAGAACGTTCAGATGACCCGGAATATGACGGACCGACAGAAGAACCTGATGCTCTAGGACAAACAGAAGGATTTTCTCCGTTAAGTTGAACAACGGAATGGAATGACTGCCTCCCTGGTTCCGAATGTACGCTACTACTTTCGTATTGTCGGACAGAATTTGGACATGTGAATTCTGAATAATGTTCATCCAATGACGTTGTGCAAGCGAAATTGACATCATCTCTTTGATGTTTATGTGCTTGTTTAGGAATTGCGGATCCCAAAGACCCTGGCATCTCAAATCTGTTGGGCTCAAAGTTGCGCCCCAACCTGTTTGACTCGCATCCATCATAACCGTAAAAATTGGATCCGGCAGTTGCAGTGGCACTTCCTGAGTTAACCATTGAACATCTGCCCAAGTCTGAATCTCATTTTACTTGTTTCGACAAGACGATGTTCGTTTCAAGCGAATGAGTTTTCACACTCCAATTCTAAGTAAAAGATATCTGAAGTGGACGAGTGCGTAGTCGCCCCATCGGAATAAGATCCGCGGCGGCTCTGCACAAACCTATCAGTCGTATGAATTCTCTCGCTGTTACTACATCTGAGTGAAGACAAAAGCGAGCGTAACAACTGACTAATTTCGCTCTGGGTAACGGCAGATGAACCAGATTGTTGCACATCTCGAAGCTCATTCCCAAGTGGATGAATGACTTGGATGGAACTAGATCCGACTTCTTTTCATTTACTATGAAACCGAGACGTCGGAGCAGTTGAAGCAGACTCTGAACATCGTTCTGAAGCGTTAATCTGTTGCCGTACCTCTGAAGAATGTCGTCCAAGTAGGTCGACGTTACCACAGACGAATGAGCTCGGAAATGAGTCATTACCAAGTTCATTATTCGAGTGAAGGCCCAGGGCGCTAGATTCAGACCGAAGCACATTGCTCGGACCTGATAAATGACCCCTAGGACAGCGAAGTGGAGGTACTTTCTGAACGCCGGATGTACCATGACGTGAAAGTACGCATCCTTGAGATCTATGCTCACATCGTTCACTCGAATGCTCACTCTTACTGATCGAATGGTCTCCATATAAAATTTTGGAGCCACAATCAGCTTGTTTATCCTGCTTAAATCTATAACTGGATGGAACGAGCCAGTGGTTTTGGAACCAGGAACAGGTGACTGTAGAAACCGGGAGATTCCTGGTATTCTACGACCTCTATTGCATTCTTGTCCAGAAGAGACTGGACTTTGATATAAGCGAATCTCTCTTCTGAAGGTTTGACGGAGGCGGAGTCCAACGTGGACTTCGTGTTAACGGAGGTTTTTCCTTGATGGACAGTTTTAGACCTTCTGAAATAACCCCCTGAACCCATAAGTCGTCCGTAATTGACAACCAATTGGTTATGAATCTTGACAGCCTTCCACCCACTGGTGTGCAATAGAGGTTTTGACCATCACCCCCTGAACCTGCGAGGCTTGCGGGAGGAGAAACTACGTCCTACCAGACCCACACCTCGACCAGTCGACCTAGGGGCATCTGACCGGTTGTCTCGGCCAGCATTATGACCCCTACCGCAGTCACTACTCTGACGGTCCCTAGGGTAAGACGTAAAGGCTTTCTTAGATCCTCTATAGGAACTTCCCTTGGTCATACTCGCCCCAGAAGTTCCTGACTTACTCCTCTCTGCTGAGTCCGTTTTTTTCGAAACGGACTTGAAGAGCGTCAGAAGCTTTCTAAGTAATCTGATCATAGATTAGCGAAAGCTTACCATCTAAGAGAAGCTCTCCTGAAACTGGAGCGAGTCGAAGAGAGTTTTTCGATTAACTTGGGCTGTTAAAGAGTTTATTTTACCCTTTGACTGGAATCATCATCCAAACCTGCATGGGGCTTAGATTACGGGGATGTCTAAATAGGGGCTGCCATATTTTTTGTTTTATTTCGTTTCTACCATTTGTTTTGCGGAGGGGGGGGGGGGGAGGGGGGGTTCCCACTTTTACGTCCATGGGCCTAAATGAAAGCCTATGCTTTGACAGCTATTGTGAATCAAATATGATTCACATTAGCTATCAGAAAGCTTATGAGAATGTTGAAATATGCCTATTGGGGCGCAATTTCTTCGTTTTATTTTTTTTCTTTCTTTTTCTTTGGGGGTTATACAAAAATTGTGCTATATTGGAGGCACAGCCAGGATTTCCTATTGATGGAGGCATAATTTGTGGGGGGGGGGGGGGGGGGGGATCAATATATGCCGCATGCAAACCTGATGGCCGTAGGTCTGAGGTGGGGGTGTGTATGGCCCTCCCATTGATGGGATTTGGGGCCCTTACACATATTTTCCTAAAATAATTTTTATAACGTGGAAAGGGGGAATCAGTACAAGACTGTTATGGTGTTGAAGATTTTTGAGCCAACAATTATTTTAAGAAAAGATTATTATCATCTCTTGAACCTTGAGCAATTGTAAGATGATGAAAGAAATAATATTTGTTTGTGGCCATTTTTATGACTTGACCGCCTTGTTATTCTTTAATTGTTTGTTGTTACAGTAAGAAACTCCTGATTAATGTTTATCCGTTTCTGCTCTCTGTTACACGATTACCCACCATCAATTAAGCTACCACCAACAGTAGGTGTTAAAACAGATGTTAGGTGTGATAAATTGATGCTTTCGCAGAAAAACAAATTCTGTGCTAAATGTTCTCAGCTGGACCTGTTGGCAACTATAGCCATGGGTGTAGGGGGACTGGGAGCGATACGTCAGTACGAAAGTTACCACAATGGCCCAACTCGGTATTAAAGTTATACATATATATTTTGGGTCCAAATCACAGTGTTTGACCCTCATTGAAACGGGCACATCCTAATCTCTGTTTTAGAAGCAAAAACGATAATGACAGGAGTATTTCTTTTTCTGTTGTTGTTTGCTATTCGGTATAAGTTAAATAATTAGTGGCTCATCATGTATAAAAATGCAAAATAGTTGAAAATACAATATGGCAGGCTCCATTAAATACAACTTCTGGCTCATGCTCCCATTAGGGAAACAGACCCCAGCCCCCATACCCCTCCCCCCCCCCCCACCCCAGCTCCAAGCTGTCTACGCCTCTGGGTTGGACTGGAATGTCTGTAATTATTCATTGATATTTCCATCGTGCTATAGAACAGGTGGGGTGGGGGGGGAGTATAAAATTCACAACTTTTAAACCTGCTGTCGATACACGTCCCTCATCTAAAAAATGCCATTGTCACCAATCTTAACTATTATCCAGTTGCTGTACAGCACACAATTTGCCTTCGTTGTCTTTTCCTTTTCGAGTATAATGTGCAGAACTAAGATGGCTGAGACGATGTTACGGCATATTGTCTCGGACTTCTTGCCACGTTTTCATCGATGGCTGGTTAAAAGCTTACAAAACTAGATTAAGTATTTGGGAGGGGGGGACACTCTTCTTATGATGGCACTGTGAAGATTCAACAATGACGAATTGACGACGTGATTAGAAATGGGTCTTCATTTTTTCTTTTAGCCACATGTTATTCTTCCCGACCGGCTCCCCCTTCTATCACCACGCTCTCGCAAAATCCCCAGACTTGAAATGATAAGCATTTATATTAACATGCACTGGGATTTCAATATTGAAATGTGTTATAAATTCAGAAAAACGTTTGGCTGTTACTGAATGCGCTGAGAATAAAATATCACAGGACGCACACTGAACTTACAGGTATGCTGAGCATCGGGAAACAATACACAAGTTGGGAATGGATTAATGCCTGGAAATATGCCTGTCCACATTTGCCATCAAACACTATATATTGCCTGGAAATCAATTATTAACGTAAGTTTGTCTATAGAAATTTCGATCAATGAATCACAGATCAACAAATATTGCCTGGAAATCAATTATTTATAAAGTTTGTCCATAGAAAATTTAATCAGGGAAAGTTCTATTAGGGAATCACAGATAAACAAGTTAGGTTGTGATATTGCCTGGAAATCAATTATTAAGAAAGTTTGTCTACAGAAAATTCAATCAGAGAAAGTTCTATTACGGAATCAAAGATAAACAAGTTAGGTTGTGATAATGCCTGGAAATCAATTATTAACAAAGTTTGTCTACAGAAAATCCAATCAGGGAATCACAGATCAACAAGTTAGGTTGTGATATTTTCTGTAAATCAATATTAACAAAGTTTGTCCACAGAAAATCCAATCAGGGAATCACAGATCAACAAGTTAGGTGGTGATATTTCCTGTAAATCAATATTAACAAAGTTTGTCTACAGAAAATCCAATCAGGGAATCACAGATCAACAAGTTAGGTTGTGATATTTCCTGTAAATCAATATTAACAAAGTTTGTCTACAGAAAATCCAATCAGGGAATCACAGATCAACAAGTTAGGTTGTGATATTTCCTGTAAATCAATATTAACAAAGTTTGTCTACAGAAAATCCAATCAGGGAATCACATATCAACAAGTTAGGTTGTGATATTTCCTGTAAATCAATATTACCAAAGTTTGTCTACAGAAAATCTAATCAGGAAATCACAAATTAACAAGTCAGCAGGGTTTGCATTTTGAAAAATGGTTGGGGCCTGAAATAAGTCCACAAGATTTGAGTGCTGGGGCCAACTCAGGGCCGATTTTTAAACATGCCTCAATAGTTTAGTTTTGTTTTAAATTTTTGTTGGGGCTGGAAAACAACCCCGACAGAGGAACTCTCAGGGCTGATTTTGGTTGTGATATCGTCTGGAAATTAATTATTAACAAAGTTTGTCTACAGAAAATCCATTCAGGGAAAGTTCTATTAGGGAATCACAGATCAACAAGTTAGGTTGTGATATTGCCTGGAAATCAATTATTAACAAAGTTATTGATGAAGATTCAGAAATCTCAAAATAATTGAGTGTTGAAAACATCGCAAATCCACAGTAACATCACGTCTCGTAACTGAGAATTTCCTAGGTAATAATATTAAAACTAGAACTGGGAGACTGAAATATAATGGTTTATTGTAAGTCAATCATTTATGGATTTTGAAATTCGTATACGAGGGTCCTGTTCTAAATGTCTACATTTTAATTTGCAGATCAGGGTTAAGCTTCTAAGGTTTGAAGATAACTTCAGGACATCAAAAATTGCACAATGTATATTCACTAAAGATAAAAGAGAAACGTTGACATGCATTACATTCATGCCATAACATATTACTGGTCAATATGATGCAACAATTTGATCATTGCAGAATAGTTTATTTATTGAGAATTTAAGAGTGAACGTTCCATTTCACAATGTCAGTGCATGCCCAAGTTAACATGTTAACCAACTCACGGGGGTCTTCACTCTGGTTATTTCCTTGATGATTCTTCAATAGCAAGTCATTGTCCTCCTTGCATATCGATAGCTGCTTGCACACGCTTGGTCATGGAGGCAATAAGTCTGTTCACAGTCCTACTTTCTAGCAGGATAACACTTATTGCCATGTGGCACAGAAAAACATTGAATTTCTAGAGAACGACATCAATGTCCTCCAATGGTCATCTTACAGTCCAGATTTATCCCTCATTGAACATTTGTGGGATCAAGTTGACAGGATAGTTAGGCATCATGATCCTGCTCCTACGAACCCCTAACAGCTTCGCCAGGCCTTCAGGAAATGTGGGAGAACATTCAAGTATGCACCATGAACAGACTTATTGCCTCCATGACCAAGCATGTGCAAACAGATATCGATGCACAAGGTGGGCATACCTGCTATTGAGGAATCATCAGGGGAACCACCAGACTGAAGACTCTTGATGAGTTGGTTAACAATGTTTACATGTGCATGTACTCGCATTGCAAAATCGAACGTTCCCACTTAATTTCTCAATAAATAAACCTTTCTGCAATGATCAAATTGTTGCATCATATTGATCAGTAATTTGTTATGGCATGAATTTAACCTGTCTTGCATTTCTAGGGCTGTCGCGATTATTCGATTAGTCTACTAACCGTCGACTATTGAAATAGTCAACGTTTTTTATTTTTAGTCGATCGTCGTCCATTTTCAAGGTGGTACACGTCTACTACACGTCGGGGCTAAATTGCATTGTTTTGTGAAGTGAATAATCAATGAAGGTGAATAACTTTACATATCTAACCATAGTTAACATTCATATCCGGAAGACTGTACGACTGTCACTGACTGTGTAAGAAAGAACACTCACAGTTACTCGAGAAGAATAGATTCTTCTGAATTTCTCCAGTCTTGTACACACGAATGCACCCATTAGAAAACCCAAAGCGCGGAAGTGACAAAATTATGACGAAAGTCAGAACGTCAGATCACTTCTCAAAGTTCGGAACTTCAGACTAAGATCCAATTTTAACAACTGACGAGGGAATGCATAGATCTCAATGTTCAAAATTTCGAGAAACTTATTGCAGAAAGGAAACATATGCAGGAACGTTCTTTGGTAAATTCATTTTAATTCATCGGCTTCAATCTAGTTCAAACTTGGACCCGCAGTCAGTAATATTATTTTTGGGGTTGGTACGTCCTACAGGACGTACCAACCCCAAAAATTATATTACGGACTGTGGGTCCAAGATTGGACTACATGTAGCTTCAGTCGGGACCGATTTGTTGTTCCCACAACCCCACTTCGTCTGAACACACTGGTGCCATTGTCATTTTCAGAGTTTTACGAACAGAAGAATGATTTGCTAAAAAATCATGGGAAGCGACTATTAATCGACTAACCGTCGATCACTGGTCACGATTAGTCGATTAAAAAAAATGATAGTCCCGACAGCCCTATGCATTTCCTTTTCTGTTTAGTATATATCATCTCAAAAAACATCTGTGGCCATGAAAAAATTAAATTTTAATATGATGACATGAATTCCTCCAGTCAGCCACAAGCCCGAATATAAGCAACCTGTCATTTGCAAAATGCGGTCCGCAGAGGGTGAATCTGCTGATGCTATCCCATACAGTGGGCCAATTTATCCTCTAGGTACATCTTTCTGTTTTGACTTAAGACCTTGATTCAGACTGAGGTTCGCAGAGGATAGGTAAATTTTGTGATGCTACCCTGCAAAGCATCACCAAATTCACCCTCTGGGGACCTCATTTTGCAGATGACAGCCTGCTTGTTTCAGGCTTGGTCAGCTACATGTACATGTACAGTACGTGGAGAGTGTATTATCACTAAAACACCCGCAGAGTGGAGATTCCACCTAACCAATAATTGCAAATTTGTTGCAAAGCATAACCAGCACAAGCAAAGTTTCAGCCAATGGACCTCTGGGTTTAACCCGGAGGTCCATTGGCTGAAACATTGCTTGTGTTTTTTGTCGATATGTACAAAATTTGAAAGTTATAGCTTGGGTGATAACTCCACTCCGTGGGTGATTTAGTTACAATCCACTCTCCACGCACTGTATATAAATCAAACTCGGGGATTACCTTTCAGTCCATCTGTCATGATCAGCTTACCATTTGTTTCAAATATAAATTTATGAATTAACCCTTTATCCAATGCACTAGAAACAAAATTTATCATTTTGATTATTGTATTTTTTACATATTTTCCAAAAATTTCAACAAAACCATATCATGTGATCCCTCATTGGAACGAGCTTGATGGGCTCGTTCCAATGAGTGGGTCACATGATTTGGTTTTTTAGATATATTTTCAAAATTATATTTGTATTATTTATTGGTGTTTAAGGTCGCATACTTTTTGGACAATGGCTAATCATGACCGTGACAGTTTTACGGGTGGAGGAAGCCGGAGTACCCGGAGAGAACCACCGAGCAACGACGAGCAGCTGCCAGCTCCCCAACATCGTAACTCCGCACTGCAGCACAGGCAGGGTTAGATTGGTTGAAACATGCGCACCATCGACATGCAGTACGCCTCAGTACACAGCGTCATCGTGCCCCCATGGGGACAATCGGAGTTAAGTGCCTTGCCCAAGCACACAACGTGGGAGTCCGAGTCGATCGCTCAGACGGTCACCCATCTGAGGACTAAACGGTCTTGACGTTGCTTAAATATTTGTATTAAATTCCCAATTTGTAAATTACGCAAACGGTTGCTGCTGATTCATTGGTTAAAGGGTTACAGAAAGTAAAACAAAAATGCGTACCTTAGGTTTTACTACATTAACATAGAGAGCAATGTAACCAGTGTTCACTACTGAATTCACGGCGTTAATGAATATGATACCACGAACATCTATTAGTAATCCATACCACAGACCACCTAATGAGCTGAAAAATATAATTGGAGAGACATCACAATAGGACCCAATTTTTAATACAGTGGAGCCAACTGAATTGGATATCTCTTAACTGAATACCCCTGTTAATTAGATATAATTTCCCAACACAAAACCATTTACCATACCTCCAAATTTGACCTGTTAATTGAATATAGGTTCAGAGTAAACTCCTGTTAATTGAATTAAAAATCTTGTAACCTGTCGAGAAATTACCCTCACTCTCCCCAGGTTTCCTTTGTGTATAGCCCTATTTGGCCTCGGTACATCCAGTACAGGCATTTAATCTATTATATCTTGTTTGACAGAGCTCATGGAGCTCTGTCAAACAAGATATGATCGAATAAATGCTAAGTTTGTCTCTAGAAAATAGGAAAGTGACACAATATTTACCTGTTAATTGAATACTCATTAATTGAATAATTTTCACTGGCAAAGAGGCTATTCAATTAATAGGGTTCCACTGTATTCGAAAAACAATTTGATTTGAAATACATGTCTCAGGGACCGATCAGGACTATTTAAAATACACTCTAGCCTCGGAGCCTATTTTTTCAATTCATGCGCCAGATTTCAATTTACGGAGTCACACTGCTGTTTGTAACACACACTGCAAGTATGTAATAGCTCTCATCATTTTCATTTAGTACACTATAGCAAACATTAATCTTCACTGTGGTTTCTGATCAAGTCTTGGCTGCCTATTTAGGCAGCCAAGACTTGATCAGAAACCACAGTGAAGATTAATGCTTTGTAATTAAGACTTGAAGTATTAACTTAAGCACTCTACAACAATGATAAATGATAATCATATATATAATACATGTAAGAGTGTCTCTCTTGATTATCCATCGAAAGAATATCAAAATATGATCTGAAAAGTTACGCGCCAACTGAGAAGCCTATTTCTGAGATTTAAGAGCCAGGTCCTGATGTTTCAGAACCAAATACACACTGGCGCATGCCCAGGTCGGTCCCTGATGTCTGAATTAATTTCGAGGCGAAATCAGCAAGCAAAATAAAGGAAAGTTCAAGTTAAATATCTGTATTTATCAAACCAACCACTCGCCCAGGCATGTTGCCATTCTGATTGTCATAAATTAGGTCACACAATTTTGAACCCACCCCCCCCCCCCCTCCCCCTAGCATAAGCCAAATCAATAGAGAAAGTGTCAATGACACTGCAGGTCAACTTGTCCAAAAAGGGACTGAACTAAATAGAAAGTTTCAGTAATGCCAAGTCATTCAATCAAGTTTCTACAGGAAAGACATCACACCAAAGTTACATATAAAATTTGAAAAAAATTGACTAAGAGATATGGCCTGTAGGGTGTGCTAATGGAGTTGTTGACAATTTATATGCAGGGCTCGTCTTGCGTAAAATGGTCGGGGCCTAAAAAAAACTCCCCCCACATATTGAGGTCGGGGCCTTTTCGGGGCTGATTTTCCATTTTGTCCATTATTGTTAGTGCTTTTTTGTAGAAAATGTCGGGCTTGAAAAAAAGCCCCCAGCAAGTGCTCCTCGGGGCTGATCTGGGGGCCTGGGCTGATCAGCCCCGACTCAAGGCAAGCCCTGTATATGCTAAATCAAAGATGACTGCGGGTGGGCATGTTTTTCAACGAAATTCAGATAATTCAATAGCTCCCATCTGGACATCACACCAAAGCTACATATGAAATTTGAAAAGGATCGAGTGAGAGATGCGGCCTGTAGGGTATGCTAATGGAACTGCTTACAATTTAACTCTTATAAGCCTGAAAATCAGAATGAATTTATTGAACATGACACACCGCTTATAACTTACAGTAAAGCAGGTGCTTCTAGTCAAGTGTCGTCTGCCTATTCAGGCAGATGACACTTGACTTGAAGCACCTGCACAATGTTTAATTCTCCCCCAGCACAGCCCAAAGATAGCCAAACCGTCACAGCCAGATTACCTGCAGTATTACATCACAGGCAAGAAAATTAAACTCAACTCCCGGCTTCTGAGAGTTAAGTGCCAAATCCAAAATGGATGATTGTGGGCACGTTTTTCAACAAAACTCAGAAAAATTTAATAGCTCCCATCTAGACATCACCCCAAAGCTACACTAAATGGGCGAGAGATGAGGCCTGTAGGGTGTGCTAATGGAATTGTTGACAAACTGTGTGCCAAATCAAAGATGGCTGCTGGCAGCCATGTTTCTCAATGAATCTCAGAAAAACAGCTCCCATCTGGACAATGGAACTGTTTACAACTTATGTGCCAAATCCAAAATGGCTGCTGGCAGGCATGTTTTGAAACAAAACTCAGAAAAATTTGATAGCTCCCATCTAGACATCACACTAAAGCTACATATGAAATTTAAAAAAGATTTGACACCAAAGCGATATTATAGTTTTGAAGTTTTATAATTGGTTTTATAATTGGTAAAATTTGACAATTTATATCAAGTTTACGAATTATACAATATGCCATTGGTATTAATTGTGGTCCACCAATTGCAGACTAGATGCGAGAATACTCTCCCCACACCTTGTTTTACAAGAGATTATTTGCAAAACAAAAAGGAAGGCCACAATAAATGTCAAGCATCTTTGATCAACTGCCACAGATTCTAGATTCCTCAGATAGAATGTAGTAAATGTCCAATAAGCAGCCTTCATACAGTTAAAACTAGAAGTCCTGTTACGAACTGTGCACTTATCTAGGCTTAATTGTGCATATGAACTGTGCGCAATTGCCAAATCGAATGGCATCCAAAGCACGGCAGGTTCTCCAAGTTCTTCACAGCAAACACAGGCAATGTTTCTGCCAATGGACCTCCGGGTTACCCAGAGGTCCTTTGGTTGAAACACTGCTTGTGCACAGGCCATATGTACAGAATTTGATAGCCTTGCTATGATCATAACACATAGATTAACGCACAGATCGACGTGCTATTTGTGCTCATTTCATGACAGAACTTCTAGTTTTAACTGTATCTGATAGAGCAATAGAATTAGCATATGCCCAGAAGGAAGATAAAGTTGATTCTATTCATTCTACTATCCTTATTGGATAAATGGGGGCACGGTGGCGTCGCGGTAACCGGTTCTCATCAGATCACCGAAGTTAAGCAACGTTGAGCGCGGTTAGTAGTTGGATGGGTGACCATTTCAGCGATTGATTCGCACTCCCGCATTGTGTCCTTGGGCAAGGCACTTCACTCACACGGGGGCACGATGACGCCATGTATTAAGGCATACTGCACATTGATTGTACGCATGTCTTCAACCAATCTAACCCTGTCTGTGCTGCAGTGTGGAGTTACGAAGTTGGGGAGCTGGCAGCTGCTCGTCGTTGCTCGGTGGTTCTCTCCGGGTACTCCGGCTTCCTCCACCCGAAAAACTGTCATGGTCATGATTAGCCATTGTGCATAAGTATATGGCCTTAAAAACCAATAAACAAATACTAATAAATAAATATTGGATAAATTATTGTAAACAATATGGATAGTAGAGTGAATCCATATAGATATGAACTAAGATGTCTTTTCTGCCTGAGGTGAGAGAAAGGAAGAGCCTTTTTCTTCATTTCCTAATGAAAATTACACTCTCTCACGTAAACTCTTAAGAGCCCTTAGTGGACAAAGTACAGTGAAGCCCACTTAATTGGATATCTTTCCCAACACAAAACCATTTACCATACCTCCAGTACAAATATGACCTGTTAACTGAATATAGGTTATAGAGTAAACTCCTGTTAATAAAAAATCTTGCAACCTATCGAGAAATTTCCCACTCTCCCCAGTTTTCCTTTGTTTATAGACCTATTTGGCATCAGTACATCCAATACAGGCATTTAATCTATTATATCTTGTTTGATAGAGCTCATGGATACAGAAAAGTGACACAATCCCTGTTAATTGAATACTCCTGTTAACTGAATAATTTTCATTGGCAAAGTGGCTATTCAATTAACAGGGATCCACTGTATTGGCCTAAAGTTAATGACAGGTGGTAAGGCATGAAAGTTAAAAAATTTATAGTAATTTATATATTTTTTATACTTACCAATGACCCAGACTTAGCTGGTGCTAACTCCAACAAAACCAGGGCCAAACACAAATTTTGCCCCCCAATCCCCAAAATTTGCATCCAAAACAAAAAGAAATCATGTCCTAAAGGACCTCCATAGTACGCCTCTACTGCGCATGCGCAGTGACGCAGTCGTCCCGAAATTGGCGCCAATTATCATTCTTACTGGCAGTGCCTGGTCAGCGCTATGTACTCAGCGGGGAGGCAAGAGTTCCCAACTCCAGGGAGGGCCATCCCCGTCTGGGTCATTGGTAAGTATAAAAAATATATAAATTACTATAAATTTTTTAACATTTTTATACTGTACCAATGACCCAGACTTAGCTGAATAGTAAACAGGCTGGAGGGCCTAGGACATAGAGGAAAATCCAATAAGCTCAATTATATAGTAAAGAGGTAACCCCTTAAGGAGAAAAGGAGTATTAGGCTTTACATGTATCTTTCTTATTTAATATTAAATTAGAAAGATACACTACCCTTAATAATTGAGCACAATAACATTCATGTTCTCTATTAACATCCAGTATAACCCTTATACTAATTATTTTTAAAGCAAGCCAATAAATAAAGTAGTCCAGAGAATTGAGACTCTTTATAATCATTTAAAAGTGTCCGAGTATTGTATATTAAAGCCCGTTTGACACTTGACATATACAAATGCTTCACACCGAGCTACACTTTAAAAATAAGACATGAATGAATTTAAACATTAATATTACACTTTAAAACCATCCCGGAAGCGACTCAGAAATACTGACTTGGAGGAGGCATTCCCTTGCTTTTCACTATAAAGCAGGTGACCTAAGGGAACACCCGCCCCCCCCCCCCCCTTCCCCTTGCCCTGGGTCAAATAGCCCAGAGCGAAGAGGACAGCCGGACGGAGTCACTGCCGGAACAGAAAGCCTGCATAACTATAGTTGCAACTGTTTAGTGGATGACATTCTGAGCAACAGATAACGGACCTAAACAATGCAGGTCTCCAGAAATGGACTCAATATTTCTGAGATAAAAATTCGTAAATGTGGATGGCTGAGACCAATAAGCAGCCTTCATTAAATCTGTAATAGCAACACTATTAGCATAAGCCCAGGAAGTAGAAAGAGCTCTTACTTCATGAGCAGAAATCTTAAGCACAGACTGCTGAGAAGAAGATAAATCTTCATAAGCAGTACGGATAGTTAACTGAATCCATCTAGCAATAGAATGGACTGAAATGTCCTTTCTATTAGGCATCAAAGACAGAAAGAACCGTTTCCGTCCCTTTCTGATAAACTGAGATCTCTGTTTATAGATACGTAGTGCTCTAACAGGACAGAGTAAAGGCCTACGCCCGTCTGAAGACGGAAGAGCCTTAATAACAATAGGTTCCGGATATTTATTAGGAGCCTGATTCTTAGCTAAAAAACCCACATTAGTAGTGAAGGTGATAGTGTTCCCAACACTACGATAATGAGAATCATCCACTGATAGTGCATGAAGCTCACTGACTCTTCTGGCAGAAGAGAAAGCTAAGAGAAAAGCTGTCTTATAAGATAAGAATTTGAAATCTACTGTCCCAAGAGGTTCAAATGGCTTTTCCTTCAATTTAAGGAGAACCCAAGCTAAATTCCACTTAGGAATTAATCTAAGA
This sequence comes from Pictodentalium vernedei, assembly GCA_031216915.1. Classification (NCBI taxonomy): domain Eukaryota; kingdom Metazoa; phylum Mollusca; class Scaphopoda; order Dentaliida; family Dentaliidae; genus Pictodentalium; species Pictodentalium vernedei. The sequence goes on from CM062293.1 coordinate 514,448,527, forward strand.
GTTCTGGGTCTATTTATCGAAAAGTTTCTAACCAATTTCGATAAAGAGACATTAGATCCAATTTGTAAACTATCATGATGTGCATAGGTATCAGATAACATAGATCTATAACCCTTTATAGTAACAGGCTGCAGTTTGATTTCGTCAAACAAGTATACTAGAAAGTTTGCAATGTCTGGTATAGAGGGATCAAATATATCTACAGAATGATCCCTACACCAACGACGAAAAACCTTCCACTTAGCCGCATAGTTTAGCGAAGAGGAGGTCCTCCTACAGTTAGAAATCGCGTCCACTGCTCGTCCTGTAAAGTGCTTGCCATGCAAGAAGGACCGCACAACGGAAAAACGTGAAGGTTGAGACCTTGCGGGTTGTGATGGAGTTGGCGCGATTTCCCCTGCGAAAGAAGATCCTCTCGTGGAGGAAGCTTCCGCGGTAGGTCCCACAACAGACACCTGAGTAGATTTATCCACGGTCTCTGTGGCGACAGAGATGCTACCACAGAATCTTGCATTGAGATTGTTTTATCTTTAGCAATACTTGTTGAATTAACGGCGCTGGAGGATACGCATATCCTATCATTCCGTCCCAAGGGATCGACAGAGCGTCTACTGCAAATGCTCTTGGATCCGGACACGGAGACACATACGTCTGCAACTGATTGTTGAGATGTGTCGCAAATAAGTCTATCATTGGCCGTTCCCATTGGTAGCAAATCTGATTGAATACTTGTTTGTTGAGAGTCCACTCCGACGGCAACAAGCGACCCTTTCGTGAAAGGGAGTCTGCTAGCACATTCAGACGACCCGGTATGTGACGGACCGAAAGAAGAACGTGATGTTCTAACGCAAACAGAAGGATTCTTTCCGTTAGATTGAACAACGGAACTGAATGAGTGCCTCCCTGATTCCGTATATACGCCACTACTGTCGTATTGTCGGATAGGATTTGGACATGAGCATCGTGAATAATGTCCATCCAGTGACGTAACGCAAGCCAAATTGACATCATTTCCTTGATGTTTATGTGCTTGCACAGGAATTGCGGATCCCAAAGACCCTGGCATCTCGAATCCGTTGGGATTAATGATGCACCCCAACCTGTTTGACTGGCATCCATCATAACGGTAAAACTCGGATCCGGCAACTGCAGCGGAACTCCTTGAGTTAACCACTGAATGTTTGCCCAAGTCTGAATCTCTTGTTTCACTTGATCTGACAAGAGAATGTCTACATCGAGCGAATGAATTTTCACACTCCAATTCTGAGTCAGGAAAATTTGAAGAGGACGTGTGTGTAGCCGCCCCATCGGAATGAGATCCGCGGCGGCTCCGCACAGACCTATCAGTCTCATAAATTCTCTCGCCGTGACTTTGTCTGCGTGCAGACAATAGCGAGCATAACAACTGACTAATTTCGCTCTGGTTAACGGCAGACGAACGAGATTGTTGTGCGTCTCGAAGCTCATTCCCAGATGAGTGAATGACTTGGACGGCACCAGATCCGACTTCTCCTCGTTTACTATAAAACCGAGACGTCGGAGCAATAGAAGAAGATTCTGAACATCGTTCTGAAGCGTTAACTCGTTGCCGTACCTCTGAAGAATGTCGTCCAGGTAGGCCGACGTTACCGCAGACGAATGAGCTCGGAAGTAGATCATTACCGAGTTCATTACCCGAGTGAAAGCCCAGGGTGCTAGATTCAATCCGAAGCACATCGCCCGGAATTGATACACCACTCCTAGGACTGCGAAGCGTAGATACTTTCGGAATGTCGGATGTACCATGACGTGAAAGTACGCATCTTTGAGATCTATGCTCGTTGCATAATCGTTCACCCGAATACTCGCTCTGACCGATCGAATCGTCTCCATATAAAACTTCGGAGCGACGATCAGCTTGTTTATCCAGCTCAAATCTATGACTGGACGGAACGAGCCGTCTGGTTTCGGAACCAGAAACAGATGGCTGTAGAATCCCAGAGATTCCTGGTTTTCTACGACCTCTACCGCGTTCTTCATTAAAAGAGACTGCACCTCTGATAACAGAGCGTCTCTTTTCTGTGGATTTGACGGAAGATGAGTCCACTTTGGACTTCGAGTTAATGGAGGCTTTCGTTTGAAGGATATCTTTAGACCTTCCGAAGTCACTCCTCTCACCCAAGGGTCGTCCGTAATCGACGCCCACTCTTGTGAAAAACTCGACAACCTTCCGCCAACCGGAACGCGATAGAGGTTTAAGCCATCACCTCCTGGACCTGCGAGGCCTGCGGTAGGAGAAACCACGTCTTCCACGACCCGCACCTCGCCTCGTCGACCTCGGGGCGTCCGACCGATTGTCTCGGCCTGAAGGACGTCCCGAACGAGAGTCGCTATCCTGACGGTCTCTCGAATAAGACCAAGAGGACGCACCGGAACCTCTATAGGAACCTCTCTTGGGCGCATTAGACCCAGAAGTGCCTGTCTTATTCGTGTCTGCTGTATCCGACTTTTTAGGAGCCGATCTGAACAACAGAGAATCATTAGCTTTCTTTTTAATTTTATCATAAATAGCGGAAAGCTTGCCGTCAAAGAGAAGTTCTCCTGAGACCGAAGCGACTCTAAGAGAGTTCTTCACCTTAGAATCCACTAGTGTGGATGTAGCTAGGGCTGCGTCACGTCTAACCAACTCCAGATTTGCCACTGAAAGGGCGGAGTTACACGTGGAATAAGCTACTGCCCTTGAAAGAAGTCTTAAAGAGGATTGTATATCCTGAAACTCTTCCCCTTGAAGGCGCAGTGATAACGCCTTAGTAAGGTGATCTGCGTAAGATAAGGCATCTAAATTGGCTCTGTTAGACGCAATAGCTGTTTCCAACACCGCGGTTGGAATAGAAGCTGACGACGGTAATGATAGCTCTAAGTCTTCCGCCTCGTCGTCCATACGCAGAGGAACTCTCGGTATACCCTGTCCTGCCGTATCGAATTTATTCCTTGCATTAATGAAAGGCAGGTTAAGAGTATTAGCGGACAAGAAACCTGCTTTCCCCGTCCTGGAAGCAAGTTTAAAAATAGCGTCGTTCAATAATTCAAATGTTCTTGCAACATTATTGGACTGCGACGGAAACTCGGGAGCGATGTCCCTGAACCACTCAAAAAATTCAGAGTCCAATGACGCTATAATTCTCTTGTCCGGAAGCGCAGCAGTCTGGCCCGACGGAACAACTTGAGGGAGAAAGTGCCGGATGAAGTCCACGGCAGCTTTATGTTGTTCCGAAAGGGATAGCTCCAATTCATCCGTATCCCTTTCACCATCCGGTCGGACCTCCCGATGTTCCCGGTCGTCCGCCCCCGATGCTTCGGCGGAGCGTACCGACCCAGCGCCGTCGGATAATTCTCGATCCGACACCGTTTCTGTCGGCTGCTGGGATGCTGCGATAAGCTGTGCTATCTGCACAAGAATGTCCGACGTCGAGACCTGTGGAGGCGCAGTCTTTCGCTGCTTCGCCGAGGGCAGCTCCGCATCAGATGGCTCCCGCATACTTTTCCTATGCGGATGTCCGGAGTCCATCGGTCTCGAATCCCTGGCTGCCGGATGGTGTGACCTGGTCGCCGAAGAATCCTTCATCGGCGAAGCTGGTAAAATATCGGCAGCCACGCAGCCAAGGTGCGGTCGTGTGCGCTGACGAGAAGAGGAAGCCTGAACAGTCTCTGCGGACTGTTTATACAACGGAGCGTCCCGAGCGACGGACGTATGCTCCGCTAAAGACACATTTTGTACCACAACATCTGGTCCCAGATGTTGTTGTACGAGAGAGGGACCTCTCTCGCTCGCGGCCCGGCTGGACCTGGACGAGCTAGGAACCGGACTAAAAGGCTTCCTCCGTTCTCGTTTACTATCCGCCGTCACTGGGTGTGCATCTATTATGTTTATAGTGCTCGCATCACCCAAAATTTCCTCTTGGACTGCATCGGACGAACCCGGCTGCCGAACCATTCGGTGAATGGACGCTACACCGGGCGAGCTAGCGGACGACATTTGTCTAATCTCCATGAGCACTTTTGCCGCTAGCTCTGAATTCATTTGTGACGACGGACGCACACTTGAAGAAGATAACATGGAAACATCACCCTGTTCTGGTTCCTCTGAAATAGAAACTGAGAGAGTAGAGTGACCTTGTGGAGAAAGAGCCGGCATCGCTCTTTCTCCAGAAACAACATATCGTGACACACGTTTCCAATGTTTCTCATCCCAATGTTCACATATAGGACAGGGATTAATGCGAGAACACTGACTACAATTAATACAATGATCATGAAAGTCAGAGGAAGATTTCTTCCTATTACAATTTGAACAATGTCCCTTCATTGTGAAAGAACAACAATAAGTCCTAGTTACTCGCAAAAACCCCTGACACAAAGATGCATAATAACATGATCCATTAATAAATGAAAAAACAATTGCAAAACAAAATAATTTTGAAAAAATATTTTTTCAGAAAAGCCCAAGTTGCTGAAAAGTAACGTTGAGCCCTGATGGATCCGATGGCAAAGTGTGGTCAAAAATTTTAAAATTATATAAAATAATTAATGAGACACTTTCGGATAATATAAATGTATCTTATAATGAGATAAACTACCACAAAGGCAAACAGCCCCCCTCAAAAAAGGCTGTTGCCAATGAAAACAAACGGTGTAAACACACTAGAAAACATGACTCCAGGCACTGAAAAAACTGGCCCGGAATCAGTCATCAATTACACTCTATCTGATGCAAAACAGAGACTCCCAGGGGAGAATCTGTAGAACATCAGATGGAAGATGCAGAACACAAACGTTATACACCCATGGGTGAAAACGTAACTATGGGGAAAATAACGGAAAACATTCTGTAACCAAGCAACTCTCCCAGGAAATTTTAGAAATGAAACTTCTCAAAAATATGCCAAAAGCATGGGAGAATTGCCAGGGGGGACTTTAGAAGGCTAGGGGAGAGGAAACACTGAATAAGCAGTGCAACAATTAGCAAGAATGACAACAAGAGGCCCATGCCTCGAAAATAGGCAACTTAACATAATTTCATCAAAAAATTTTAAGTACAGCCCTGATTAATTTTTGCCACTTCTTTTTCCTCTCCTCCTTCTATCCTCCTTAGAATCACATTTTCTCCAAAAATTACGTGTCTGGCATCCTTTAAACTGAGATTTACAAGCACAAAGATCAGTGAGATGTTGACTGATGAAGGGCCAAACAGAGAATGATAATTGGCGCCAATTTCGGGACGACTGCGTCACTGCGCATGCGCAGTAGAGGCGTACTATGGAGGTCCTTTAGGACATGATTTCTTTTTGTTTTGGATGCAAATTTTGGGGATTGGGGGGACAAAATTTGTGTTTGGCCCTGGTTTTGTTGGAGTTAGCACCAGCTAAGTCTGGGTCATTGGTACAGTATAAAAATATTATAGGAGCAGATAACTTATCTGGAGCCTGATTTTTCTCTACTTGAGTAGTAAGGGTAATAACATTATCCATACAGTAAAACCTGTCTTGAGAGACCACTGTCTTGAGAGACCACCTGTCTTGAGAGACCACATCTGCCAGGCACCGATTGGTTTTACTCTATAATGGACCTGCTATGGGAGACCACCTGTCTTGAGAGACCACTGTGACCTGGTACCAACTTGTATTTTTATGCCATAATGGACCTGTCTTGAGAGACCGCCCTTTTGAAGACAGAAACCATGACAAAAACTTTTTCCCTGTTCTGGAATTGAAAAATCCATTGTGGTTATACTAACATAATTAAAAGTATTAAAAGCTCTTAATTGGGTTTCAATTGCTAACTCATTAAAGATTGAGATGTTTTTATAAGACCCCTGTGAAAAGATTAGGATTATTGCAGAATAAACAATTTCATACATACCTGAAATGTGACAGAAAGGAATAAAAATAAATTTGTGTTGAAAATCTTTTTGTAACAAATTGAAATGGACTGTTATAAAATTATAAAAATAAATTAGTGTTTAAAATCTTCATTGAAGATTTTCAACACTAATTTATTTTTATAATTTTTATAACAGTCCATTTCATTTTGTTACAAAAACTTCATAAAAAAAGAACAACTACAAAGTAATTAAAAGAATCCATTCTTCTCCATTTCTGAATTTTGTGGTTGTTTATTCACAGACTTGAGAAAACCTGAAACCTGTTATGAGAGACCACCTGTCGTGAGAGACCATTTTTGTGTGGCCCAAAGGGCGGTCTCTCAGGACAGGTTCTACTGTACTACAATAATATGAATCCTCAGTAGAAAGAGTATGAAGCTTACTAACTCTTCTAGCCATAGCAATAGCAAGCAAGAAAACCATCTTAAATGTCAGAAACTCATTGGCTGACAATCGGTAGTGGGGGTGTGAGATCGGCCCTCGCTGATGGTCACACGTGAAAAATTGTCGAGATTTCTCACTTCATTATCCAGATTTAAGACGTTTTTATTGAAATGACTCTTGAGTAATTTGTACTTCAGTTTGATCTTGTCAAATTTAGCTGCACACTGGCCGACAACCGTGTTCACTCAGTGATGAGTGTTGGCTAGATCTCAAAGAAATTTGAAAATGACCACAAGAAATTGCAGGAACTTGCTTTCGACATGGTGGAGTGTTGACCAAACAACATTGCAGTCACTGTTGCGGTTTTCATTTTTATTTTCTATGCATTTAATTATCTTCAAAATTTACATGTTGCTTCCGTGTTGGTTTCATTTAATCAAAGCAGAGGAAAGAATGAAAATGCTCCAATGTTCATGTCAACAAAAAGTACACAAATTTTTAAAACTAATTTACTGAGTTTGTGACAGATCACATGTCTTTCTGACCCCAGGTAATTAATGTTCATGATGTAAGGTCACAAATGAGAATTGCGGGATATTGTTGACATAACACTTCAAAGGAAATAACCTTGTGGTTCTATATTTGTTTTGTATGTTAGACAATAAAATCCAATTTTATTCCACAAAAATTATTCAGTGTTTTATGGATAACAGATATGTAAGTCTCCACTGTTTATTTGTAAAAAATAAGAAAATAAATTATCGAATTAATTGAACCTTAATAACCGTAACAGAACCGAATTCATTTGCAAACTTTGTTCTGTGTTACTCCTCCTGGTAAACTATTTGAGCTTCATTTCGGGGACATAAAGGTACGAAAATAACAAACATTCTGAAAAAGTCAGAAAAATGGAATTGCTCTTCAATAAGTGCTGCTAAGGTGGGTTGGGGTGGAGTAGAAGGGGGGGGGGGGGGAGGGGTGTCTTCAAGAAAAGGGAAATCTGTGTGATTTTCAATACAACATATATTCTGGACTTATGAATCTGGCAAGAAAAGCATCAGCAAATGTTTGGTTCATGAACCACTGGGGTGAAACCTGGTGCCAGTGGTTGTCAAAGACTTGAAAATTTGCTACTTCCTGAAAAACATTCGATTTTTCCCTAAAAGTCACCCTCAGGTTACCTGAATTATTTTTTTTTAGGTTAAAGTATCTGCTCCGAGCTGAACGTGCACAATCTATGGCCTTCCATTATTAACACAACACATTTTCTTCTTTACAAATAGTGTTTAACTCTTAACCTGCCGAGTAATTTTAAAATAATTTTTATCCAATCTAGTCATGGCTGCTGTACAGCAGCCATGACTAGATTTGATGAAAAATTCCTGAAAATTTGACTTGAGAAAGCATTGGTTAAAATGATTGAGAATTCAGTAACATATCCTCAAGTTTGACTTATTTTAATGGCACGAGATTTCTTGTCCTCGGTGGGAATATCCGCCAGCAGCATACCAGGAGTCAAGGAAAGTGTCAATGCCACTGTAGCTCAACTTGACTGTGTGTTGTGTTTGAGGAAAAGGATAATGTTCAATGTTTATGAAAAGATTATGAAATACTACAAGAATTGTGATAATTGAGAATATGTTAATTTTTGTTCCCTGCATGCTATGTTTTCAATAAAATAATTTGAGATGTACACTGTACTAAAGAATTGAGGGGTGGGTTAATGTGGCCCTCACAGTTAATGTATGTCAACTAAAGTTACCAAGATACAGTGAAATTATTCAAAAACAAGTCATCCTATCAAGTTACAATGAATTCCCTTCATAAATACGGCCTGTAGGTTGTGCTAAAGGTTTTTGGGCTTCGGGTCTGTGCAGCCACCACGGTTGACCAATCGCCACAAAAGGGAATATCCTCTTCTAGACATGATACTGAGTCATCCTACTAAGTTACAATGAAATCCCTTCATAAATATGCCATGTAGTCTGTTAAAAGTTTTTTGACTCTGGCAGCCATCACAGTTGAACGATCCCGATGGGACGTTCTCATCTAGACATTATTTGGAGTCATCCTACAAAGTTACAATGAAATCCCTACATAAATATGACCTGTAGACTGTGTCAAAGGTTTTGGGGCTTTTGGTCCCTGTAGCCATCACAGTAGGCTGATCACAACCAAAAGGGGATATTCTCATCTAGACATTATACAGTACGTGGAGAGTGTATTATCACTAAAACACCCGCAGAGTGGTGATTCCACCCAACCGATAACTGCAAATTTGTTGCAAACCATAACAAGCACAAGCAAAGTTTCAGCCAATGGACCTCCGGGTTAAACCCGGAGGTCCATTGGCTGAAACATTGCTTGTGTTTTTAGTCGATATATACAAAATTTGACAGTTATAGTTTGGGTTATAACTCCACTCCGCGGGTGATTTAGTTACAATCCACTCTCCACGTACTGTATGGAGTCATCCGACCAAGTTACAATGCAAGCCTCCCATAAATACGACTTGTAGACTGTGCTAAAGGTTTTTAGGTTTTGGGCTCCGGCAACCGCCACAGTTGACAGATCGCGACCGTATGGGGAAGTTCTCATCCAGACATCATACAGAGTCATCCTACCAAGTTACAATGAAATCCCTCCACATTAAATACGACCTGTAGACTGTGCTAAAAGTTTTTGGATTTCGGGCTTGGGCAGCCGACATGGCTAACAGATCATGACCAAAAGGGGACGTTCTCATCTAGACACTGTACAGAGTCATCCTACCAAGTTACAATGAAATTCCTTCATAAATACAACATATAGGCTGAGCTAAAGGTTTTGGGCTCAGGCAGCCATCATCATGGTTGACTGAACATTACCAAAAGGGGACTTTCTCATCTGGACATGACCTCAAACCCACATATGAAATTTTGTGACAAGTGGACAAGAACTACGGGGTGTAGCCTGTGCTAAAGTAAAATGTGAACAGACTGGCAGGCTCAGACTAACAGACTTCGGCATGCGTGATGGCAATAGCTTATCTTGACTTTGTCAAGTTAAGCAAAAAATGAGATTTTTCAGAACTAAAGCTGTTAGTGGTTCAAACCAAGTTTCACATCCAGCAGAACTAAAGCTGTTAGTGGTTCAAACCAAGTTATATATACAGGGTGTTTTGTTGGATAAAGGTTTGCACATATATCCATGTTACCTTCTACAGTTAAAACTAGAAGTCCTGTCATGAAATGCGCACAAATAGCACGTTCATATGCGCGTTAATGTACGCGTTATGGCCCAAGTAATTCTGTACATATGGCCTGTGCACAAGCAATGTTTCAGCCAATGGACCTCCGGGTAACCCGGAGGTCCATTGGCAGAAACATTGCATGTGTTTGCTATGAGTAACCAAGAGAACTTGCCGTGCTTTGGATGCCATTCGATATGGCAATTGCGCGCAATTCCAATGTGCAATTAAGCCTACTCTGAGGTGCCAAATAAGAGTGTTGGCACTGTTATTAATTTTGGAGGAAAATTCCAACCATCACTGTTATTTGGTAATGAGATATAGAGCAAAAACGCCATCACTGTTATTAATTTTTGATGAATATGCAAGTCATCACTGTTATTCAGCCATCACTATTATTTGGCACCTGAGAGTAGATAAGCGCACTATTCGTGACAGGACTTCTAGTTTTAACTGTATTAACAAACTACTGGAAACTGTGGAAACAACCTTTTATAAGCTCTTTAGCTTTCTGTCGGATCCACCATCAACAATGTTGTACTTTGTATCTCTTGAAATGTTGAACAAATAAATATTGTTTAAACTAACAGACTACTTACTTCACTAAACCTATTACAAAGAATGTATAGGGTATTCCCTTTGTACTTTTTGTCTTGAACATGTGCATACAAGGTGGACTGAAATAAAAACAACATGAAAAAAAGTATTACAGGTATAAATTTAACAGCCATCATGTTAATATGTAGTAGCCACATTCTTCAACAGTAAAAATAATAGTCACTATTGCAAGCTTTCTATTCCTGGCGTCAAATCCTTTGCAATTTTTTTTTTTCCATGTGTATTTCAGAGAATTTTATCAAGGACGATGAAACTTGGCAGATGTATGCATTGTTGCCCAAACAAGCCAGAAAATAAGCAGACTGTCATCTGCAAAATGAGGTCTCCAGAGGGTGAACTTAGTGATGCTACCCTGCACAGCAGGGAAGCATCACTAAATTTACCCTCTGTGGACCTCAATCTGTAACAAGTTCTCAAAACTAAACAGAAAGAGGTACCCAGAGGATAAATTGGCCCACTGTATGGGATAGCATCATCAAATTCACCATCTGGGGACCTCATTCTGCAAATGTTAGACTGCTTATTTTCAAGCCTGTGCCCAAAGGGGTGTCACAAAGCCAAACTGAATCACTAATACATTATTTTATTCAGACTTGACTGCAGGCACATGCTAAAATATTTCATGTTTGTTATTTTTTACATATTTTTTTTATATATTTCCAATTTGTGTTACATATAGGTTTTATTGTAGCATAATTTGTCCCTATGATAACTCCTCCAACATGGAATCAGCAATTGGAATGGTAAACTGGTCAGAAGAGTAAAGAGAACCGGTGACGTCACCAAGAGAGTAGTATATACATGTATACTGGATCAGAAGTAGGGCTGTCACGATTTTTTAATTTAGGAATCGATTAATCGTCGCAAATAATCGACGATTAATCGTACATAAATGACCCCCCCCCTCTCTTTGAAGTCGATAAAAATGAAGTTCAAGTCAGTTCACCTACCTCAAGGAAACAATGAAGACGATCCTTTTTAGGTGCATTCAAAGCTTTGATGTTCTGAACTTTTGAACTGTCAGTGTAATAATCAAGACCGGTCAGCAGTTGCGAAGTTCGCAACTGCTGACCGGTCTTGATTATTACACTGACGGTTCTAAAGTTCAGAACATCAAAGCTTTGATGAATGTACCTGGAAGACTATTGCTTCCAACAGCATCTTGGGGTTTAACATCGATGTTCTTAACTCTTTACCTTTAGAAACAATAGTTTTTTCATCAAATTTTCTTCTGATTATTAAACGTCTAAAATGGGATACAATTTACCGATTATTCGACAACGAAAAATACTAATTGATTTCTCCGTGACCGATCAACAGTCGATTAATTGATTAATCGTGACAGCCCTAATCAGAAGAGGAAACCCAGCCGTTGTTGTTATCTGGTTGTATCATTACGTGAGTTAAAAGTACCCATCCATTGGAGGAAATAACCCACTTGATGAGCTTGTGACTCAGGGCTTATATTTCGTCTAAATTTGTGAGAATCCATTTGGATTCTCGTGAAAATGGTTGCGAGAATCCATACCTACTATGAGTGTCCCAGGATCCCATGACACCACCAAGGTTGAACCACTGTTGTATACTGATAACACATGTTAACCTTTTACCTAACACACCTTTTTAATTTTTAAAACTAAATTTGATAATTTTTAAACAATAAATAATAAATGATAAAATAATTAAATGAACAATATTTACCAATAAAATCTTACAAATATGGCTGTCGTTGGAACCGGCTCAATGAGCCGGTTCTAGTGACAGCCATATTTGTGAGGTTTTATTGACAAAGTGTTAGGATATTTCAGGTCATGTTATCCTTCTATTGGTTAATCTGTCGCCGCTGTGTTAGTCAAAGGGTTAAATTGACTCAATTTTTTTCACGGGAATCCTAGCAGAGGTGCAGCAAGAATCTACATGGATTGTCGCCAGTCTTATTGCACGAATCAATTCTCGGATTCTTGTTGAAATATAAGCCCTGTGACTATTTGGTAAAGGGTGGTATACAGTTAAAACTAGAAGTCCTGTCATGAAATGCGCACAAATAGCACGTCGACCTGCGCGTTACGACCATAGTAAGGCTATCAAATTCTGTACATATGACCTGTGCACAAGCAATGTTTCAGCCAATGGACCTCCGGGTAACCCGGAGGTCCATTGGCAGAAACATTACCTGTGTTTGCTATGAGTAACCAGGAGATCCCGCCGTGCTTTGGGTGCCATTCGATATGGCAATTGCGCGCAATTCATGCGCGCAATTAAGCCTAGATAAGTGCACAGTAGTGACAGGACTTCTAGTTTTAACTGTAGATAATTGTTAGTAAATTAATATTATACCCCAAAAATTACCACATTATGATATGTAATAAACTAAAATCTGAGAGTTGTTCATTTTGTTATCTATTTGCCCTTCCCACATTGTTCTGTGACCATATTATATAGCCCCAGTGGTGCGCCGGGACGGAACATGAAACATATTCCGTCCCCACCATTAGTGCTGAAAACATGAGGGGCGAATAAGCCGGAGGGTCGAATAAGCCAGGGGGCAAATGAGCTGAATGGTCGAATAAGCCAGGATCGAATGATCCGAGGGTCGAATGGCCCAAGGGGCAAATGGAATGGCCCAATTTTTTGAAGATTTTTTTTTGAAAGTAAGTCACCTATTTTCACTTCGACACTCGCACATTGATTACGAATCTCCGAAGAAAAAACCCAGAAATAAACATGAACACAGTTGAAATATATATCATAAAATACCCTTTTCTTAAATAAATTTAAATTAAATCCATATTTTACTGCTTTGTGGGTTTTTACCAGAGTTTGAAATGTATGTGATTTGACTCTGAATGTTTTTCATACATGTAAGTTACAACGGGAACGAAATATTTGACTGCTGTTTTCTGGGATTTGGGGTCCAAAAGTGATTCCCGTCTGGGAGGCTGGAAACTACACTGAAATTCCAAGGTTTTCCCGGGCATTCCGGGAGAGTTAACATGCCTGTTTGGGAGGCATACTGCAAAGGGGAAATTGGCACAAGTAAATTGCTCAAAAAGTGTGCCGGCATCTATATGGGCCGTAAAAATGTGAATACTTATTTTATCATTTGTTTTTAATGTTTCCTATATTGTTTTATTAGAAACACAATTTATATTCAATTAACCATTTACCCAGCACAGCTATTTTGAAAACTTAACATTTCTCAATGAAACCATGCAAATATTGCTGCCACTGGAACCAGCTCATTCAGCGGGAATGGGACAACCCACCAAACAAGCTGGGACAACCCGCACCAAGTTTTTCAGGGACACACTAAAAAGTGTAGTCTGTGTCCGTGTCGGAGAAAAAGTGTATTAAGTGTATTCAAAGTAATATCATGAATAATTCCGAATGAATTATTATCAAAAGTATAGATCTGTGGTAATGGTATCTGTGGATGTCTCATTGATGGATGTTTCAATGGCCAGACTGTTTGTTGTCTCAGACGTTTCCATGGCTTCATCTGAGTCAGCGATTGTTAACAGCTTAAAAAGCACATTTATTGCCTTAGTCTTTGATAAAGGAAAAGCAACCCACGCTGTGATGAATCCATACCACACTGAAACAACATGTCTGGTCATTTGATGTTTTCGCATCAAACAAATATCATTCCCCTCAGAGGGTACCCCACTGAAACAACATGACTAAAACAACACATCACTTCTGACTGGTCTCTACATGCAACCAATTCAGTATAGAACTATTATTGGTTTAATTCGGACATTCTGGGATGTGTTAATAGGATGAATGTGGATTGTGGATAATTTTCGATAAAATTGGTCTAATTTTTCGATAAAAAAGTGAGTAAAAGTTTTTTTTTTATATTACTATCCCCAAAAACTTTTTCTTCAAAAATTAGAAAAAAAATCGGGACAACCCGCCCCAAAAGGTGGGACAACCCGCCCCAAAAATAGGCCTGGGGTTGTCCCTGATCCCATTCAGCCGGTTCCATGGAAAGGATATCCATATTTGAATGTGTTTTTAAGCCCAATTTAGAGTTAATTTTCCGGGCTTTTCTGGTCTTCTTCGGTAAAGGGTTAAATAATTGAGTGCTGTACTATTTTTTTTTATTTTCAAAACATCTCAATAAAATTTGAATTTTGATGGTGAATATTTCATTGTTGTTCTTTTTTTCAATCCCTAAATATTGAAATCTGTGGGTGCCGAAACGACTCGGCCAGGTGCCGAAACGACCTAACCCGATGCCGAAACGAGTCAGTGTAGTCTTTGTAAGACTGTGACCTGGGCCCTCCTGGCCAGGAGGGCCCCGGGTCACAGTCTTACAAAGACTAGAGTCGGTGCCGAAACGACCCGATACCGAATGTGCCAAGGCCAAGGGGCGAGTAAGCCGGCATTCCAATAAAACAACATCAAACTTTTATTTTGTGTTTCTTCTTAACATTTCAAATACATACAAATACTGTTTGAATAATGACAAGTCTCAATAAGCTAAGGTTCCAAACATGCAAGGTCCCAATGAGCCGACAGTTTGGCCAAGTTTGGGATCCAGAGACCAAGCTCGGAAAAATCAAATGGTAGTGTTACACGGTGCGCCTTTATACCGCAGGTCCCCGATTTTACCGCAGGCTACCGCAGGTCCCTCAAAATTACCGCAGGTCCCTTGTCTTTCTGGGTATTATCTTTGTTTTAACTAACAGTTCGAGGCAACTGTCGTCTCGTTGATATTTGGGGGTATTTTACACCAAAAATCAATAATAACGGAACGTATTTTTCTATTTACGCTATACAAACAACATAAACTTATCACACTCTTCTCGTCTGAACAACCGCAGCCCCGCAAAATTACCGCAGGTCCCTTGTTTTGCAGGGTATTATCTTTGTTTTAACTAACGTTTTGAGGCAAATGTGGTCTCGATGATATTTGGGGGTACTTTACACCAAAAATGAATAATAACGGAGCGTATTTTTCTATTCACTCTATCACGCTCTTCGTGTCTAAACAACACACACGCACACAATCGGAAACATGATTCAAAATATTCCAGCGATGCAGGTTAGCCCAACTTTGTGACATTACTATATCGTATTTCTCGGGGCATGGCTTTTGGTAATTCATTGCATTTATTGGGCATAAAAGGCCTGTTTTCGAGCCTGACCACAGGTCCCAAAATCGATCGTAAACTACCGCAAGTCCCTTCAAATAGATTTCTTTCGCTAAACAAGATGGCTGTTTCTTCCACAAGTCGAGGGACCTGCGGTATATTAAAACTATCACAAGCTACCAGAGGGCCATATGAATTATTTCCCTGCCCCCCCCCCCCACCCCCCCCCCCCACAAAAATAAAAACTTCTAGCAATGTACCACACCATTCTCGAAACAAGGAACCTGCCAGTGCTGTAGAACAAAAACTATCAGAAGCTATTGCATGGAATTGGGATGTATTACTAAGACAAAAAAAAAAAAAATTAAACTATTTTTTAGTGATGACCAAAACTGGTTATTGTAATATATTTTTAATAATACCACATGTCGCTTGTTTTGCTGTGACCTTCACAAAACAATGGACCTGCGGTATAATAAAACTATCACAAGCTACCACAGGTCCCTTTTAGTTTTTCCCCTCATCTTCACTCTCTCCGTCATTTACTGCAGGTTAATACTGATAAATGTTTTGTTTCGCGGGGACCCTGGGGTGAGACCGCTCTACTCTGTAGTGGTATCCTGTACCTCAGGTCACTAAATCCTTCGCATATTTATTTCTAATATACCGCAGGTCCCTCGTTTTGCTGTTACTTCCACAAATCGAGGGACCTGCGGTATATTAAAAGTATCACAAGCTACCACAGTTCCCCTTTCAATTATTTCCCTGATCCCTACTCCCACCCCTCATTCGAACGGAGAGCCATAACCTGTGTTTTGGAAGCAGAAGATGAAATTTAGAATAGGCCAAGTTTGAATAGCGATTTCGAGTATAGCGCTGGCCGCGTTCGGCCATAACGTTTGGTAAAGGGCCAGCGCTTTCGGTCGTATGTGGATATTATTGGAACCGGATCAATTCGCCGGTTCGACCAATTTGCTAAATGACGGTGCCTGTGGTACCTATTTGTTTTGTTTATATTCTTTCGTTGTGTAGTTTTTACTCATTATCCGTAAATTGAATAAAATAAATTAAATAAAAACAGTTCTATCATTGTTGTCCTTTTTCTTGTCAGTACCTCCATAACGAACTCTGCAGTTATATGGAGCAGGGGCAAGAGTGATACTAGCAAAACAAGGGCCTGCATAAAATCAGAAATATAATATGGTAAATCACGATAGTTTCTAACATGCCGCAGGGAAATAATTAAAAAGGACCCGCGGTAGCTTGTGATAGTAACGTTTTAATATACCGCAGGTCCCTCGATTTGTGGGAGTAACAGCAAAACGAGGGACCTGCGGTATATTAAAAATAATATTGCGAAGGATTTAGTGACCTGTGGTAAGGATACCCCTACGGCGCAGACCGGTCTCATCCCAGAGTCCCCGCGAAACAAAATATTTATCAGTATTAACCTGCAGTAAGTGACGGAGAGAGTGAAGATGAGGGGAAAAACTAAAAGGGACCTGCGGTAGCTTTTATTTTACCGCAGGTCCGTTGTTTTGTGAAGGTAACAGCAAAACAAGCGACCTGCGGTATATTAAAAATATGTTAAGATTTAAGATAACGAGTTTTGATCATCAACTAAAAACAGTTTCATTATACTTTTTTTACATGGTAATGCATCCCAATTCCAATAGCTTCTGATAGTTTTGTTCTGTCGCAGGTTCCTTGTTTCATGAATTTTTCACCCTAATAGAGAGGCTTGGAGTGGGATGACCAGGGGACTTATGGTAGTTTATGGTAGATTTTGGGACCTGTGGTCATGCTCGACAGCCTGCCTTTTATGCCCAATAAATGCAATAAATTACCAAAAAGCTGCAACCAAGAAATATGATATAGTAGTGTTAAAAAGTTGCAACGCTGAAATATTTTGAATCATGTTCCCCGAGTGTGGCGGGGGTCACATGGGGTGGGATGCCATAATGGGTAATTTTCCTGACACATGGCAAGCTCTGAAAGCCTGATGAATTGCATATCGGAATGTTATGTACAATAGAAGACAGTTTTTATATTAGTTATAGTTTTATAGGTCTGCACACGTTGTTTTGACACGAAGAGCGTGATAAGTTTATGTTGTTTATATAGCGTAAATGGAAAAATATGCTCCGTTATTATTGATTTTTGGTGTAAAATACCCCCAAATATCAACGAGACGACAGTTGCCTCGAACTATTAGTTAAAACAAAGATAATAATACTCCGCAAAACAAGGGACCTGCGGTAATTTTGAGGGACCTGCGGTAATTTTGAGGGACCTGCGGTATAAAGGCACACCCGTGTTACAGTTGCATTAAAAAAACCTACATGCCAGATGCAATCATAAACATTGTTATGATTTGTGTAATTATTTCAACAAGCGCAAACGTGTCCATTTCGTTTCTTTTATCGTGTCGGACAGTCCGTAACTTTTTGAACGGTCAATGTCTCGTCTGTTCGGACCTCTTGCTGAAACTTGGAAAACTTTATTCGACACGGTAAAAAGAATCACATTCGTTCAATACAATTTTGTTATCGCGTATACGTGGCGCAAAAGTAAGGTGACAATT
Source organism: Pictodentalium vernedei (assembly GCA_031216915.1). NCBI lineage: Eukaryota > Metazoa > Mollusca > Scaphopoda > Dentaliida > Dentaliidae > Pictodentalium > Pictodentalium vernedei. The sequence continues at coordinate 514,466,361 of CM062293.1, forward strand.
GATAGACATGGACAAACTACCGCACAAAAATAACAATATAACTTATAAGGTATTTTTTTATTGCATCACACAATAAAATCGCGTTGGCAGTCGTGCACTTTCCCATCTCCTCGGCTCATCAAGCTTGGTTCTCATGATTAGCAGGGGTCGGGGTCAACTCGCCCCTGGGTCAACTCGCCACCAGTACTTTTTTCCGGGTCAAGTCGCGACTTGACCCACTTTTTGTGGCGAGTTGACTCACTTTTGATAATTTTTTTCCAAGATCTTTCGATCTCCTTATTTTTAACAATTTTTTTCAAAAAATAAATGTTATTGTACTTACTGTTCAATCCATGACCGTCCGAGAATGATTTTCCCCATGAAAATGAATAATAGAAGATACTTTTGGGTTTGTTTTGATTGCACAGATTGTTGAATCAGCTGTCGTTGAAAGGTGATGACGGCTCATTAAAAGGCTTGCAATATTGTTGTAATGAAACCATAAAGCGAAGCTGTTATCACACATGTATGAATGCAAGATTAATCACATATCATTGTTATTGTTCATTACTTTTTGAAGAACCATTCACTGATGATCACCCCTTTTGATGCACCGATTACCAAGCATATATAATGCATTACTTTCCAAGATCTTTGGCCATCAAATATCTCACACGCTATTAGAAGCGACCGTCAACAGAATATAATTATGTAACAATATTACAAATAGTAATTAAACTTAAATAAACTTAGTACAGTTATTCCTAAACCATTCATGGATACACTAAAAATAGTCCAGTGGAACGCACGAATCGTTAATCAGAAAAATTTGCAAATGTCACATTATTTAAAAAATACGGACGTAATTGGAATTAGCGAAACCTGGCTTAAACCAAACAAACAATTCTCGTTATGTGGTTTTGATATTATTAGAAGAGATCGCCCCGCCCAAAAAGGCGGCGGTGTGGCTCTGTTAATAAGGCAGGAGATTAAATACAAATCAATACCATGCGACCACCTCAATGCTGAAGTGATTGCAGCTGAAATTGAACTTGACCACAAACACGTGGCCATCATATCATATTATAACAAGCCGCAACCAACAGTAGACAGTAAAGTATTTGAATTTTTTACCAACAAGTACAAGCACTGCATATTCTTGGGTGATTTCAATTCCAAACACCAGGTATTCGGTTGTCATAAGACTGAGCCTAATGGTGACGCCCTTTTCCATATCATTGAAGAACTCGATCTATTCGTGGTAAATAACGATCAAGACGTAACATACATAAGCAACAACCCACTCCATCAATCAGATATCCTAGACTTGATTATCACCAGCAAATCACTAACCAGCCAAATGCAAGACATATTTGTAGGAGATGATGATCTAGGCAGTGATCACCTGCCGGTTCACGCCACTCAGAAATGTAATACTGGTCCCGGAAGGTATCCTGCCGTGAATAGGAGGAACCTATCAAAAATTGACTGGAACCTCTTCAGAAACATTATCGAAGTAAAAATAAAGGCAAATGACCCCTCAGATGTTCATGAACTAGAAAAAGCCTGCACCCACCTTAACGAGGTTATCAACAGTACGCTAGATGAAATCTGTCCCAAGCAAACAGTAAAGACGCGGATAAACAGAATAACCCAAACAACTCTTCAAATAATCAAACAAAAAAGAAAAGCCTTCCGGGCTTACCAATCAGAGAATGACCAAATGAAAAGAGCGGAACTTAAAACCGCGTATAATCGCCTTCATGGGGAAGTAAAAAAGGCCATAGCTAACGACAATCGCGTGAGATGGGAAAAAGCAACCGAAAACCTAAATGGGCTGAGAGAACCTAAGAGGTTCTGGGATACATTTAAAACTCTTACTGGCCAAAAGAGCAAAATTGCCAATAATAATGCGCTAAAGACTAGCGACGTATCTATGGCCATAGACGACAAGGCAAAGGCCAGTGCTTTTGCCGAACTTCTAAAGAAGGCACATCGTCCACAAGAAGGGAACAGATATGACAACTATTTTAAGGTACGAGTAAATAAATTTGTCCAAGATAACAACTCGATCTTCAATGAACCGAACTTCGACCAAAGGCATGAAGACGGGGACGACCATGAATTAACCGAACCAATAAGCGTAGAAGAGGTCATGGGTATAATCAGAAAATGCAGGTCATCTTCGTCCCCAGGAGAAGACGAAGTCTCTTACAAAATAATGAAACAGTGCCCCAACATCTTCTACTGCAGACTTACCAAACTCTTAAACTGCTGTCTCTCCTGTGGGTACTTCCCAAAATGCTGGAAAGTGGCCACGGGAGTCATGATACCTAAACCCGACAAAGACCTTACCAACCCTTCTAACTACCGCCCAATCAGCTTGCTTAGCTATGTTAAAAAAATATTTGAGCGGATTCTCACTTCGAGACTTCGCAGCTATCTCGAATTAATCAATTTTTTCAACAAATGGCAAAGAGCGTATAGGAGTCAGAAAGAGGGAATCGAACACGTATATAGACTGGTCGATTATATGAAAACAGCATTTAGTCAAAACGAAATCAGAACCGCGCTTTTCTTGGATGTAGAAAAAGCGTTCGACTCGGTATGGCACAATGGTGTGAGATATAAACTAGCGAAAATGGGATTACCCACTAAAATTCTAAGGATCATATCATCATTTCTAACTGACCGAAAAATCAAGGTGAGGGTTAATCGCGAGGTGTCAGAGGAAGTAATACTCGAAGCGGGAACACCACAAGGGTCGGTTCTAAGTCCGCTTCTTTTCATAATATATGTGAATGATATAGAAAAAGTAGAGAAAAACTTTGTTGAACTATCGCAGTTCTCAGACGACAAAGGCATTTGGACAGCCAGCAAGTCCAGAAACATAATTAAAAATCGTCTACAGGATACCATTCGCGATCTTGAGAGCTGGTGTGCCCTGTGGCGCATCAAACTCAATGCCGCCAAAACTCAAAAAGTTACGTTCTTCAAAAAGCAAAGGAAAAAACCAGTCCCGAGTATCGATCTCCAGTTATACGATCACAAACAAGAAGCAAACAAAGAGGCCAAATTTTTGGGATTTATCCTAGATAGCAATCTCAGTCTAAACAGTCACGTAAACTCCATTACGGTTAGAGCTACTAAACGTATCAATTTTCTGAAGATGATCAGAGGTAGAAATTGGGGAGCAAACAAAGATGTGCTTCTCAAGCTCTACAAACCATTTATACGTCCGGTACTAGAATACGGTGCCATAATAACAAGCGACCTAAGCAAAACCAACATTCAGAAGCTACAGAGGGTTCAAAATTATGCCCTGCGAGTGGCACAATGCAAACCGAAATGGACACCGATAAAGGAACTTCACGAGCTAGCAAAAATAGAAACTATTGATACGCGATTAAAAGACCTACAAACCAAAACCCTCAACAGACTCCAAGATAGTGAATTAATGGTTGAGCTGAACGAACACCGATCCCTTAACAGAAAAACAAAATAAGTTTCCAGAAAATAAAAAAAAAAAAAATAATAATAAAATAAAATAAAATAAAATAAAATAAAAATTATACAATATAACTAAATCGCGTGGAGTCAGTGAGGATTGCCTCGCTACTCATTGGGAACTTTAGGATAGAGTCTGTGAGGACTGCCTCGCAACTCTGCTGAAGCGCGATTGAAACGCGTTTAATAAGATCTATATAACAAAACCCTCCACATACTCCAGGATAGTGAATCAATGGTGAAGCTGAACGAACACCGAACCCTAAACAGAAAAACAAAATAATCCACAGTAAATTAAAATTACTCAATGGAATTAAACTGCGTGGAGTCAGTGAGGATTGCCTCGCTACTCATTGAGATCTTTAGGATTGAGTCTGTGAGGATTGCCTCGCAACTCTGCGTGTGGGGAGTGGGCTCCGAAGAAACACACCCCTTACCCCATCCATAGCAACAATCACACAGCAGGCACAATATACAATAGCGGATACCTATCTTTCTCTCTACCTTTTACTTTTCTAACTGAACATTCTCAAATTTTCTTGCAACACTCTTATCAAGAAGACGCATGGAAATGATAGACAAAGCGTAGGAGGAATTGGTGCAACCTACCTTTCTGCAACATATACAAGAAACCACCAAACGCTAGGCAAGGATTGAAACAAGCTTGTCTGGCTGGGAACGAGTGTACATTTGATATAAATAAACATTTGAATAAAGATTTAACAGCCCTTTTAATGGCTTGAGGGTGTGTGTCAGTGAGTGTTTTTTTTTTTTTGTTTTTTTTTTTGTTTTTTTTTTGTTTTTTTGTTTTTTTTTTTGTTTTTTTTTGGGGGGGGGGGGAGGAGGTCATTTGGAATTCCCGAAGGATAACCAGATACCTCAAAATCACATACGGCATCCTATCTCCCAGAAGGCTTGATGGATGACTCCCGGTTTCTTAAAACTAAACTGTTGGAGCTTTCTCCACTTCTTTTTTGTAACCGCTATGGTCATATACCGGGGCCGCTACCAAACCGGTGTTGCTGTTTGGTTTTCTTTTCTCTTCTTCCCTTAAACTTGCCATCGCACAACATTACATTCTGGCCCGCCACCATGGTGGGACTCAAACCTCTGCCATCGCCGAACTGGAACCGAATAGAGCTCGCTCTCTAATAGTTTTAAAGGCGTTGAGGGATTGAGTATTGACCATCTAACACTCCAGCGTAAACTGCCGGGTATTCTAACCGCGTGCATAACCCCCTCAGACTCCATTTTGGGCAATAGGAAAGCTAGGCCTGTGTGATCCAAGGGAAAAAAATAAGGTTAACCGGGTCGCAAGGGATTTGTAAATACCACATCGTCCCTGCGCGCCTTCGGCGCGCTAAAACCTTTCATTCATTCATCTTTGGCGCGCACCGGGTCGCAAGGGATTTGTAAATCCCACGTCGTCACAAAGCGCCTTCGGCGCGCTAAAACCTTTCATTCATTCATCTTTGGCGCGCTAAAACCTCTCATTCATTCATCTTTGATTTTCGGGGGAAATGCTGGCTTCCCCACCTACATGTCACAGGTCGTCACGGACGGAACAGTTGTAAATTAAAAAACGAATTACTCTAATTTCCAGCTCTCTATCTTTTCTACCCCCTCTATCTCATCAGACACACGACCAAACTGAATGACAAACTATGAGGGATTGAAACAATCCTCATGCAAAGATGTGCAGAAAACCTGACAAGACCAAGGCAAGGATTGAAACAATGTTGCCAGCAAACAGCCCTTTTAAGGGTTTTTTTGTGGGGGTCATATGGAATTCCCTAAGGATAACCAGCACCTCATAATCACATACGACATCCTATCTCCCAGAAGGCTTGATGGATGACTCCCAGTTTTTCAAAACTAAACTGTTGGAGCTTTCTCCACCCCATTTTTGTAACCGCTATGAACATATACCGGGGTCGCTAATAATCGGCGTTGCCGTCTGGTTTTCTTTTCTCTTCTTCCTTTAAATTTGCCATCGCACAACATTATATTCTGGCTCGCCACCATGGTGGGACTCAAACCTCTACCATCGCCAAGATGGAACCGAATGGAGCCCACTCTCTAATAGTCTTAATGGCGTTGAGGGATTGATTATTGACAACCTATCATAATATATAATAGCACTTTGGCCTGCCTCTGGTTTGTCGCGGTTCTCGTGTGAGAAGGCCTTGGTTACCCCTGTTCTACCAACTGCCAACTGCCTCCCTATTGCCACGCTTAGAACTTCTCTCCTCCCAACACTCGAGACGAACTGCTTGATGACATCCTTTGCCCCATTCATCCCAATCTCCCCGATCAGCATATTAACCCTCTCCTTTGAGTCGCCCCCCCCCCCCCCTCAACCACATGTCCTTCATTCTCCCATCCCACTTCCCCATTATACTCCCCGTGAATCTTGTTCTTTTAGACTGGTATTTTGGGCATTCTCTCATGCTGGGGAGATCACGAAATAAGTTAACATTTCCACCCATGGTTTTCCACATGCGTCACATTTTATAGAGTTTGGTATCAAATCAAGTCATGGCTGCTAATAGCCATTAAAAATAGAATATTTCACAATTATAAGATTATGTGCTAAAAGTATAAAACAAAATCGTCAAAATATATTTCCCAATGTATATAGTGTATAATATATTGTGTTTTTTGTTACCTTTTATCGTATAAATGCTGAATGTTAATTGGATCATGAATAAAACTCAGTGTGTCAAACCTGTCTATTAAATTTTTTTGGTTGTGAGTTGACCCGTGGCGACTTGACCCGGTGGCGACTTGACCCGGTGGCGAGTTGACCCAGTGGCGAGTTGACCCGTTCCCATTAGCAGAACCCCACATCCAAATTTTATGGAGTCGGATCAGAATCCCACTTAAGGAATCCCTTATATAGCAGGGACCGACCTGGGCTTGCGCCAGTGCGTATTTGGTTCTGAAACATCAGGACCTGGCTCTTAAATCTCAGAAATAGGCTTCTCAGTTGGCGCGTAACTTCTCAGATCATATTTTGATATTCTTTCGATGGAAAATCGAGAGAGACACTCTTACATGTATTATATATATGATTATCATTTATCATTGTTGTAGAGTGCTTAAGTTAATACTTCAAGTCTTAATTACCAAGCATTAATCTTCACTGTGGTTTCTGATCAAGTCTTGGCTGCCTAAATAGGCAGCCAAGGCTTGATCAGAAACCACAGTGAAGATTAATGTTTGCTATAGTGTACTAAATGAAAATGATGAGAGCTATTACATACTTGCAGTGTGTGTTACAAACAGCAGTGTGACTCCGTAAATTGAAATCTGGAGCATGAATTGAAAAAATAGGCTCCGAGGCTAGAGCGTATTTTAAATAGTCCTGATCGGTCCCTGATATAGCCCGTTTATATACAAAGGAAATGAAGCAATCTGATTGATCATTTTGAGGGCTTTAGCGAAGGTATAGCTAAGAAGTAGTGTTACAAGTCAATATTGATGGATGATAGTACAGTGGAGACCACTTAATTGGATATCTTTTAATTGTATATCCCTGTTAACTGAATATAATTTTCAAACACAAAACCATTTACCATACCTTCAGTACAAATTTGATCTGTTAATTGCATATGGGTTGTAGAGTAAACTCCTGTTAATTGTATATAAATTTTTGTAATATGTCGAAAAAATTACTGTGACACGCACCAAATTCCCCTTATTTATCAACCTTTTTGGCCTCACTACATCCAATACAGGCATTTATTCTATTATATCTTGTTTGACAAGGCTCTATGAGCTCTGTCAAACAAGAAATAATAGAATAAATGCTCAGTTTACCCCCAGAAACAAGAAACTGACCAAATCCCTGTTAATTGTATACTCCTGTTAATTGAATAATTTTCACTGGCAAAATGGATATTCAGTTAAGAGGATTCTACTGTATAGCCAATAGTACTGGTGCAAGGTGTCATCCCAACAAGCCGAATGGATAAAATATCCCAACAAGCCGATTCAACAAGACGAAAATTAATATTTTTCATTAATTATTGCAGAAATTTAGAAATAAGAAACAAAATGTTTTTTCTAATGATGTTTTGTGTGTTTTTTAGGGTCTTTTATTATTTTCATGCATTTATTCTTTTCTTGTTCATTTTTTTTTTCTATTGAGTAAACGTACCCACATTTACTTTATCAAAATTATGCAAGCGTTTAATTCTTTTCAAGTTAGGTATATATGTTTTTTTATGATAAGTTTCAGTTGGGGGACAGTTTGGTGGGCGAGAGAAATGTTTATATTTTCAGTTAACAGCCTGTTGCAACAATAAGCAAATCCTCTGTTGATTGAAACCCCTTTGTCTGACAGTAAGCGAGCGTCCCTTTGTCTGACAGTAAGCCGTGTTAGCAGTTTATGGTGCAATAAATAGACAGAACCACACAGGCGTTTGAATGGATTAGTGTTTATCGCACGAATTTGGTTGGGCGCAATAATACCACGAGAGGCGAAGCCAAACCAAACGAATGCGATGAACATTAACCCATTCAAACGGTTGTGTGGTTCTGTATTTATTACACACCTTCGCAAATTTCTAAAATAGGCCTTTCACGATAATACTAAGTGAGAATTAACCTATCCTTCTGAGACGTAAAGCAAATAAAACAAGACAAAAATCCAAATTATTCTTCACATGCAGGAGACCAGTCTTATTATTTCATACGCTGATTGAACTTTCATTCACAGTTTCAACTTGCAATTTGTAATGCGCCGTCACCACTTCGATCGATGAAACACTGTTCATCTGAAATATAGTTTACCGTCGTGTTTTGCCTCAATTTTTTACAGCGCGAAATCTGAACGGTTGATGTGATACCCACCAAAAAAGTTACCACACATTCACAAGAACAATAGGTGTAAATTCGGAAAATCCATCAATGAGAAATTATAAAAAACTCGCATGTTTATCTGACTCGAAATAAGCACCGACAAATGGGCTGAGGCTGGAGCCAAGGAAAAACAGAAATGGTTTGTAAAATTTCTACAAAAAAAAAACAAACAACAAAAAAAGAATCGTTCAACGATAAAAGCAAGTTGTTGACAATTGCTATCCACGACCTCTTTTAAACCAGTGAATGGATTTCAGGGAAACCTTCAAAAATTTTTTTACATATAGTGAAGATGTGTACCTTCTATTTTGTTTTCAGATATTTTCATTTTTACAGTTTCACACATTGAAAAATGGGCTTTGTCAACTCAAGCTTCGGGTGGAGGTGTGGAGGGGAGGGGGGGGGGGGGGTGTCAGTGTTTGTGCTCTCTACATTAAACACACTTTTATTGTTGTAAAATGTTTCTTGGTGGGAGTGGATGGTATCATTTAGTGAGCAGTGCTCACAGTTTTTCTAGTTTTCACAGTGGCCATCCTGCAGATTTTTGAAACGGCAACTTTAATACGTGTCCATTTAAAAAAAAAAATCGTCGAGCACGAGCAAGTATTACCAAATTGGGGGGAGGGGGCTGCGTTTCTGTTTTGTTATTGATAATTGTTTTGTGAGTATTCTGTGCAGTGTTTTTGAGATAGTAAGCAAATATTCCATTTGTAGTTGGAGATGTAGAAGTATTATTAGTTGTTACACCACTGTATAAACCTTTATAATTTGTGCTAATGTTATGTGAACTGGTCTTGTGCTATATTTATTTGAGAAATTTATTACATTTATTGAAAAAGGAAAGACAAAAAAAATGGTTGTTGTCATTCTACTCCTTTATTTCTTTCTCACCTTACATTTTCATCACATTTTAATCTTTCTATCTACCGACCCTTCCATCGCCATTAGACACTTTTAATTGTGACATTATAATCTATTTTGTTTTCACATTGTGACATTATAATCTATTTTGTTTTCACATTGTGACATTATAATCTATTTTGTTTTCACATTGTGACATTATAATCTATTTTGTTTTCACATTGTGACATTATAATCTATTTTGTTTTCACGCTTCGATTGGCATGTGAATCAAGATAATTGTTTTTCGTTAGGTTGAAGCTTCATTTTGCTTTCAAATCGAGCCAACTCACTGTCATGGTTCAGCCCGTGCCTTTTCCCCATGATACAAGACGGGACGTCGTGCCATAAAATTTCCCACGTGCTCACCAAACATTGGCTTCCACAGTTATTGTAAACTACACTATGGTTGGTGCCGTCTGCCCTCTATCATCCAATAAGAAGTTTGTCAGATTGTACAGGCCAGTGATGAATTGCTGAATAAAATAGTGGGTGGGGTGTAAAATAGTAGATGGATGGTAAGTCATCACTCACACCACGTATCACTATGGAGATGACGTCACAAGATGGCCGCTCACGCGGGTTACCATGACAACACAACAGTAGATGGATGGTAAGTCATCACTCACACCACGTATCACTATGGAGATGACGTCACAAGATGGCCGCTCACGCGGGTTACCATGACAACACATGGCGCCACCAGGTCACGTGACTATGACGTCACACGAGAACCTGCCAATATGGCCCGATCCATACATACACTACTACTGGGCTCGTTACGATCTGATTGTAAACACGACCGAGAATCTGATACAAATTATAGGACATGCACGTGGTCATGATAATGTATATATATCCAGATGAACAGCAAATAGATTATCTCAAAATCCGAGATTTTATTCTCAGCTGGAGTGTGATTTTTCAGCTTTGTATTTCGGACTACGTGCACGCGAGCCTTCTAAAATTTCCTAAGAATTCGACTTAAAATTAAATTTGATGTTTTCGGCCCTCGATAGGCATTTACTTCATAAACTCATAGCGTCAACAATTTCCTCTGGCAATGTGCATAAAAATTGGCTATGTTTTATTTCAGTTATTCCTCTACCGCTTGAGATGGAAATTGAATGCAACATTTTGTAGTTTTGATGGCAGGAGTATCATCATAGAGCACTATAGCACTACGTGCTAAGCCGATAAATTGGGGAAAGTCAATTTCGGTGATTTCGGGTGGATTTTGGTGATTTGGAGGGATTGTCGGGTTGTTTGTGGTAATTAGATTTACTCTTCTACAAAGGAACACTCCCCGAACATACCCCTGTCTTGTTAGAAGCCATTGGTAACATAGCAATCACGTACTACCATAGAAACCAAGATGGCGGCTTCCAGTATACAAAATGGACGACGGAAGCTCGTATCACCCTAACAACACGCGCTGCGCATGCGTTCTCACACCACATATCACTATGGAGATGACGTCACAACATGGCCGCTCACACGGGTTACCATAGCAATACAACATGGCGGCACTAGGTCACGTGACATGACGTCACTTCCGGGGTCCCCCCACCGGGGTCCCCCCAATGAGGCCCGTTTCATACATCTCCTACTACTGGCAGGATTGTTGTTAGCGAATGGGAGGGTGTGCCCCAACGCCGTAAACGTCACATATCCGGTAATTTAACGTCTGATTTTCAAACTCTTTTCAACTTTGTGTGTGGAGGCACGGATTCTAAAATGTTACATGGTCAAACCTCTCGAAACTGGAATTTAATTTTTACGTTTTTCGCACCGCTTTCAGTCTTGATGTCATAGCGTTCAGTTTGATGCGCTAATGGAAATACAACTATTCCCTGTGTTATGTGTTGAGGTTTTATAGGGGTATCTTTTGCCGTTGTTGGGGTAGGGTGTACAAAATTGGGGGGGGGGGAGGGCTGAAAACATTCTAAAACAGTTACTTTTTACTTTCCGAGCTTTACAACATACTAAATTTTCATTTAAATCGAACGAACTTTAATTTTTCAGACGCTGACGCCCTATAATCACCCAGGCGCGTAGCCAGGATATCAAAGTCAAGGGGGGGGGGAAGTAATATCTAGGGATGGAGGGGCTAGTTCAGCGATCTGAACGTAGCGGCCATCCCTCTATTTAGTGGCGTGTGTGTGTGTGGGGGGGGGGGGGGGGGTGTAGCCGTACATTCAGATCGCTGAACTACTAGGAGTGCATGGAGAATAGGATGCGCAGCATCACCCGAGCCACGTAGCGCCGAGAAGTGACAGTGACGAGCACAAAAGAGGGACACCCATCCAGCTGGAGAGGGGGCGTCCCTCGGGAAAAATGTTGAAATTTGAGACAAATAAACGCAATTTCCTTGACCCTGAGTCCGTTTGTGTCCAAAATGTATAGGTTGTGAAAGGCATCAATAATTAGATCACATCACCTGGGGGCATCACCAAAATTGGGGGGGGTAAAAAATGATAGCACTTTTTATATATGCTTTTTATTGGAAACTCTATTTCCAAAATTTCGAGAGAGAGTATTCAACACAGTGGCGTAGCCATGGGAGTGTTGAGGCTGTTGGGGGCACATGCCCCCCTTCCCCATTCCAGTCATGCCCCCTCCCCAGGCAAGTAATTTTAATATCAAGCAATTTACTTGATTCCGAGTCCGTTTGTGTCCATAATTTATAAGTTGTGAAAGGCATCAATAATTAAGCTACATTGTGGCTTAATTATTGATGCCTTTCAGAACTTGCTAGTCCACACTGTGGCCTCATTATTAATGTCTTTCACAACTTATAAATTATGGACACAAACTTACTCAGACTCAAGGAGATTGGTTGGGGTTATTTGTTTCGAATTTCAACATTCAGCACCCCCCACCCCACCCCACCCCCCCCCCCCTCGGCCCCCTCCAATGAGAGAACAGTCCCTCTTGTGCTCGCCCCCATCTTGCTGCTGAGGCCTCGGATGATGCAGCGAATCATATTCTGTATGCCCCCTCCCCTAGATATTACTCTTGCCCCCTCCCCCCTAACTTTAATATCTTGCTTGCGCGCCTGATTCAGAAAGCGGACAGACATGAAACGTTCGTGAAAAAAGTCAAATTGACGTCGTTTTGGAGGATAAAAGAGTTAAGTTTAAAATTGTAACAATGGCATTTAATTGAGCCACAATGACAGTAACAGTGTGCGAAATTTCATAGTTATGTGTAGTCTTTACTAGTATGTGGAGCTTGTATGTTATAGAAAACCGGTGTTTTCAATTAAAAATGTGCAAAATAACCCTTAAATTTGTAATGACGTGAAATGGTAAAAAATAGCGATAAATAAAAAACACAGCCATCTCTTGATTTTTCGGCTCTACAGCATACTGACATTTCATAAAAAGCGGCCGACATTCAATTTTTGGTGACGTCGACGTCAGTAATGTCATCGGAACATACGAACAGAACCATTCAGAATTTCCCAGGTCGGTACCACATTTTGAGATATGCTTCTGTTGGATACGAAATTTCCCAAATTTGAAAGAGCGGCAGTAGTATGCCATGTATCCGGACACCCCTAGGTGGGGATCTCATCCAGGGACCGACCTGGGCATGCGCCAGTGCGTATTTGGTTCTGAAACATCAGGACCTGGCTCTTAAAGAAATAGGCTTCTCAGTTGGCGCGTAACTTCTCAGATCATATTTTGATATTCTTTCGATAGATAATCGAGAGAGACACTCTAACATATGTTATATATATGATTATCATTTATCGTTGTTGTAGAGTGCTTAAGTTAATACTTCAAGTCTTTAATTACCAAGCATTAATCTTCACTGTGGTTTCTGATCAAGTCTTGGCTGCCTAAATAGGCAGCCAAGACTTGATCAGAAACCACAATGAAGATTAATGTTTGCTATAGTGTACTAAATGAAAATGATGAGAGCTATTACATACTTGCAGTGTGTGTTACAAACAGCAGTGTGACTCCGTAAATTGAAATCTGGCGCATGAATTGAAAAAATAGGCTCCGAGGCTAGAGCGTATTTTAAATAGTCCTGATCGGTCCCTGTCATCGGGAATCTCATGTGACGTCATAGTCACGTGACCCAGTGGCACAATGTTGTGTTGTCATGGTAACCCGCGTGAGCGGCCATCTTGTGGCGTCAACCCCATAGTGATACGTGCTGTTAGTGCGCATGCGCAGCGCGTGTTGTTAGGTGTTTTCGTCCTCCTTTTTGTATACTGGAGGCCGCCATCTTGGTTTCTATGGTAACCATTGGAACTGAATTCTTTTAATTGGGGAGGGGAGTACCCACGAGTATTGATGTAAAAAACGGAATCCAAATTTTACGGAATCGGATAAGAATCCCATTTACGGAATGCCTTATACAGCTTGTCTATTATGTATACAGGGGTAATGAAGCAATCAGATTCATCCTTGGTCGATTGTATAGTCGATACTGAGATCGGTATAGCTAGGAAGTAGTGTTACAAGTCAGTATTAATGGCTGAGACATGGGGCAGAATAACAGACGCCGATAGTAATGATACAAGACCGCGATGGCACAAGGCTGCTGTAGAAGCTAATGAATGGTAGGACAGATAGACCACAGACAAGTAGTAGCCTTGTAGCTTTGGAGATAAGATGGAAGCCATTGGTAAGACTTCATTAGACCTCATCGAGGGCTTTTCTCATAGCCCCCATTGCCTCATACGACTAAAAAAGGGATTCTCCAAAAGGTATCCTCGATAGGTATCCTCAAATAATACAATATCAGGCCATAGGTATCCTCAAATACCCGCATGTGCCTTTGGGCTAGTGCACAATATGTCACATTGTTCCTTTTCACATAACCACATATCGGCGCATCCAGCATGTGCCTATGTGCTAGTGCACATTGTGTCACATTGTGCATTTTCACATAAGCACATGCGACAAAAAAGGGATTCTCCAGAAGGTACCCTCGATAGGTATCCTCAAATAATACAATACCAGGCCATAGATATCCTCAAATACCCGCATGTGCCTATGTGCTAGTGCACAATGTGTCACATTGTGCCTTTTCACATAATCACATATCGGCACATCCAGCATGTGCCTATGTGCTAGTGCACATTGTGTCACATTATGCATTTTCACAGAAGCACATGCGACAAAAAGAGATTCTCCAGAAAGTATCCTCGATAGGTATCCTCAAATAATACAATACCAGGCAATAGGTATCCTCAAGTACCCGTATGTGCCTATGTGCTAGTGCACAGTGTGTCACATTGTGCCTTTTCAAATAAGCACATACCGGCAGATCCAGCATGTGCTTATGTGCTAGTGCACATTGTGTCACATTGTTCCTTTTCACATAAGCACATACATGTATTGGCATATCCAACATGTGCCTATGTGCTACCTGTAATGTGTACAATAGAACATAAACATGTTTAGGGAAGTCAGAATAAATAGAACAAAGAAGTCATGAAAAAAGGATTCTGGGGGAATCCGAACCAGAAAAGGACTCTAGTTCAATCGAACTTACCCCTGGGGGCCCCTCTGTACTATAGCACTACGCGCTACTATTACAATCTACGATATGGCGGTCCGAAATATGGTTCTTCAAGAATCCGTAGTAAATAAAAGTGGATTTTGGTGATTTGGAGGGACTGTCGGGTTGTTTCTGGCAATTAGATTTACCCCTATTCAATCGAACACATCCTCCGAACATACCCCTGTTCTATAAGAGGGTTTTAGGTCACATATAAACCACGTGCTACCATAGAAACCAAGATAGTGGCCTCCAGTTTACAAAATGGACGACGGAAACACGGATCACCCTAACAACACGCGCTGCGTATGCGCACTAACAACACGTATCACTATGGGGATGACGTCACAAGATAGCCGCTCACGCGGGTTACTATGACAACACAACATGGCGCTACTGAGCCACGTGACTATGACGTCACATTTAGGGCTGTCACGATTTTTTAATTTAGGAATCGATTAATCGTCGCAAATAATCGACGATTAATCGTACCTACCTAAATGACCTCCCCCCCCCCCCTCTCTTTGAAGTCGATAAAAATGAAGTTCAAGTCAGTTCACCTACCTCAAGGAAACAACGAAGACGATCCTTTTTAGGTGCATTCAAAGCTTTGATGTTCTGAACTTTTGAACTGTCAGTGTAATAATCAAGACCGGTCGGCAGTTGCAAATTTCGCAACTGCCGACCGGTCTTGATTATTACACTGACGGTTCTAAAGTTCAGAACATCAAAGCTTTGATGAATGTACCTGGAAGACTATTGCTTCCAACAGCGTCTTGGGGTTTAACATCGATGTTCTTAACTATTTAGCTTTAGAAACAATAGTTTTTTCATCAAATTTTCTTCTAATTATTAAACGTCTAAAACGGGATACAATTTACCGATTATTAGACAACGAAAAATACTAATCGATTTCGCCGTGACCGATCAACAGTCGATTAATCGATGAATCGTGACAGCCCTAGTCACATTAGATCATCCGATGAGATCCCCCAACCTAGGGGTGTCCGGGTACATGACATACTACTAGCGGTACTTAATACATAAAGGATATATACGCTGTTTTAGTAAATATCGAGATTTATCTCATGAGTGTGGACCTGAAGTTTTTATTTTTATGTGTATCCATACTATGTATGGTACACATAATGCCGGCATCCGTGGTGACCATCCGTCGTTCGTCCATCCGCTGTCCGTCCGTCTGTCCGTCTGCCCGTCCGGCGTCCGTATCCATTTCTTTGGCATTCGATAACTTGAAAAATATTGCTTGGATTGTCAAGTTACTTTACATTTGTGTCCAGGTTACTGATGTGCCGAGCTGTATAGTTTCTGGTGTAAATCGGATAATTTGATCCTGAGATATTAACCCTTTATCCTTCAAATTGAAAATTCCTCCAATCCCTTTGGCATTCGATAACTTGAAAAATATTACTTGGATTGTCTAGTTACTTTATATTTGTGTTCAGGTTACTGATGTGCCGAGCTGTATAGTTTTGGGTGTAAATCTGATGATTTGATCCATAGATATTAACCCTTTATCCTTCAAATTGAAAATTCCACCAATCCATTTGGCATCCGATAACTTGAAAAATATTTTTTGGATTGTCTAGTTACTTTATATTTGTGTTCAGGTTACTGATGTGCCGAGCTGTATAGTTTTTGGTGTAAATCTGATGATTTGATCCCGAGATATTAACCCTTTATCCTTCAAATTGAAAATTCCTCCAATCCCTTTGGCATTCGATAACTTGAAAAATATTACTTGGATTGTCAAGTTACATATATTTGTGTTCAGGTTACTGATGTGCCGAGCTGAAAAGATTTTGGTGTAAATCTGTTATTTTAATCCTGTGATATTAACCCTTTATCCTTCAAATTGAAAATTTCTCCAATCCCTTTGGCATTCGATAACTTGAAAAATATTGCTTGGATTGTCAAGTTACTTTATTTTTGTGTTCAGGTTACTGATGTGCCGAGCTGTATAGTTTTTGGTGTAAATCTGATAATTTAATCCTGAGATGTTAACGCTTTATCCTTCAAATTGAAAATTCATCCAATCCCTTTGGCATTCGATAACTTGAAAAATATTGCTTGGATTGTCAAGTTACTTTATATTTGTGTTCAGGTTACTGATGTACCGAGCTGTATAGTTTTTGGTGTAAATCTGTTATTGTAATTCTGAGATATTAACCCTTTATCCTTCAAATTGAAAATTCCTCCAATCCCTTTGGCATTTGATAACTTGAAAAATATTACTTGGATTGTCAAGTTACTTTATAATTGTGTTCAGGTTACTGATGTGCTGAGCTGTATAGTTTTTGGTGTTAATCTAATAATTTGATCCGGAGATATTAACCCTTTATCCTTCAAATTGAAAATTCCTCCAATCCCTTGGCATGAGATAACTCAAAAAATATCAATCCGATTGTCATGTTGCTTTATATATTTATTCAGGTTACTGATGTGCTGTGCTGTGTAGTTTTTATGTAAATCTGATAATTTGATCCGGAGATATTAACCCTCTATCCATCAAATTAGACTCTCCTCCTATCCATTTCTATATATACCCATACTTTGTATGGTGCACGTAATGTCGGCATCCGTGGTGGCCCTCCGTCATACAGCTTTCTACTAGTTGCGCGTATGGGTACACATCTGACGGTTTCATCGGCCAATTTTTCATGAACGCTTACGCGAATGAAAAATAATACTTTCAGGTCCACACAAATGGGATAATTCCCGATATTCACTAAAATAACATAGGTTTTCTTTTTATTATAGTGCCACGTGACATTTTAATGTGCAATATTCAGCCCAATTCGACTGCAAAGAGTTTCAAGACAATAACAAAGATCTGTTGATCATTTTTTCAAGGCGACGTTCAAGGCGATGCCATGTGCCGAAGCGTAAGATCGTTTAGGAAGCTACTGAAAAAAATCACCTTACGGGCTTGAAAATATTCAATACTGACTAAATAAGAGTAGATTTTCTTTTTTTTATATGCTATGAGACATTTTATTGCACAATATTCAGCCCAATTCGACCCCAAATGCGTACGTTTCAAAACAATGACAAAAATCAGGTGATCGTTCTTTCAAGGCGACGTGATGCGGCATGGCGTGGCGCCATTTTGGAAGCTACTGAGGGATATTCCTCGATATCTATCAAGTCGATAGATATCGAGAAATATCTTTTAGATAATTTGCGATCGTTTACAGGCTAGCATATAATACAAGAGCTGACATTAAAAAATAAAGAAAAATAATTAAAACTCGTATCACTCACACCGTGGACTGAAAATCGGAAGTTTTTGTCAGTCAGTTTTTAGAAGAAATCAAGACGTACAAAAAGGGTTCCGTTTTCATTTTTGGACTACGCAGTTTACTGTGTGTCTTGGGGATGCCATCCGATGGACTAAAAAGTGTAGACTGGGTCCGAACCCGGAAGCGGGCAGTCTTATTCATAAGGCTGACTAGGCTGAAGCCTAGGGGCCCGCAGGGACAGGGAGCCCGCCGTTTATTTTGTTTTTTGCTGAGCACTGTTACAAGCGCCTTAGGGCTCCAAGGTTAACGGCAATTTGCACTCTGCGCTGTAGCGATACATGAACATATGTATTTATCCTTATACATGCTCTCATAAGTATACTATATATATATTTATAAACAGTACATTATTTTAATGCTTATTTAAATAATATGTCAAGTTGTGAGTAGAATTCTTCAGGAGACCCACAAAATGGATATATGGCTATGTACTGCGGCATAGTGCCTACCGTACCAGTGTCAGCTGTTATGGGGTGAACAATTGAAGTGCCGAAGGGCGCCCCGTCCCGAAGTACCTAAGTAAAAGCCTAGGGGGCCGGCTATGGGTTACTACGGCACTGCCCGAAAGAAGATGTAGACGGAAACTGAAAGTGATTTTTCTTTTTTGTTGTTGGGTATAGGCCTATATTGATGAAATTCCATACACTTACAGAAATAGAGATAAATAACATTCTGTTTCTGGCTTCGACACGGTACAGTAATAGTTTCAATGGCAAATGCCTTGTTATCTTGCTTTCTAAGTGTGTGACGTTTTGCCCAAAAGTATGTGACATTTTGACTCCAAAAGGTGACGTTTTGGACATTTTGAAATGTGACGTTTTGGTTGTGTGATGTTTTGACCTGTTCCTGATCAGCTATACTCAAATTCAAATGTACCCTCGTCAATAACTCCTGTGCTTCAACGAATATCGGTCACTATGTACCACCGCCTATATGTACCAGTCGCTATGTACCACATCGTCGGTCGCTATGTACCACATCGTCGGTCGATATGTACCATGCAAAAAGTCGATATGTACCACCCAAAACGTTGATATGTACCACATTAAAACGATATGAATTTAGTATTTTATTTTATTATTAGCATTAAATGTAAATATTATACAGTAATACATACATGTATATTGATACATGACTACATGTATTAACTAGTGGTTCAAGTTTATCGTGTTTGAAACAAGCTTTGATCATTGTTTGAAACTCACCGTGTCTATAGTTTGAAAAGGATGTCTGCGTGTTTGGAAGAAGCTTGGGTCGCCGATTGAATAAGATGTCTACTTGCAATTAAAACTTATTATATGGTCTTTAGGCGGAATCACTTCAAAGGCGGTTTCTTACTCACTTTAATATTTGCCACTATTGCTGTGTAAACTCCCTCCCCACACAAGCGAGTTACAAAAGCTATGGTCAATATAAATGTGGCCAAAGATCCTTGGAATTTCAGTTCCCTTAAATTTGCCATCGCACATCATTATATTCTGGCTCGCCACCATGGTGGGACTCAAACCTCTACCATCGCCAAGCTAGAACCGAATAGAGCCCACTCTCTAACAGTTTAGGGATTGATTATTGACAATCTATCACGCCAACGTATACTGTCGGAAATTCTAACCGCGTGCATACCCCCGCAGACCCCATTTGAGGCAATAGGAAAGCTAGGCCTGTGTGATCCAAGTGAAATAAAATAAGGTTAACCGGGTCGCAAGGGATTTGTAAATCCCACATCGTCCCTGCGCGCCTTCGGTGCGCTAAAACCTTTCATTCATTCATTCATCGGAATTTCAGTTCAAAAATGGATAATTCTTGCTCTCCTTGCAATCAAGTTGTTAGGCCTCGCCAGGAGACATTAGAATGTGATGCTTGTAAAAGATGGCGGCATCGAATATGTGGCACCAATCTGAATAGAAAAACATATAGGAAAATGATGAAAGACCAATGCGACGGGAAAATTATAACTTGGTTTTGTTCAGAAAAGATTTACTTTTCACTCTAGATGAGCAAAACATCCCAGATGGATTTTTTCGGTATATTGAAAAAATATGGGTTAAATCAAAAGTGTCCACCTCAATCTTGGTCAACCTTCAGACGAACCGTAAGAACAAACAATGACGCAGAAGGGTGGCATCGTGCAATAAACAAACTCAGCAAGGACAAATTCACAAAACATGTACAAGCTGTTTAAACTTATTCACAGAGACGCTCAGATGCTTCCACTTCGGGTTCGTCTTGTGTCCCCCCCCCCCCCCCCAAAAAAAAAAAAAAAAAAATAACTGTATCGGCATCAAAAGAAAAGCACCAAGGAGAAACGTGTAGAACTTAGGAGACTCTGGGATGCATATGATGCCAATGATAGGCAAATAAGCACATCTAAATATCTTCACCAGTGTGCCCAGCTTGTAGACCACTCTGAGGACTAATGTGCAATGTACGGACATTACTTAATGTAATTCGTGATATTTTGTAATTATTTATTAAAACTCACCACTTGGTGCGTTTTATTAAATAATTAAAAAATAACAAGAATTACTGTACGCAAATTAAGTCAGTCGTCCTTCTTTTATTTCGTCCTCTCTCTATCCCATGTGCAGCTTCTATTTCATGTAATTCGTGATATTTTGTAATTATTTATTAAAACTCACCACTTGGTGCGTTTTAGTAAATAATTACAAAATAACAAGAATTACTGTACGCAAATTAATTTTCGTTCTCTCTCTATCCCATGTGCAAGTTTTATTTCATGTAATACGTGATATTTTGTTAATTATTTATTAAAACGCACCACTTGGTGCGTTTTAATAAATAATTACAAAATAACAAGAATTACTTTACGCAACCAGCGTTTCAATAAATGTTTCAATAAAGCTTTAATAACTAGTTACAAAATAAGAAGTAGTTTTGTAGATAAATCATAGTCACTCATTTTTTTCAATCACCCCCTGAAAACAAATTGATAAATTAATACTTGTATGTTTTCTTGTGTTACTTCATTTTTGACACTTGTTGTCAAGTCAATTAAAGTTCAACCACAGTCCTGAGTTTTTTACAACATGCGTGTTCATCTACAGTTTTCTATTTCAGTTGGAATTTCGTTCTCCTACTGTGTCCAATTCCATAACAAGCTGTGAAAAGAGGAAACGAGTACACGTTTGCTGGAAGAAGGAAGAAAAAGAATTTTGTTGTGCAAGGTGCAACGATGTACATATTTTCGTTTTATTGTAAACGTTGATTACACAATATAAGTGTCGACCGAAGTTTACTGTCAGTTCGATTAAACCAGAAACTTTATCCCACTGCTCATTTACATTAACCACTGAATTAAAAAACTGTAAAGTGTAAATATTTTGTTTCCTATTTTCGCGTAGACCTGCTACATGTATACTAGCACTAGCAGTAGCAGTGGGTTATGGTCAATTCGTAATCAAGTCAACATTACGTGTACAGTACATTAAAAATCTGAGTCCTGTTAATCAAAAGTAATTAAGATCAGTCAACCTATGAATGGATTCGGTAAAGCTGAAGAATTGGGGACTTTTCATTTTATGTGAAAACAACGCATATTTCTCACCTTTTTTCTACATTGTCCTATTATTAGTCGTGTTTTCGATAAAATGACCGAAAGATATTCACTTATGATTAAGATTAGAGATAATTTAAACCCTTTTAATGTCACGGTGCCGGAGATTCTTCTGCATGCTCGCCATTTTGAGGTGCGCGTTTACATAACTTTCGCTTTCTCTTTGGCCGGCGATTGTATGTCTAGGGTCAGTGTAGTGAGGGTTAGGGTTAGCTTACGGGTAAGCTAACCCTAACCCTCACTACTCTGACCCTAGACCATGTCGAGAACAGAACAAACAAGTGTATCAAAAACAACCAATACACAGAGCAGACGCTGTAAAACACAAAAAACATGGAGGAAAGATAAACGCGAATGTCACAAATTGCACCGGTAAAAAACATGCGTTGGGCGGTTATAATTGCCAGTAAAAGTGAATATCTTTAGGTCATTTTATTGAAAACATGACTAGTAATAGGAAAATGTAGAAAAAAGGTGAGAAAAGTGCGTTTTTACGTAAATGGAAAAGTCCTCTATTCTTCAGCTTTACCATGGATTCTGCCAATCATTGACTGCAATGGAACTATTTCAGTCACCTTGGACATGGTAATAAACAATCTGGCTGTCCGGGTTGAGATGAGTGAGGAAATGTTAATTATTTATACCAGAGAGAAAACTAGGATTGTTGAGGGTATTATAACACAAACCAGTAATTTACATTAATTTACCTTTTATTATGATGATTAAAACAACTATGTTAGAAACATGACAGATGTATACAAGTTCAAGGAAAATAAAAAATAACTACATTATAGTATAACGAGACAGACATAACTTATAGAATAAATCGAGTTTTTAAATTTAAAAATAAACCTGCAGAACTATGGTCTGATTTGTTGACAAACAGACTAGGTAACGGTAACTTGACTAGCGTCTGATCAATTTACGGCGAAATTTGGAAAGTTGGTTTACTTACTTTCTGCCTGTTGCTTTCTAAGTTTGATACATATTCTGTCCAAGGCCACAAAGTAAAACACACGAAACAAATGTTTACAAATTAAAACCGAAATTGAATTTCGATTAAAATAGAAAGCAGGGGAAAATATTATTGACCGGCTGAGAGATGTGACACCATTATTCATATTTAGACGCATTGGGCCATTATAGATTTGCTTGGCTGTTATAGTCAATAACGGCCCAATAGGTTAAGCGACTTTCAATTCGTGAGCATTAATATTAATATTCTAGTCGGAGATTAAGAAAGGGCCAGTGAGAAATATTGTAAAGCGAGTACTGGGAGATTAGAAGGGACAATGGGGTTGGGATGACGTGTATGGGAAGAGGGGTTGAAGGCCTAAGCAGAGGGGAGCAGCAAATTAATGAGCGTCTTGTGTCAGAATTGAAACTTCTATTCTACAAGTAGACTTCAGAAATAAACTTACGAGCCTTTGGCGAGTAAGTTTAATTCTGAAACTTATGAGTATAAAAATTCCAAATGCAGACGGCAACGAATGAATACAGTACGCAAATATTTTCCTGTAGGCTTGATGAATTGGACATTTCGCATTTCAATGTGGGAGTTTTGGCCTCCAGACGGTGTTTAACAATGATCGTTCTGCAAGCAGAGCGACAATTAATAAGTGAAAGATAAATAATTGAAATGATCTTACCATTTCGAAAAGACTCGGATTCTAATAATTTAAATCATCACACAAGCAGCAACATCCTCCATAACAGGTACTCTTAACACTGAACATCAAACTGACATTCTCCAAAACTGTTAACCAATAGAATTTCCCTCAAGAACTGCAGAGAAGCCAAAAAACAGTGAACACAAAGCGAATAACCCCTTCAACTAACAAAATTAACACGCTTTAAGTCGAAGTGCTTCAGAAAGCTGTATCAATGATGCATAATCATTAGTAGATCTAGCCTGTAAAATATAAAGTTGAATCCGTTATAAAATATGCAATTTGCTCTGTACCACATATCAAGCTTTTACTTTTATTGCAGGCTGCATACGATAGTACACATTTTTCGTGATCTAGTCACTCCACCACCCCCCTACTCGCCCCCCCCCCCCACCTCCCCAAGTTTTTTTGGCCCCTGTCATCTCGGCCCCTTGGTCATTTCGGCCCATTTCGAGAGTAGAGATCTTTTAACAACAATGCATAATTTATGGTTAGACATAATGGGTAATTATTAACTGGATGACTGTTAGAAGCCACTATCGAGGCTTTCAGAAAAATGAGGGTACATGTACTACAGCAAAAGCTAGGGCTGTCACGATTTTTAAATTTTGTTGATGCTAATAATCGATTAATCATACCTAGATGCCCCCTTTCCCTCTCTTTGAAGTCATTAAAAATGAAGTTCGAACCAGCTGACTTACCTCAAGTAAACAACGAAAGACAATCCTCTTTTAGGTACATTCCAAGCTTTGATGATCTGAACTTTTGAACCTTCAGTGTAATAATCAAGACCCATTGTCAGTTGCAAACTTCGCAAGTTCGCAACTGCTGACCGGTCTTGATTATTACACTGACAGTTCAAAAGTTCAGAACATCAAAGTGTTGAATGCACCTAAAAGACAAAATTGATGCTTCTAACGGCTTCTTGAGGTTTAACGTCATTGTTCTTGAACTTTTACCTTTAGAAACAATAGTTTTTTCATTAATTTGTTTTTTAATTATGAAATGTCTAAAATGCGGTAAAATTTACCGATTCTTTGACAAAGAAAAATACTAATCGATTTCGGCATGACCGATAGACATAATCATGGCAGCCTTAGCAAAAGTCGTCATTTTCTTTGCTCAAATTTCATATTCAGTCAAACGAAATAACTCAAATAATATTTTGTTTATATAAATTTGTTTTATAAGAAATTATTGGTGAGTGCCTAATAAATTGTAAGAAAACAAATTTTGCATTACAAATTCAGACCACCAAAAATAATCTAGCCCTCAACCAGTTAATTAGTAATAAACACTCTCTATTTGTGTACAGAAAAGTTTTACACAACATTAACCCTTTACCCAATGCAGACGATATCAAAATTTATTATTTTAAATATCATTTTTATACATTTTTCACAAAATTTCAAAGCTCGATGATCTCGTTCCAACGAGGGATCACATGATATGGTTTTGTAGAATTTTTTTGAAAAAATAATATTTTTTCAATTGCTGAATTTGCATATTACGCTCACAGATGTGGGCGATTCGTTACGTAAAGGGTTAAAAAGTATTCAGCTTTATAAACGTACAATGATTGTACAGAAAAATTCAAGATTATGATCATTGCGTGTGGGTGTTTTTAGATTATGATCATTGCATGGGGGTGTTTTTAGATTGTGATCACTTCATGGGGGTGTTTTTAGATTATGATCATTGTGTGGGGGTGTTTTTAGATTATGATCATTGCATGGGGGTGTTTTTAGATTATGATCATTGCGTGGGGGTGTTTTTAGATTATGATCATTGCGTGGGAGTGTTTTTAGATTATGATCATTGCATGGGGGTGTTTTTAGATTATGATCATTGCGTGGGGGTGTTTTTAGATTGTGATCATTGCATGGGGGTGTTTTTAGATTATGATCATTGCGTGGGGGTGTTTTTAGATTATGATTATTGCGTGGGGGTGTTTTTAGATTATGATCATTGCATGGGAGTGTTTTTAGATTATGATCATTGCGAGGGAGTGTTTTTAGATTATGATCATTGCGTGGGGGTGTTTTTAGATTGTGATCATTGCATGGGGGTGTTTTTAGATTATGATCATTGCGTGGGGGTGTTTTTAGATTATGATTATTGCGTGGGGGTGTTTTTAGATTATGATCATTGCATGGGGGTGTTTTAAGATTATGATCATTGCGTGGGGGTGTTTTTAGATTATGATCATTGCGTGGGGGTGTTTTTAGATTATGATCATTGCGTGGGGGTGTTTTTAGATTATGATCATTGCGTGGGGGTGTTTTTAGATTGTGATCATTGCATGGGGGTGTTTTTAGATTATGATCATTGCATAGGGGTGTTTTTAGATTATGATCATTGCGTGGGAGTGTTTTTAGATTATGATCATTGCGTGGGGGTGTTTTTAGATTGTGATCATTGCATGGGGGTGTTTTTAGATTATGATCATTGCATGGGGGTGTTTTTAGATTATGATTATTGCGTGGGGGGTGTTTTTAGATTATGATCATTGCGTGGGGGTGTTTTTAGATTGTGATCATTGCGTGGGGGTGTTTTTAGATTATGATCATTGAATGGGGGTGTTTTTAGATTATGATCATTGCATGGCGGTGTTTTTAGATTATGATCATTGCGTGGGGGTGTTTTTAGATTATGATCATTGCATGGGAGTGTTTTTAGATTATGATCATTGCGTGGGGGTGTTTTTAGATTATGATCATTGCATGGGAGTGTTTTTAGATTATGATCATTGCGTGGGGGTGTTTTTAGATTATGATCATTGCATGGGGGTGTTTTTAGATTATGATCATTGCGTGGGGGTGTTTTTAGATTATGATCATTGCGTGGGAGTGTTTTTAGATTATGATCATTGCGTGGGGGTGTTTTTAGATTGTGATCATTGCATGGGGGTGTTTTTAGATTATGATCATTGCATGGGGGTGTTTTTAGATTATGATTATTGCGTGGGGGTGTTTTTAGATTATGATCATTGCGTGGGGGTGTTTTTAGATTGTGATCATTGCGTGAGGGTGTTTTTAGATTATGATCATTGAATGGGGGTGTTTTTAGATTATGATCATTGCATGGCGGTGTTTTTAGATTATGATCATTGCGTGGGGGTGTTTTTAGATTATGATCATTGCATGGGAGTGTTTTTAGATTATGATCATTGCGTGGGGGTGTTTTTAGATTATGATCATTGCATGGGAGTGTTTTTAGATTATGATCATTGCGTGGGGGTGTTTTTAGATTATGATCATTGCATGGGAGTGTTTTTAGATTATGATCATTGCGTGGGGGTGTTTTTAGATTGTGATCATTGCGTGGGGATGTTTTTAGATTGTGATCATTGCGTGGGGGTGTTTCTAGATTATGATCATTGAGTGGAGGTGTTTTTAGATTATGATCATTGCATGGCGGTGTTTTTAGATTATGATCATTGCGTGGGGGTGTTTTTAGATTGTGATCATTGCGTGGGGGTGTTTTTAGATTATGATCATTGCATGGGGTGTTTTTAGATTATGATCATTGCATGGGGTGTTTTTAGATTGTGATCATTATGTGGGGTGTTTTTAGATTATGATCATGCGTGGGGGTGTTTTTAGATTATGATCATTGCGTGGGGGTGTTTTTAGATTGCCATCATTGAGTGGAGGTGTTTTTAGATTATGATCATTGAATGGGGGTGTTTTTAGATTAGGATCATTGCGTGGGGGTGTTTTTAGATTGTGATCATTGCGTGGGGGTGTTTTTAGATTATGATCATTGAATGGGGGTGTTTTTAGATTATGATCATTGCATGGCGGTGTTTTTAGATTATGATTATTGCGTGGGGGTGTTTTTAGATTAGGATCATTGCGTGGAGGTGTTTTTAGATTATGATCATTGCATGGAGGTGTTTTTAGATTATGATCATTCTGTGGGGGTGTTTTTAGATTATGATTATTGTGTGGGGGTGTTTTTAGATTGTGATCATTGCGTGGGGGTGTTTTTAGATTATGATCATTGTGTGGAGGTGTTTTTAGATTGTGATCATTGCGTGGGGGTGTTTTAAGATTATGATCATTGCATGGGGGTGTTTTTAGATTGTGATCATTGCGTGGGGGTGTTTTAAGATTATGATCATTGCATGGGGGTGTTTTTAGATTGTGATCATTGCGTGGGGGTGTTTTTAGATTATGATCATTGCATGGGGGTGTTTTAAGATTGTGATCATTGTGTGGGGGTGTTTTTAGATTATGATTATTGCATGGGGGTGTTTTTAGATTGTGATCATTGCGTGGGGGTGTTTTTAGATTATGATCATTGCATGGGGGTGTTTTTAGATTATGATCATTGCATGGGGGTGTTTTTAGATTATGATCATTGCATGGCGGTGTTTTTAGATTATGATTATTGCGTGGGGGTGTTTTTAGATTAGGATCATTGCGTGGAGGTGTTTTTAGATAATGATCATTGCGTGGGGGTGTTTTTAGATTGTGATCATTGCGTGGGGGTGTTTTTATTGCGAGTTTCCCTTTCCGCATCGATAAAAGGTCTATTCATTTTGACACAATTAGTGTTTTATAAGCACACAGAAACATGGGCGATAGATAGTGGTGTTTGTGTCTTCACCTGTATTCAAATCTGGATAAGTAAAGGATAAAACACAGTTTTGATCAATAGTCCCTGCACAGATGTAAAGGAATACATGTATGGGTAGTGTTGAATGCAGCCGGCAGTAAAGGTGAAAGCAATTCAAAGCATGACATACATGTATAAATGATTGAGTACATTTGATTACATGTACATCTCCATGTTGCGTTCAAGATTAGCCATTGTTCATAAATATGTGACCATAAACACCAATAAATAAAAAAAAATAAATACTGTGTTGTTACAGTGGTCACAGTATAACCAATGATGCTGAAAGTGACCTTAATCCATAACCCAGTGCAATGGCCCTAACCTGCCAGCTCTATTCACAAAAATCACCATTCTGTTTTCATTATTTTTTTCTCAAAAATGTAACCTTTAACCCATCATCGTAATGAGCTTGTTGAACTCATTCCAATGCAGAGTGATAAGCTATGTTTTTGATGCAAAAATAGAAATATTAGTAATTCAAGAATTTAATTTGCAAGCATCGTCTGCTTTTCATGTTAAACGTTAAACTAGGGCTGCACGATATTCAAAACTGAATATCGGTATTCAAAAAAATATCGCAGTATTCCTGTATATCGAAAATTGTTCAGATATATGAACACAAGTACCACAATCGAGACTCTAGGCATCACATTTGGAACGAATTAGCATGCCTTGATCATGCGGTTCGAAAAACCTTTACCCAACGCAGACGATATCAAAATTTATTATTTTCAAACTTAGTTTATCAGATTTTCCCCAAAAATTTCAATAAAACTATATCATGTGACCCATCATTGGAACGAGCTCAACGAGCTCGTTCCAATGGGGGGTCACATGATATAGTTTTGTTGAAATTTTTGAAAATTATTTTTTCAACTGCTGAATTTGTATATTTCGAGGACACAGGTCGACGATTCCTTGGATAAAGGGATAATATTCATTCGGAGCTTCAGTTAAAAAACATCAAGACATCTTGAAAATTACATTGTGGGTAAATAAATGACGATAAATCGATATTTTTGTAATTGCACCGGTATTCAATCGATATTGGTTTGAATACCGGTACAGTTAAAATTAGAAGTCCTGTCATGAAATGTGCACAAATGGCATGTCGATTTGCACGTTAATCTACGCGTTATGACCATAGTAAGGCTACCAAATTCTGTACATATGGCCTGTGCACAAGCAATGTTTCAACCAATGGACCTCCAGGTAACCCGGAGGTCCATTGGTAGAAACATTGCCCGTGTTTGCTATGAGTAACCAGGAGAACCTGCCATGCTAGGGATGCCATTCGATATGGCAATTGCGCGCAATTCCTATGTGCAATTATGCCTAGATAAGCGTGCAGTTCGTGACAGGACTTCTAGTTTTAACTGTATATATCGGTTTATCGATATACCGTGCAGCCCTAGGTTAAACACCGATAACCAACTAACTGGTCACAATCAGAGTCTTTTTTATGATCAGATCACTACCCAATTATGACACTGTTACCAGTGCATCGAAAGTTTGTAAATAAAATACTGCAATATCCAGATTACAGGCAACAAAACCAAACTATTAGAACCACTTTTATCGTTAGAAAATCAGTTTTCATCGAAAGGCTCCTAAGGTATTCAATTCAAAACTTTAAAACTATGCTAAGGTGTTCAGGTAACATCTCTAGACATGCCGGTTTCGTAATTTTGATTTGGCCCCAGGTGATTCCAGTGGAACCACTTTTATCATTGGAAAATCAGTTTTCATCGAAAGTCTTCTAGGATATTTAATTTGAATCGTATAAACTATGCTAATGTGTTCATGTACATCACTAGATGTGTATGAAGGTTTCGGAATTTTGATTTTGCCCCAGGTGGTTCCAGTGGGACCACTTTTATTGTTAGAAAATCAGTTTTCATCAAAAGGCTCTTAGGGTATTTAATTCGAAATGTTTAAACTATGCTAATGTGTTCAGGTAACATTTCTAGATCTGCATGAAGGTTTTGGAATTTTGATTTTGCCCCAGGTGGTTCCAGTGGAACCACTTTTATCGTTAGAAAATCAGTTTTCATCGAAAGGCTCCTTGGGTATTAATTCGAAATGTTAAGACTATGCTAAGGTGTTGCTAAGGAAAAGCGGGTTACACCATTGTGTGCTTTGCACACAAATAACTCGATCTAGTTTATTATGTCAGCATACAAAATCCCGAATGTCCCTTTAATTAATCGGCCTGGTAATTTATTTTCTTGTTGGGTTGGTTTGCATCTGGAATTTCACAACAATCGAATGTCAAGGGCATTCTGAAAAAGCAAACCACAGTGCTATCAGATGGGGTAATCAGTCAAAGTAAGTTTCTCAATTTGGGACTTATATTATAAACAGATTATTTCCTTTTGTTCAAGAGTGTTTAATGAAACTTTAATCACATTTAATGGACGATTCAGAGCATTTGCTGTAAGATTGCCATTTTTGAAATGTCGTACATGTACATGTATTTCATTTCTAAAAAGAATGTATATGGTGGAAACACACCTAATATTATAAGTTACAGGACGTTCAGGTGGCGGATACGGTATCATATGAGGCGAGGTGAAAACAATATTGGACGAGGCGGTACGCCGAGTCCAATATTGTTTTTGCCGAGCCTCATATGATACCGTATCCGCCACCTGAACGTCCTGTAACGTATTTATTATGCCAGCGAAAACAAAATAACAATCAAATTTGAACGCCGGCACATTTTCAAAACTGGTGCAAAACGCTATGTAAGTTGTAACAAACGTGCACAGTTGTCTCCCTGTTTGTGTATAATTTCCTTGACAACACAGACAACAGCGATAGACGCTTTTCTTCGTACTGTCACTTTGTCTTGAGTGTGCAGAAAATGTCCGAAACGTCCGATTTTAAAGAATTCGAACAAAATAAATGTATCTCGCATCTTTTCCTTCATAGCTGTGATTCATTTCTTACAATTTCATTATAGTGCAGTCGCTATTTATATTTTATCCATTTTCGAAGCGACGTTATCCATTTACCACAACAGAGACTACAGAATGAGCTCAACGAGAAAAAATGAAATTAATCTATTCCCGGAATAAGACAATTTTTTTCTCAGTTTATTTATTCACACTATATATATTTTTCAACTTTCTAACAACGCATTTATGTGTTATATATTTTTTCTAAAGCTTTTAAAATATCGAGGCGAACACCGTACCCAAACTGTTGTGTGTTAGCCTCAATAAGCTTAGACCCTATGACAAGTTAGGGCCAGGCCGACTTATCCGTTATCGGTAGATCGAATACAGTAGTATTTCTCACTTCAAATAATTAAATTTACATTTAGAAAATAAATTTCACAATAAATTTATTATAAAACGAGAGAAAATGAGACATACAGACACGGAGGGACGTTTGATGGTACTGCAATTTCTTCAATATGGATATAAAAGCACCGTGAGGTGAGGAATTTCCACGTTGAAACAAAATGGCGGTACTGACCTAATACGAGTTTCATATTAGGTCACCTCGGGCTGCAGGTGACCCAATACGGCTCAGTACCGTCCCACTATTCGGGGGCTGTGATTGGCGAGTTTCGTTAGCTGGCATAATAATGATTTCAGGTTTACTGACGTTTCGTACACAAGACGTTTCGTACATGTGGCGATTCGTACACAAATAAGACGTTTCGTACACAAAAATTGGACGTTTGGTACACGAAGTGAGCGTTTCGTACACTTCGTACACGTGTTTAATTATCTGTTTTAGACCTTGTATTATAAAATTATTTATTATTTTTGTTACATTAAATTAATATTTTTACATTTATGAATATCTCCCGTGAATATTTATGTAAAATTATTCCTGTTTTTATAGATACTGTTGGTGTTTAATTGTATGTTGAATAGGTTAATTTTCCTTGATTTCTTTGATTTATTGTTTGATTTTACCGATGAGTGACTTGTTCGAATATTGCCGGGATGTTTTTAGGTTATTTTGTTTGTTTGTTTGTACATGCGATGACTAATCTAGTCAGCGGTAAATTGCAAAGAGTCTGACAAGCTTTCACTGGAGTCTACAAGTGACCTTTGACTTGGAAAAACAACAAGCGCGGTGTTCTGTCAAATCTGAATTTAAAAAAAAACTGATCGGGTATAATGAAGGTGGATAGTGATCACAACCTTTCATTCTTTCCCTTTCAACTTGATTACAGTGACGATCAGGGCCAATACTCTAGTAAAAAGCAAAGGAATCTCTAAGGAGATTTGGGAACTCAAAAAAGATGCTGACTGGGCGAAGTTCAATGAAAAACTGAAACCAAAGCTTGCAACCGTACCCAAGAGGGGCAGTGTCCAGAAGATGGCCGACGTCATAGTTGCGAGCCTGGTGGAGGCAGGAAAGGAAAGTGTAGGAAAGGTCAGGGTGTCAACACGGGAACTTGGGTACAGAGTGAACGAAGAACTGAAAAGGGCCATAAAGGGAAGAAAATCTAAATGTGCAGTGCTGCATACAGGAGAAGTAGAAAACTTAAGGGGGCGGAAAGCAATGAGGCCACAGTTGCTAAGGAAGAGTACCACCAAGCACGAAATAAAGTAAATAAGATTAAAGACGATAATCGGAGAGTACGAAATAGCAGTCTTATTAGGACGATAAGAACGACGGGGGGGTCGAGTTCGAACGTATTTTGGAAATGGGTGAATAAACGTAACAAAGGAAGTAACCCACAGAGTATTAAAGTAGATGGCAGAGTTACAGACGAGCAAGATCAAGTCGCATCAGAACTAGTCAAGCACTGGGAAAGGGTAAACGATAAGCGATGGGGCATGGGGACCCCACCAGAGTGTCCGAATCAGGTCGAGGAAAACCTATCGAGCTTCGTGTGCAGCGAAATTAAAACGGACGAGGTGCGAAAGGTGATATCAAAATTAAGGGATGGAAAAGCGGGAGGAGTGGATGAAATTCCTAACGAGTTTATCAAAAAAGGGGGAGAGGAACTCGTGAAAAGCCTAACTGCCCTATTCAATCTAGCCATAGAAAATCAAGAGGTCCCAAAAGAGCGGAGAGAAAGTAAAGTGACATTTATTCACAAAAAGGGGGAAAAAGACGTTTTGGATAACTATCGAGGGATCTCTGTCAGTAGCAACATTGGAAAGGTTTTCTGTAAAGTCCTGTATGGGAGACTAGAGGAGGTGATTGAGGAGAAGGGTTTTTTGGGAGAAATCCAGAATGGCTTCAGGAAGGGAAGGAGAGTTACTGACCACCTTTTCACACTATCCCAAATGATAGAATCCGCGAAAGCAAAAAAGAAAAAGATGTTTATGGCCTTTTTGGATATCAAAAAGGCATACGATAGAGTATGGAGGGAAGGTATGTGGTGCAAACTGGAGGCTATGGGCTTAGGAGGCGAGTTTGTTGGAATTATGAAAGCATTATATAAAGATGTACAGAGTGAACTTAGCCTGGGAAACATTACAACGAAACGTGTGCCTATGGAGATAGGCCTAAAACAGGGGTGTATCCTTTTGCCAGTCCTGTTTGCATTGTACATCAAAGGTTTAGGAGATGAACTCCTGCGTAGCGAGGAGGGGGTAGCAGTTGGGGACTTGAAGATCCCAGGGCTATTTTTTGCAGACGATATGGTTCTAGTGTCAGAAAGCGAAGAGGGGCTAACGAAAATGCTGGAAATTGTTGGGAAATATGGGAACAAATGGAGACTCGAACTTAATGAAAGCAAGAGCAAAATTATACCTGTGGGCCGCAAAGTGGATCCCACTCGAAGGTGGAGAGTGGGTGAGTTCAGCATTCCGGAAGGGAGCAGCAAACTTCTCAGTGTGGGAGAGACAAGTGATTACGAGTATTTGGGGGTAAATATAAACATTACAGGAAGAGGCATCTACCGGAACCACACAAATAAATTGATTCTGACGGGGAAGCGAATCCTTAACCAAATGAAACTTATAGGGAGAAACAGTTTCAATAAGGTTTTCGTGGGGAAAACCATTTGGGAAATGGTGGGGCTGCCAAGTATAACATACGGTACGGAAGTGGTACCCCTAAACCAGACGGCCGTAAAGAGCTTGGAAATCCTGCAGAACGATGCAGGCAGATGGATAACGGGGTCGAGTAATGCCGCAGCGCTAAAAGCAATCAGGGGTGAGCTTGGGTGGATGAGGATCAAGGACAGGATAGACCTGTTGAAGCTCGGTTATCTTATATAGCCCTATCAGGAACTCTTATGTCTGTTTCGGAATCGGATTCATCAACAGATTCGATTGGCGACTTATTTTCAGATGTGGATTTTATTCCCAACTTGATCGCTGAAAGTGACAAGCAAATGAGACCTAAACGAAATAAGACCAAGCAACTTGATGACAGTGTTCATCAATACTACTGACATTGATGTAAAATGTAAACATTTAGAATGCATTGCACACGTGTGTAAAATATACAGAATGTTTAAACTAATAAATGAATATTTCAAATAATAAATCTTAGGTGAATAATTTTTCATGATGCAGGATCAAATATCATAGGAAATTCCTTCCCCGGGATGATATTACCTAGTAAATACTGTCTGCTGCACAAAATTTCCTAGGCAATATTATCCCCCAGGCACTATTTGCAGGGTCATAATATTTCCGATTACATCGTGTCTCAAAAAAAATCAGTAGGGAAAATAGCATTGTCTTTTTTAAATGCATTGTCGAGTTACACCCTTGTGATAAATAGAGACTGTTGCGTTTGTTTTCCTCAACAAAGACTAAGACTACGGCAGCATTGAGAGAAATGTCTTGTAGCACTTTTTGGAAGGGGGGGGGGGGGGAGGGGGCAAAGTGTTATATCGTACACAATTCATTGTTTCTTAATTCCAGTCTCCTGCTAAAACATTATTGTGTATCATACACAATATGTATAGTGGGCGAGGGGAATCAAGAACCAATTACTTCATGCCCAATCTGTGCCAGTATCTGTGAGAGAAAGGTAGTAAGGATTGTGTCAAGACATCAGCTTCAATGGTAATCGTATGTGCTAACAGGGCAAGAAAAATAAAGAAGAAAAAATCAGCTTCAATGGTAATCGTATGTGCTAACTGGGCAAGAAATATAAAGAAGAAAATTAGTCTGCATACAGAGCCAATCACAGTACAGAGACAGCTTTACTGCGAGTCAACAACGACATTGTTAAATCTGTGTCTGAGGGTAAGGCTGTACTGCTTGTTCTCTTGGATTTGTCAGCAGCATTCGACACAGTCGACCATGATATTCTTTTGCAGACATTGACACAGCATGGCATATGTGGAACTGTCTTATCATGGTTTGCAACATATCTAGAAGGTCGCAGTCAACAAATATATATCAACAAGACCGGTTCAGAAAGCAAGATGTTAAAGTGTGGTGTTCCTCAGGGCTCAGTTCTTGGTCCACTTTTGTTTACTCTGTACACTTCTTCTCTGGGTCGTCTTCTTAAATTTAAGGCATGGCATATCATATCATCTGTATGCTGATGATACCCAACTGTACATTACATTTAATTCATCTCTTCAAAGTGACTCAATCACTGCAGTCAGCAACATGGAAACTTGCATAAATCTGGTGCGGGAATGGATGATAGATTTTAAACTGAAAATGAATGACTCTAAAACAGAATTCTTAGTGATATCCGGGGTTCGCATGCCTACACCCACTGTTACATCAATTCAGGTTGGAAACAACATCACCATGAAAAGTGAATCGGCCAGGAATATTGGACTGATTATGGACTCAAATTTAAAGCTAGACATCCATATCAATAAAATATGTCAAAAATGTTACTGGCAGCTTCGGAATATTGGAAGACTGAGAACTTATCTTAACCAGTCAGCACTTGAAAAACTTGTGCATTCCTTCATCACCTCACAACTAGACTATTGTAATTCAGTGTTAGTGGGGCTGCCACAGTATTTGATTCAGAAGCTTCAAAAAGTTCAGAATATTGCTGCTAGGATAATTACTGGTACCAAATGCTCTGAACACATAACACCTGTTTTAAGACAATTACATTGGCTTCCAGTTAAACAGAGAATTAATTTCAAAATATTGATCTTAGTATTCAAATGTATCCACAAACTGGTTCCAGTTTACCTGCAAGAGCTCATCACTGTATACACTCCATCACGCAGTCTGAGATCTAAAGATCAAATTCAACTAGTCATACCTTTTAGCAGATCTAATCTAGCTAATGACCGTGTGTTCTCCATCGTGGGTCCAAGATTGTGGAATGCATTGCCTATTAGTGTCAGAAATTCAGAAACTATCAACATCTTCAAGAGAAATCTTAAAACTTTCCTATTTACTGAAGCATTCTCCTGAACCTCCCTAGAGGAAACTGAAACATGTGACTCTTTATTTTCAGAAAAGTGTATTTTATTCCTGTGAAGCATTTTAGGGCACTCTTCGTGGTTTTACGCTTTTACAAAAATCAATTATTATTTATTATTATTATTATTATGTACACGGATTGGACACTAGCCAAAGTGTCCAGAGACAGCGGGTGGGCACTCTAGGGAGCAAAATTCACTAACCTTATATAAAGTGAAATTACTTCTGGGTGATAAGTTTGTTTCATTTTATATAAACTTAGTGCAGTCTGACATTTCAAATTCTGAAGCTCTGAGATCGATTCGGGCGCCTCCCGAGGAAAGATGGGGTTAAAAACAGTAAGTGGCAGTTTGCACCTGGGTCCACCTGCCCTCTCCCACCCCCATCACTCCATGGTCCACCACTGGAAGCTCATACATAGGGATTGATGTATATATCAGTGTTAGCAATTTGTTGAATGATGTGACGATATTTCGGCATCAAAACTAAAATTATCCCTAATTACAAAATGTGTGAGTGAGTAAAAATAAAACTACTTCATCTTTCAATGACAATTATAAGTCAATCATTACAAAATCCTATTTCATAACAATCGTCTGTTTTCTCGACGAAAATCTTGAACTCTATCACTGGGTGTCAGTTGCATAATACAATCCGAGATAATAATGAAGGACACGATGAAAAGCAATGTACATCAAGTGGTCATTTACAGACAAACAACACTTATTGTTTTTCCAACGCTTGACCGATGTGGCCCCTAAAAAGGGGTTGGAGGGTGAACCTTAGGATTTGAATAATCTTACATTTTAGGGCACCACCCTATAACTCCGTTTGTTCCGCGAATTACGGCCAACAATTACGATTTTGACCATTTGGTCACATTTAGGGTCCATTGTGGCCCCTAAAAAGGGGTTGGAGGGTGAACCTTAGGATTTGAATGATCTTGTATTTTTGGGCGCCACCCTATGACGCCGTTTGTTCTGTGATTTCCATCAATAATTACGATTTTGACCATTTTGTCACTTTTAGGGTCCAATCTGGCCCCTAAAAAGGAGTGGGAGGGTGAACCTTAGGCTTTGAATAATCTTGTATTTTAGGGCGCCACCCTATAACGCCGTGTGTTCCGCGAATTTCGGTCAATAATTACGATTTTGACCATTTGGTCACTTTTAGGGTCCAATGTGGCCGCTAAAAAGGGGTGGGAGGGTGAACCTTAGGATTTGAATAATCTTGTATTTTAGGGCGCCACCCTATAACGCCGAATTTCGGTCAATAATTACGATTTTGACCGTTTGGTCACTTTTAGGGTCCAATCTGGCCCCTAAAAAGGGGAGAGATGGTGAACCTTAGGATTTGAATAATCTTGCATTTTAGGGCGCCACCCTATAATGCCGTTTGTTCCGCGAATTACGACCAACAGTTACGAGTTTGACCATTTGGTCACTTTTAGGGTCCAATGTGGGCCCTAAAAAGGGGTTGGAGGGTGAACCTTAGGATTTGAATGATCTTGTATTTTAGGGCGCCACCCTATGACGCCGTTTGTTCCACAAATTTCCATCAATAATTACGATTTTGACCATTTGGTCACTTTTAGGGTTAAATCTGGCCCCTAAAAAGGGGTGGGAGGGTGAACCTTAAGATTTGAATAATCTTGTATTTTAAGGCGCCACCCTATAAGGCCGTTTGTTCCACGAATTTCCGTCAATAATTACGATTTTGACCATTTGGTCTTTTTTAGGGTCCAATCTGGCCCCTAAAAAGGGCGGGAGGGTGAAATTTAGGATTTGAATAATCTTACATTTTAGGGCGCCACCTTTTAAGGCCATTTGTTCCGCGAAATTAGGTCAATAATTACGATTTTGACCATTTGGTCACATTTAGGGTCCAATATGGCCCCTAAAATGGGGTTGGAGGGTGAACCTTAGGATTTGAATCATCTTGTATTTTCGGGCGCCACCCTATCACCCCGTTTGTTCTGCGAATTTCCGTCAATAATTACGATTTTGACCATTTGGTCACTTTTAGGGTCCAATCAGGCCCCTAAAAAGGGGTTGGAGGGTGAATCTTAGTATTTGAATGATCTTGTATTTTCGGGCGCCACCTTATGACGCCGTTTGTTCCGCGAATTTCCATCAATAATTACGATTTTGACCATTTGGTCACTTTTAGGGTCCAATGTGGCCCCTAAAAAGGGGTGGGAGGGTGAACGTTAGGATTTGAATAATCTTGTATTTTAGGGCGCCACTCTATAATGCCGTGTGTTCGCCGAATTTCGGTCAATAATTAGGATTTTGACCATTTGGTCACTTTTAGGGTCCAATCTGGCCCCTAAAAAGGGGTGAGAGGGCGAACCTTAGGATTTGAATAATCTTGCATTTTAGGGCGCCACCCTATAAGGCAGTTTGTTCCGCGATTTACAGCCAACAGTTACGAGTTTGACCATTTGGTCACTTTTAGGGTCCAATATGGCCCCTAAAAAGGGGTTGGAGGGTGAACCTTAGGATTTGAATGATCTTGTATCTTTGGGCGCCACCCTATAACGCCGTTTGTTCCGCGAATTTCCGTCAATAATTACGATTTTGACCATTTGGTCACTTTTAGGGTCCAATGTGGCCGCTAAAAAGGGGTGGGAGGGTGAACCTTAGGATTTGAATGATCTTGTATTTTCGGGCGCCACCATATGATGTCGTTTGTTCCGCGAATTTCCATCAATAATTACGATTTTGACCATTTGGTCACTTTTAGGGTCCAATTTGGCCCCTAAAAAGGGGTGGGAGGGTGAACCTTAGGATTTGAATAATCTTGTATTTTTGGGCGCCACCCTATAATGCCGTGTGTTCGCCCAATTTCGGTCAATAATTACGATTTTGACCATTTGGTCACTTTTAGGGTCCAATCTGGCCCTTAAAAAGGGGGTGAGAGGGCAAACCTTAGGATTTGAATAATCTTGCATTTTAGGGCGCCACCCTATAAGGCAGTTTGTTCCGCGAATTATGGCCAACAGTTACGAGTTTGACCATTTGGTCACATTTAGGGTCCAATATGGCCCCTAAAAAGGGGTTGGAGGGTAAACCTTAGGATTTGAATGATCTTGTATTTTCGGGCGCCACCCTATGACGCCGTTTGTTCCGCGAATTTCCGTCAATAATTACGATTTTGACCATTTGGTCACTTTTAGGGTCCAATCTGGCCCCTAAAAAGGGGTGGGAGGGTGAACCTTTGGATTTGAATGATCTTGTATTTTCGGGTGCCACCCTATGACGCCGTTTGTTCCGCGAATTTTCATCAATAATAGCGATTTTGACCATTTGGTCACTTTTAGGGTCCAATGTGGCCCCTAAAAATGGGTGGGAGTGTGAACATTAGGATTTGAATAATCTTGTATTTTAGGGCGGCACCCTAAAACGCCGTGTGTTCGCCGAATTTCGGTCAATAATTATGATTTTGACCGTTTGGTCACTGTTAGGGTCCAATCTGGCCCCTAAAAGGGGGTGGGAGTGTGAACCTTAGGATTTGAATAATCTTGTATTTTAGGGCGCCACCGTATAACGCCGTGTGTTCGCTGAATTTCGGTCAATAATTAGGATTTTGACCATTTGGTCACTTTTAGGGTCCAATCTGGCCCCTAAAAAGGGGTGAGAGGGCGAACCTTAGGATTTGAATAATCTTGTATTTTAGGGCGCCACCCTATAAGGCAGTTTTTTCCGCGAATTACGGCCAACAGTTACGAGTTTGACCATTTGGTCACTTTTAGGGTCCAATATGGCCCCTAAAAAGGGTTTGGAGGGTGAACCTATATCCTAGGAAATTCATTCCTCCGGATCATATTACCTAGAAAATACTGTCTGATGGACAAAATTTCCTAGGCAATATTATCCCCCAGATACTATTTCCAGTGGGATAATATTTCCTGTTACACTTACCCCATCGATAGCAACAATCACACAATAGTCACAATACACAATAGCGGATACCTATCTTTCTCTCTAACTATAACTTTTCTAATAACATTCTCAAATTTTCTTGCAACACTCTTATCAAGAAGACGCATGGAAATGGTAGACAAAGCGTAGGAGGAATTGGTGGAACCTACCTTTCTGTTAACATACACGAGAAACCACCAAACACCAGTATTTGGTGTCATTTAATGGAAAGTCCAAGGGATTCCCATGAAATGGAACCAGAGACTAGTACTATCATTGAAGGGCAAATATCGATTAAATTTTATTGCGTTTTTATGACAACTTATCTCGCAGAATACAACAATCACATAAAAACAAAAACATGTTATTTTTTTTTAATGAATTTATTTTAATTTAGCATGTATGAGATTTCAACTAAAATCACCAGGTATTTATTGGAAAATAAAATTATTTCATGCCAGAAAATAGTCTTATTTCTTTCTTTCAATCCCCAAATCTGAAATTAGAAGGAAAAAAAGTGAAATATAAAGAGAAAATGCGAAATTGAAATCTGTGTACGAAACGTCCAGGCTTTTTGTGTACGAAACGTCCAGCACCCATGATTTCATATGGGGTCACCGATGACATCATAATCGACCTGAATGATATGGTTTCATTGGTTGCCACCATGTTTCCATGCTGATTGGTTGATCTCAAGACCCCACAAAATAAATGTATATTTTGGTTACCTAATGAATTAAATTTTCATATCAAATACAGAGGAACAAATTATGCATGTAAGTTACCAGAGCTCAGTCCATGTGAATGATAAATGGGTTAACCCGTTACCCAACGCTGACGATATAAAAATTTATTATTTTAAATATAATTTTTTAAATTTTTTCAAAAAATTTTAACAAAATGATATCATGTGACCCCTCTTTGAAATGAGCTTGTTTCAAAGAGGGGTCACATGATATGGTTTTGTTGAAATTTTTCGAAAAATAATATTTTTTTAGCTGCTGAATTTGCATATTATGTGGTCGGATGCGGCCGATTCGTTGGGTAAAGGGTTAAGCAAAACTTTGAAAATAACATCTCAAATTCACTGTTCTGTAATTTCTTTTGTCATAGGTGAGATTCTATAGTAATTGTCGTGTTATTGTCTTGTGACAATAACTGTGTTGGGCAACAGGTTAAGAAAGACAGAACTCCAGTTCATGTGTGTTTATTGCTACAAAATGACTCCAACTGTCTACAGAAAAAAATGCTCGCTGTCTAATATATTTCTTATCAGTTATAACATCTCAGACTCAAGGATTGAAGACATGTAACCAAGTGACCTACACTACAGTAATGAGGGGAAGTAATCAGAGAATTTTGACCGGATCACAACCCATTCTTGATCCAGCAGAGACTGTCGGTTAGGAGAGTGAACTCGCCATCACTCTTCTAAATGTTTCACCAGGGAAGCAGTTAATCACACTCCTTCATGATGTGTGTGGAAATTATGTCTAAGTATCAAATTATATATTGCCTTTCAATTCAGCACTATATAGCCTTAGCTGCTGATGTGACATTAACCACCGATAAATAAAAAAATATGGCATTTCAATCATCTGTCACCTGACCCGACTAGGAGACAATACTTGCAAAACATCTCACAGAACTAAAATCTTTCATTTTTTGCTTGAAACGTAGCTTATGACATCTCACTGGAGCTCAGTGAGCTCATTCCAGTGAAGGTCATAAGCTATGTTTTT
This sequence comes from Pictodentalium vernedei, assembly GCA_031216915.1. Classification (NCBI taxonomy): domain Eukaryota; kingdom Metazoa; phylum Mollusca; class Scaphopoda; order Dentaliida; family Dentaliidae; genus Pictodentalium; species Pictodentalium vernedei. The sequence goes on from CM062293.1 coordinate 514,508,333, forward strand.
AGAGCAAAAATGTAAAGAATAACAAAAATTTATGGCCATTTTCATGTATAGTCTTGCTAGCCAGTTTGGGCTGCCATCTTACATGTAGGTAAGGGGTTAAAATCACTCTCCCGAATTTTTCCCTCTTGTAAAATCAAAATGAGGGGAATGATTATTCATTTATCTGTATTCTCTTCCTGGCAGCCATTGATCCAGTTAACTGGTAGAGTGCTAAATTTGTGGGGATACCCAAATTTGTTCACATGTCTTTGTTTTATTACAATTTATGAGAGAGTGCCTGAGGCACTCTATCATAAATCGTAATAAGGCAAAACTACAGACTAAATAATTCCACTTCAAAGATAATATGAAGCATATCTACTGAATATGAAGCCTTTATGTTACGCTAACTACACTTAAGGGTAAAGCTCAAACATGGGCTTCCAGCACTGTACCAGCCCAAATAATAAATATGGGCTTCCAGCACTGTACCAGCCCAAATAATAAATATGGGCTTCTAGCACTGTACCAGCCCAAATAATAAATATGGGCTTCCAGCACTGTACCAGCCCAAATAATTGGACTTCCAGCACTCTACCAGTAAAAATTCTCTGTCACCGCTATTATGATCTGTTCTAACTACAGTTGAAACTGGAAGTCCTGTCACGAATAGTGCACTTATCTAGGCTTAATTGCATGTTGGAATTGCGCGCAATTGCCATATCGAATGGCATACAAAGCACGGCAGGTTCTCTTGGTTACTCATAGCAAACACATGCAATGTTTCTGCCAATGGACCTCAGGGTTACCCGGAGGTCCATTGGCTGAAACATTGCTTGTGCACAGGCCATATGTACAGAATTTGATAGCTTTACGTGGGCTATAACGTGTATATTAACGCGCATATCAACGTGCTATTTGTGCGCATTTCATGACAGGACTTCTAGTTTTAACTAGGACTGTCACGATTAATCGACTGTTGATCGGTCATGGCGAAATCGATTAGTATTTTTCGTTGTCGAATAATCGGTAAATTGTATCCCGTTTTAGACGTTTAATAATTAAAAGAAAATTTGATGAAAAAACTATTGTTTCTAAAGGTACAGAGTTAAGAACATCGATGCTAAACCCCCAAGAAGCTGTTGGAAGCAATTGTCTTTCAGGTACATTCATTAAAGCTTTGATGTTCTGAACTTTTGAACCGTCAGTGTAATAATCAAGACCGGTCGGCAGTTGCGAAGTTCGCAACTGCCGACCGGTCTTGATTGTTACACTGACGGTTCAAAAGTTCAGAACATCAAAGCTTTGAATGTACCTAAAAAATGATCGTCTTTGTTGTTTCCTTGAGGTAGGTCAGCTGACTTGAACTTAATTAAAAGAAAATTTGATGAAAAAACTATTGTTTCTGAAGGTACAGAGTTAAGAACATCGATGCTAAACCCCCAAGAAGTTGTTGGAAGCAAATTTTTATCGACGTGAAAGAGAGGGAGAGGGGGTCATTTAGGTACAATTAATCGATTATCATCGATTATTTGCGACGATTAATCGATTCTTAAATTGAAAAATCGTGACAGCCCTAGTTTTAACTGTAATCTTTTACTTTGTTTTGATATTGTTAATGTTTTATTTCTGAAGAGGAAATATCCTACAATAAAGAATAGATAAGCTAAAATAGCTTAATGTATATATCACTGACCCACTTTGATATTATTAATTTCAAAAGTTGCAGGGAAAGCCATGTTTCCAGTTGGGATTTTCTTAAAATGCAATTCATTTTTTGGGGTCCTCAGAAACTTACCATATCAATCCACTACACTGTGACAACTTCTAAAACTAAGCCCATTGTTTTTTAATTCTTAGAAGCCGGGAGTCAAGTTTTTTTGCCGGTGATGTAATACGGCAGGTAATCTGGCTGTGATGGTTCAGCCATCTTTGGGCTGGGGGAGTATTAAACACTGAGCAGAATCTTCTAGTCAAGTGTCGTCTGATTGAATAGGCAGACGACACTTGACTAGAAGCACCTGCTTTACTGTAACTTTTTCGCGGTATCTCACGTTCAATCAATTCAGTCTGATTCCCCGGCTTCTAAGAGTTAACTGGTAGCAAATAGGTAAGGACATGTGAATTTTGTATAGTAAAAATGCTTTGGGCTTTCTTGTGACTCAGACATCTATACATTGTATCTATACTATGCCATGAATAGTTGTGGGACATCTGTCCATCCATCTGTCTGTCCATCCAATGTCTGTCCATCCATCCACTGTCTGTCTGTCCATCCATACAGTGTCTGTCTGCTGTCCATCTGCCATCCATCCATCTGTCCATTTGCATCCACATGTAGGGTACATTGTTTGTCCAGCTAACTCCTCTCACAGTTTTTAAGCTTGGACTTGTTTATTGCACAGGATGTTTGTACATATACCAGAGGTTTGCATATGTGAAGATTTTGGTTTGTTTCAGTATTTCACAATCAATTAAGAAATTCTTGTTGATTTTCTGTCGAATTTTACACTTTGCATCATACATGTACACGTATGTGTCTTACAGACACAGCTCATGATCGAGAAACAAATCAGTTTGCTCTTCAACCCCCTGTGTCCATGTGTTGTGCGTGGGTATACTTCAGTCTAGTTTCGTATCAGAAATCATGTCGCATCTGGCTGGATCTCAAAAATGTAGGTTATGACCCCTCATTGGAATGGTCTCAATGAGCTTGTTCTAATGAGGGGTCATAACCTCTGTTTTTGAGACAAAAAATGAAAAAAATAATGAGAATTGACGATTTTTGAGAATAGCACTGGCCAGTTTTGGCTGAAAGTGGGTAAAGGTTAATACAGTTGTGGGATCACCTGATCATTTTGGGAGTGTGTTGGCTTGGTGGTTGGAGCATTGGACTTGAGATTAAAAAGTCTCTCCTGTGTTGTGTCCATGGACCTGGGTCAAGAGACTTCATCTTGTTTGCCTACATGTACTGTTAAAACTAGAAGTCCTGTCATGAAATGCGCACAAATAGAACGTTGATATGCGCGTTAATGTGCGCGTTGTGGCCCAAGTAAAGCTATCAAATTCTGTACATATGGCCTATGCACAAGCAATGTTTCAGCCAATGGACCTCCGGGTAACCCGGAGGTCCACTGGCAGAAACACTGCATGTCTTTGCTCTGAGTAACCAGGAGAACCTGCCGTGCTTTGGATGCCATCCGATATGGCAATTTCGCGCAATTCCAATGCGCAATTAAGCCTAAATAAGCGCACTATTCGTGACAGGACTTCTAGTTTTAACTGTACATGTACTTGTATGTGTGTGTGTGGTGAAACTGCATACTCTGGTATAGTGTACAAAGTCAGTACATTTGCCTTTGGCCACTGCTAACCCTACTTGTGCTCAGTTACTCTTGTTATCCAACTAATACTAGGAGGCACGGTGGCATTGCGGTAACCGGTTCTTGTCTGATCACTGAAGTTAAGCCCGGTTAATCATTGAATGGGTGACCATCTGACAGATCAATTTCGGACTCCTCCGTTGTGTCCTTGGGCAAGGCACTTAACCTTGATTGTCCACATGGGGGCACGATGATGCTGTTTACTAAGGCGTACTGTACATCGATGGTACGCATGTCTTCAACCAATCTAACCCTGCCTGTGCTGCAGTGCAGAGTTACGATGTTGGGGAGCTGGCAGCTGCTCGTCATTGCTCAGCGGTTCTCTTTGGGTGCTCTTGCTTCCTTCACCCGTAAAACTCTCACGGTCATGATTAGCTATTGTGCATAGCTATATGACCTCAAACACCAGTAAATAAATAACTAATAAAATGTGATGGAATAATAGTACAGGGTGGAAAATTTGGTGAAATGAATTAACACGTAGTATGGAGCAGAGTAGTAATACTGATATTATTGTCTAATACAGGGGTTTCACCATGGCCTTAAAACATTTTCAGTGTACGGCATCATGGATGAAATACCCCAAAATTCTCAAACGTTTAACTCCAACATTGTACAATTATGGCAACATTATAAGTGCAGTAAGTTGGGGAGCATGATAGGTACTTTCTGCTGCTCATGGTTTTCCACAGTTGCTCAGACTTCCTCCACCCAGAAACTCACTGACAATGGTACATGTCTGACCATGGCTATTGGAAGTGTTAGTCCACATTACAGTTAAAAGTAGAAGTCCTTTCAAAAAATGCACTCAAATAGCACTTCGATCTGCATGTTAATCTACACGTTGTGACCATAGTAAGGCTATCAAAGTCTGTACATATGTCCTGTGCACAAGCAATGTTTCAGCCAATGGACCTCCGGGTAACCCGGAGGTCCATTGGCAGAAACATTGTCTGTGTTTGCTATGAGTAACCAGGAGAACCTACCGTGCTTTGGATGCCATTTGATATAACAATTGCGCACAATTCCTATGTGCAATTAAGCCTACTGCTTTTCGTGACAGGACTTCTAGTTTTAACTGAAAGCAAACTTGATCATCTAATGATGTTGGACATTGTTGGTTGAGAAGTAGTATGTCATGAATAGAATTTCGGAAAATTTTGCGAGAAGCAAAATGACATAATGCCCATTCTATTCTAGTGTTCAGAGTTGAATTTGAGAGATTCATTGCGAGAATCGGATTCCCTGATTCTTGTGAAATTCTACCCTTGTTTGTTGAAATGGTTGTAATTTACATTTCAGTACAAAGGAAATGCCTGTATCACAAGATAGTCAAGGTTATGTTGGTAGCCTTCATAGTAAATCTCTTCCAGAACTTCAGGAGATCCTTGAGAGACAAGAAAGTATACTTAAAAAAGAGTGAGTCTTAAATATTGTATTGTCTATCTCATAAACCTGTACCTAACACATTGGTGATATCCAGCAAGTGCTATTTACAAATGCACAAAAATCGTTATTCCAATTTTAGCTTCCAAAACTTAGTCTTGGACCTTTGATTGGAATATGCTTGTTAAGCTTGTTGCAATGAGTTGACACTGGCCCCAGGCTTGGATTTCTGAAAAATCCAGGGTGGCAATAAATCACTCACCTGGAACCTACTTAGGCGAGCAAATTGCTCTCCTGAAATCTTTTTCACTTTTTTGCTTCTCAAAGATCTTTTAAAGACTTAGTTAATACCGGGTTGGGTAATTTCCTCTTTGAGTGCATTCAAGCCAATCAATTTTAAATGAATTAATAAAATGTTAATGAATGAACCTGTATTCATTTTTAGCTCAACTTGACAAAGTCAAGCTGAGCTATTGCCATCACTTCTCGTCCGTCGGCGTACGTACGTACGTACGTTAGTATGTTAGTACGTTAGTACGTACGTCCACAATTTCCTTTGGCACACCTCACAGGTCGCATTTATGATCAGATTACTTTGAAACTTCTTATGCTTGTTTGGGGTGACCTCTAGATGGGAGCTATCGATTTTCTTCAATTTCCGTCAAAAAATGTTGCCGCGGCCAACATTCTTAGAACTTAGTTTAGTCAAACCACAATATTTCCCTTTGGCACACCCTACAGGGCACATTTATGATTTGATTGCTTTGAAACCTGATACGCTTATTTAGGGTGACCTCTAGATGGGAGCTATCGATTTTCTTCAATTTCCGTCAAAAAATGTTGCCGCGGCCAACGTTCTTAGAACTTAGTTTAGTCAGACCTCAATATTTCCCTTTGGCACACCCTACAGGGTACATTTACGATCAGATTGCTTTGAAACCTGGTTTGCTAGTTTGGGGAGACCTCTAAATGGGACCTATCGATTTTCTTCAATTTCTGTCAAAAAATGTTGCCGCGGCCAACGTTCTTAGAACTTAGTTTAGTCAGAAGACTCAATATTTCCCTTTGGCACACCCTACAGGGTACATTTATGATCAGATTGCTTTGAAACCTGGCATGCTTGTTTGGGGTGACCTCTAGATGGGAGCTATCGATTTTCTTCAATTTCTGTCAAAAAACGTTGCCGCGGCCAACGTTCTTAGAACTTAGTTTAGTCAAACCACAATATTTCCCTTTGGCACACCCTACAGGGCACATTTATGATTTGATTGCTTTGAAACCTGGTATGCTTATTTAGGGTGACCTCTAGATGAGAGCTATCGATTTTCTTCAATTTCCGGCAAAAAATGTTGCCACGGCCAACGTTCGTAGAACTTAGTTCAGTCAGACCTCAATATTTCCCTTTGGCACACCCTACAGGGCCCATTTATGATCAGATTGCTTTGAAACCTGGTATGCTTGTTTGGGGAGACCTCTAGATGGGAGCTATTGATTTTCTTTAATTTCTGTCAAAAAATGTTGCCGCGGCCAACGTTCTTAGAACTTAGTCAGAAGACTCAATATTTCCCTTTGGCACACCCTACAGGGTACAATTATGATCGGATTGCTTTGAAACCTGGCATGCTTGTTTGGGATGATATCTAGATGGGAGCTATTGAATTTCTTCAATTTCCGTCAAAAAATGTTGCCGCGGCCAACGTTTTTAGAACTCAGTTTAGTCAGACCACAATATTTCCCTTTGGCACACCCTACAGGGCACATTTATGATTTGATTGCTTTGAAACCTGGTATGCTTGTTTGGGGAGACCTCTAGATGGGAGCTATCAATTTTCTTCAATTTCCATCAAAAAATGTTGCCGCGGCCAACGTTCTTAGAACTTTGTTTAGTCAGAAGACTCGATGTTTCCCTTTGGCACACCCAACAGGGCACATTTATGATCGGATTGCTTTGAAACCTTTCATGCTTGTTTGGGGTGACCTCTAGATGGGAGCTATCGATTTTCTTCAATTTCCATCAAAAAATGTTGCCGCAGCCAACATTCTTAGAACTTAGTTTAGTCAGACCACAATATTTCCCTTTGGCTCACCCTACAGGGCTCATTTATGATTAGATTGCTTTGAAACCTGGTATGCTTATTTACGGTGACCTCTAGATGGGAGCTATCGATTTTCTTCCATTTTCGTCGAAAAATGTTGCCACGGCCAACGTTCTTAGAATTTAGTCTAGTCAGACCACAATATTTCCTTTTTGTACACCCTACAGGGCACATTTATGATCGGATTGCTTTGAAACCTGGCATGCTTGTTTGGGGAGGCCTCTAGATGGAAGCTATCGATTTTCTTCGGTTTCTGTCAAAAAATGTTGCCACTGGCAAAAAAAATGACATTGGTACCAATGATCTTCAATTTTGCCATTTCATTTATAACTTACCAAGTTCAAGTTTGTCAAGTTGAGCTACAGTGTCATTGACACTTTCATTTGCTATCCCCTCCACCCCAGAGTGGTCAGATCGATCAAGAAGTTCAGGGGGACTGGTACATGTAGTGGCCGACACACATGTACCCAGCATATTCTGTACACATGTTCCATGGTCCGTCACCGTCGAAAATAGCTGAAAGTAGGTGAACAAAAAAAGGCTTATGCAGGATTAAATTGTGTGAGCAGTTAAGGCAAGCTAAAAATCGCTTGCGTCAGAATACCATGACTGACTGGCTCTGGTTTTATCAACAAAATTAAACATTTATTATTAACTATCTAAACATCTCTTACCTCCTCCCAACACACACACAAAGAGACATCCTTTTCTATCAAATGAAATCATAATAAGTTGTGTTTGGAGACAACCCAAACACATCCTTTGTTATCCATTTCAGTTCCGTTTTTCTTTGTGTTCAGAACATGAACACTTAGTAAACAACAGTTCAGGCTTGCAGGCCTGGCATTTTGAGGAGAGCGATCGCCTACTGCTCCCCTTAAAAAAAATAAGGAGGGTGATAACTTGCCCTCTTGGCCTTAGAAAATGATAATTACTGTAACCACCTATTCCTAAAACCCACATCTTTTCAGATCTCTGTTACCGGTATGTTAATGTTCTCTGTTCGATGGCCACATTGCCCTTCCCACACCTCTGGGCCTCCCCAGGAGGTGTGGGAGGGGCAGTTTTGCCATCTCACAGAGACTACCTTGTTAGCAGCACCAAATAAAATGTACAGAGCCCACTAGGTACAGTAAAACTTCATTTTGCCACTTTTAGCTTTTGTAAACTTCAGGAGATCTTATCGCTCACCTAGACCATGCAAAGGGAGCGATTTATAGCCCGCCTGCATTTTTAAGAATGCCAAGCCTGTGCTCAATAATTTGTATGACACCCACCACCACAAAAGGCCCTGTCTCTAAATATCCATTGGGTTCAGCATAACTCCTAATTTTTAAATTCTTGGGCTAATAGGAGATCAGTAGCTTAGCTTATTGAGTCATAACTTAGGGTAATGAATGATTGAAGTATATCAAATTAATTGTGTGTTCTGATTTTCACCTTTTCTTTCTTATTGATAAGTCAATAAGGGAGAAAATGACAGAATGTGACAGTCTATAGGGGCCACAAGCCTCCCCAACCTCCCACCTGCCTCCAGTAAAGCTTTTTGATCAGTTTTTGCACAAACACAGTCAAACTGTTCGGTCATTTTCGTTTGGTTTTGCAGTTCCGGGTTGTGTTTTTTCACAAAAAATGGAACTGAACTGAAAATCATGCTGCACATTGAAAATATTAATTATTCTTCCATACATGTTCACTCAGTAGCCATCTTACTTAATGAAATTGTGACATGCCGTGTTCCTGGACCGAAAAGCGGTCTCTCATGTTGAAAGAGTTAACAGGTCAACTTTGTACTGAAGACACTGGTATATGTTTTTTTTTATACCATGATTACCTACTCTACTATATATAAAAAGTCTACGACAGAAACTTTAGCTTTACACGTGGTGAACATGCCAGCAGTGGGATTTCAATAGTTAAAATTTACACCAAACAGTGGAACTACATCCAAGTTGACCTTTGGTGATCTTTTCCTGAATGCAAACTGGTCTAAATTTATTGTGCCGCCTTGTGAAGAGTGAAATGAAAGAGGCAATTATTTATTATGTATTTAAATGAGCTTACCTATAAGATACCAACAATTAACAAAGATGTGTCATCTCATGTTAATAAAGCATCCATAACTCAAAATAGTACATTATTATGTTATGAAAATGAAAAAAGGCCCCGTGATTTGTGCTTTTCTTTTTCCATTTCGTTTCAGTGATAAAATTGACAGTAGAAGTACCGCCCATTAGTGCTCATGTAAACAAAAACAGATTCGCACGTGTGTTTGGGCATTGTTTAGAATTTAATATTGAATATTGTATCATTTAATATTTAAACTCTTAATAACCCGATGATCATGGTATAAATAAAATATACCCACAGTAGCTTGGTGTACCAAATGTTCACCATTCGTAGTGAAGTGGTGTTAACCGCTTGCCAAAGGCTCGCAGTTAACACCACCTCACCACTCTTGGTGAACATTTGGTACACCAAGCTATTGTGGGTATATTCTATATTTGTTTGGAAGTTATATTTAATATACAAGGTTATTCAGTTAAGAGATATGCAATTAAGTTTTCTTTACTCAGTGGTGTATAAACTGACAGAAAAAAAAGCCCCAATAAACCCAGTTAATTTTTCATCCAATGTAAACGTTCTTCCATCGTGATGTTCTGCACACATATGTCAAGTTTCTTTGATGAATATTATTAGTTACACAGTTTGTTGGTGGCCTAATATGGTATATATGGTGTCAGTTAATTTCATATTAGACGAGAGCAAAGCCATATATACCATATTAGGCCACCAACAAACTGTGTAACGAATATATCTTACTGACTGCTGCATCGATGCTCAGAACTAATAACAACAGCAATCAAAATTAAATGAGAGAAGACTCACAATGTGTTCACGTGTTCACGTTCTTTGCCGTGTTACAATTTATAGGAGAGTGCCTACAGGCACTCTCCATAAATTGTAACAGGGCAAATTCATACATACCAAACAGTTTCATTTCGAAGGTAACATGACACACATCCACAGAATATAAAGCCTTTTAAGTTGCCTAACCTGCTCTTCAGACCAAATATGGGCTTCCAACACTCAATCTTTCAACTTGAAGCGTTTATCGGCTGTCGCCATTTTGAATAATCAGTGAACAAAGGGGAGATTACCCATAGCTGTCAGCGTATATTGATGTTGACAGGCAGTATATGGTTTTATATGCAGTGTGCATGTGACGTCTTTGATCCAATGAAATTCCCAGATACTTGTAGGAGGTAAGATATATATATATCACTGACAAACTGGCTCTGTTAATTAGTATTACCGCAAGACACAGTGACATACCTACTGTGTGTAGTACAGTAGAACCTGTCTTGAGAGACCGCCCTTTGGGCCACACACAAGTGGACTCTCAAGACAGGTGGTCTCTCATAACAGGTTTCAGGTTTTCTCAAGTCGGTGAATAACCAGCTACATAATTCAGAAATGAAGAAGAATGGATTTTTGTAAGTACTTTGTAGTTGTTCTTTTTAGCTCATCGAAGGGAGCTTAACTTATCACTTCCCATCTGTCATTGTCGTCCGTTGTGAACTTTACATTATTGACTACTCCTCCCAGGCTACTGGATCAAATTGAACCAAACTTGGTGTGCATGTTTCCCATCATATGTCAATTCAAACTTGTACAAATAAACTTGCCGCACCCACAGGGGGCATAACTCTGATAGCACCCATGAATTTCATTCCAAAATTCAAAAAAATCTTCTTCTTCGGATCCACCAGGCAGAATTCTTTCCTATTTGCTATACATCATCTCTTGGGGGGCAGGAGGGGCGGGGGGGGGGGGGGGGGGGGGGCAGATTCAAGTTTGTTCAAATCGGCCCCCTGTTTTCATATTTGGGCTCACTATAGAAGCCCAAATTTGAACTTCGTGCATTTCAGACAAATTTCTTAAAAAATCTTCTCCAGATCCAGCAGGCAGAATCTTTTGATATTTGGTATGCAACATTGTGGGGTGGATCTGATTAAGTTTGTTCAAATCGGCCCTCTGGATTCACATTTGGGCTCAGTATAGAAGCCTGAGTTCGAACTTAGTGCATTTCAGGCAAATTTCTTAAAAAATCTTCTTCTCGAGATCCAGCTGGCAGAATCTTTTGATATTTGGTATGCAATATTGTGTGGTGGATCTGATTCAAGTTTGTACAAATCAGCCCCCTGGGTTCATATTTGGGCTCAGTATAGGAGCCCGAATTCAAACTTAGTGCATTTCAGGCAAATGTCTTTAAAAATCTTCTCAAGATCCAGCAGGCAGAATCTTTTGATATTTGGTATGCAAAATTGTGGGGTGGCTCTGATTCAAGTTTGTTCAAATCGGCCCCCTGGATTCACATTTGGGCTCAGTATAGAAGCTCGAATTTGAACTTAGTGCATTTCCGGCAAATTTCTTTAAAAATCTTCTCCAGATCCAGCAGGCAGAATCTTTTGATATTTGGTATGCAACATTGTGGGGTATATCTGATTCAAGTTTGTTGAAATCGGCCCCCTGGGTTCATATTTGGGCTCAGTATAGGAGCCAAAATTTGAACTTAGTGCATTTCAGGCAAATTTCTTTAAAAATCTTCTTCTCAAGATCCAGCAGGCAGAATCTTTTGATATTGGGTATGCAGCATGCTTAGGGTGTGGGGGGGGGGGGGGTGAGATTCAAGTTTGTTCAAGCCAAATCCCTGGGTTCATATTTGGGCTCATCTGTGGTAGCCTGAATTATAACTTAGTTCAAAATGAGGAATTCAGCAGTTGGAATGTTTTGATATATGGTATGCAGCATCCTTAGGGGGGTGAGATTCAAGTTTGTTCAAGCCATGTCCCTAGGTCCATATTTGGGCTCACTGTGGGAGCCCAAATGATAACTTAGTTCAAAATGAGGAATTTTCTTTAAAAATCTTCTTCTTCAGATCTAGCAGTCAGAATGTTTTGATATTTGGTATGCAGCATCCTTAGGGGGATAATATTCAAGTTTGTTCAAGACATGTCCCTAGGTCCATATTTGGGCTCACTGTGGGAGCTTGAATTGTAACTTAGTTCAAAATGAGGAATTTTCTTAAAAACTCTTCTTCTTCAGATCCAGCTGTCAGAATGTTTTAATATGTGGTGTGTAGCATCCTTAATGGGGTGAGATTCAAGTTTGTTAAAGCCAAGTCCCTGGGTCCATATTTGGGCTCCCTGTGGGAGCCTGAATTATAACTTAGTCAACATGAGGAATTTTTCTTTAAAAATCTTTTGATATTTGGCATGCAGCATCCTTAGGGGGTGAGATTCAAGTTTGTTCAAGCCAAGTCCCTGGGTTCATATTTGGGAGCCCGAATGATAACTTAGTTCAAAATGAGGAATTTTCTTTAAAAATCTTCTTCTTCAGATCCAGCACATGAATGCTTTTGATATTTGGTATGCAGCATCCTTAGGGGGTAAGATTCAAGTTTGTTCAAGCCATGTCCCTAGTTCCATAAAATTTGTTTCTCATGACTTCATTCCTTTGTAGTGTTGATGAACCATGTCTAACTGAATGTGACTGTGACCCCAAATACTTCTTTGAGCCACTTTGGCCGGTGAGCGATTAGGGCTCCTTGGGGCCTCTTGTTTATGAAGTTTTTGTAACAAATTGAAATGGACTATTATAAAAATTATAAAAATAAATTCGTGTTGAAAATCTTCATTGAAGATTTTCAACGCAAATTTATTTTTATAATCTTATCTGTCACATTTCAGGTATGTATGAAATTGTTTATTCAGCAATAATCCTAATCTTTTCACAGGGTCTTATAAAAACATCTCAATCTTAATGAGTTATGTAACTGAATAGCAATTGAAACCCAATCAAGAGCTTTTAATATTTTTAATTATGTTAGTATAACCACAATGGATTTTCCAATTCCAGAACAGGTAAAAAGTTTCTGTCATGGTTTCAGTCTTCAAAGGGGCGGTCTCTCAAGATGGGTCCATTATAGCATAAAAATACAAGTTGGTACAGTTAAAACTAGAAGTACTGTCATGAAATGTGCACAAATAGCACGTTGATATGCACGTTAATGTACGCATTATGGCCCAAATAGCACGTTGATATGCGCGTTAATGTACGCATTATAACCCGGAGGTCCATTGGCAGAAACATTGCATGTGTTTGCTATGAGGAACCAAGAGAACCTGCCATGCTTTGGATGCCATTCGATCTGGCAATTGCGCGCAATTCCAACGTGCAATTAAGCCTAGATAAGCACACTATTCGTGACAGGACTTCTAGTTTTAACTGTACCAGTTCACTGTGGTCTCTCAAGACAGGTGGTCTCCCATAGCAGGTCCATTAGAGTAAACCAATCGGTGCCTGGCAGATGTGGTCTCTCAAGACAGGTTTTACTGTACAAATTATCCAAGCTGCAGTTTTTGTTGTTTTCTTTTCCACTCACTTGACATTGCAAATTGTCTCTGGAAATTTTTAATTTGAATGTATAAAAATTTGAATTAGAGTGAAAAAGATTCTGTAAAAACTACATGTACGAGGAAAGCCACCAAATTGTATATTCACATCATAGATTTTAAATAAAATTTCTGGGGGAGGTTCCTCGCTCTCCTCTTGTGCTATCCCCATGTGACATGCATCCACCTCGTCCCATCACTTCACAATGAATACCCCCCCCCATTATTTCTTATCAACCTACTCACAATTGTTTACTACAGGCTTGCACTACAGTGGAAGTCCCTAACTCGGATAAAATACTCTCTATTTTTGTCTTTCCCAAGCAATTTGGAAAAGAAAAGTGGTGCAAAAGCACCAAGAAAAAATAAGCCCAAACTGGGTCGAGTGCAACCGGCGCAGACCTAGTACGGGACGCTCTCTGCCAAGTACAACTCCACGACTTCCGCTGCCAGTGCGCATATACCGTCGCTAAAGACTCATTCTTTTTATCATCCGCTTCGTGTCGAGATGTTTCTGCACGCTTATCAGTGTTTATCCAGATCGTTGTTTGATGATTCCTGATTCATAGTCCATCAGTGTATCCTTTGTATTCTCAGGAACAGTTTTCTTTATATTCTCTTCAATATTATATATCCATAATGTATTTTAATTGTTCTCTCTCGAGTCGCGCGCGAATTTCGTGTGCCATGCGGTTCGGACTTATTATTTTTCACAATTATTGTTAATGCTTAATTTGCAAAATTTTCTAATTGTGTAAGAGTTAGGTATCAGCGGGGTACCACTCCTACAGTTTTTCTTCTCTCTTTTGAGAGTAGTCATCCTGTTGTGTGGTTCTCGGTCGACCGTCTGGTGTCTTTGTTTCTGTCACCTTTCTCTCGTCTTTGGGGGTGTTCTTCTGTTTTCTGATTTCACCTTCTTTGCTCCTCTCACCTCTATCATGCCCAGGACAATTCCTTGTGGGCAATGTCTGCTGCCAAAGCATGTGGACGATTTACATTCTTCTTGTTCCTCCTGTAATGGGTGTTCGGCCGAGCGACCATGTGGTGTCTGTGGATCATGGTCATCCACTTTCTGGGCGTCAGTTAACCGTGTCGTTCGTTCTCGTGGCCATGCCTCCCGCTCCCGCGGGAAAGGAGAACGTGGTCGTTTGCGGGCTCCCGAGCCGACCTTGTCTGGTGAGAGTTATTCCTCCTCCATGGGGGATGTGCAGTCTTTTCCTGTAGTGGATACTGCGGGAGCCGTTGAGTGTTCTGGTGAAGAGGTGGTTCCGGGACTATGGTCCCCCTCCAGTCGACATCTGAGGCTGTCACTAGGGTTGTGACTCCTCCTTCGGAGCCGAGCAGGTGTGCTCTCTCCACTATTCCACCAGCCTCAACGACTCCCGACGTATCTACTACTACTGCTGGTCTGTCTGCTTCGTCGTCAGTTTCAGCCGGCCTCGGCTTTTCGCTGCAGGGAACTGCAGGAATGTCTGGTACTGTAGACGTGGGATATCGGCCTCAGCCTTCCCTGACTTCAACTCGGCGAAGTTGGAAGGGGCTGCCGGCCGAACCCATCTCTGTGGTCTCTACGTCGTCGAGCACCACAGTTGTGTCTTTGGATTTGGATGTTCTTAGTGAAGACACTATGAACTCCATGGCGTTTCCGTCCACTCATTCTGGCCACACGACCAGTTTTGGGGGACCAACGCCTTTTGTGCAGCCTGGACCTTCTGCCCCGCAGAGGTCCACAGTGACTTTCATGAGTTCTCGCTATATTGATCCTCGGGGTGCCTCGTACCCCTATACACGTCTGCCTTCAGATGTTTCGGCTGCCGCCCGTCGTCGTCCCACGTCGGGTGTTTTGGAGGATCGTGACCCTTTGCTGGTTAAGATGGTCAGAGGTGAATCAACTTTGCAGGTTCGCTCCCCTGTCGAACCGGCCAGTACGGGCAGTGAGCTCAGGGAGGCCCTCTCCTTACTCACTCAGGTTCTATCAAAGAGCCTTCCTGTTGCTTCCAGCGAGGCAACGAGTGGTTTCCAGGCGCCTCCTATGGCGCCGCCTCCCGGGATTGGAAAGAGGCCGGTTTCTGATTCCCCTGGTGTCCCGACACCATGGGAGGCGTCGGCTGGTTTGTCCACGATGGGCTATGTGTATTCCGACTCTGGGGAGGAGTCTGACATGCTTGATGTCGAGGGCCAGCAGTCTTCGGACTTGGGGGCAGCTCTTGACTTTGTGTTTGGGTTTCTGCCTGATCTCAAACCTACTAACCAGCCGAAGTGTCAGCCAGGCTGCGATCATCGGTCGCGCGCCTACAGCCTATGGAGCAACCTGCTTCTGGGCGCCTTCGACCGTGCCAGTCGGTACAGGTGGTTGAAGCTTTTTCAGCATTGGACTCCAAGCTGAATTCCAAGGCTCTGAAGACTTCGTTCTTCACCAGGGTTGACACCTTTTTGCCTCCTGTGCATTATCGTTCCTACGATTCTGCCAATCCGTCGGTCTGCCAGACTTTGACGGTTCTGGATCAGGACTCCACTTCCCTCGGGCTTTCCAAGCCCAAGTCTGCCGTCATTCCAATGACGACTCTGGAGTCCATGTTGGGCTTATCAAGAGAGATGCTTGGCATGCTTTCTCTCACAGATCACATCGTCTCAGCTTTAGCTGCTTATCTGCCTCCAGATAAGTTTGACGAGGTACAGGCTCCTTTGCGTGTGCTGTCCAAGGCGCTTTTGCATCTTACTCACACGCATGCCTGTAACATGGCTAATCTGGTATTAGTTCGAAGGGACGCTGTGCTGGACACAGGATGATCCCTTCCCGAGGAGCAGCGTGCTGCTCTTCGATCTGCTTCTCTGGCAGGTCCGCAACTTTTCCATGGTTCTGTGTCGACGGTCCGGTATGACGTCCTACATCATTCCAAAGATCAGCTGCTGTTTCGTCAGCTTGATCAGCCTTCTAGGGGAGGCAAGGGCCGTTCCAAGCCTAACAAGTACCCTTCTGCTTCCTCTGTGAGGCAAAAGGCTGGTCCTTCTGCCGCCGCCTCTACTTCTTACGCAAGGGGTAAGGGTAAAGGTCAGCAGAATCGAGGGAAGTCTCCGGATTCTTCATTTATTAGAGGAGGTGGTTTCTCCTCTCGCGGGCCTCGTCGGGTCTCGAAATGAAGGTCTTCACCTCGACTCTTCCCAGGTTGGAGGAAGGATAGCAGAGTTCGCAGACCATTGGGCCACCATCACATCTGATCTGTGGGTGTTAGATGTTGTTCGGTCCGGGCTGCGAATATCCTTCCGTCGGCACCCCACTCTGTCATGTCAAGGGTGCCTCTTCCAACCACAGTTCCTTCAGACGTTTTACATCGGGAACTTTTGTCCACGGAGATTGGCAATCTCCTGGCAAAGGGGGCGATCGAGGTCGTCAAGAACATTCAGTCAGTGGGTTTCTATTCCCGCCTGTTCTTGGTGCCAAAGAAGGTCGGCCAACTCCGACCGGTTATCGATCTGAGTATCCTGAACCAGTCTATCATTGCTCCCAAGTTCAGCATGGAGACTTTCAGGTCGGTCTGCCAATCAATTCACCAGGGAGATTTCGCTGCCAGCATCGACCTGCGAGACGCTTACTTCCACGTTCCGATGCATCGGGCATCACGGAAGTATCTCAGGTTCGCTTTTCTGGGGCGAGTTTACCAATTCAAGGCCATGCCTTTCGGCCTCAACCTGGCTCCTTGGGCCTTCACCAGACTGATGTCGCATGTGATAGCGTTCCATCGCACACAGTCCAGGGTGACTACTTCGGCATATCTGGACGATATCCTCCAGAGGCATTCCAATGCTGCCTTACTGGAGTCGGATGTCGCCACTCTGTTGAGCTTGCTCACGTCGCTAGGATTCAGAGTCAACGAGGAGAAGTCGGGCCTGGTCCCTTCTCAGTCGTTTTGTCATCTGGGGATGGCTTTCCAAACCCAATTCTTTTTGGTGGCAGTTCCCCAGGCCAAGGCTGTGATTCTCTCAGCTTTTGCTCTGACTCTGTCCCAGTCCACTTCCGCGACGGCTTGGAGTATTCTCCGGCTACGCGGTCTCTGCAGTTCTGTGACGGATCTCATTCCTCTAGGTCGGCTGCATGTCAGACCTCTCCAACACTTTCTGCTCAGTCGTTGGAGGCCGAATGTAGATTCTCAGGATCAGGTGCTTCCGTTTCCGGAATCTCTTTATCCTCACCTTCTTCCCTGGACAGATGTTCAGTGGATTACGCAGGGTGTTCCATTGGACTTACCCACGTCCGATCGCGTTCTGACGGCAGATGCCAGCGATCTCGGATGGGGTGCGACATTGGATCCTCTCGGTCTTTCCCTACACGGGATGTGGGACCAGGATCAAGCAGCTCTACACATCAACCAGAATGAGCTTCTTGCTCTTCTTCTGAGTTTCAGGCAGTGGATCCCTCAACTGTCAAATCGCCGGGTCCTTCTGCTGTTCGACAATTCGACAGTGGTTGCTTACATTCGGAACCAGGGCGGCACGCACTCGGTTCCGTTGTATGAATTAGCTCGGGATCTTCTACTGCTCGCTCAGGATGTTCACGTCGGAGTGGCTGTTCGTCACATTCCCGGTCATCTGAACATCCTAGCCGACTCCCTGTCCCAACAGGGCAGGGTTATTTCCACTGAGTGGATGCTCCACAGGGCAGTGTTAAAGTCGCTTTGCGATCTCTGGGGACGTCTCCACATCGTCCTCTTTGCGACTCGTTGGAACCATCAGGTGGACACTTTCGTGTCCCCGTGTCCAGATCCTCTGGCTTTTGCCATGGACGCTCTGTCACTCGATTGGAACGGTCTAGTCGGCCTTCGCCTTCCCGCCAGTTCCGATTCCACCTTGGGTTCTAGCCCAAATTCGAACCTGCAGTTGTCGAATCATTTTGATCGCTCCCCTGTCGCCTCAGCCGGTGTGGATCAATCAGCTCCTCTCGCTGATGGCGGCGGTTCCGGCCTGTCTCCCACTACGTTGTGACCTTCTTTGTCAAGGTCGCCCGAGGAGGTTTCACGTCGACCCGACTTCATTGTGCCTTCACGCATATCTTTTGTCAGGTCCTGTCTCCTCCGTAGAGGTTTTTCAAGATGAGCAGTGGAGTGCATTTCTTCTTCAAGGAGGCACTCCACTGGTTTAGCTTATGCAGCTACATGGAAGGTCTTCTGTCGATGGTGTGCTGATCACTCTGTTGATTATGCAAATCCTTCGATTTCACAGATTGCTGAGTTTCTGGTATATCTGTTTGATTCTCGTGGTCTCCAGCCTGTTACCATCAAGGGTTACAGGTCCATGCTTTCAGAGACTTTTTCTTATGTGGGGAAGCGTCGTATCGGCACTAATCCTTACCTCTCCAAGCTTGTTCGGCACTTTTCTTTGAAAAGGCCTCAGACTTTGCAGCTTACCCCATTATGGAATCTTTCGTGGGTGCTGCTTTGCTTGGGGGGGGGGGGGGGGGGGGGTGGCACCGTTCGAACCTTTATCCCAGGTGGATATGCATTTTCTTACATATAAGATGGCTTTTCTGATGGCGTTTGCTTCGGCCAGATGGGTTAGTGAGCTTCATGCCCTCTCGGTTGACCCGGCCTTTTTTAGGAGCTCTCCCAACAGTGTTACTTTTACCACTGATTGCTCTTTTTTGTCCAAGAATCAGTTACCAGATACTACTCCTCCTCCTATCTGTATCAGGGCTCTTCCTTCTGTTGAGGGTAATCGCTCTTTGCTCTGTCCGGTCCGTGCTATTCGCATTTATCTCGATCGGACACGTTTCATACGGAAAGGCAGGAAACGTTTTTTTCTGTCTCTTATTCCGGGTCGACAGAAGATCTCTCCTCAATCCATTTCTCGATGGATTTGTCTTGCTATTCGTACGGCTTATGGTCGTTTAGCAGCTGGCGATTATATTACCTATCGTATTTCTGCCCACGAGGTGCGGGCACTATCCACCTCTTGGGCTTATTCTAACTCCGTCAAGTTGTCGGATGTTATGCAGGCAGCCTACTGGAGAAATGCCTCTACTTTCTCCACCTTTTATCTGCGCCAGTTGCAGGAGCAGTCAGAGGACCTTTTTGCCCTGGGTCCTGTTTCTTCTGCTCAGGCTGTTGTCTGCCATAGCCACTAGGCTTCTTGAAGGTCAGTTTCAGCCTTGTGCTGTTACTGCTCTTTTTCTGTCTGTGTGTCACACAGGCCCATATGTCTCGTTTCATTGTCCTTTACCAATGATAGCGACATTATGGTTGATAAGCCTCGGGACCTCTTCCTTCTGCTTCACGGTTCCAGTGCACTGGGGTTATGTGTGGGTTGGTTATGCGATTCCCTCCAGCCTATTGTCTATTCAGCCTGTAGTAAACAATTGTGAGTAGGTTGATAAGAAATCTAAATTTTATAGTAAATTTCCTTTCTTGTTATACCTACCACAATTCTTTACATGGAGGCCCTCCCATCTTCTTTACGGGTAAAGAATCTTTCCTCCCTGCTGATCACATAACTCTAACGTTGACGGGTTCAAAAAGAATGACTCTTTAGCGACGGTATATGCGCACTGGCAACGGAAGTCGTGGAGTTGTACTTGGGAGACAGCGTCCCGTACTGGGTCTGCGCCGGTTGCACTCGACCCAGTCTCGGCTTATTTTTTCTTGGTGCTTTTGCACCACTTTTCTTTCCCAAATTGCTTGGGAAAGACAAAAATAGAGAGTATTTTATCCGAGTTAGGGACTTCCACTGTTGTGCAAGCCTGTAGTAAACAATTGTGGTAGGTATAATAAGAAAGGAAATTTACTATAAAATTTAGATTTCTTATCAACCTACCTCACTTGTTTACTACAGGCTTGCACTACAGTGGAAGAACCTAATTCAGATAAAATAATCTCTGTTTTAATCTTTCCCAAGATTTGGAAAAGAAAAGTGGTGTAAAAACACTACGAAAAAATAAGCCCAAACTGGGTCGAGCGCCATCGGCGCACACCCAGTATGGGATGCTTTTCCATAGTACAAATCCACGACTTCCGTAAAACAGTGTGCAATGCGGCAATTCGTCATTCTTTTTTTATCTGGGGCACGAGCAGGATGTGTCTCCGCCATATGCATTATGAAACAGTGATAATTCAACTCGTGGATAATAGTTTTCCTGTGACTGGAATTATGGATCTGAAGATCGTATAATAACAGGACTGTGTTTTATATATTCTTGTTAATATTTTCAACCATATTCTCATTGTATATTATTTACTATTTCGTTTTCGCGAATGTTTTGTTTTCGACATCACGCGATTCGACAATGAATTTTTTCGGTTGAATAAATTAATTTTGGAGTTAGGTGTCATTCTGGGACTGTCAGGACAGGATTTCTTCACTCTGTTGAGGGCTGAATTTCTGTTTTTTCGGTCCATGTCGACCATCTGGGTTCTGTCATGTACCCACCGTTTTTTTATCTGCCACCTTCTCTCGTAGTTGAGGGTGTTCTTCTACTTTCTGTTTCTGTTGAGTTCACCTTTTTCTTCTACTGCTCTCACCTCTGTTATTTCCAGTTCGGTTCCTTCAGGACAATTCCTTTTGTTCTCGCCTTGGTGCGTTCTCGTGGCCGTTTCTTCCGCACCCGTGGGTGGTGTGGAACGCTGTCGTTTCGGGAGCCTCCCGACTCGACCACGTCTGATGTGAGTTTACCCCCTCCATGGGGGATGTGCAGCTCCTCTCACCCCTGTGGGGGGGGACACTGTCGTTTCGGGGCCCCCCGACTCGACCACGTCTGGTGTGAGTTTGACCCCCTCCGTGGGGGATGTGCATCTCCTCCTGCTCCCACAGGGGATGTGGAACGCTATCGTTTCGGGGTCACCTGATTCGGCCACGTCTGGTGAGAATTGCTCCCCCTCCATGGGGGATGTGCAGCTCCTCCCGCACCAGTGGGGGGTGGGGAACGCTATCGTTTCGGGGCTTCCCGACTCGACCATGTCTGGTGAGAGTTATTCCCCTTCCGTGGGGAATGTGCAGTTTTTTACCGTGGTGGATACTGCGGGAGCTGTTGGATTTCTGGTGAAGAGATGCTTGGTTCCAGGACTATGCTCCCTCTCCAGTCGACATCTGAGGCTGTCACTAGGGTTGTGACTCCTCCTTTGGAGGCCGAGCTTGGTGGCTCTCCCCACTTTTCCGCTAGTTCCAACAGCTCCTGTTGTATCTGCTGCTACTGCTGTTCCGTCTACAACGTCATTGGGCACCATTTTTAGCCGGCCTCGGCTTATCCCTGCCAGGGTCTGCAGGGGTGTCTGCAGTGTGTTGTGGGGGTGTCGGCATCAGCCTTCCCTGACTTCAATTCGGCGAAGTTGGATGGGGTTGCCGACTGAACCCCCTACTGTGTCCTCTCAGCCATTGAGCACAGTAGTTTTATACCTGCAGTGGTCTGCTGCGGTGTCTGGTTGTGTAGATGTGGGCGTATCGGCCTCAGCCTTCCCTGACTTCAATTCGGCAAAGTTGGAAGTGGCTGCCGGCCGGACCCTCTACTGTGGTCTCTGCGCCGTCGTGCACCACAGTTGTCATTGGATTCGGATGTTCTTAGTGGGTCACTATGAACTCTGTGGCGTTTACGTCCTCTCATTCTGGCCCACGACCAGTTTTGGGGGACCAACGTCTTTTGTGCAGCCTGGACCTTCTGCCCTGCAGAGGTCCGCGGTGACTCTCCTGAGTTCCCGCTATGTTGATCCTCGGGGTGTGTCACACCCCTATACATGTTTGCCTTCAGACGTATCGGCTGCCGCCCGTCGTCCCACGTCGGGTGTTTTGGAGGATCGTGACCCTTCGTTGGTAAAGAGGGTCAGAGGTGAAGCCACTTTGTCGGTTCGTTCCCCTGTCGAACCGGCCAGTACGGGCAGTGAGCTTAGGGAGGCCCTTTCCTTACTCACTCAGGTTCTGTCAAAGAGCCTTCCTGTTGCTTCCAGCGAGGCAGCGAGTGGTTTCCAGGCGTCCCCTATGGCGCCGCCTCCTGGGATTGGAAACAGGCCACTTTCTGATCCCTCTGGTGTTCCGACACCATGGGAGGCGTCGGCTGGTTTGCCGACGATGGGCTATGTGTCTTCCGACTCAGGGGAAGAGTCAGACATGCTTGATGTCAAGAGTCAGCAGTCTTCAGACTTGGGGATCTTCCGGATCTCAAACCATCTAACCAGTCGACAGTGTCAGCCAGGCCGCGATCATCGGTCGCGTGCCAACAGCCTATGGAGCAACCCGCTTCTGGGCGCCTTCGACCGTGCCAGTCGGTACAGTTGGTTGAAGCATTTTCAGCCTTGGAAGCTAACTTCCAAGGCTATGAAGGCTCCGTTCTTCAACAGGGTTGACACCTTTTTGCCTCCGGCGTGTTATCGTTCCTACGATTCTGCCAATCCGTCGGTCTACCAGACTTTGACGGTTTTGGATCAGGACTCCAATTCCCTCAGGCTTTCCAAGTCCAAGTCTGCCGTCATTCCGATGACGACTCTGGAGTCCACGTTGGGCTTATCGAGAGAGATGCTTGGTATTCTTTCTATCTCCGATCACGTCGTCTCAGCTTTAGCTGCTTATCTGCCCCCAGATAAGTTTGTCGAGGTACAGGCTCCTTTGCGTGTGCTGTCCAAGGCGCTCATGCATCTTACTCACACGCTTGCCTGTAACACGGCTAATCTGGAATTAGTTCGAAGGGACTCTGTGCTGGACACAGGATGATCCCTTCCTGAGGAGCAGTGCGCTACTCTTCGATCTGCTTCTTTGGCAGGTCCGCAACTTTTCCATGGTTCTGTGTTGACGGTCCGGGATGACGTCCTACGTCATTCCAACGATCAGCTGCTGTTTTCTTCAGCTTGATCAGCCTTCTAGGGTAGGCACAGGCCTAACAAGTACCCTCTGGTTCCTCTGCGAAGCAAAGGGGCTGATTCTTCTGCCTCCGCTTCTACTTCTTACTCAAGGGGTAAGGGTAAGCGTTGGTAGTCTTGAGGGAAGTCCCAGGATTCTTCATTCAGTAGAGGAGGTGTTTTCTCCTCTCGGGAGCCTCGTCGGGGTTTGAAATGAAGGTCCTCACCTCGACCCGTCCCGGGTTGGAGGAAGGATGGCAGAGTTCGCAGACCATTGGGCCACCATCACATCCGATCCTTGGGTGTTAGATGTTGTTTGGTCCGGGCTGCGAATATCCTTCCGAAGGCACCCCACTCTGTCCAGGGTGCCTCTTCCAACTGCAGTTCCTTCAGACATTTTACGTCGGGAACTTTTGTCCACGGAGATAGACAATCTCCCGACAAAGGGGGCGATTGAGGTCATCAAGAACATTAGGTCAGTGGGTTTCTATTCCCGCCTGTTCTTGGTGCCGAAGAAGGACAGCCGACTCTGACGGTTATCAATCTGGGTTTCCTGAACCAGTCTATCATTGCTCCCAAGTTCAGCATGGAGACTTTCAGGTCGGTCCTCCGTTCAATTCACCAGGGAGTTTTCGTTTCCAGCTTCGACCTGCAAGACGCTTCCTTTCACGTTCCGATTCATTGGGCGTTATGGAAGTATCTCAGGTTCATTTTTCTGGGGCGAGTTTACCAGTTCAAGGCCATGCCTTTCGGCCTCAACCTGGTTCCTTGGGCCTTCACCACACTGATGTCACATGTGATAGCTTTCCATCGCACACAGTCCAGGGTGACTACTTCGGCATATCTGGACGATATCCTCCAGGGGCTTTCCAATGCTGCCTTACTGGAGTCGGATGTCTCCACTCTGTTGAGCTTGCTCACTTCGCTAGGTTTCAGAGTCAACGAGGAGAAGTCGGACCTGGTCCCTTCTCAGTCGTTTTATCATCTGGGGATGGCTTTCCGCACGCAATTCTTTTTGGTGGCAGTTCCCCAAGCCAAGGCTGTGATTCTCTCAGCTTTTGCTCTGACTCTGTCCCAGTCCACTTCCGCGACGGCTCAGAGTATTCTCCGGCTACGCGGTCTCTGCTGTTCGGTGACGGATCTCATTCCTCTAGGTCGGCTGCGTGTCAGACCTCTCCAACACTTTCTGCTCAGTTGTTGGAGGCCGAATGTCGATTTTCTGGATCTGGTGCTTCAGTTTCCAGAATATCTTTATCCTCACCTTCTCCTCTGGGCAGATGTCCAGTGGCTTTCGCAGGGTGTTCCGTTGGACTTACCCACGTCCGATCACGTTCTGATGGCAGATGCCTGCGATCTTGGATGGGGTGCGATGTTGGATCCTCTAGATCTTTCCATTCACGGGATGTGGGACCAGGACCATGCAGCTCTACATATCACCCAGAAGGAGCTTCTTGCTCTTCTTCTGAGTTTCAGGCAGTGGATCCCTCACCTGTCGAATCGCCAGGTCCTTCTGTTGTCCGACCATTCGACGGTGGTTGCTTACATTCGGAACCAGGGCGGCACGCACTGTTCCAATGTATGAATTGGCTCGGATCTTCTACTGCTCGCTCACGATGTCCACGCCGGGGTGGCTGTTCGTCACATTCCCGGTCGTCTGAACGTCCTAGCCGACTCCCTGTCCTGTCGGGACAGGGTCATTTCCACCAGGTGGATGCTCCACATGGCAGGTTCCATCACTCTTTTGCGACTCGTTGGAACCATCTGGTGGACACTTGTCCCCGTGTCCAGATGCTCTGGCTTTCGCCGTGGACGCTCTGGCCCTCCTTTGGGATGGTCTTGTCGGCTAAACCTTCCTACCGGTTCTGATTCCGCCTCAGGTTCTCGCCCAGATATGAATCTGCAGTCGTCAAATCCTTTCGATCACACCCGTCGCCTCGGTGGGTGTGAATCAATCTGCTCTGCTCTGTTAGCGGCGTTTCCGGCATGTCTCTCTCTACCTCGCGACTTTCTTTGCCAAAGTCGCCCGAGGAGGTTTTACGTTGACCCGACTTCATTGTGCCTTCACACATGTCTTTTATCGGGTCCTGTCTCCTCTGTAGTGGTTTTTCGAGACATGCAGTGGAGTTGCTTTTCTTCTTCAAGGAGGCACTCACTCCACTGGTTTAGCCTCTGTGGCTAAGTGGAAGGTTCTTCTGTCGATGGTGTGCGATCACTCTGTTGCTTTTGTCACTCCTTCGATCACACCACTTGCTGAGTTTCTGGTATATGTTTGTTTCTGGGGGTCTCCAGCAATGGGTACATGTCCATGCTTCGGAGACATTTTTTCATATGTGATACCGCATTGTTTCGGCACTCATCCTTGTCTCTCCAAGCTTGTTCAGCTCATTTCCTTGAAAAGGCCTTGGACTTTGCAGTTTCCTCCAAGATAGTCACTTTCTTGGGTGCTGCTCTGCTTGGGGGTGGGGGCGTTCACTCCTTTATCCGGGATGAATATGCGTTCTCTCACATGCCAGATCTCTCCTGCATCCATTTCTTGATGGATTTGTCTTGCTATTCGTGCAGCTTCCTCTCGTCTAGCTACTGGTGATTGTTTTACCAATTGTTTTTTCTGCCACGAGGTGCATGCATTGTCTTCCTCTTTTAATAACTCTTTCATGTTGTCGTATGACGGATGTTATATTCTGGCAGCCTTCTGGAGAAATGCTACATTCTCCTTTTATCTGCGACAGTTGCAGGAGCCGACAGAGAACCTTGGGGCCCTCTTTCTTCGACTCAGGCTGTTGTCTATCCCAGCCTTTCAGCTTTTTTCAGGGTCATTTCCAGCTTTGTACTGTTACTGCCCTTTCTCTATGTGCGTCGCACTTCACCATACGCCTCATCTTTCATTGTCTTTTTTAATGTTTGTGATGCTATGGTTTGATAGGCCTCCTCTGTCCACGGTCCCAGTGCTATTGAGTTATGTGTGGCTTGGTTATGTGATTCCCTCCAGCCTTTTGTCTATTCAGCCTGTAGTAAACAATTGAGGTAGGTTGATAAGAAATATAAATTTTATAGTAAATTTCCTTTCTTATTATACTTACCGAAATTGTTTACATGGAGGCCCTCCCGTCTTCTTATTCGGGTAAGAATCCTTCCTCCCCGCTGATCACATAACTCCTGTGTTGTTCGGAATAAAAAGAATGGCGAATTGATGCATTGCGCGCTGTTTTACGGAAGTCATGGATTTGTACTATGGAAGAGCATCCCATACTGGGTGTGCGCCGATGGCGCTCGACCCATTTTTGGCTTATTTTTTCGTGGTGTTTTTACACCACTTTTCTTTCCCAAATCTTGGGAAAGATTAAAATAGAGAGTATTTTATCCGAGTTAGGTTCTTCCACTGTAGTGCAAGCCTGTAGTAAACAATTTCGGTAGGTATAATAAGAAAGGAAATTTACTATAAAATTTATATTTTCTCGCCATGTCCCCAGTTTCACTATTCTGGTATTTTTGTTTTCTTTGTAGAAAATTTGTGAAATCTTTGCCTGATAAAGGTAGGAAGGTTCGAGAATATGCCAACAACTTAGAAAAGGTGATAAAACAAAAACAAGATTTGCAGTACCGAACAAAAGCCTTGAGTGAAACAAAACTCTTCAATACACCTTCTACAAAAAAGTCTATGTCAAAATTCAAACAAGAACGTTCCAACTTGTCTATCAAGCTTAACTCAGAGATTGTTGAACCAGAGGTGGCAGTGTCAGTTGCCTGTAGTGCTGAGAAGTCGGTTGTGAATATAGAAAAAGATACTGTTCATTTAGGAAGTTCAGAAATGGTTGGTATTCTTACTTCTGATATCACTGGTATGGGAGAGAATGAATTGGAAGATTATTTCCAAAGACTGAATGTATCGGATACAGATGAAGCAGCAACTGTTAGAGATGTTCCCCATCCTTATATCAATAATTATGAAGCAGTGATAAATCGTGGTGAAGAACAGGAAAGAAATAGAAGGCAACCTTTCAAAGTAAACAGGTGTGTATTTATTTATTTATTGAGGTTGAACAACACTTTAGACAATCAGGGTCACCTTGTAGGACTTCCATGACCCTGTTTTGGGGCCCATGAAACACACCCATTCCCCAAACCAATTTTCCCCAGTTTGTGAGTGCAGATGTATATTAGTATGCATTTGAATTAGAATGTGAGTAAATATTTCTATATAAATCACACACACTCTGACTGTTAATGCCAAACAAAACTAATTATTTCCTTTCTAAACATTTGGCTCCTATGAGGTAGGACTCCCCTTTCCAAACCTCCTGGGGGTGCAGTGGCTCAGTAGGCAGAGGCGCAACAAGCCGAGAGGTCTTCAGTTTCGAATCCCTCCTGTGGCAAGTGTGTTGTGTCCTTGGGCAAGACACTTCACCTCCCCTCCCTCCCCCCCCCCCTATTGCCCACATGGGTGCACTGTGGCATTGTGTACTAAGACGTACTGCATGTCGATTGTGTACTTGTCTACAACCAATGCTAATCCTGGTCGTGTGGAGTTAGTATGTTGGGGGAGCTGACAGTTGCTCACAGTTGCTTGGTGGATCTCTCTGGGTACTCCGCTCCTTCCACCCGTAAAACCGTTGTGATAATGATTAGCCATAGTGCAGAAATATGTGACCTTAAACACAATAAATAAATAAATAAATTCCAAACCTCCCAAACATGAGACTCATTGTGAAGCGTTGTAGCAGGCGATTCTGTTATGTTTGCCACTATGTGAAGTGTATTCTAATAGAATGTTCTCTCCTGATGTGCAACATACTCTTCAATGTGGAGGTATGATTGTGCTCTGTGATCCGTAGACCTTGAAGTTTGATTTAGATTCATACTAACTTGGCAGCTCAGGTCATTTCTTATATATTTAAGAATTTTTAGCTCACCTGAGTGAAGCTCAAGGAGAGCTTTGCTAATCACTTTCCGTCCGTCGTCCGTCACCTGTCCATCTGGCGTCTGGCATTAACTTTACATTATCGACTTCTAACAAACTACTGAACCAAATTCAACAAAAGTAAGTATGAAAAATACACAAATTACTATGAATTTATAATATTCAGAATATAATCTTAAATCCTTGTTTAAACAACTTTCTGAGGTGAGTGATTAACCCCCCTCCACTTTGGTCAGAATACAGAAATACAGAAATTCCAAGCTGCAAATGTTTCTCATTGTGAGATGTAGAATTTAAACAATTCAGTCTTGTTTGACAGAGCTGAATGAGTTCTGTCAAACAAGGTTATTACTACTTTAGCAGGCGTTCTCTCGTACATTAACATAGTTTAACAGGGCATTACAAAAACGTAAAAAAGTCATTTGACATGTCAGGCCATTAATGAGTGAAAACTCTCATTAACAGCCCGACACATCATAAGATTTTTGTTCCTTGCTGTCTTTCACTGGGAAATGGAAATGGCTTCATCTTGTAAACAATATGATTTTATTAAAATTATTAAATATGTAAAATGTCCAGTAAAGTTAGCCCCATAAGAACAAGCAGCTGTATATATGTTAGTAAGTCTGTATACATTTTAATCCTTTATTCCTAAGTTAAAAGCGGTAAACAATACTACAGTTAAAACTAGAAGTCCTGTCACAAATAGTGCGCTTATCTAGGCTTAATTGCGCATTGGAATTGTGCGCAATTGCCATATCGAATGGCATCCAAAGCACGGCAGGTTCTCTTGGTTACTCATAGCAAACACATGCAATGTTTCTGCCAATGGACCTCCGGGTTACCCGGAGGTCCATTGGCTGAAACATTGCTTGTGCACAGGCCATATGTACAGAATTTGATATCTTTACTTGGGTCATAACACGTACATTAACGCGCATATCGACGTGCTATTTGTGTGCATTTCATGACAGGACTTCTAGTTTTAACTGTAAATATCAGGTCTGTTTTTAAGTTTTCTAACTTTGTTGCAATTGAAAGTGTACCAGTGTCGATCATGTGATAATTATGTGACACTAGTTTTGTTTGACAACAGACGATATTATCATCTCGTCCCTGGAGTTCAAATGAGTTCCATGTGCCAGTAGCACATATAACACATTGGAATTCAGGGGACGATCTGTCGATATTGAAAACTTAAATGTCATGTAAGATACAGGGTCAAAATTTTCTCAGACTCCCAGTGGTAATAATAGTAATAACATGACTTTGTCAAGCCTTGTGGTTTATTAACGGCCCAACAGGCGTGAATAACAGCCCTTAAGCTTATTAACAGCCCTCAACTTCATCTCGGGCCTTTTATAAGCTGTTGGGCTGTTATTCACACCTATTGGGGCATTAATAGACCACAGTGCCCTCCAAAGTCATGTTAGGCCTAAAAAAATAAAAAATCTGTTTCTCAGGCCCTCCCGGATGGTCATTTTGGATGCTGCATACTCTCTTTTTATAACCAATGTAATCTTTAAAAAAAAAATAAAATAATTTATGTCTGATATTTTACCCAAGTTAAAAAAAATTGATAAATTTGTCCCTTGAGTGCAAGAAGGCTTTGCAATGCCTTAGCATTGCAAAGCCTTCTTGCTCTCAAGGGATGAAATACACCACCACCCATGCTATTCCATAGATTATGAGGCCAAAAACATAAACCAAGAACATGAACTTTTGATGGCAAAGAAATAATTACAGAAATAAAAAATAAAATAAAAAAACGCTCGCCCTCATGCAATTTTACAAATAATGGCCTGAGAAACAGAAGATCTAGTTTGTGTGGCCTTATTGTTATATTGAATCCATGAAATTTTTATTTGCATTTTGGAAAAAATTTACAGTTTGACACATTGATATTTTGACATTATTGTGTACAGTAGTACTGAAACGATTAGCTATTTTCGAAAGTCGACTAGTTGCCCGTAGTAATCGACTTAAAGTCGACTAGTCAGCCTGTTTTGCTACAAAAATACAAGATTACTTACCAAGTTTTAAAAAAATACATAGTGTTTCAGTGAAACGCTACAACTTATTTCGACATGTACTGTAATTTGCAAATTGGCAAGTGATCTGATTTGAAGTTTTGTTGACATATCATTCCCCACCCACCTCCGATCTGCACCCATGATTGAATGTATGATAAATGCCAGGTATATTTCTTAGTTGTGGAGAATATTTATGAGATCAAAAACTTTTAAAACAAATACAGAAGGGGATATATTGATATTCATTTCTTAGAAAATTTCTCCTACTATTTTGAAATGTTTCATTCACATTCACATGGGGCAGTTCAAGAGTTAAGTTTAGGCTGTATGTCATTTCTTGCGAAGCTTCACAGACCATGTGGTTCACCTCTGTCTTTCTTCAGAAAAAGAATCCACATTGTGCATTTTGAGTTTTTTGTCGTTTCGGTGGTTTCAATTAAAAATAACTTTTAAAATACTTCACGTATGTGATTAAAACGTAGGCACCATATGTAGATATGTCATAAATACATATCTGTGAAATACGGTGCCAAAACGCATTCTAGTTTTGATATACTAATTCTTCAAATAAAAAAAGATTATAAATTTCACCGATTGACAGAGGATGTAGCATGTGACTGAAGACTTCGGATCAGATGATGAGGATATAAATCATTTGACGCCAGAATAAAATACACTATTTAATTAGCTGATTTCCTGTATTATTTTCACTCACATTGCCATATTAGGAAAGGGTTATGTTAAATAGGCTTGTTTAGGTGATACATATTCTTGAAGATAGGTCAGAGATAAGTGTTTTTTTTATTACTTGATAGTAAGTTCTCATAGCTGTAACAAGCTGAATAAATTTTTGGTGATACATTGCTAACTGAATGAATTTGACAATATTTAACGTTATTTGCACAATGCGATTCCAAATTATGAATTGCATCGCTAAATAGGCAATTTGAATCACAAAATGCTATGCGAACCCGGTTATTTTAAAGCCTGACCAATACGGGCATATAATGTAACAAATTGGATTAAACATGAGCGTGAAAGTGAAAGTAAACCTTTAAACAAATACAGAAGCAAGTGCTGGAATTGTAAATTTTGTGAGTTGGGTTAAAATGAACAATATATTTTGCCTCAGTTTTCCGAAAAATAGGGTTTTGCCGACTTTACTGTCAGTTGTGGCCAATCAGAGTATAGTATGTCTGGCGCTTATACCTAGCAATGATCTCCGTAATGAAGTTGCCGACCAGTCGACTGGCGAATTTCAGCGTTGACTTTTTTAGTAATTGAGTCGAGGTCCACTAGTCGAACAATCGTTTTAGTATTAGTGTACAGAGTTATGATGATCCTGTTATGATAAGGCCCCACTGAGGAGATCTTTGTTTCTCAGGACGTTTTTTGAAAAACTGCATGTTTAGTTCAAACAATATTTATTTCCAATTCTCAAATATATACAATTATATCGGTTATAGTAAGTGTGGATCCAACAGTAAGTTGTAAGCGTATACAAGGTTGTTTCCACAAATTGCATGTGGGTGGGCACACAATTCTTTTAAGGTAATCATTTTAAGGTTTCTACTGAATTTCATATTGGTCTGTGATTAGCAAAATATATAAATGCAAGTATGCCCTTCTCTCTCTCCATCTTCCTTGGCAATGTAAGGCCCCACAAAGTAGATCCTCTATTTCTCAGGCCTTTTTTGTGAAATTGCATGTGGGCAGGTGTTTTTTTATTTTATTTTTGTAATAATTTCATTGCCATTAAAAGTTCATATTCTTGGTTTGTTTAAGGTCTCATAATCTACAGAATAGCTTGGGTGGTGGTGTATTTCGTCCCTTGAGTGCAACAAGGCTTTGCAATGCTAACGCATTGCAAAGCCTTGTTGCACTGAAGGAACAAATGTTTCCATTTTATGAATTTGGGTAAAACATCAGACATAAACCATTTAATTTTTAGCTCATCTTGACAAAGTCAAGCTGAGCTAATCTCATCGCTCTCCGTCCGTCTTTCGTCCGTCGTCTTTCATCCGTCGTCCGTCAACACCATGTTTTGGTCTTCTCCTCCAAAGCCACTGGGTCAATTCAAGTGAAAGTTTGTGTGAGTGATGGTCCCAAAGGGGCATTTCATTTTTGTTCAACTCAGCATGCCCAGCCCCATAGGGAGGGAGTGGGGGAAAATGCTCCAAAATATTTTTAAAATCTTCTTCTCAAGAACCAGTGTGTACAATGACTTGATATTTGTTATGGAGCTTCCATATGAGGTGTAGAATCAAGTTTGTTCAAACGAAGTTCGTGATGTAATATTTGGCTTTGTAATAGGAGGGGTAAGATTTTTGGCCCCGCCCAAAATTTCTATTTTCTGAACCGATGGTCCGGTATGAACCAAATTTGGTTTGTGGTAGTATTGGGTCATAAGTACTTGACCCATGCAAAAAAAAAAATTCCCGCATCCCCATGGGAACCCTGGGAGCTAAAAATAGAAATATTTTCAAACGCCCATATTTCCCAAACCCCACGGAACAGAGAGCTTTTATTTGGTATGAAGTATCCATATGACCAGTAGAATTGAATGGCAAAAAAAAATTGCCATCGGTTATGTTAGGGTGTTCTGTAATGGGCATCGAAAAAATGCTGAGTCAGCATATTTGCAAAAATTAAAAAAAATCTTTTCTCCAGAACCAATCATCAGAATCTTTTGATATTTGGTATACAGCATTCATAGGGGGGTCAGATAAAAGTTTGCTGAAATAAAGCTCATTGGTTCATATTTGGGCTCTCTACAGGAGCCCGAAGTTTTAACATAGGGTAATATGGGGAATATTCTTTAAAAATCTTCTTCTTCAGAACCACCAGTCAGAATCTTTTAATATTTGGTATACATCACTGTTATGAGTGTCAGATTCTAGATTGTTCAAACCAAGTCCCTAGGTTAATATTTGGGCTTCCTACGGAAGCCCAAATTTTATCTTTGTTCAATATGGAGAGTAATTTAAAAAAATCTTCTTCTTCAGATCCATCAGTCAGAATGCTTTGATATTTGGTATGCAACATCTCTATGGGGGTCAGATTCCAGGTTGTTCAATTCGAGTGCCTAGGTTAATATTTGGGCTCCATATGGGAACATGAAATTTAACTTAGTACAATATGAGGGAATTTCTTCCAAAATCTTCTTCTTCAGATTCACTTGTCAGAGTGCTTTCACATTTGGTATACAACATCTCTAGGGGGGTCAGATTCAAGTTTGTTCAAATCGGATCCATATGTTAATATTTGGGCTCGCTATGGTAGCCCAAATTTGAACTTAATGCAATTCACTATGGTAGCCCAAATTTTTACTTATTGCAATATGAGGAAATTTCTTTAAAAATCTTCTTCTTCAGATCCACCAGTCGGAATGCTTTTATATTTGGTATACAACATCTCTAGGGGGGTCAGATTCCAGGTTGTTCAATTCGAGTGCCTAGGTTAATATTTGGGCTCCATATGGGAACATGAAATTTAACTTAGTAATATATGAGGGAATTTTTTCCAAAATCTTCTTCTTCAGATTCACTTGTCAGAATGCTTTCACATTTGGTATACAACATCTCTAGGTGGGTCAGATTCAAGTTTGTTCAAATCGGATCCATATGTTAATATTTGGGCCCACTGTGGTAGCCCAAATTTGAACTTAGTGCAATTCGAAGAAATTTCTTTACAATTTCTCATCTTCAGATCCAACAGACAGAATGCTTTCATATTCGGTAGACAACATCTCTAGGGAAGTCAGATTTAACTGTGTTCAAACCAAGAGCCTGGGTTAATATTTGGGCTCTCTATGGGAGCCAGAATTAGCCATTTTGCTGAAGAATTAAAAATTTTGTATTCAGTACCCTCTAGAGGTACTAAGATTAATCCACATAGGTTGTATCAAGGGGCTTCATAGGGGAGCTCCACATTTTACTTATGATCAACTGAAGAAAAGGCATGATGCCCAGATTATTTTTGTCACTCCTGAGGGACTCAAGGATTGACAGTGTAGCCTATGGAGATGGCTTGCTTAATGTAGACTCATTCTTGGACTCTGTTTAAATTGTGTTCTGTACAAGATGAGTGCTTCAGGCCCCGTGGGGCCTCTTGTCATTTTTTAAAGTTTGTGTTGGTTATAAAAAGAGAGCATGCAGCAGCCAAAAGGATCGCATCTAATCCCTTTTCTGAATAGCATATACCAGTAGTTATACATGGATAAATCATTTTTTTTTTTTTTATTATTTCAGAACATTGAAAGTGGAAAACGTTAAAGAGTTACCAGAGAAATTTAAACACAATAATCACGATGAAGACTTAACTGCAACACACGAAAACGAATCAACAAAACACATGTCCGTTCTCGATAATGAGGATATTTTTCCGACATATAAATATGATAAAACCAAACAGATTTCAATAAATGAATCTATACGGTTACAACAAAAACAGAAAGAAAAGCAAGAGGTACATGTAGTGTTTTATATATATATAGAGGATATTCACGAAAATTTGATGAATACCGAAAATATCTCGTGAGTGGCTACAAAGAAATATGAGGATCTTCACGAGCGACGCAGTCGCGAGTGAAGATCCTCATATTTCTTGTAGCCACGAACGAGATATTTTCGGTATTCATCAAATTTTCGTGAATTTTCTTTTTATTTAATGCTCTACGACTACAAACTCTCCAATTTGTGGCCTTTATTTGCCATTAAGGCGCAAAATTTATGTGCCGAACCGGCGTCCATACAAAAATTACAACAACCAAACTCCAACCATTGGAATGTGTGAATATCCGCACAAAAAGTAGTCCCGTCTTATTTCTCCCCTAACTTTACGATTTACCAAGGCTGGCGAATTGAAATAATCGCAATGTGTTTCGAAGAAATAGAACAATAACAAAAAACACCACTTTCTTATTTTCAATAACAAGACACGTCATTTTATTTTTTTTGAACTCAATGTACTGAAGACGTGTGAAGTTGAACTGAAGAAATTTGAAAGTGATTTCGGCTTTTCGCTGGAAGGTGAATGAGAAAGTCAAACTTTGAAACCACTGATTTGATGAATTGATTTAGTCACTGTCACTATCAATTATTCAAATTTGTTTGTATTTGGGACTCTGGAATTCATTACTGATGTGCTGACTCTGTGATGATTGCATGTAAATGTTTATCGGCCCATTAAACGTGCTGCCACTGAACATCGAAGACAGTGGAAATGAACCTACGATGAAATATCGATTTCTAAATATCATTTTGATATTTCGTTTTGCCGACCGACAGGGGAATATGACTTAATTTTTCAGCGTGAATTGATGCCTGAGCATTAAATAAATATTGTTATTTATTTATTGGTGTTTAAGGTCACATATTTTAACACCATATGGCTAATCATGACCACAGTGTTTTATATTGATATAAAAAGTTGTTTTTAGGAATGCAAATTTGCCAAAGAAAACCCTGGGAAAAAACCTCCTTAGGAAAAAAGCCCCTTCGTAAAAAACCCCTTGGAAGAAACCCCCTCGAGAAAAGAAAAACCTTGGAAAAAAACCCCTTCATATTGACAACAGAAAAACGTTTTCTTTAGTGACTTTATTTTTGTATGACAACATGTTCATTAGTGAAAAATACATTAACATAATATTATCTGTATGTTCTATAGCACAAAAATATCTGTATGTTCTATAGTAAAAAAAAGTATGCAAATATGAATATCTTTGGAATTAGCTGCTGCTTCAGCCGGTTCCAATGGTATCCGTATTTGCATACTTTCAAAAAAAGCTGCATTCAGTGCTGTAGGGCATCTTGCCTTACAAATTAAATGTTAGACATATTTAATGTATTTAGTGCTGTATTTAATGTTGTGGGGTCTATATAAAGTAATTAACGATTGAAAGTATGCAAATATGAAAATCATTGGAATTAGCTGCTTCAGCCAGTTCCAATGGTATCCATATTTGCATACTTTCAAAAAAAAAGCTGCATTGGGTAAAGGGTTATTTAACGTATTCAGTGCTGTAGGGCATCTTGCCTTACAAATTAAATGTTAGACATATTTAATGTATTAGTGCTGTATATGAAGTGATTAACAGGTGAAAATATGCAAATTTGAATATCATTGGAATGTATTTTTTACTATAAAACATACAGATATTTTGTACTATAGAACATAGAACTCTGATAAAGTGTGTCCCCAAATTAGGAGATGGTTACCAACAGTTTGTTGTAACATTCTAAAATGAAGATATTTGTTAAGAAATACTTTTGCTGCATGCATTATATTCTATTTGTATGTAAATTGACTAATCCTGTAGCTTGTCATATTTTGGGAACTTTTTTTACTTGAATCCAGTGTCCCCAAATTACACCAATCTAAAGCCCTGGAAAAATAATGTTTACAACGTGTCCCCCTTCTTCTCTGCACCCCCCCCCCCCCCCCCCCCCCCCCAAAAAAAAAAAAAAAATGCTCTTCTTTACAATGCTCCTGTGTGGAGCCATAAAAGCTTGATGGGGCTTGACGCCATCTATTTCCAAAACTAATAGGCTGCAATATACGTTAACCCTTTACCTAACATAATGGCCCAAACCGGTTATCGCTATTCACAAAAATCACCAATTAATTTTAATTATTTTTTGTCTCAAAAACATAGGTTATGACCCCTCTTTGGAATGAGCTCATCAAGCTGATTCCAAAGAGGGGTCATAAGTTACTCATAACCTATGTTTTTGAGACAAAAAGTAAAAAAAAACTAGTTATTTAAGAACAGGAGTTTACTCTACCACCCATATGCAATTAACAGATCAAATTTGTACTGAAGGTATGGTAAATGGTTTTGTGTTTGAAAATGATATTTAATTAACAGAGATATACAATTAAGAGATATCCAATTAAGTGGGCTCCACTGTATAACCGCCATGGACTGGTCACTATTTACCGGTGGACAGTATTTCCACTGATGCAATGATATTAGATTTCAAACACAAATTACAACGGTAATCATCAAAAATTTAATTAAAATTTTGTTGATGATGATATTTATTACCTGGTAAATGCATGCGTGGACATAACTGTCCACACATGGATTACAACCCGTCCACGGTGTCTGTATAGTGTCCATGTTGTGGTCTCGATTACCCATTGTACATCACTGTCCACACATGGATTACAACCTGTCCACAGTGTCTGTATAGTATCCATGTTGTGGTCTCGATTAACCATTGTACATCACTGTCCTAACATGGATTACAACCTGTCCACGGTGTCTGTATAGTATCCATGTTGTGGTCTCAATTATCCATTGTACATCACTGTCCACACATGGATTACAACCCGTCCACGGTGTCTGTATAGTATCCATGTTGTGGTCTTGATTACCCATTGTACATCACTGTCCACCCATGGATTACAACCTGTCCACAGTATCTGTATAGTATCCATGTTGTGGTCTCGATTACCCATTGTACATCACTGTCCTAACATGGATTACAACCTGTCCACGGTGTCTGTATAGTATCCATGTTGTGGTCACGATTATCCATTGTACATCACTGTCCACACATGGATTACAACCCATCCACGGTGTCTGTATAGTATCCATGTTGTGGTCTTGATTACCCATTGTACATCACTGTCCACACATGGATTACAACCTGTCCACAGTGTCTGTATACTATCCATGTTGTGGTCTCAATTATCCATTGTACATCACTGTCCACACATGGATTACAACCCGTCCACGGTGTCTGTATAGTATCCATGTTGTGGTCTTGATTACCCATTGTACATCACAGTCCACACATGGATTACAACCTGTCCACGGTGTCTGTATAGTATCCATGTTATGGTTTCGATTACCCATTTTACATCCCTGTCTACACATGGATTACAACCCGTCCACGGTGTCTGTATAGTATCCATGTTGTGGTCTCGATCACCCATTGTACATCACTGTCCACACATGGATTACAATCTGTCCACGGTGTATGTATAGTATCCATGTTGTGGTCTCGATTATCCATTGTACATCACTGTCCACACATGGATTACAACCCGTCCACGGTGTCTGTATAGTATCCATGTTGTGGTCTCGATTACCCATTGTACATCACTGTCCACACATGGATTACAACCTGTCCACGGTGTCTGTATAGTATCCATGTAAGGGACCATGTTGTGGACTTGATTACCCATTGTACATCACTGTCCACACATGGATTACAACCTGTCCATGGTGTCTGTATAGTATCCATGTTGTGGTCTCGATTACCCATTGTACATCACTGTCCACACATGGATTACAACCTGTCCACGGTGTCTGTATAGTATCCATGTTGTGGTCTCGATTATCCATTGTACATCACTGTCCACACATGGATTACAACCTGTCCACAGTGTCTGTATAGCATCCATGTTGTGGTCTCGATTATCCATTGTACATCACTGTCCACACATGAATTACAACCTGTCCACAGTGTCTGTATAGTATCCATGTTGTGGTCTCGATTACCCATTGTACATAAATATGTGACCTGAGACACCAATAAATAACATTTTTTATTACTTTCTAAAGTGTGATTTACTGGGATTTCCGGGTTTGATTATAAACGATAACTTCACAAGTCAATTATGCAATCAACAATTGCATAATTCACCTGTGAAGTTATCATTTATAATCAAAGTTATCGTGTATACCTTATTTACACTAAATATTGGGCCACTTTAAATTTTGGGACACCAAAACATTTCGCCAAAATTAATTTTCTTTTCTGTTCTTATTTTGGGACACCTGGTCCCATTTTTCAGTGTTGTGGATCGACCGTGGAATGGGTAAGTATGAGAAAGGTCAGTGGTACCGGTAAGTACAAAAATACCAAGTAAAAAGGAAAGGATATCGCTGGTATTTGGATGGTAAGTAATTTTAATAAAGGGAAATAAAGAAAAGAATGATTTTGTTGGCGTTTGTTTTATTCTTCACAACTTCCCATCTCAAATTGCCCCCATGCTGATTATTACTGGTGGTGGATTTGAAAATACAGATATATTGTCCACATACCTTATCATCCAAATATCAAGTCCCGCATATCATGACTGTGGTATGGATAAGTATGAGAAAGGTCCTACCGGTAAGTACGAAAATACGAAGTAAAAAGGAATCCATCCGAAAAACAAAATTTTGTTGACAAACATGACCCACGTGGATTTTGAAGAGCAGGGCAGAAACTACTGGAGAAACTCAAGAGTCATTGGGCGAATTCATTCCTACTTTTTCCAAATAAAAAAACAAGAAGTCAACTTATTCAATCAGGTATATTTATTACAAAGTGAAAACAAATTTACACACAAACTGTCAATAAAAGAAATGAAAATCAATAAAAACATATTCAATCAAGTTTCACAAAACTGGAAATCCCAGTGGCAATGTTGCGAGATATGCAAAGCAAGTAGTCTCCCTTGATTCACGGAAATTCACAAAAGTATAAATTTTGTAAAAATTAGTGTGGACATTTATATGTGACCGACTTTTGTTTCTTAATACTCCTAACGAAACACACACTTTGATGAGTTACCGACTTTTTGTAAATGTATCACCGGGTAATTGCTGTTCAGGGAACTGATGTTCAGTACACAGTGACAGATTTTTAATCAACCGTAATGTTTGTTTTGGAGAGTGTCGTCGACACGTGTTGATATTGACGGCACTTCTGAAAAATGTTGTCATGTTTGCTTTACTTTACCAGTAGTTTGCAGAATTAACCAACTTATTAATTAACTGTGAAAAGATCTTTCTTTTCATAAGAGATTACCCACACTTATGTGACGGATGGTAATTAAATCTCCCTCTTAATACTCGAAAATACCCACTGGTAAGTGACTACATTTTTATCTAATTTGAGTGCACGGGCCCTGTTTTTTATCGATTTTTTGATTCACGCTGTGAAAATTGACCCTTATTTTTGCTATTTTCGAAATATTGGAACATTTGAAAATTTAATTATTTTTAACTGGCCCAATATTTAGCGTAAATACGGTAATTCACTTGTGAAGTTATCGTTTATAAGCAAACGAAGATGCATTGCCGTGGGTGTAATGGGGACTTCATTGGGGTTTTGGGGGGGTTTTTTTATCCCTTTACCTAACATGAAGAGACACTTGCAAAAAAAAATTCTTGAATTACTATAAATTTTTTAACTTTTTGTCTGAAAAACATAGGTTATGACCCCCATTGGAACGAGCTCGTTCCAATGAGGGGTCATAACCTATGTTTTAGAGACAGAAAATGAAAGAGTAATGAAAATTAATTGGCTATTTTTTAGAAAAGCGCTGGCCACTTTGGCCGTTACGTTAGGTAAAGGGTTAAATAATATAATTATCGTTAATAATGAAATGTAATAAACAGTGTAATTGCTTGACTGGACTCACTGGTTATGTGAGATAATTCATTTGAGGCGAGGGACTATATTGTAGAACACTCGCGCTCATTCGTGCACTCATGTTTGTACAACGTCCCTCACCTCTCATGAATTATTTCATGTAGCCAGTCCAGTCAAGCGATTACTCTCTATGTACAGGGGCAAAATTTTGCAAGAATCAGAGAATCTAACTCCCGTAATGATTGTCGCAAATTTCTTTCTGAAGAACAGTAGAATGGAATGGAAAATATGTCATTTTGATCCTCAAAAAATTTTTCTGAAATTCTGCCTCTATTATTTCTCAAATCTTGATCCACTGGTGTATAAGTGTCTTGTGACCTGATCATCATCTGGTCAAGAAAAATATCACTTTTGTATTCTCTTGGTATAAATGGTCAGTACTATGTCAAACCTGGATATAAGAGAATTATGGCAAGCAGTTGGGAACTCTCCTAAAATAAACTTTAGGCGAGTAATGGGCACCTCTCCTAAAATGTCTCAAGGTTAGCAAGTTAATGAACTAGAAATTGTCATTTGAGTGCAACAAGGTGCCATCTGCAATGCTAAAGCATTGCAGATGGGACCTTGTTGCAATCAAGGGACGGAATAACATGGATTGGAGTGAAAATTTATACAAGCACATATAACACAAACTCATGACCGTAACAAATTTCAAGAACTTTTCAAAGAGTGTTTAGTAGGACACAAAAACTTCAAACCAAACAGCTGCCTGGCCTTTAAGTGACTTAGTAGCTGCCGGAAAGTAGATTGCTGTATTTTATTTTGGCAAAATGACAGTCTATTTCAATCCTGTTTTTCGGTAGTTGCTCAACTTCTGGCAGGATTAAATTGATAAATTTGTTATATTCATACTGACACATTCATACCATAGTTATTTAAAATTTCAAGATAGGCGAGTGACAAGTAGCTCTCCAGAAAATGAAACTATGTGAGTGATTGTTTGTCTGTTATATCCACATCTGCTATGTGAGAGATTATAAATAATCTGACACAGCAATGTGTCATTTTTTCTCTTCTACTGATACATGACTATCATAAGATTGTATACTTTCTTAATGAGATTAGCTGGAGTTATTACTGGTCAGGGGTTATATTTCATCTAAGTTTGGGAGAATCCATTTGGATTCTTACAAAAATGGTTGGGAGTATCCCTACCTGCTATGAATGTGCCAGGACCCCAAGAGGCCACCATGGGTGAACCCCTGTTGTATACTGATAACACATGTTAACCCTTTATCCAACACAGTTTCTTAATTTTTAAAACATAAACTGAATTTGATTTTTTTAAAAAAAACAAATAAACGATATTTACCTAGAAAACCTTATAAATATGGATGTCATTGGAACCAGCTCATTGAGCTGGTTCCAATGGCAGCCATACTTGTACAATTTTATTGACTCAGGCTTGGCATTTTCAGGAGAGCGATTTTTTAGCTCTCCTTACTGCCCTCCTGAAAGAATTGAGGAGAGCGAAAAATTGCCCTCCTAAATATTTTGGTCTGGGATGATTGAGATTACATGTATTATGCTCACATCAAATTTTTGTTGTGAAGCAAAAATATAATTTAACTTCGAAAGTCATGTAATTTCATTTTGAAAGTGGTTTAGTTGTAAAAGGTAATGGCTGCAACTGTGTTTGGGTATGTACTTTGTACATGTACATACCCAAACACAGTTGCAATCATTTGAAGCAAAATGGGCCACAGCAATATTTTCTTTTCTGACAGTCTCAACAACTGACATCACAGTTTGAAGGGTAATTATTCAAGGAATATTGACACTATAATATACTACCATTACTACTATCCTGTCACTTGAAGCATGTGCACCAGGATGTGACTGTACATTCAAGCAGACCTGTTGTCCAAGAAAGTCATACGCCTACCACCACTTCCTTCAACACCCCCCCCCCCCCAACTTGGGCACACACACAGATCTTGTCAAGTGTGTGTTTCGGTTGTTGAGTGAGACATCTAGATGTCTAAGAGGTTTCGTTTTACCTTAGTAAAGTTAATAAAATCACTGATGTAATAGTCTGTTGGTTTCAGTTTCAGTGAGTTTGTTCAACTGGATACTTAAAACAGGCCTGGCATTTTCAGGAGAGCGATTTATTCGCTCGCCTACTGCTCGCCTTAAAAAAATTGATGGAGAAAAATAGCCCTCCTACCCTTAGAAAATAATGATTACCACAACAGCCTATTCATAAAACCCACAAGTTTTCAGATCTCGGCTATGTTAGTGGGCTCTGCAATATGGCTACACTGCCCCTCCCATACCTCCGGGCCTTTACCAAGGCCCGGAAGTGTGGGAGGGGCAGTGTAGCCATCTCACAGAGACTACCTGGTTAGCAGTACCAAATAAAATGTACAAAGGCCACTAGGCAGAAATCATAAATAGTACAACTTCATTTTCAGCTTTTGTAAGCTTGAGGAGAGCTAATCGCACCCCTAGGCCATGTCAGGAGAGCGATTTTTAGCCATCCTGCATTTTTAAGAATGCCAGGCCTGTTGACAATGTGTCAGGATATTTCAGTCATGTTAGCCTTGTATTAGTTAACCCTTTACCTAACATGAAAAGCAGACGACACTTGCAAAAAAAATTCTTGAATAACTATTTTTTTTCATTTTTTGTCTCAAAAACATAGGTTATGACTCCTCATTGGAACGAGCTCGACGAGCTCGTTCCAATGAGGGGTCATAACCTATGTTTTTGAGACAAAAATGAAAAAATAATTAAAATTAATAGGCGATTTTTGAGAATAGCGCTGGCCAGTTTTGGCCGTTACGTTGGGTAAAGGGTTAATTTGCTGCCTATATGTTAGGTAAAGGGTTAAATTGGCTCAATTCCTTTCACGCGAATCCTAGCAGAGATGCAGCAAGAATCTACATGGATTCTTACTGGTTTTATTGCGCGAATCTTGACGTGAATCGATTCTCAGATTCTCATCGAAATCTAAGCCCTGCTGGTGAAATAGGACCTGCTTAACAATGCATGGGGTTGGAAGTCCTCTAAAATGGGCAGCATGGGTATAAACAATTGACTTTATATCCATATTGCGGTCACCATTAGCCATTGTGCAGAAAAATCTGCCTGTAAACACAAATAAATGAATGAAAAAAATAAAATAACTGGGGATGATCAATTTGGTTTGGGTTTGGGGTTTTGAATTGTAACTGGGCCTGTCTTTATTACTATGTTTTTTGTAGGATCACGTTTGATTACCTGTGCTTTTATTACACTGTAGGGGGGCATGGTGGCGTTACGGTTACCGGTTCTCAGATCACTAAAGTTAAGCAATGTTGAGCCCATTTAATACTTGGATGGATGACCGTCTGAGCGATTGATTCGGACTCCCGTGCTGTGTCCTTGGGCAAGGCACATAACTCCCATTGTCCACATGGGGGCATTATGACGCCATGTACTAAGGCATACTGCACATCAATGATGCGCATGTTTTCAATCAATCTAACCCTGTCTGTGCTGCAGTGTGGAGTTACGATGTTAGGAAGCAGGCAGTTACGATGTTGGGGAGCTGGCAGCTGCTCATCATTGCTCAGTGGTTCTCTCCGGGTACTCCGGCCTCCTCCACGCGTTAAACTGTCCCGGTCATGATTAGCCATTGTGCATAAGTATGTGACCTTAAACACAAATAAATAAATAAATAAATATTACACTGTAGAGCCTGAGTTGAGACAAGTTAATTTTAATGCCTATCTTTATTACTATGTTTTTGTAGAAGCACATTTGATTACCTGTGATTTTATTACTCTGTAGAGCCCCAGTTGAGACATGTTAATTTTAATGCCTCTCTTTATTATGTTTTTGTAGAATCACGTTTGATTACCTGTGAATTTATTATCCTGTGGAGTCTTAACTTCCCTTTATTACTCTGTAGTGTTTAACTTCTCTTTTGACAGCCAGAGTCACCTCGTGTCAGACAGTTTCACGGGTGGAGGAAGCTGGAGTAT
Organism: Pictodentalium vernedei; assembly: GCA_031216915.1. Taxonomy (NCBI): domain Eukaryota; kingdom Metazoa; phylum Mollusca; class Scaphopoda; order Dentaliida; family Dentaliidae; genus Pictodentalium; species Pictodentalium vernedei. The sequence continues at coordinate 514,552,799 of CM062293.1, forward strand.
CTGGAGAGAACCACTGAGCAACGTCGAGGCAACTGTCGAGACTCCCCAATGTACTAACTCCACACAAGCGGGTTAGCTCTGGTTGAAGACAAGTGCACCATCAACGTGCAGTAAACCTTAGTGCACAATGCCACTGTGCCCCCACACCCCACATGGGCAATTGGGATTAAGTGTCTTAGCCATGGACTCAATGCGGTTGGTTCCGGTGGGATTCAAACCGAGGTCAACTTGACTGGAGTAGTTGTAAAAAAATTAGTATTCAAAAGAAATCGATAAAACCATGTCATGTGACCCCTAATTGGAATGAGCTCTTCAAGCTCATTCCATTGAGGGCCAGTTGGTATGGTTTTGGTGAAATATTTTTAAAAAATACTTTAAAAAAGTAATTTAAATATCAAATTCTAATATTGTGTGGTATAGATTTAACCCTTTACCCAATGCAGACAATTTCAAAATTTATTATTTTAAATATTTTTAAAATTTCTTCAGAAAATTTCAACAAAACCATATCATGTGACCACTCTTTAACATCAAAATTATTATTCATTTAAGACACAAAGTATGTGTACTCAGTATATTCCTGGTTAATACAGCCAGGTGTATTGTTGTATCCTTACACAAAACCGTATTGAACCTATTTACCAGAATAAAACACAATATTCACGAGAACAATATCGTGTGATTGTATTGTTAATAACGATCTTTTCCCCACACTCCAACCAAAATGCAAATATTATTTTGGCTAATATTGTCCGGCACTAAGTATGCATACTCTGAGAACTTATGATGTGGTATTAAGCTTTCGTAATTGATGATTTATCAGCTAAATTCTGTAGTATAATAGGCACTAACAGATTTTCTTCCGTGTTCTACTTCAGCCATCGGAATTGGCATAAGCGGCAGAGAAATAACCGGTAATTGGTTGATAGCAAGTTTTGATAATCGGTTCATCACTAATAGAGACTCCATTCCACAAGTATTTTAAGGATAATTTCACTCTCCCACAAACTGCACCATGTAATATTATATGGCTATTTGAAGCATTGTATAAGCAATGTATAATTGATAGGGAATCTTTTTCTTTTTTTAATTTACAGGCAATGAAAACAGAACAGGCAGTACAGAATCTGTCACAGAAATTGAATTGTAATATGCATGAATATGGTTCCAAAGAAATTGATATGAAGTATCCTTTACTATACAATTGCTATGTATTGCCGGAGCAAATGCTTTTAGAAAGTCCTTAACTCTATAACTGACACATTTTCTTTATATTATTGGGAAGGAGACGGAGGGGGATGGGGTGGTTAAAAAGAATTCTGTACAAGTAATGTAATTAATAATCAGAGGCAAATGGAGCCCATTTCATGTTATCAGTATGTGCCGCTTTGACAAAGTTGCATTTGACCTCCATATATCAAAAAATTGTTAGATTAGGCCTAAGAAAGTTATGAATCTATTTCTCAGGCCCTCCCGCATGGTCATTTTGGCTGCCCCATGCTATCTTTTTATCACCAATGCAAACTTTAAAAAAATGAAAATTAAATGGCTTATACATGTATGTCTGATTTTTATTTAATAAAATGGATACATTTGTTCCTCGAGTGCAAGAAGGCTTTGCAATGCTTTAGCATTGCAAAGCCTTGTTGCACTCAAGGGACGAAATACACCACCACCCATCCTATTCTGTAGATTATGAGGCCTAAAACATAAAACGAACCAAGAATATGAACTTTTGATGGCAATGAAAGAATTACAGAAATAAAATTTAAAACGCCCAAGGCCAACCCGCATGCAGTTTTACAAAAATCGCCTCAGAAACAGAAGATCTACTTTGTGGGGTCTTACATGTCCACGGAAGAAGAAGAGAGAGAGAAAGAGAGAGAGAGAGAGAAGGGCATACTTGCATTTATACATTTCAATATATATACAGTAGAATCCTCATAATTGAATAGCCATTTTGCCAGTGAAAATTATTCAATTAACAGGAGTATACAATTAACAGGGATTTGGTCAGTTTTCTGTGTTCTGGGGGTAAAGTGAGCATTTATTCTATTATATCTTGTTCGACAGAGCTCATAGAGCTCTGTCAAACAAGATGTAATAGAATAAATGTCTCTATTGGATGTAGTGAGGCCAAAAATGTTGATAAATAAGGGGAATTTGGTGTGTGTCACAGTAATTTTTTCAACATATTACAAAAATTTATATACAATTAACAGGAGTTTACTCTACAACCCATATGCAATTAACAGATCAAATTTGTACTGAAGGTATGGTAAATGGTTTTGTGTTTGAAAATTATATTCAATTAACAGGGATATATAATTAAGAGATATCCAATTAAGTGGGCTCCACTGTATCACTAATCACAGACTTGAGACTTGTATAAATTTGAAATTGAGTAGAAACCGTAAAAGGATTACCTTAACAGAATTGTGTACAAATTTATTTACCTCAGTAATGTCTGCATGTACAAATGGAAATATACAATGAATGAAAACCCATTCCAAATGGCACTAAAAGCCCAGTAAGATATGATCGGAGACAACTCAAGCCCATCTCATGTTGCTTCATGGATAAAAGTGCCCTTGAGCTCCATATCGAAAAAATTGTCAAAATACATAGCCAAAAAGATAGAGGGAGAGGCACACTTTTATTTATACATTTAAATATGCAGACTTGGCTTTTTGAAAAATCCAGGGTGCAAAAAATCTCTCTCCCATTACGTGTGCATTGCATACAAAACTGCACTTGTTAATACCCCGTCGTTTGTGCAGAAACAACCGGGTATGAAAAGCTGTTTTAGTGCGTTCACATGAGAAGGATTACATAACCAAATAATGTTTGGCGAGAAAAATCTTTCAGAGACTCCCTGATTTGCAGTTATATTGTTCAGTTAGAAAATTTCTAAAACCTACATTTAATAAAATATTCAGATACAAATGCCACTCTTTCATTTCCAGAACTCTGTATTGCGGTTTAATATAGGATTTGAAAAAATCCGTTCATTAATTCGTGAGATTTTCAATTTGTTTTCCTATTAAAATAAAATTTTCGCTGATATATGACACGTGATCGGCGAAATTCGCATTTTTTGGGTCAAATTTATCACACAAAATGACGGGATTTACCGAACCGATTTTCTCCTTTAAAGATTTTATTTGATATACAAAATTCCCAAACAAAATATATCAGGTACAAAAAAAAATTTAGTGAACAGAAATTAATATGTTAATTGGCGAATCTTTTCCCAATACAGTCCAATCAACACTGATTAGTGAGTGGAGGTCTTACATTATGTAATTATACATAACACACTCAGTCGATTTTTGGATAAAACTATTTTTCATTGTTCTGTTTCATCCTCTAAATGCCTAGTAAACTGTGTATTCTCCATGGAATGCATTCCAGCTAATCAATGCCAATAAACTGTTGATATGCCCCTGACTTGGTCTGAGGGGATATCTTGTGGAGAGCTGCATACTTTCGTATGTTCGTACGTTTGTGCATAATGCAAATGTGTCCGTCCAACATATTTGCTGCTTTAGTACAGTCTTTATTTGTCGGATTCAATTAATTTTTGCCATGCTTGTCCATCAACATGTGGGAACGGATCCTACAGCAGAATCAACATCTTCGGTTAACATTTACAGAGTTATTTTCCCTTGTTTACCTTGGGGGATTATTATTGAAAAATGTGTCCGTTCAACATATTTGCTGCACAAGCTCTGTCATCATACGATGAATTCAAATAATTTTTACCATGCTTGTTTCTCAGCATGGGGGAACGGATCCTACAGTAGAATTAATATCTTCGCCTGAGCATTTACAGTGTTATTTGCCCTTGATTAACTTAGGGGATGATTGAAAAATGTGTCCGTCCAACATATTTGCTGCTCTAGCTCTGTCATCAAACGTTGGATTGAAATAATTTTTGCCATGCTTGTTTATATTAGTACAGATTGCTGCAGGCAGATGTCATGCTTTTGATGGCATAATGCTATCCATGGTATTGCAGGAGGGGGCATATGTCACGCTTCATTGAACCTGTGTTTGCTTTTTACAAACCCTTCTAGTATCTTCCGTTTGAGCAAGAAGTTCTGCCTGGATGCCAGGCAGAGCATCATGCTCAATCGGTCAAAACTGGGGTAGAGGGGTTTGTAAAAGCGTGAATGATTCCTCTCATGAGGACAGATATTAATTACTGTGTGCAAAACTTAACTAATATTATTATAGATAATAAAACAATTAATAACATGAGGAGGGGGCAGGCATTGCAGCTTATTGATGGCCTAACAGGAATATAAACAGTCCAACTAATTCCAGATTGATCAGACATAATAAATTTACTTGTTTCAGGGTTCAAGATTAAAGGTTGGCTAAATACCACTTCTGTTTTACCAGAGTTTCCACTGCCATGGCTGAGGGTCCGTCAACCAGACCCATTCCCCCTGCTGATCATTAACTGATATCGCATAAAATCCAGTTGAAAAAACAATTAACATAACATTCTAGTCAAAACGTGGTCAACCTCCCAACAAAGTTGACACATTTTAGCAGCACCATTTCTGGAACTGGCATTCTGCAACTTAAGATTGTCAGTTGTCATTCACACACCAGAAAATAAGTTGTCAGACAAGGACAATGCCAGGTACAAAAAGGCCAATGTCAGACTGAGGTTTAAAATCATCAGTCAAAATGTCTTATGCCAAAATTATCAATGAAGTTCAGTGATCAGAACATCATGCATGCTGTAAATCATGTACATAACTAGCAAGACTAAAATTACTGATTATTGTGATTTCTGGTCCTGGCAAGTTGAGAAGTGTGAAAAAAGTGACTGTACAGCTTATCAGTATTAACAGCATGTGAAGAAATACGATTTGACATGGCCATACATGTATGTAAATTATGTTTGAAGAGTAATTCAGTTCCAATTCAGAATGAAACCAATCATACCTTGTTTGGCAGGGCTCAATGAGCCCTGCCAAACAGGGTATGGTTGGATGAATTCTGAGCAGTTTTAAGATGAAGGTTCATGTACACCCAAAACACATTATTTTGAATACTCAAACTCCATTTTGTAATATGTCAGATGTCATTCTCAAATGACAAACTTGATTCGTTTGGTGTCTGACATTTTGTCTGGAGGCAAAATGAAAATTATTCAGAAACTATTAGTATTTTCCGCCATATGTCAATTAGGTAAGATGTAGCGAAGATATGGCGATAGCTCTGAGTGTTTCCCCAAAGGTCTGACATAATTATTATTCTCACAAAATCATTCACATTAAAACATGAATCACCATCTCAGATGCAAGGAAATGGCACCCCTGCAGTGTTCAATTCTAAAATGTTCTTCTTCGCCCAGTGAACTATGGTCACACCAGATGTGATTTTCCCTTTCTACCGTACACCTAATTTATTCCTAGCGGAAACCCCTGGCACCTGTCATCCGTTGTCCATGAACATGGTGTTTGCACTTTCTCCTCCCAAACCACTTGACAAGTTTCAGTTAATTTTGATGTGATTGCTTGTTCTAACATCGCATTTTCTTTCAGTTCAAATGAACTTTCCCAGCCCTGTATGGAGGGGGTGGGGGAAAAGATCCAATTTTTTTTAGCTCACCGTAGGGAGCTTAACTTATCACTTGCCGTCCGTCGTCGTCCGTCGTGAACTTTACATTATCGACTACTCCTCACAAACTACTGGATCAAATTGAACCAAATTTGGTGTGCATGCTTCCTATCATATGACAATTCAAACTGTACAAATAAACTTGCTGCACCCACAGGGGGCACCACAGGGGGCATAACTCTGATAGCACCCATGAATTTCTTTCCAAAATTCAAAAAATCTTCTTCTTCAGATCCACCAGGCAGAATTCTTTCCTATTTGGTATACATTATCTCTAGGGGGGTCAGATTCAAGTTTGTTAAAATTGGCCCCCCCAGGATTCATATTTGGGCTCACTATAGAAGCCCGAATTTGAACTTAGTGCATTTCGGGCAAATTTCTTAAAAAATCTTCTTCTCCAGATCCAGCAGGCAGAATCTTTTGATATTTGGTATGCAACATTATGGGGTGGATCTGATTCACGTTTGTTCAAATCGGCCCCCTGGATTCACATTTGGGCTCAGTATAGAAGCCTGAATTCGAACGTAGTGCATTTCAGGCAAATTTCTTAAAAAATCTTCATCTCCAGATCCAGCAGGCAGAATCTTGTGATATTTGGTATGCAACATTGTGGGGTGGATCTGATTCAAGTTTGTTCAAATCGGCCCCCTGGATTTATATTTGGGCTCAGTATAGGAGCCCAAATTTGAACTTAGTGCATTTCAGGCAAATGTCTTTAAAAATCTTCTTCTAATGATCCAGCAGGCAGAATCTTTTGATATTGGGTATGCAGCATGCTTAGGGGGATGAGATTCATGTTTGTTCAAGCAAAGTCCCTGGGTTCATATTAGGGCTCACTGTGGTATCCCGAATTATAACTTAGTTCAAAATGAGGAATTTTCTTTAAAAATCTTCTTCTTCAGATCCAGCAGTCGGAATGTTTTGATATTTGGTATGCACCATCCTTAGGGGGGGTGAGATTCAAGTTTGTTCAAGCCATGTCCCTAGGTCCATATTTGGGCTCACTGTCGAAGCTTGAATTGTAACTTAGTTCGAAATGAGGAATTGTCTTAAAAAATCTTCTTCGTCAGATCCAGCAGTCGGAATGTTTTGATATGTGGTATGCAGCATCCTTAGGGGGGGGGGGGGGGGGGGGGGGGGGGGGGGGTGGTAAGATTTAAGTTTGTTTAAGCCATGTCCCTAGTTCCATAAAATTTGTCTCTCATGACTTCATTTCTTTGTAGTGTTGATGAACCATGTCTAACTGAATGTGACCCCAAATACTTCTTTGAACCAGTGGCCGGTGAGCGATTAAGGCTCCTTGGGGCCTCTTGTTTTTTAAATCTTCTCATGAACCTCTGAGTACAATTAATTTCATACAGAGCTTCCTTTTGAGATGTAGTACCAAGTTTGTTCAAACCAAGTTTGTGGAGCAATATTTGCAGGTGCGGGACTGTCGGATCTAGATTGAGGTTTTTTTCTTGTATATATGTGTGGTTTTTTTTCCATTCCACTCTTGTGTGTTTTTTAAAAGTTTTCCTCTTCACCTCATAGAGTAGGTTATTTTGTTTAATTGTATTTATCATGTGACGTATATTTGTTTATTATATTCTAGCCTGTGAATGACCGCAAATTAGATAAAAGATATTTCTCGATATCCATTGACTCGTTAGATATTGAGAAATATCCCTCAGTAGCTTCCTAAATGACATCACGCTTCTGCGCATGACGTCGCCTTGAAGGAACGATAAGCTGATCTTTGTTATTATTTTAAAAGCACGCATTTGGGGTCGAATTAGGCTGAATAATGTTTAATAAAATGTCTCGTAACATATACCAGTAATAAAATGAAAATCTACTCTGTTTTAGTTAGTGTCTGTAATTATCTCATGAGTCTGGACCTGTAAGTTTTATTTTTCACGATGAATGTTTTCAATAGCTTCCTAAATGACATCATGCTTTGGCGCATGACATCGCCTTGAACGTTGCCTTGAGTGAATGATCAGCTAACCTTTGTTATTATTTTGAAATGTATGTGTTTGCAGTGAAATTGGGCTGAATATTGCACAGTAGAATGTCAAGTAGCATGTAATAAAAAGAAAATCTACACTATTTTAGTGAATATCAAGAATTATCTCATTCATGTGGACCTGAAAGTACTATTTTTCATGAGCGCAAGCGCTCGTGAAAAATAAAACATTCAGGTCTCCACACTCGGGAGATAATTCTCGATATTCACGAAAACAGCATAGATATCCTCTATTTTCTTGAAAAACAACAAAAAAAAACACACTAGTGTTTTACCAGTATATGTCATGACCATATACTCCTGTGTAAGGGTAGGTTTTTGCAAGCAATAACTTTTGTTCCATATAATGTAGGTGCACATGACTTACAGAGATAGTACAGTGGAACCCTGTTAATTGAATAGCCATTTTGCCAATGAAAATTCTTCAATTAACAGGAGTATTCAATTAACTGGGATTGTGTCACTTTACTGTATTCTAGAGATAAACTTAACATTTATTCTATTATATTTTGTTCGACAGAGCTCCATGAGCTCTGTCAAACAAGGTATAAGAGATTAAATGGCTGTATTGAATGTACTCAGGCCAAATTGGTCTATAACCAAAGGAAAACTGGGAAGAGTCAGGTTAATTTCTCGACAAGTTACAAGATTTTTGATTCAATTACCAGGAGTTTACTCTATAACCTATATTCAGTTAACAGGTCAAATTTGTACTGGAAGCATGGCAAATGGTTTTGTGTTGGGAAATTATATTCAATTAACAGGGATATTCAATTAAGAGATATCCAGTTAAGTGGGCTCCACTGTATTCTCATTGAACGGGGAGGAATTCTAATTGATTTTCATGTTTGTAATACAGTGGAATCCTGTTAATTGAATAGCCACTTTGCCAATGAAAATTATTCAGTTAACAGGAGTAATCAGTTAACAGGGATTGTATCACTTTTCTGTATTCTAGAGATAAACTTAGCATTTATTCTTTTATATGAGCTCTGTCAAACAAGATATCAAAGTTTAAATGCCTGTATTGGATATACTGAGACCAAATAGGTCTATAAACAAAGGAAACCCGAGGAGAGTCAGGGTAATTTCTCGACAGGTTACAAGATTTTTTATTCAATTAACAGGAGTTGACTCTATAACCTATATTCAATTAACAGGTCAAATATGTACTGGAGGTATGGTGATTGGTTTTGTGTTGGAAAATTATATTCAATTAACAGGGATATACAATTGAGAGATATCCAATTAAGTGGGCTCCACTGTATTAGTTATCCTTGTGTTTTCCAGGGTGTATAGGAATTTACATTAATAAATAAAACCAGTCAAATATGGATGTCATTGGAACAGGCTCAATGAGCCAGTTCCAATGACATCCATATCTGTAATATTTTATTGCACATAAATCAGCATAAATATTAAATTTCCTGTATTTTTATTTTTGTTCTTACATAACTGAGCAGGAGGTATGAATTGATAATTAAAAATTGGTACTTTTGTTTAGCCATATAGCCTGCTATTGTATATTCTTGTTTTTACACCATGGTTAACCAACCAAAATACAGTATTTTGTTTCATTTGGAAATAATACAGTGTTTACCTTAACAAATTACTAGATATCGAGAAAATGTTCCTGAACTCGATAGTGATGATGAATTGAATCCTGAATATCCTGAAATTGATTGACATTCTGTAGTGCTCAGAGTTTTTAGCTCACCTGACTGAAAGTCAGGGTGAGCTTTTCTGATCACTTTTCGTCCGTCGTCCGTCGTCCGTCGTCCGGCGTGAAGGTGGTGTTTGGGTCTTTTTCTTCCAAACCACTGGCCGCATGTTAATGAAATTTCATTTGAGTAGGGGTTATATAGCGGCATTTTGATTTTTGGGCAAATTAGGTTTCGGCTCATATTGAGCAGAGGGGTGGGGCAAAAATGCTCCAATTCTTAAAAAATCTTCTTCTCAAGAACCAGCAATAGCAGAGACTTGATATTTGGTATGCAGCTTCCTTTTGAGGTGTAGACTCAAGTTTGTTCAAGAGAAGTTTGTAGGTCTATACTTGGCGATGTTATGGGAGGAGCAAAAATTTTGGCCCCACCCCAAATTTCTATTTTTTAAACCGAGAGGCCAATTTGAACCAAATTTTATGTGAGGGCTTATTGGGTCATAAGTACCTAATTTATGCAGAAATTTTTTTTCCTGTAGCCCCGTGGGAACCACAGGAGCTAAAAATAGAAAAAAATTAAAACGCCTATATCTCAAAAACTGCACGGCAGTGAGAATTTTTATTTGGTGTGAAGCTTTCTTGGGACCAACAGAAAGGATTGGTAAAAAAAAATTGCTATCGGTTTTATCATAGGGTACTTTTTCGGGACTCTGAAAAAGTGCTGAGTCAGTATTTTTTAACACAGTAGGCAATGGGAAAAAAATAAAGAATTGTTTTCTTCCAAACCACTGCTCTAAAAGCTTTCATATTTTACATATAACATCTTTGGAACATTGATTCACATATTTGTAGAAATCAAATTCCTCGGTCCATATTTGGGTTCCCTATGGGAACCCAAATGTTCAAATTAGTGCAATATGAGGGATATATTTTAAAAATCTTCTTCTTCGGATCCACAAATCAGAATCTTTTGATATTTGCTATGCATCATCCTTAGGGGGGTGAGATTGATGTTTGTTCAAGCCAAGTCCCTGAGTTCATATTTGGACTCCCTTTGGGAACCCAAATTGTAACTTAGTGCAATACGAGGTATATTCTTTTAAAATCTTCTTCTTCGCATCCACCGGTCAGAATCTTTTGATATTCGGTATACAGTATGCTTAGGGAGGTGAGATTCAAGTTTGTTCAAGTCAAGTCCTTCGGCTCATATTTGGTCTCCCTGTGGGAGCCCAAATTATAACTTAGTTCAATATGAGGAATATTCTTTAAAAAAAATTTTTTTTTCAGATCCACCAGTCAAAATGTTTTGATATTTGATGTACAGCATTCTTAGGGGCTGAGAGTGAAGTTTGGTAAAGCCAAGTACCTGGGTTCATATTTGGGCTCACTGTGGGAGCCCAAATTATACCAAAATTTTTATTTTCCAAACCAAAAAGTCGATTTGAACCAAATTTGATATGAGGGCTTATTGGGTCATAAGTACCTAATTTATGCCGAAAATTGTTTTCCTGTCCCCCACGGGAACTGCAGGAGCTAAAAAATTTTTTTCTTTTTAAATGCCCATATCTCCAGAACTACATGGCACTGAGAATTTTTATATGGTGTGAAGCTTCCTTAGGACCGGAAGAAAAAAATGGTAAAAATTTTATCATAAGGTTCTTTTCTAGGACTAAAAGTGCCGAGTCATCATTTTTTAACAGTGTAGCTAATGGGAATAACGTTGAAGAATCTTCTTCTCCCAAAACACTGCTTCAGAAGCTTTTATTTTTGGGCTCCCTATGGGAGCCCATGTATAACTTAGTTCAGTATGAGAAATATTCTTAAAAAATCTTTTTTTTCTGTTACTCCTGTCAGAATCTTTTGATATTTGATTTTTGATTTTCTTAGAAGTGGCAAATTGAAGTTTGTTCAAGTTCTGGTTTATTGATAAAATTGGGCCCAGTAACCAATTCCTGCGTTGAAAGCCCTGTAAAGTGGGCAGTAATAGGCATAAACGATTGACCAAACCTGATATTATAATTATGCCTCTGTAATGATGTAGCCTTAGAAAGTGACCTTAAATTCCAATAAATAAATAGATAAATTATTGAGTACCCAATATGGGGATCTAACATATGAACACTCTGGGTTACTAAGTAGAGAAAACACTTTTATGTTGAAAAACTGATAATAACCACAAGGCAGAATCCCTTGCTATTTTGGTGATATGACTCGGCCAGTATCAGGTGAGCGCCCTCAGGCCCCGTGGGGCCTCTTGTTATATAACATTATTTATTTGCTCAAGTTGACAACGTGTCAAGTCAGGCCTGGCAATCCAGAAAATCAAGAAGTGCAAAACATTTGTCCTCCTCAGATAGCTTGGGAGTGCAATTACACCTGAAATTTTCAATGCAAAAACTTGTATGCTATTTTGGTTATATTCACTTCAAGGGATTAATCTTGTGACTGAAAATTGTACTACATTCAGCTGCACAGTGGAAAAATTGGCACACACATCTTCTCATTCAAAATGTTGCATTCAATTCTTAAGTGACTGTTTTCTACACTCAAAATGTATCGAAATGCAACACAGAATGGGTCATGACTAATTGTTTCCTGAGTTCCAATATGTTCTCTGTGCCAGTAGGCACATAGAAAACATTGGAACTCGGGAAACAGTACAATAATAGATTTTAAAGGCAGTTCCAAACAGGTCTGGCATTCCAGAAAATCAAGAGGTGCAAAAAATTGCCCTCCTCAGTTTTTTCTGGGCGTGCAATAGGCGTGCAGCTCTCCTGCTCTTCTAAAGAGTGGCCTGTCAAGTATGAGCTATTGGGATGCGTTGTGATCCATTGTCAATCCATCCATCTGTCCATCTGCCAGTCCATCCCTACGTCCTTCCATCCACAATTCCTTTAGCACACACTAAAGGCCGCATCACTTATCCAATCAGTTCCAAGTTTCATGCATGGCTTTGGGGCAATGTCTAAATGGGAGCTATTGAATTTTTCCGAATTTCATTGAAAAACAGGACCGCCAGCAGCCATCTTGGATTTGGCGCATAAATTGTCAACAATTCCATTAGTACACCCTCCAGATCGTGTTCCTCACACGATCTTTTTCAGATTTCATATGTAGCTTTGGTGTGATGTCTTTTCTATAGAAACTCGATTGAATGACTTGGTATTTTTTTATTATTTATATTTGGTCCCTTTTTGGACAAGTTGACCAGCAGTTTCATTGACACTTTCATAAAAATTCCTATTTTTTAAGTGGCCATTACTGAAAGAGTGTTTTAACGATATCTTATGTTCATAATACAGGGGTCGTTTTGGACGTCCACAAAGTCTGAATATGGGACCCTTTCCCAATGACATTTTGGCCTGATTTTTCCCACTCCAAACCAGATATTTCCCGATCTCAGTCCCCATTCAAAAAAACTTTCATTCTTTTTTTTTTTTTTTTAACTCTTGAAGGCCTTATTTTGACTTTAACCCTTTACCCAACGCAGACGATTTCAAAATTATTTTAAATATCATTTTTTAAATGTTTTCAAAAAATTTCAACAAAACCATATCATGTGACCCCTCTTTGGAACGAGCTCAATGAGCTCGTTCCAAAGAGGGGTCACATGATATGGTTTTGTTGAAATTTTTCGAAAAATAATATTTTTTCCGCTTCTGAATTTGCATATTATGCGGGTGGATGTGGGCGATTCGTTAGGTAAAGGGTTAATCACTTTTTACCACAACAGAACAGTTGCCTCAACAGGTTGTTTTTAGATACATTTGCAAGTAACACGCCAAGAACCTTGTTAGTTGTTTCTAGGCAAGTCTTGGCTGCCTATATAGACAGACAATACTTGCCTACAGTTAAAACTAGAAGTCCTGTCATGAAATGCACACAAATAGCACGTTGATATGCGCGTTAATGTACGCGTTATGGCCCCAGTAAAGCTATCAAATTCTGTACATATGGCATGTGCACAAGCAATGTTTCAGCCAATGGACCTCTAGGTAACCCGGAGGTCCATTGGCAGAAACATTGCATGTGTTTGCTGTGAGTAACCAGGAGAACCTGCCGTGCTTTGGATGTCATTCGATATGGCAATTGCACGCAATTCCAACGCGCAGTTAAGCCTAGATAAGTGCACTATTCGTGACAGGACTTCTAGTTTTAACTGTAGACATAACTGCTAAGCCACGGAATGTGTAGCAAATACAACAATTTATAATAGAGATTACAAGGACTAATCATTATTTCATGTGACTGTTATAAAACTTACTACGTGTACTATACATGTAGTACCATATTTACTCTACATGTATGTATTGGGACACTCTATGATTTGGGACACACATTTTTTCCAGAAAACTATATTTTTTTTATGCTCCAAAGTTTGCGACATTCAGGAGATTTGTTTCCAGTTGACCCGTCGCTAGTAGCAGACGACACTCATAAAAAAAATTCTTGAGTAACTAAAAATGCGCGCGTTCCAATGAGGGATCATAAGCTATGTTTTGGAAGCAAAGAATGAAAATATAAAAGAAATTGGACGGCAATTTTCGTATATAGTGATGGAAAACGAATCACACACAACTTTATTCAGCATCAAATTAAGACCAGGCTGTGTTCTTTCCCCATTTTCTAAGAATTGGGACACCTGTGAAAATAATTATTTTTAGCTGTCCCAATACAAAGAGTAAATACAGTACCTTCTGTATTAATGTTTTCAGTTCAATATGAAGATAACATTTCTTATTAGTCCCCCATGGTTTCACCGTGAAGGGGATTATTGGATTGCACCCCATCTGTCTGTCTTTCTGTCCTGTTACCACCTGTATCTCAGAGATGCGATGGCGCTTTAGTTTCAAATTATCAGATTTGATAGGGCATAGGAAAAATTGATGCACGTCAATTTTTTTCTGAAAAAAATTCAAGATGTCCGACTGGTGGGCTTTTTTGTTGGAAATTGCCTGTAATTTGTTATATGCTCAGAACTTCTGAACGATGTTTCCGATTTCAATAATTTTTGATAAATAGCATATCATATTCAGGTTTTTTTCTTGGGCATAAATTATGCAAGTTAGCCTTACTTAACCTTCTTTTCGTGTAATATTTTTGTGCTTATTATGTTGTGTACTGTTTGTTACCACCTGTATCTCAGAGATGCTTTAATGCTTTTGTTTCAAATTTTCAGATTTGAAGGGAAGGGACATAAGATAAATAACATATACAGGTTTCTTTTCGTGTGCATAAATTATGCAAGTTAGCCTTACTTAACTTTTTTACAGGTATTTGGATGCATGTTCAGTTTCTCAAATATTTGCTCACTTGCTTATTTGACACTTCAGATTTCATTAATTTTTGACATGGACATCTCACAGCATAAGATCAATAACATATCATCTAGGGTTTTATTAGTAATACTTCAGTGTGTATTATGCTGTGTCTTGTTGATTTGTGAATTGTTTTTTATTCGAGTTGTGACAAAGTCAAACACTCGACTTATAGTTTGATGAATGGTGGGTGGGTGGGCGGGCATAAGCAATTGCTTTCCGGTTGATAACTTGATAATGATTTGATCTATGTTTATGAAACTTCATAGGTTGGTTGGCATCAGTGAAAGGAAGAGCCCTATTTATTTTGGACTTGTGAGGTCAAAGGTCAATGTCACAGCGACCTTGAACATAGTAAATCGTAAATCCGGATGATAAGTTGACTGTGGTTCAACCCACATTCATGAAACTTCATGGGGGTGCAGTGGCTCAGTAGGTAGAGGTTCTGGCTGCAAGCTGAGACACCCTCGGGGGTGGGCAGTTGCATTGTGTACCAAAAGGCGTACTGCACGTCGATGATGCACTTGTCTTCAACCAATGCTAACCCTGCATGTGTGGAGTTAGTACGTTGGGGAGCTGACAGTTGCTTGCCGATGCTCAGTGGTTCTCCCCGGGTACTCGGGCTTCCTCCATCTGTAAACTGTTGGGGTCATGATTAGCCATTGTGCAGAAATATGTGACCTTAACTCCAATAAATAAATAAATAAATATGAAACTTCATATGTAGATTGGCCTTCGTGAGGGGAAGAAGTCTTTTGTGGCAGTCTGGGAATCGAAAGTTTTCATCCATTTCTAAAACTAATATTTCTATATCGTCACACATTCGATAATTCTTGTAGCAATTCAAAGTGCTCCATTTTCTATAAAATTGTTGTCTTGATGACACGGTGGAGACAGAATCCTACATACAGAATCCCTTTTTGAGAATCCCATTTTGAAAAAACGTGTGTGGCTATAAAGTCCTTTTTTTTCTTAAATGAGTCAAAGAGTCGTATGCGAGTCACTCAATCTAATAATTGCTCGATAGCTCATTTGCTTGGTGAGATTCGAGTTGTTCGAGCAATGACGTTTCAGTAAGTGCTCAATAGCTTATGAGGTGAATTTGGGATAGGTATATCTTGGGTGGACCAGAAGGCTGGGCCAAACAGGTAATAGTATCCTATAAAAGGTATCCTCCAAAGGCATCCTCAAATAATACATTACCAGTCCATACAGTTAAAACTAGAAGTCCTGTCATGAAATGCACACAAATAGCACGTTGATATGCGCGTTAATGTATGCGTTATGGCCCCAGTAAAGCTATCAAATTCTGCACATATGGCCTGTGCACAAGCAATGTTTCCGCCAATGGACCTCCGGGTAACCCGGAGGTCCATTGGCAGAAACATTGCCTGTGTTTGCTATGAGTAACCAGGAGAACCTGACGTGCTTTGGATGCCATTCGACATGGCAATTGCGCGCAATTCCAACGCGCAATTAAGCCTAGATAAGCGCACTATTCGTGACAGGACTTCTAGTTTTAACTGTAGGTATCCTCATATACTGAAGTGAGGCTAAGAGTTATATGTACGAGTCACTCGAACGAGCAATTGCCTGACAGCTCATTTGCTTGATGGACTTTGAGTCGTTTGAGCAATGACTTATCAGTAACTGCTCGATAGATTTTTGGCTTTTGAAATCACATACCGTTAAAACTAGAAGTCCTGTCATGAAATGCGCACAAATAGCACGTTGATATGCGCGTTAATGTACGCGTTATGGCCCCAGTAAAGCTATCAAACTCTGTACATATTGCCTGTAAACAAGCAATGTTTCAGCCAATGGACCTCCGGGTAACCCGGAGGTCCATTGGCAGAAACATTGCATGTATTTGCTATGAGTAACCAGGAGAACCTGCTGTGCTTTCGATGCCATTCGATATAGCAATTGTGCGCAATTCCAACGCGCAATTAAGCCTAGATAAGCGCACTATTCGTGACAGGACTTCTAGTTTTAACTGTAGGCTCTCCTTGTACAGAAGGGAGATAACTCTGCATACAAGTTATGGGAAATAAAGTACTGGTAATTATAAGAGTTGGATGAAGAAACCGGAGATAGTTGGGACTAGATAGACTTAGGGTAAGAGTAGCATCTGTAATAGGTATAAATATGGGATTGTAGGAAACAGTACTCCTGTTAAATAGAACATACCCACAGGAGATATTTCTGTACTATAACATTACATGCTATTCTTATATGCCAAAAATGGGGTTTTATATCAAATAAAAATGCATTTTGGTGGTTTGGAGGGATTATTGGATTGTTTATGGTAAATAAATATCCTCCGATTGAATCAAACACCCCTGTTATTGGAAAAAGCCCAAAATGGGAGAAATTCGAGTTTGTTTCGGTAGTAAGGGTAATTTGGATGGATTGTGAAGTTTATTTGGGAAATTCTACAAATTGGGAAATTACTCTTGTACAAAGGAACATACCCCTGTCTTGTTGTAAGCCTTTGGGTCACATAGCCACCATATGCTACCATAGAAACCAAGATGGAGGCCTCCAGTCTACAAAATGGCCGACAGAAACACGTATCACCCTAACAACATGCCGCACAGGCGCACTAACACCACGAATCACTATGGGGATGATGTCACAAGATGGCCGCTCACACGGGCTACCACGACAATCAAACATGACGTAACTGGGTCATGTGGCATGACGTCACTTCTGGGGTGTGGGCAGGAGCCCAGTCAAGAGGGCATGGGTCATGATCTACTACGGAGGAAGAAACCAGTGACAACAGAGAATGTGGGACTCAAAAACTATGTGGGTGGGGTGTGATTGACATTTTGTTTTTCTGATTCATTGGATTTCATGCAAGTCTCAAATTACCATATTTATTTTTAGCTGCGACTAGCAGCTCTATAAGTGGTAATGTCGGTCTGTCGGTCGGTTGGACGGTCGGTCAGTCTGTGACCAACGAGTTTGTCTGTGACCAACGAGTTTCAAAACTCAATAACTTTTGAAATACTTGATGAAATGACTTTATATTTGGCATGTAAGTGTATCGTATTGATGTCTAGCCATTGTTCAATGCATGTGTTGTTCCAAATACTTTTCTTGGAGTTATTGCCCTTGATGAACTTAGAATTTTGTGAGATTGCACCACCCATCACAGCTACGGCTGTGATGTCGCGATTTTTATATACATATGTTTCGGTGAACCCCCGTTCATTTATGCTTTCTGAGGAAAAGTCATCGACCTCTTCAGGATAAGAACCACCTCAACAAAAACAAAACGGGTGTGTTCATCACGGTGAGACATACGTTCACGCATGGATTCAGGCAACACTTCTTGAGTTTTGGATGAATACACGGGGTGAATCTATTTTCCCCAATAGCAACGGAGCCCGATATGCTAGAAGCCACTATCTAGGTTTTTCAAAAACAAAAGTACCAAACCAATAGCTAACATTTTTCTTCTTGCTTATGTTTCATACTCAGCCAAATGCAAATAATATTTTGTTTATAGAATTATTTTTATTACAAATTAGTGGAGGGTGCCTGTGGGTACTCCCCAATAATTTGTTATAAAATATTTTTGAATACCACATTCAGCCCACCAACAATAATTTAACCCTCAAGCAGTTAAGACAGAACCTAACGATGGAGGGTGGAGTACGGGTGACCACTATCAACTACATGCATTGGGATTTTTCCAGCAGTTTGAATATACAGTGGAGCCCACTTAATTGGATATCTCTTAATTGTATATCCCTGCCAATTGAACATAATTTTCAAACCCAAAACCATTTACCATACCTTTGGTACAAATTTTATCTGTTAATTGCATATGGGTTGTAGAGTAAACTCCTGTTAATTATATATAAATTTTTGTAATGTGGTGAAAAAATGTCTGTGACACGCACCAAATTCCCCTTATTTGTCAACCTTATTGGCCTCACTACATCCAATACAGGCATTTATTCTATTATATCTTGTTTGACAGAGCTCTATGGCTCTGTCAAACAAGATATAATAGAATAAAAGCTCAGTTTACCTCCAGAACACAGGAAACTGACCAAATCCCTGTTAATTGAATAATTTACACTGGCAAAATGGATATTCAATTAAGATGATTCTACTGTATTTATGACCATACATGAATAAATTGCGAATAATTAACAGCAGAATACGGGCGTGAAATACAGGAAAAACTTTAACAAGATTCGTGGATTCCTGTCACGGTACTCTATCTGAGTTGTGTTCTGTATTTATACTTTGATTTAACTTGAATTAATTGAAGGAAGCTGATATTTTTAAGAAAATATCACCTTAACCCTTTACCTAACATGAAAAGAAGATGACACTTGTAAAAAAAATTCTTGAACAACTATTTTTTATTCATTTCTTGTCTCAAAAACATAGGTTATGACCCGTCTTTGGAACGAGCTATAACTAGACGAGCCCGTTCCAATGAGGGGTCACAACCTATGTTTTTGAGACAAAAACTTAAAAAATAATGAAAATTAACTGGCGATTTTTAGTTCAACTTTGGCAAAGCCAAATTTGAGCTTATGCCATGGCCAGTCATCCGTCGTCCATCAACAATTCAATACGGCTCGGGCTAGAGGACGTATTTATGAACCGATCTTTACGAAACTTCTTGGGTACCTTTGTTATGACCGTGGGACGAGAACGAGTGTTTTGGGGTCCGATCTGAAATTCAAGTTGGCCACTGGTGGCCATTTTGTACAGACTTAGGTGAAATCAGATTTTTGCGCAGAACTTCCATATGAAAGTGCTGATTTGAATAATTTTTTGTATGAATGTTTAGTACCATGGGACACATCACATATAATACCGTGTTTTTTCTCGTACGTAAATTATGCAAATTAGACTAATTTTGATGCATTTAGTGTTACTTTCAGCACTGTAAGTGCAAATGCCAATACGGCTCGGGCTAGAGGCCGTATTTATAAACCGATCTTTACAAAACTTCTTGGGTACCTTTGGTATCACCGTGGGACGAGAACGAGTGTTTTGGGGGTGCAGTCCGAAATTCAAGATGGCCGATGGCAGCCATTTTGTACAAAATTAGGTGCAATCAGATTTTTGCACAGAACTTCCACATGAAAGCGCTGATTTGAAAAATTTTTTGTGTGAATGTTTAGTACCATGGGATACATCACATATAATACAGGTTTTTTTCTCATGCAGAAATTATGCAAATTAGATGAACTTTGATTTTTTCAGTGCTACTAACACACAGTAAGTACACATGTCAATATGGCTCGGGCTAGAGGCTGTATTTATCAACCGATCTTCACGAAACTTCTTGGCTACCTCTGTTATCACCTTGGGACGAGAACGAGTGTTTCTGAGTGCGGTCCAAAATTCAAGATGGCTGCCAGTGGCCATTTTGTACCGAAATTAGGTCTAATCAGTTTTTTGTAAACAACTACTATACGGCTCAGGCTAGAGGCCTTATTTATGAACCGATCATTACGAAACTTCTTGGGTACCTTTGTTATCACCGTGGGAGGAGAACGGGTGTTTTTGGGTGTGGTCTGTGATATAAGATGGCCACCAGCAGCCATTTTGTACCAAAATTAGTGCAATCAGTTTTTTGTACAGAACTTCTGTATGAAAGTTCTGATTTGAATAAATTTTTGTATGAATGTTTAGTAAAATGGAATACATCACATACAGTACGGGTTTTTTTCTCGTGCAGAAATTATGCAAATTAGATGAATTTTGATTTATTTAGTGCTGCTTATACACTGTAAGTGCACATGTCAATACGGCTCGGGCTTGAGGCTGTATTTATCAACCGATCTTCATGAAACTTCTTGGGTACCTTTGTTATCACCTTGAGACGAGAACGAGTGTTTCTGAGTGCGGTCCAAAATTCAAGATGGCTGCCTGTGGCCATTATGTACCGAAATTAGTTCCAATCACTTTTTTGTCACAACTTCTATACAGCGCGTATTTATGAACTGATCTTCACGGAACTTCTTGGGTACCTTTGTTTTCACCTTGGGACAGGAATGAGTGTGTTTTGGGGTGCCTTTGTTATCACTGTACTATGAGAACAATTATTTTGGGATTCGGTCAGACCCAGTCTGGGACTCAAAGATGTCTTTTCTAGTTTAGCATCTAACTGACACCCACCTTTACAATACTTTACCTATACATTTGTTACAGGCTACGGTCAGTATTTATGTACAGACCGTTACAATAATTTATATGTACCTTTGTTATCAGGTCATTACCTAGATGTTTGTCATTGCTGTGTCACATACTGTACATGTACATGTCTTGACAAGTTGAGCTACAGTGTCATTGACACTTTCATTTAGAATAGCGCTGGCCAGTTTTGACTGCTACATTGGGAAAGGGTTAAGCGGTTTGTTCACATTCTTTTGTGACACTGTTTTGTGTCAAAGCATTTCATTCACGTCATAACGTTACTCCGACGCATAATGACCAATCAGATGAGTTCTTGCAAGACGTTCTTATCAGTACAGCCGCCGTGGACTGGACACTTTCTACGGGTGAGCAATATTTTCACGGACGCAATAATATTAGATTCCAAACACTAATTATAAGATCATCATTTAAAAAATTAATTAACCCTTTACCAAAAACGAAAAGCAGACGACACTATCAAATAAAATTCTTGAAGTACTAAATTTTTTGCTTCAAAAACATAGCTCGTTCCAGTGAGGGATCATACGCTATATTTTTGTGAAAAAGTAATAAAAATTGAATGGTGAATTTTGTGAATACTGCTGGTCAGTTTTTACCGTTACGTTTTGTAAAGGATTAACAAAGCACAGGGTACAACCCGGTGCATTGATTAAAATTTTGATTTTTATTACCTGGTAAACGCATGCATGGACATCACTGCGCACACGTGGATTACAACCATTCCACCGCGACTGCACTGTACATGGTAGCTGGATTCTACGTCTGGTATAACCAGCACATTTCTCACTGTACATGTATGTACTGTTATCGGGTAACATTGGATATACGCAGCTACCGTGGTATAAAAAAATAGATTCGGCCATTTTATTTTAAATCGCATTTCATGTTTTGCCTTTACCTCTCTCTTTTTTGTGACAAAACTACATAACACCGATTTGTAATAATACAAAACGACTAGCTGAGTGTGGTATTTTTATCCCTCAAAAATTGTTGAAAAGCAATCGATGGTCTGAAAACTTCTACAACACTACAGACATAGCAGTATAATAATATCCTTGGAATGTGGGGGGTGGGGCGTCAGATCACCGAAGTTAAGCAATGCCGGGCCCTGATAGTCCTTGGGTGGGTCGTCGTCTGAGCGATCGAGTCAGACTCTCCCATTGTGTCCTTGGGCAGGGCACCTAACCCTGACTGTCCTAATGGGGGGCACGAGGACGCCGTGTACTAAGGCGTACTGCACATCGATGGTGTGCATGTCTTCCAATCTAACCTTTCCCGGCAGTGTTAGATGATGCTTGTCGTTGCTCGGTGGTTCTCTCCGGGTACTCCGGCTTCCTCCTATCTGTCCGTCTGTCCCTACGAACGTTTTGCATTGTAATTTTAAAACCATCGGTCGAATTAGGATCTGCCTTAGTATGCCGATAGACCCACATGGGGGAACGCATCTGCACAAGGAACAAGGTTCCGTCTCTTCATTTCCCCAGAGTTACGGCCCCTTTTCACTCTTTTGCCTAAGAGAATTTTTCTCTCCCATAATACTTCTAAGGCTACTTTGAACATGTCTACGGGTGGGGGGCAGTGACCCGCGCTTTGCATAGTCCTTGTTATTTCCTGGTAAACGCTTGCGTGACTTCCTACGCGCGGTTCTCCTAAATACCAGAACCTCACAGAACCAGAGAACCCCCCTCTAAATTACATTTGCGCAGTGTTTTACGATGAAATATGTTTATTTTATGCAATCATCGTTACAGAAAAGAAGAATAGAAGTAAATTCATTCTTCTAGTTGCCTTTGTCTAGGCGGTTCTGGGGGGTTCTGGTATTTAGTATTTTTCTCCTAAATACCAGAACCTCCAGAACCTCTCAGATTTTTCCCTAGAACCTCCTCTAAGTTACATTTACAAATTGTTTTTGAAGAAAAGATTCCATTTCCACACTGTTTTAGCGTTCTGTGGAAAACTAAAACATGATTTATTACCAAAATTCATTTCAGCTGATCAATGAAATTTAAAATGTAGTCAAGGGAGTTAACTCAGAATTTTAGCCTTCATCATTACTCGATCTGAACTCGCGGAAAGATGTCATAAAATAAAAGCATTGAGGTCCGGATGATATGGCTTATCTGAATGAATGAAAAGTTAGATAAACAGTATTTTGGTGACATGTCGTCCCCAGAGTTCCAATGTGTTCTACGTGCCTACCGGCACATAGAACACATTGAAACTCAGGGGACGATATTTGCTCTTATTTTATTTTTCTCAAGTTATTTCATTTAATTATTGGACTATTTATTTATAACAGCAAAATATGATTGATTACAGTCAACATCTTTCTTGATGAGGTGATCATTTAAGGGCGTGGTGTTTATATTTAAATGTACCGTTCCTACTATTTAACGAACACAAACGGACATAAACGAACAGAAGAGAAAATAATAGGAAATACAATTTAAAAATGGTTGAGGGTGCATATGCAGGTATATGTGGGTATATATTATTCGTTTGTAAAATTTTATTCACTTCTGATGAGTATTATGATGATTAATAAGGTTTATAAAATGTACGACGGCGCGAAATTCTTGTGTTCGTTAAGTAGTGGCCTGCTTGAAGCTGTCGACAAGATGCGACAAGGGTGTGAAATCAATTAGCTGTCTATCTGAAGAAGAATGTCGCTGAGGAAAACAGCGAAATTTAGGTTTAAGAGGATGGCAAGCGCCTATTTTAATCGTGTGTAAAATTGTATCCACGTCTGATGAGTATTTTAGTGATAAATAAAGATTATAGCCATTATTTGGATTGACAAACACGCATCAAACTCTCGCTTTGGATTCCGAGGACGCATCACGGCGAGTCGGGGACAAACCGTGATCTACCCTTAGAAAGCGGAGCAAGACTCGGATACATGTAGCATATTGTACACCCACATAATGATAATAATCTAAAGATCTTACAATATCTTGGGGATAAGTCATTAAAGTCCAGTTTAAGCTTTCCTGAAAACTTTCCCCGAACAAGCTCACCCTCCACCAACGCGGGCTCCCACTAACGAGACAGCCAGGCGCGTAGTCAGCAAAAAGTTTCCTGGGGGTGGGGGGGGGGGGGTATAGCCATCAGATGCGCGAAAGGCGGGGGGGTGGGGGGTCCTTCCCCAGGATTTTTTTTTTCTTTTGGGGGGGGGGGGGGGTGGGGGGGGGGATATGGGGAAAATTTCCCAGGAAACTTTTAAAATCTAAGTCTAACTACTGGCGGGAACATTTGGAAGGGGGTACAGCTACATTTTGGGGAGGGGGAACCTGCCCCCTATGGCAACGACAAATCCCGGGACACCTCCACCCACAGACTCACCAACGAGCCCCACCCACCCCCGGTTCTTTCCAGGAAACGCGTTCCGTGATACAGTAGGCCTAACCGCTTCGCGATAAATGTTAGCCCAATAATATTAGCCTTCGCCTGTGCTCCGAATTTATTATTATTATTATTTTTAATATGTCGCACCGGTGTGCGACCCCCCCCCCCCCCCCCTCCCCCGAAAAAAAATTCCTGGAGAAGGACCCCCAGCGCCCCCGCCTTTCGCGCATCTGATGGCTATTACCCCCCCCCCCCCCCCACCCCCCCCTGGAAATTTTTCCTGGCTACGCGCCTGGTTGTCCTCTCTCGTTAGTGGGAGCCCGCGTTGGTGGAGGGTGAGCTGGTTCGGGGAAAGTGTTCAGGAAAGCTTAAACTGGACTTTAATGACTTATCCCCAAGATATTTTAAGATCTTTAGATTATTATCATTATGTGGGTGTACAATATGCTACATGTATCCGAGTCTTGCTCCGCTTTCTAAAGGTAGATCACGGTTTGTTCCCGACTCGCCGTGATGCGTCCTCGGAATCCAAAGCGAGAGTTTGATGCATGTTTGTCAATCCAAATAATGGCTATAATCTTTATTTATCACTAAAATACTCATCAGACGTGGATACAATTTTACACACGATTAAAATAGGCGCTTGCCATCCTCTTAAACCTAAATTTCGCTGTTTTCCTCGGCGACATTCTTCCTCAGATAGACAGCTAATTGATTTCACACCTTTGTCGCATCTTGTCGACAGCTTCAAACAGGCTACTACTTAACGAACACAAGAATTTCGCGCCGTCGTACATTTTATAAACCTTATTAATCATCAAAATACTCATCAGAAGTGAATAAAATTTACAAACGAATAATATATACCCACATATACTTGCATATGCACCCTCAATCATTTTTAACTTGTATTTCCTATTATTTTCTCTTCTTTTCGTTTATGTTCGTTTGTGTTCGTTAAATAGTAGGACCCAAATGTACAGGTTTCCCGCAAGTTGTGTTACATTTGTACGCGTTTCTTTTTTCACTTCTTGTTATTTTGTATAAATTTTTTGGTATATATCAAGTGCCAGTCTTGAGACGAATAAAAAAATGTTTTTAAAAGTTTTGGACTTAATTCAGAAATCCCAGAAATAAACTGACAATGAGATTTCCGTGGGTCAATCACACGAATAGCCCGATTGCGATCAGCCAAGCGCCAAGCAAATGCCGATACAGACCAATGGGGTGCAAGACTCTCCTCCTAACAATTTTCCCCCGGTCACTTCCCCCAAATTGGTCATTTCCCCCAAAGAAGTCCCCCCCCCCCAAAAGTAGTCATTTCCCCCAAAGTAGTCCCCCCCCCCAAAAAAAAGTAGTCCTCCCCCATGTTTTTTTCCCCCCATTTTTTCTTGAAAAAAACACGTCTGCAATGTTTGTTTGCAGCATGTAAACTCTAGAAGGGTTAAATGATTAAACATTATTTAATTAAATTACTGCACAGAAGCAGTGTGGAAAAGTGTTCGGGAATGGACAGATTGGTGTGTGGGGAGGGGATGACCGAGTCTTTGTAAGATTGTGACCTAGGGCCCCTTCCTCTCCCGGCCCGGGAGGGAGCCCAACGTCAGTGTTACAAAGACAAGAAAAGACCAACAGGGTGAGGATTACTTTTTTTTTTTTTGGGGGGGGGGTGGGGGGGGGGGGGGGCAATGTCTACTTTAGGGGGAAATAACAAATTTGGGGGAAAATTACCAATTTAGGGGGGTGAGGGTGACAGAGGGAGTGTCTGACATTCAGACCATGTATGAATTTGGATGCTAAAAAGAAACTGAAAATGGAATATTTTCCCCGACAGCGGCGTGCAAATGTCATATTAAAGGGTGGGTTTAGCGAATTCTGTGCGGTTCTTTGGGGGGGGGGGGGGGCGGGGGGGGGGGTGTTCTGGTATTTAGGAGAAAAATACTGAATACCAGAACCCCCCAGAAACCGCCTAGACAAAGGCAACTAGAAGAATGAATTTACTTCTATTCTTCTTTCCTGTAACGATTATTGCATAAAATAAACATATTTCATCGTTAAACACTACGCAAATGTAATTTAGCGGGCGGGGGGGGGGGGGGGGTTCTGTGCGGTTCTGGTATTTAGGAGGACCCCCTACGCGTGGATTACGATAGTACATGGTGGCTGTGCTGTATTACTCATCAACCCGAATAACAAGTTGAAATGTTTTTGAAAATTCGACTTCAAATATTGGAGATATGACGTCAATTCTGACAGGAGTAACCCCCCCTCCCCCCTCCCCACCCTTGCCATCTGATGACAGCTCTTACCGAAAGACACAATAACCTAGCACTATAATAACATCACGGGTGACGAAAGGAATGATGCCGTTAACTGTCATTTTTCTTTCAACATTGTCGGAAAATAGTTAACGCTGTGACTATAATGGTGATCGAGGGTCAGAAAATATCAAATTCAAATTTCACTGAAAAAAGACTAAAAGTTGAAATCAAGGAAACTTAAAGTACTCATCATCCCAAATAACAATTTGTAAAAAAAATAATAACAAACGTCTTCAAATACCGGAGATATGATGTCAATTCCGACAGCGTTACCCCCACCCTTTGGCGACAACACTACCCCATAACTACATAACAAAGCATTATAATAACCTTGGTAGCAAAAGAATAGTCGATGACATGAATTGACACATTTTTAGCTTAACTTGACAAAGTCAAGATAATCTATTGCCTTCACGCGTGCGGAAGTCTGTTTGTGAGTCTGTTCACATTTTCCTTTTGCACAGGCTACACCTCGTAGTTCCTGTCCGATCGTCACGAAACCTCTTATGCAGGTTTTGGGTCATGTCTAGATGAGACCGTCCCATTTTGGTCACGATAGGTCAACCGTGATGGCTGCCAGAGCCCAAAACCCCAAACCTTTAGCACAGTCTTCAGGTCGTATTTATGAAGGGATTTCAGTGTAACCTGGTAGGATGCCTCTGTATAATATCTAGATGAGAACGTCCCCTTTTGGTCATGATCTGTCAACCGTCATGGCTGCCCAAGCCCGAAACCCAAAAACCTTTTGCACAGTCTGGAGGTCATATTTAATATGGAGGGACTGTCCGAACCCAAAACCCGAAAACCTTTAGCTCAGTCTACAGGTCGTATTTATGGAGGGATTTCATTTTAACTTGGTGGGTTGACTTCATATAATATCTAGATGAGAACGTCCCCTTTTGATTGCGATTGATCAACTGTGACGGCTATAGGTGCCCGAAGCCCAAAAATCTTTAACATAGGCTACAGGTCATATTTATGAAGGGGTTTCATTGTAACTTGGAAGGATGACTCTAAATAATGTCTACATGAGAAATTTTCCTTTTGGTCGCGATCATTCAGCCGTGATGACTGCCCAAGCCCAAAACCCGAAAACCTTTAGCATAGTCTATAGGTCGTATTTATGGAGGGATTTCTTTGTATCTTGGTAGGTTGACTCCATATAATGTCTAGATAATAATGTCCCCTTTTGGTCATGATTGGTAAACTGTGACGGCTTCAGGGGCCCGAAGCTCGAAAACATTTAACACAGTCTACAGGTCATATTTTTGAAGGGATTTCATTGTAACTTGGTAGGATGACTCCAAATAATGTCTAGATGAGAACGTCCCCTTTTAATTGAAACCATTCGACCATGATGGCTGCCCAAGCCCCAAACCCGAAAAACTTTAGCACAGACTACAGGTCATATTTATGAAGGGATTGCATTGTAATTTGGTAGGATGACTCAGTATAATGTCGATATGAGGACGTCCCCTTTTGGTTGCGATCGGTCAACCGTGATGGCTACACAGGCCCAAAGCGTTAAAACCATTAGCACACTCTACAGGCCGTATTTAATAATAATAATAATCATAATAATGATATACACATTTATATAGCGCCAAAATTATAGTTCAGAAGATATAGAACCATATTCTAAGGCGCTGTACATGTTACTGAGCTCGTGCAAATATTCAAACGGAATATATACAGTATCTGACAGTCCCCAACATCACTTATAGGCTTTTTGAAACTGGTATGTTTTGAGATCTTTCTTGAAAAGGTTGACATTTGACAGTCTTTTTAGGTGTTCTGGTGAATTATTCCAGTGAGGGCCAGTAAATGAGAATGGCCTATCTCCAAATGTCTTACACCTATGTTTTGGAACATGTAGTAGCATTTTACCAACTGACCTCAGGTTGTATCGACACACATTCTTGGTATTAAGGAGTTCTTCTAAGTAGGCTGGTGAAATGTTGTTTTGTGTCTTAAAAACTAATAATAAAGTTTTGAAAATTATTCTGTACATGACTGGCAGCCAGTGTATATCCCTCAGAACAGGAGTGATGTGTTGTGATCGTGATATCCTACGTACCACTCGGGCTGATGCATTTAGTACCATCTGCAGGCGAGAGTAATGATATTGTGGAAGGTTGAACAGTAAGGCATTACAATAATCCAAATGTGAAGTTACAAAGGCATGAACTAGGGTTTTTGTGGAGTCTTTCGTGAGGAACGATCTTATCTTTTTAACTTTGTTTTGACCTCTGAAAGCCTTTATGAAGGGATTACATTGTAACTTGATAGGATGACTCGTTTTGGAATAATTTCATTGTAACTTGATACTTTCGTTGACATACGTTAACTGCGAGGGCCACATACATTTACTGTGGGGGGCCAAATTAACCCACCCCTCAATTCTTTAGTACAGTCTACACCTCATATTATTTTTATTGGAAACTTAGCATTCCGGTAACAGAAATTAACATATTCCCAGTTATCACAATTCTTGACTTATTTCATAATCCTTTCATAAACATTGAACGTTATCCTTTTCATCAAACACAACCCACATACAAGTTTAGCTACAGTGTTATTGACTTTTTCATTTTTTTTTAACATTGTCGGAAAATAGTTAACGTTATACCGTTAATGCCGATCGAATGTCGGATAACGTCAAATTATAATTTCACAGCAAAAAGCTGAAATCAAGGGAGGGGGGGGGGGGGTAGAGTAGTGGATTTCCAACTAGGGGAGGGGGTCGGGAGGGGTCCCCCGGTCCCTCCCCGTAGTTGGAAATTCACTACCGAGAAAGATTTTTAAAATTTAGCCATGAAAGAGGGCATAAAATTGATTCTAGTCACTGAAATGCCAACACATTTATGATAGAATTATCAGGTTATTATTATTTGATATTCTTCTGGGAATTGAATATGTGCTAAACAAATGCTCGAGCTTTGAACTTTGAACAATTCACACTGTCCTAACATTAAATCAGATCTATGCAGGAATGATCAATTTTCGATGTTAATCATTTTGTAACAGTGAATGATGGAATTAACACAGGATAACGATTTTACATGAGGTGATTTTCTTAAAGTTCATTTCGAGGATTTGTTTTTTTACGATAAGTAATCGAACTATAGAAATCTCGTACCGATTGACATTTTGTTTACTTATGAAGCTCGATATTACATACACTGTAGTTGTAGATAGTAGCTGTTAGAATTTTTGCCGATTTGAAACCGAGTTGGAATTTTGGGAACTGAAGGAGACATCAGCATCGCCAAAGAAGCTCTAAAATCCAGATAGATGGAATTTCCAACTACTCATGACTTGCCCTCCGAAGTTCCAGCTATAGGAAATTTTGGACAGGATTGGAGGGGGAGGGGGTGACCCACACACACCCTGTCGCAACGTCCCTGCTTATAGTACTTATTATTCCCAAAAATAAGTTGAACATTTTTTTGAAAATCCCCCTTCAAATGCTGGAAATATAACGTCAATTCGGATAGGAGTTATCCCCCCTTCCATTTGGTGACAGCTCTAACCCCCAAACCACATAACATGGCACTGTAATAATATTACAAGCGGCAAGAGTAATATTTGCAGGCTTGGAATGTCAATTTGTTCACATTGTCCAAAAAGGTCACGATGTAACGTTAATATCGATCTGGGGTTGGAAAACGTGAAAATTAAATTTTAACCCCACTCAGTTGAAATTAACTGACATTTTAGTAATCGGCACCCACATGACGTGTCTTTTATGTGTCATAACCCGTCGTTGTCCGTGCTTCGTTGAATGGGGTCTGAAAATTTGATTTGCGATTTGAAACCATCTAGTGCTACTCGGCATTCATTAAGCCACAAGTTACTTTTCTCGTAGGCGATTTATCGAGTCGGTGTCGGGGACGAAGTTATCATGATGACCGGCCACCCCATTCATGGGCGCGTCAGATTACTCAATGTAGGCATATTATGAAATCTTGGCGATTTTAGAGTATTAATAGACAATCGGCACCGTGTCTGTGCGAGACTCCACCAATGTCCTAAAATCGCCCAGATCGCTTCGAGGTCATATTTTATCTGAGGGAGGGTCTCAGTTCTTACACGTTAGCCACTTACTTACGTATTTTTTCACGATCACAAGTCCATTAGATTGATTATGTCTTTCTATCAATAACTGAGACACAGGAGAGAAATACAAACGAATAAAAACATAAAATACGTTTTAATGCACTGTCTGACACGTGATTTAACGTTTCAGTAACAAAAACACTTTGATTGAAGCCACTACCACAAGACATATACATGTACCGTATGAACTAATTGTCAGTGTTATTTGGTCATTAAGAGCGGGGTACTAAACTATTGACATGACAATCGTTGATTATTGCCAGTTCCTTATTCGGCATTCGTTATCAACCGATTTTATCGGTTGACAACGAATGCCGAATAAGGAACTGGGATTAAGCAACTTGTCACGTCCCCTACTAACCAGTAAAGTCGAATGACTGGAATATCTGTCTGTGTGACACCATCGGTAAGTGTCCGTTCGTATTTGTCCATTAATAGGGTTATAGCAGTATTCGTCCGCCTACACACAAATGCCGTCTTTCAGTTTGTTTTCAGTTTTGCTCGAAAAATTTGCTTATCACTCCGCGTGCTCATTCTTATTAGGATAACAGGCTACGTTTTTGAAGCCAAAAGTCTAAATTGCTATGCGTTAAGAAATGATCTACAAATGTCGACCTGGTTGGGTTAGGAAAGGTGTTAATTGTTCATCAACATGCCCGTAGTCAGGGATCAATATTAGGGTTAGGGGGTAGGGTTGGTCCATATGGATTATTCGGGAGATATAAGCATTTTATGCCGTCAGCACATCAGGAAGATCGACATCTTGAATTAGGGAAAAAGTATCAAGGTGGTGTAAATCTCGCGTTGTTGGGGCCAGATGGGATTGAGTATATGTTACAAAAACTATGAAAAATATGCGCAAGATGGCGCTAATTTGAAGCTCGAAAGAACGCCAGGCATGATATATCATCTGTAATTTCACTAGTCGAGGCCCCATGCAGATCGAAGTATTCAAGATTTGTAGGGGGCCGGTGGGTATTTTTTTTGCCTGTTCTAGGCTCCACAAAAATGAACTCAATATAGGCATTCGCCTGGAACGGTTGTTGGTCAAACATGTTCGAAATTATATTTCAACAAGTGGTCCAAAGTTAGAATACCCATTTGTGAGATTATTACGGCCTCTCTCCGCTCATGATCCGACCTTGTGAGCTTTCTAGTGTATTTCACCGCTCATCTGAACTTGAGAATATTATTTCTCAAAAAGATAAACTGTCTCCAAAAGTTTACTTGACCTTGAAAAGAAAAGTCGGCACTTAAAATATGTTGGTGATCGTTTTAGCGCAATTAATCAATCATCTCTCGGCATATGTGAGAATGACTTGATAGGACAATTTGCCAGGATGCAAAGATGTGCATGTGTTCAAAAGTCTTACATTTCATTCACGTTTCAATGTCGGCACTTGCATTCCAGTGGGCTTTCGTGCAATGGATGTCGGGCACGAAGGGGGTATGAGGGCTTGATCCCTAAACTTTTCGCTGCCCCCACCCAAAACACTGTTCCAGTGCAAGTTTGCCATAGCATAGAGCTCCAAAATAATTTCCAATATAGGGCTACAGAAGTTACAAATGCCTCGGATACTCCCTTTGGGCACTCAAATCTTACAAACTTGTCTCCTTGAAGAATTAGCCTTAACAAGGGTTCTCCGGTCGTTATCTTTTCCTCCCACTTAACTGAAAGGGAGGCTCCTAATAATGGCCTTCCGCCATATTACTGGTTGGGCTATCGTCATTTGTCAAACTATGAGACATCTAACCATATTCACCGTACAAATGATCTATTAACTAGCGTTTAATCCCGGGAACACTACATTCTTCGCACAAATGATCTATTAACTAGATTTTAATCCAGGGAAAGGGAATTTTCTGGTTCTCGTTTTTGAACCAGTTACGATGTCTGGAATTTTCATAACATATGGCACTAGCATACTATACCGAAGTTCGCACGCGCACTGCGCGTGGAGGCATAAAATGAGGCACTAGTCACTGGTATACTATACCGAAATTCGTACACACACTGTGCAGGTGTCTATTTCGGTACCCTATATACATGTGCTAGTGCCCTATGTTATATTTGCCCCCCCCCCCCCCCGCCCCCCCCCCCACACACACACAATTTAAAAAACGTCCTGCCGCCGCTGCTTACTCATGTAATTGAGTAGCGATTGGATCATGAAAAAGACCTTTTGTGTGGCCACAGAACTATACAGGGTCATACGAATTTAGAGGAGTCGCCTGTTGTGTGACCACAGTACTTTACGGGATCACCCGAATTTAGAGGAATCACCTGTTGTGTGACCACAGTATTCTATGGGATCATATGAATTTAGAGGAGTCACCTGTTGTGTGACCACAGGACTGTATGGAATCATACGAATTTAGAGGAGTCACCTGTTGTGTGACCACAGTACTGTATAGGATCATACGTATTTAGAGGAGTCGCCTGTTGTGGGACCACAGTACTGTACAGGATCATACGAATTTAGAGGAGTCGCCTGTAGTGTGACCACAGTACTGTATAGGATCATAGGAATTTAGAGGAGTCGCCTATTGTGTGACCAACCACAGTACTGCATAGGATTATACGAATTTAGAGGAGACTCATATTGTGTGACCACAGTACTGTATGGGATCATATAAATTTAGAGGAGTCGCCTGTTGTGTGATCACAGTACTTTATGGGATCATACGAATTTAGAGGAGTCGCCTGTTGTGTGACCACAGTACTGTATGTGATCATACGGATTTAGAGGAGTCGCCTGTTGTGTGACCACAGTACTTTATGGAATCATACGAATTTAGAGGAGTCGCCTGTTGTGTGACCATAGTACTTTATGGGATCATACGAATTTAGAGGAGTCACCTGTTGTGACCATGGATCTTTTTGGGATCATACGAATTTAGAGGAGTCGCCTGTTGTGTGACCATAGTACTGTATAGGATTATACGAATTTAGAGGAGACGCCTGTTGTGTGACCGCAGTACTGTATAGGATCATACGAATTTAGGGGAGTCGCCTGCTGTGTTACCACAGTACTGTATGGGATCATACGAATTTAGAGGAGTCACCTGTTGTGTGACCGCAATGCTGTATGGGTTCATACGAATTTAGAGGAGTCGCCTGTTGTGTGACCACAGTACTGTATGGGATCATACGAATTTAGAGGAGTCGCCTATTGTGTAACCACAGTATTGTATAGGATTATACGAATTTAGAGGAGTCGCCTGTTGTGTGACCACAGTGCTGTATGGGATCATTCGAATTTAGAGGAGTTGCCTGTTGTGTGACCACAGTACTGTATAGGATTATACGACGAATTTAGAGGAGTTGCCTGTTGTGTGACCTCAGTACTGTATGGGATCATACGAATTTAGAGGAGTCGCCTATTGTGTGACCACAGTACTGTATAGGATTATACAAATTAAGAGGAGTCGCATGTTATGTGACCACAGTACCTTATGGGATCATACGAATTAAGAGGAGTCGCCTGTTGTGTGGCCACAATACTTTATGGGATCATACGAATTTAGAGGAGTCGCCTGTTGTGTGATCACAGTACTTTATGGGAACATACGAATTTAGAGGAGTCACCTGTTGTGTGACCAAAGTACTGTATAGGATTATACGAATTTAGAGGAGTCGCCTGTTGTGTGACCACAGTACTTTATGGGATCATACGAATTTAGAGGAGTCGCCTATTGTGTAACCACAGTACTTTATGGGATCATACGAATTTAGTGGAGTCGACTGTTGTGTGTCCACAGTACTGTATAGGATCATACGAATTTAGAGGAGTCGCCTGTTGTGTGACCACAGTACTGTATAGGATCATACGAATTTAGAGGAGTCGCCTGTTGTGTGACCGCAGTTCTGTATGGGATCATCCGAATTTAGAGGAGTCGCCTGTTGTGTGACCACACTACTGTATGGAATCATGCGAATTTAGAGGAGTCGCCTGTTGTGTGATCAGTGTACTGTATGGCATTATACGAATTTAGAGGAGTCGCCTATTGTGTGACCACAGTACGTTATGGGATCATACGAATTTAGAGGAGTCGCCTGTTGTGTGTCCACAGTACTGTATAGGATCATACAAATTTAGAGGAGTCGCCTGTTGTGTGACCACAGTACTGTATAGGATCATACGAATTTAGAGGAGTCGCCTGTTGTGTGACCGCAGTTCAGTATGGGATCATACGAATTTAGAGGAGTCGCCTGTTGTGTGACCACACTACTGTATGGGATCATGCGAACTTAGAGGAGTCGCCTGTTGTGTGACCACACTACTGTATGGGATCATGCGAACTTAGAGGAGTCGCCTGTTGTGTGACCAGTGTACTGTATGACATTATACGAATTTAGAGGAGTCGCCTGTTGTGTGACCACAGTACTTTATGGGATCATACGAATTTAGAGGAGTCGCCTGTTGTATGACCACACTACTGTATGGGATCATACGAATTTAGAGGAGTCGCCTGTTGTGTGACCACAGTACTGTATGGGATCATACGAATTTAGAAGTGTCGCCTGTTGTGTGACCACAGTACTGTATAGGATCATACGAAGTTGGAGGAGTCGCCTGTTGTGTGATCACAGTACTGTATAGGATCATACGAATTTAGAGGAGTCGCCTGTTGTGTGACCACAGTACTTTACGGGATCATCCGAATTTAGAGGAGTCGTGTATTGTGTGACCACAGTACTGTATGGGATCATCCGAATTTAGAGGAGTCGTCTGTTGTTTGACCACAGTACTGTATAGGATTATACGAATTTAGAGGAGTCGCCTGTTGTGTGACCACAGTAATGTATAGGATTATACGAATTTAGAGGAGTCGCCTGTTGTGTGACCAATGTAATTTATGGGATCAAACGAATTTAGTGGAGTCGCCTGTTGTGTGACCATGGTACTGTATGGGATCATAGGAATTTAGAAGAGTCGCCTTTTGCGATTTAAGATTTGTCTGTCTTTTTTTATCGGTTGGTTTTGCAAACAGTCCATAAGATTAATGTCAATATTTTCAACCTCTATCCATTTTCTTGATGACAAGAAATAGATTCTTAATTAAATTTTTTTGTCTGAAACCCAATTATTCCACTTATCAGCATCCATTGAAGATACAACGGAAAAGATGCTGAGAAAGAAAATAACTAAAACGCATCAAAGGCAGCTCCAACAAGCATGTAGATGCCGTAGTAATACCAGTATGGTATACAAGAACCAAAACTGATATCAAACAGGCTACCGCCAGGACACATGCGCAGAACCCACTGTCCGTTGACACACTCTCGGTAATAGTCTTCATAGCCATGTATTCTGTCGACATATGTGTTCCGACAAACTGAAATGATAAATAAAATGATTATTATTAGTAGACGTTTTCTTTTGCAATTGCTTCTATAGAGGATGTTCTTGGTTTTGGGAGTTCACATTTTCAACGTTTCTTGTCAAAATCAATTCAGCATTTTTGTTGTAGAATTATGAAGCCCCGGTGAAAATCAATGAGAAACGCAGAATGAAGGCTGTCATACTCTGAACCCGATGTGTGAGCTTCACAATGCAATACCCAGTGTCAAGCTAAAAAATCGGACTCGACCCTTTATCTGGAGCTTTTGGGTTTTATTATATGCTGAAACAGAAGACAGATGTAAAACACCTTATAACAGAATGCGTTTTGTTTTGTTTTATTTTGGAAACTTTTTCAAACATTTACAAAAAAGCAGTTTCGAATTAAATTTAAAAAATTGTGCTCAAAATTGTAAAATTTTGTTCGAAACAGTTTACAACTTTTGCCATCAAACTTTCATACAGGGAAATGGGCACACAAGGATATATCCCATGCTACAGTTCGGCCGCTGTAGACTGATCATTTCTCACGAGTGAGCAATATTTTCGCCTACGCAATAATATCAGATTTCAAACACTAATTATAAAAATAACTATCAAAAATTTAACTAATGAAGCACCGGGTACAACCCGGTGCTTCATTAATTAAAATTTTGCTGCTGATGATATTTATTACCTGGAAAATGCATGCGTGGACATCACTGCCCACGTGTGGATTTCGGCCATTCCACGGCGACTGTACTGTATGTTGGCCTCTTTGTGTTACTGTGATACTGCCCACCGAAACGGACATCACTGGTATGCCTGGGCGCAGACTATCAATATTCGAGAGATCTCAAGTGACGTCATGCCACGCACATTGTGGGTGTCACGTGTATTTTTATGGCAGCTCGCAGGAGTGGCCATGTTATGACGGCATTGCCATGATGATACGTAGACTACGTAGTGTTAGTGCGCATGTGCAGTGTATGTTGTTACTTGCAATATGTGTTTCCGTCTTCCATTTTGTTAATTGGAAGCCGGTATCTTGATTTCTATGGTGGTACGTGCTTACAATGTAACCAAAAGTATCAAGCAGAAGATTTTATTCTATTAACCCTTTGAGACTTTAATTTATATCCTGACGTTCAATCGTCACTGGGAATTCAGTTTCTTCAACGTTTTTCAAAATGCGGCGTCAAACGTCGTAAAGTACAAATATAAACGAACATACAACATTCACAGCAAACAAATCCAGAACTTGTCGAGCTGTGCGGAGAATAGCAGATCAGCGTAACAACGGTAAAAATGTCGAGACGAATTATTTTCTCTGTATATTTACCAGTTAAGCATTGGGTCTTGCATATTCTTGATTTTTCAACACAATTTTGAGGGACGAAACTCTTTCAGGAATACCGCTAAAACACTGTGCCACTTGGTTGTTGGTTTTCGACCCTTCTCCCTGATCGACGCTGTCCTGATCTGCTGTCACGAATGGGCTCGAGCTAAGAAGATAAGGAACAGTCACTCGAGGAGGGACTCCCCGAACGACTCTGACCACCGAGGAGCAGCTCCTCGCATGACTCGATGTTATCAAGAAAATAAGCAAGCGAGTGACTCATCGAATGACTCTCTACTCAAATGGGTTTTAGTGATCATTAAGTGATCATTGGGTGTCTCCCGCAATCACTGATCACATGCACCTAGTGATCAGTGATCCTAAATGACCACCGCCCGACCAATCATCAACGACTGGCCTGTCGAACGACACTGAGCTTGGGTAGTAGAGAGCTTCTGGAAGAATGGGAAGGGAAACTTTGTCGCTCTTAGTCGGGACTGCCAGGACTTACAGATCGCTGAATGTTCTGATGTTCTGTCACAGAATATACTCCTGCTCAATAGAACGCACCCTTAGAACCGCTCCACAGCACGCGCGTACCACATTTGGCAACCAAGTTCGCGGTGCCTGTTGTCAAAATGGATCGCGGATGCATGCGTCATCTAAAACCGAAGTGCATGCACATTGAGACGTGTTACCATGGCAATGATATCTCAAGATGGCCGCTCATGCGGACTACCATGACAATCCCCACAAGGCTCTTACTTGCAAGCAATGTTTATTTAATCGGTTAGCAAGAACAAAGAAAAACAGTTCGATTGCATGTCAGTTCTGTCTGATTACGCAACTGGGGATAGCGGGCGGACAGTTATTGAGGCGAGGGTGATATCAAAGAAATCGGTGTGTTTGTTAATTTAGCAGTCATTCAAAGTTTAGCTATTAGACTATGCCTGTGGCGGGAATGCAACGATGGACCCTTGGTGGTCATTTGATAAATGCAAAATGGTGCGATAACTGGCGTTTGATACGCAAGCTTTTTGCCAAATTTACGCTTTTTTTCTAGGAACGAACATGTTTTTTGTTTTATAAACTCACTATCGTGATAGTTTCTGGTCGCGGACAATGTGGAGCGACCGCAATATAATGTATTTACTTACAAAGTCAGTAGCAGGCATGTCAACCGGTACCCGTAACGGTGCCGGTACCGCCGGTTCCTTCTTGTTCCAACTGGTACCAGTACTGAAGCTTTTGTCCCGCCGGTACCGGTACAAAATTATTTTATCGGAAAATTCCGAATTGAACGAGGGTGAACAGGCGGATAATCGTGTATGGCACACTTGCACGACATACTTTTAATTTATTTGTGAATTAACATATCAAAACACTCTACATGTGCATGTTCTGTCAGCACCACGACCACGATAAAGCCGACCATTTTGATTTTTCAAACGTCGCATTAAAAACAACGAAAGCGCTATCATCGGCCACTTCAAAGAAATTATTCTGTGGTGACCTCAAAGAAATCATAAAGCACGATTATCGTGCTTTATGATTTCATTGATGTCGCCGCAGAATAATTGGCACGGTGCCATGTTTATCGTGCCATCTTCCGGACTGGGCGCTTTAAATACGAATTTCTCCCATCTCATTGCGACTTGTCATCCAGTTTTTGATTTGTCCCGGTACCGGTTTCGGCGGGACAGGCTCTGTCTCGCCCTGGTACCGGTTATGTT
Source organism: Pictodentalium vernedei (assembly GCA_031216915.1). Classification (NCBI taxonomy): domain Eukaryota; kingdom Metazoa; phylum Mollusca; class Scaphopoda; order Dentaliida; family Dentaliidae; genus Pictodentalium; species Pictodentalium vernedei. Next base: position 514,591,804 of record CM062293.1, read on the forward strand.
GGTACCGGCGGTACTTTAACATGCCTGGTCAGTACCCAAGAGCTCTGTAATACGGACTACCATAACAACCCCCACAAGGCTCTTACTTGTAAGCAATATTTATTTAATCGGTTAGCAAGAACAAAGGACACAACTAGGCGGATAGTTAATGAGGCGAGGGTGATGTCAACGATAAATTTCCTTAACATTCCCATTTTGAGGGGGGGGGGGGGGGCACGGTAATATTTAGGAAGACCATGCCCCCTTAGCCCACACCCCCCCCCCTCCGGCTACGCCACTGCTATGCTGTCTCCCCGCAGTATAATATAGTTCATTTTGGTTAACCCTTTACCCAACGTAACGACCGAAACCGGCCAGCGCTATTCACAAAAATTGCCAATTAATTTTCATTATTTTTTTCTTTTTTAGCTCAACTTGACAAAGTCAAGCTGAGCTATTGCCATCACTTCTCGTCCGTCGGCGTACGTACGTACGTACGTTAGTACGTTAGTACGTACGTCCACAATTTCCTTTGGCACACCTCACAGGTCGCATTTATGATCAGATTACTTTGAAACTTGGTATGCTTGTTTGGGGTGACCTCTAGATGGGAGCTATCGATTTTCTTCAATTTCCATCAAAAAATGTTGCCGCGGCCAACGTTCTTAGAACTTAGTTTAGTCAAACCACAATATTTCCCTTTGGCTCACCCTACAGGGCACATTTATGATTTGATTGCTTTGAAACCTGGTATGCTTATTTAGGGTAACCACTAGATGGGAGCTGTCGATTTTCTTCAATTTCCGGCAAAAAATGTTGCCACGGCCAACGTTCGTAGAACTTAGTTTAGTCAGACCTCAATATTTCCCTTTGGCACACCCTACAGGGCACACTTATGATCAGATTGCTTTGAAACCGGGTATGTGTGTTTGGGGAGACCTCTAGATCGGGGCTATCGATTTTCTTCAATTTTTGTCAAAAAATGCCACGGCCAACGTTCGTAGAACTTAGTTTAGTCAGACCTCAATATTTCCCTTTGCCACACCCTACAAGGCCCATTTATGATCAGATTGCTTTGAAACCTGGTGTGTTTGTTTTGGGAGACCTCTAAATGGGAGCTATCGATTTTCTTCAATTTCTGTTAAAAAATGTTGCCGCGGCCAACGTTCTTAGAACTTAGTTTAGTCAGAAGACTCAATATTTCCCTTTGGCACACCCTACAGGGTACATTTATGATTGGATTGCTTTGAAACCTGGCATACTTGTTTGGGGTGACCCTTAGATGGGAGCTATCGATTTTCTTCAATTTCCGTCAAAAAATGTTGCCGCGGCCAACGTTCTTAGAACTTAGTTTAGTCAAACCACAATATTTCCCTTTGGCACACCCTACAGGGCACATTTATGATTTGATTGCTTTGAAACCTGGTATGCTTATTTAGGGTGTCTTCTAGATGGGAGCTATCGATTTTCTTCAATTTCTGTCAAAAAATGTTGCCGCGGCCAACGTTCTTAGAACTTAGTTTAGTCAGAAGACTCAATATTTCCCTTTGGCACACCCTACATGGCACATTTATGATCGGATTGCTTTGAAACCTGGCATGCTTGTTTGGGGTGACCTCTAGATGGGAGCTATCGATTTTCTTCCAATTTCCATCAAAAAATGTTGCCGCAGCCAACATTCTTAGAACTTAGTTTAGTCAGACCACAATATTTCCCTTTGGCTCACCCTACAGGGCACATTTATGACTAGATTGCTTTGAAACCTGGTATGCTTATTTATGGTGACCTCTAGATGGGAGCTATCGATTTTCTTCCATTTCCGTCAAAAAATGTTACCACGGCCAACGTTCTTAGACTTTAGTCTAGTCAGACCACAATATTTCCCTTTTGTACACCCTACAGGCCTTTGAAACCTGGCATGTTTGTTTGGGGAGGCCTCTAGATGGGAGCTATCGATTTTCTTCGGTTTCTGTCAAAAAATGTTGCCACTGGCAAAACAAATGACATTGGTACCAATGATCTTCAATTTTGCCATTTCATTTATAACTTACCAAGTTCAAGTTTGTCAAGTTGAGCTACAGTGTCATTGACACTTTCATTTGTCTCAAAAACTTAGGTTATGACCCCTCGTTGGAACGAGCTCGTCGAGCTCGTTGCAACGAGGGGTCATAACCTATGTTTTTGAGACAAAAAATGAAAAAAATTAGTTATTCAAGAATTATTTTTGCAAGTGTCGTCTGCTTTTCAGGTTAGGTAAAGGGTTAACACTAACCCTATGGAAACGCAGTGCATTCATATTTGTACCTTTTAGTTTCACAATTTAACACTGACCCTATGGAGCCTATGAGAAATTCAGTGTTAATATTTTTGTACCTGTAGTGGCTCCCCTAAATACTGACAATGCATGTTTGTTAATTTTTGACATCTTATGAGGTAAACTCATTTAAAAACGTAATAAATAATTGTCGGTTTCATTTCACTCTTCAGAGGCGACGAGTGATAAATTTAGACAAGTTTGCATTCAAGGCGAGGTAACCAAAGGTCAACTTGGATGTAGTTCTACTGTAGTGAACGCGGTGGCTCAGTGGTAGACTGTTGGACTTCTTCTAAGCTAGAGATCCCGAATTCGATCCCCGTCCTGGACGACCAGCGTTGTGCCCTTCGGCAAGGCACTTTATCCCGGTTGCCAACATGGGGGCACGATGACACCGCGTACTAAGGCATACAGCATGTCGTTGGTGCGCATGTCTTCAACCGCTGTAACCCTGCTTGAGCGGAGCTTGAACAGTTAGAATGTTGAGGAGCTGACAGTTGCTCTTCGATGCTCGGTGGTTCTCTCCGGGTACTCCTGCTACCTCCACCCATAAAACTGTCACGGTCACGATTAGCCATTGTGCATAAGTATGTGACTTTAAACACCAATAAATAAATAGTTCTACTGCAGGTGAAAAATTTAACTAATGAAATCCGATTGCTGGCGTGTTCACCGCGGTTGGTATGTAAAGCTAAAATTTATGTCATTGGCTTTTCTTATATAGTACAATAGGTTATCATGGTATAAATTAATTGTCATTCATACCCGGATCTCGAGGTAACAAGAATTCCATCAAGTGTGTACCGATATATTATCGAAGAATACCTGCCAACCATTCCCCAAAACTTCCGACAGAATCTCCTCGATAAATGGTTAAATAATTTACAAGACACATCCTTGTAAACTGTCTAAGAATCTCATTACGAGGACACCAGTTAACTTGCGAAAAATACCCACAGGCACACCCAGACAAAATGCCGTAGAATGCCTACACCCCAACAAAGACGAAGAACCAGTGACGCGCCTTGGCAAATTGTTAATGGTCACCAGTAGGCGCGACCCTGCGAACTATCGCGCCGGTGAATTAGCGAAAGGAGCTAGCAGGGTTCGGTGGCAAGGCTCCTCTAAAAGTTTCGCTGACTCCCCCCCCCCCCCTCCCCCTCTCCCCCCCCCCCCTCCGTCATAACATAGAGCACTAAAATGGTCTCCAATATAGGGCTGCACACGGTATATATGTCACAGATTCACTCTTAGTACACGGGATGATGCAAAATATTTTCGGGGAATCCTAATTAGAACCCTTCAGTCGTTACTCCCTCCACCCATTTCCCTTTAGGGATGTGGAAGCAGGGGGTACCGATCAGATGAACCCAGTTAACTCTTTACCTAACGAATCGGCCGCATCCGCCCGCGTAATATGCAAATTCAGCAGTTGAAAAAATATTATTTTTCAAACAATTTTAACAAAACCATATCATGTGACCCCTCGTTGGAACGAGCTCGTTCCAACGAGGGGTCACATGATATGGTTTTGTTGAAATTTTTTGAAAAATTTGAAAAAATGATATTTAAAATAATAAATTTTGATATCGTCTGCGTTGGGTAAAGGGTTAAGATTGAGAGAGGCCCCGAATACCCTCCCCTCCCCCACAAAGGCCTCCCAAGTATAATTCTTGCATCCCCCCCCCCTCCCTTAGCTGACAAACTGGTTTGAGAACATTATAGAATGCTGACTACGCGCCTGGCAGGCAGCACACTCTTCTCATTCTTCTGAGTCAGGAGTTCTGACGAATGCAAAAAAGAGGGCACTTCGAGAAACTTTCGAAGCCACAGACACGTTATGTAATATTCAAATGACTGGCAACAGGCAGGCATGGAAATTTTCGATTAAACGGCCGTCAACACCTGTCTGTAACTTTTTTGAAAATAACATGTTTCACCTTAATATTTCTGGTCACTTTTTGCAGACACTGTTAACTAGAGCAAGATGAGCTAATTGAGTGGTTCAGCAAAGATTATGGAGCTTAGAGATCAGGAAATATTATAACTTTAGCCTTGATCTCAATGCCTGCGAATGCGCCCAAAGGGGGTTAGTTCAAGTGGTTTAAGTATTGTTATGTGGCGTATCTTGAGTGGTCGTTGTTGCCGTTCAAGGTGTAACTCCACCTGTGCGTTCGAATTGCTGTGACATCAAACTATCAGCACCCGAATTTACTCTGATGCTTTTCAATATTAATTTTGACATAGTATTAGTTTCATACACACTAAAAACTAAAGTGTTAAAACTGACACTTTCAAGGTGTTAAACCCATTCTAACTCTTAGGGTTTGATTTTAACACTCAAAGTGCAATGCTTTAAGCACTTAGACATTACAATCGTCAGACATCTGAAACTTGAATTGATGGCACTTCCCATGTGTCTAGCATTGGTGGTTCTTCCAGAATCGTCCATAATTTGATTTGCGCTTGGTGGGTACATAATTAAATGGACACAACGCAGATGACGCGGATCAGGCTCGAGAGTTCGAGCCTGATCCGCGTCATCTGCGTTGTTTCCTTTTAAGTGTCGCGACATTACACTTGTCAAGTGGTATTATTGTAACACTTGTCAAGTTCTGGGATGTCTACACTTGAACAAAGTGCTAGTTCAGCACTTAGTAAGTGTTAAATACAGCACTTCAAGTGTAGTTTTTAATCTTTTAGTTTTTAGCGTGTACTCCGTATTGGTACTTACCTGGTCTAGGAGTTGGTCTTGTTGTCGGTCGAGGTGGTGCCGTCGTGACAGGATTGATAGGCGTAGTTGTCGCCCCTGTTACTTGGGTTGTGAGCTGCGTGCTTCCATTTGGCACAGTAGACTGTCCACCATTCCCATTACCATTAGTTGTCGTTGTTGGTGTCACTAAAGTCGGCACTGATGATTGTGTTGTTGTTGTCGGCAGGGAAGGATTTGGTGTTGTAGGTTGCGGTGTTGACGGCAAAGGAGTCGATGGTTGTGGTGTTATGGGGTTGGGTGTGGATGGCTGGGGTGTTGACGGATGAGGGGTGGTTGGTCCTGGTGTCGTGCCAGTGTTTCCTCCTGAAACGAAAAATTAATCACTTTTTATTTTTAATTACAAAACAAATGTAGCCCAGTTTCAACCCTCTCTTCTTTTATCGTCTGAAATAATGGCATGGGTGAATTGGATCTCAAGATGTTATCCGACAGAAAGCGAATTTTGTGTGGGGAAAAACAGGAAGTTAGAGTTTTTAAATCTTCCGAAATGGAGGGTGAGAGTTGAAATTTTTCGACAATGTGAATGAATGAATGAAACTTTATTTTGCAGCATAAACAAGTACAATAACAATTTACAAGTAACAAATAACAATAAGTGTATAATGCATAGAAATGGCGTAGCCAGAGAGGCTGTCTTCCTGCCACGCCCATGCACAAGTTTTCATGACACCAATGCCTTATTCTTTTATCTACTCCTCTTGGCTCTTTGGCGGGGGGGGGGGGGGGGGGGGGCGCCTAAATAAAGTAAAATGAAAAATCACCACCATGAACGGACCTGGGTCATTTTTTGCTGAAGTTACACCAGTTTAACAAATTAATAATTTGAAAGAAGAAGCAATGGGTTTCAAAAATGAGATCCTCTTATGATAAACCAAACAATCAGGGCAAGACGGGTTGGCACAGGAAATGATGGAAGAATACGAATTTAGAGTTGTATCAATTATTGACTTTTTAGTCCCCTACGGGAACCGTAAGGGGACTATAGGATTGCACTCCGTCCGTCTGTCTGTCCGTCCGTCCGTCCGTTCGTCTATCTGTCTGTCTGTCTGATTTTTATGTTACCACCTCTCCCTCCAACATGCTTTAAGCTACACCTTTCATATTTGGTACATGGATAAATGGTTCTGAGGGGATGATGCACGCTCAAAAATGTTTTTTTAAAATCCAAGATGGCGGAATGGCGGCCATTTTTGTTGTGTTTTTTAAGCTTTTCTTCTCTATTTTCATGTTACCACCCCTCCCACCAACATGGTTCAAGCTACACTTTGCATATTTGGCACATGGATAGAGGGTTGGGAGGGGATGACACACGTTCAATATTTTTTCTTCAAAATCCAAGATGGCGGGATGACGGCCATTTTTGTTGTGTTTTTTAAGCTTTTTTTCTCTATTTTATGTTACCACCCCTCACTCCAACATGGTTCAAGCTACACTTTTTATATCTGACACATGGATAGAGGGTTGTAATGGGATGTTGCATGTTCATTTTTTTTTTTCCAAAATTCAAGATGGCGCCATGGCGCCCATTTTTTTGTTGTGTTTTTTAAGCTTTTTTCTCTATTTTATGTTACCACCCCTCACTCCAACATGGTTAAAGCTACACTTTTTATATCTGGCACATGGATAGAGGGTTGTAATGGGATGTTGCACGCTCAATATTTTTTTTCAAAATCTAACATCTGTCTTTCTGTTCGTCTGTCTGTTTTTATGTTACCACCTCTCCCTCTAATATGCTTCAAGCTACACCTTTCATATTTGGTACATGGATAAATGGTTCTGAGGGGATGATGCACAGTCAATATTTATTTTTCAAAATCCAAGATGGCAGAATGGCGGCCATTTTTGTTGTATTTTTTAAGCTTTTTTCTCTATTTTTATGTTACCACCCCTCCCTCCAACATGGTTCTAGCTACGCCTTTCATATATGGTACATGGATAAAGGGTTGTGAGGGGATTATGCACGCTCAATATTTTTCTCAAAATCCAAGATGCTTATATACTCTAGTGTCTTCTGTGACAAAAACACCTTATGTCACAAAAGCGCCACCAATACCACCTCGGTGGTCAAACACTTGTTAAACAAGGACCTACTGCATTGTTGTAATTCTGGATTTAAAGCATTCCATATTTTCGGAAAAGAATGAGGTGGGAGATCCGCCGAGAAACGTGTTCTCGGTTTAAGTGTACGCACGCACCCTGATTGTCTGGTTTCTATTCCTGAGGGATTTGTATAGATTTCAAAAAATGCTTTCGAAAGATACGGGCAGTTTATTATGATACTAGTCATGCATAAACAAAAGAACATGTAACCTATATGGGTCATCGAATTTCAGCGTGCCACAATTTTTACCTGTGTCGCCAGCCGCAGAGCAGTCGACTCAGTCCGTCCGTCAGTCCGTCCGAAACACTTCTTCCGTTAAAGTTTTCTTGGTTTCTATAAAAGGGAATGATTTTATATTTGGTCTGCTGCTTCAAAATGATGAGTTGTATCGTGTATTTAATTTTCAGATCTGCCTTGCAGCCACTTCCTGTTTGCCGATACTTTGAAGTCTGTTCATCTCTGTAACCAATTGCATGTGGCGACGCAGGTCCAGACCCGGTATTGGTCTTGTTGAATAATGGTTCGGTATGCGAGGTATATTTTCTGTTCGTTATAACGCGAATGGCCTTTTTGCAGGGTTACAATTCTATTTGTTGACGACATATGACCCCAAATAAGTATACCATACAGTAAATGGCTATGTATAAGTGAGTAATATAGTGTCTTTAAGGCCTTAAAAGGAAGAACTTTTTTCTTCCTATTTAGGGCGTAAATTGCCCTCTCCACTTTCAGACAAACTACAGATGTCCCTTATAAAAAAAGTACCATGGTAAACCATGGTAAATCCCAAAATACCCTGGTAATACCATGGTATTACCAGGGTATTTTGGGATTTACCATGGTTTACCATGGTACTTTTTTATAAGGGATGTGTTGTTTAAATTTTAAATTTCGTCCATGTGCACTCCAAGAAATTTAATTGAAGTTTCTTCTTGTTGGTTACTAATTAATGGAATATCTGTATTATTAAGAGTAATTGTTTTACCAACGGCGTTATAGGAATTATTTTGTGGATGCAGTAAAATGGATTTTGTTTTATTAGCATTCAGAAATAGTCCATTTGCAGAACACCATTCGCTTATCTTATCACGTTCAGAGCTGGTCTCTTCTCTCAGGTTATCTAAATTGTTAATTTGTTACCAGATGTAAAACCTGTTGTGTCAGCTGCAAAAAACGAGACATTTAGCAGGGTTGAGTGGCTGATGTCGTTGATATAGAATAAGAAGAGAATAGGGCCTAAAATTGAGCCTTGAAATACACCAGTAGTGACCGCCAATGTGTCCGATGTGTTATTCATAAAAGAAACAAATTGGCATCTTCCTGTTTGATAATCTTTGAATCATGAATTTACCAACCCTCTTATATCATAAGTATGCACAATGTTTTAAGAAGAATTGAGTGATTTATGGTATCAAAAGCTTTTGAAAAGTCCAGAAACACCGAGAGCGAGCAATCCTTTGTAGATTTATCATTAGCTACTACGACATTATTTATGAGATGAAGAATAGGGTGAACAGTGGAGTGCCCCTTTCTGAACCCGAACTGATACTTATACAGTACGTGGAGAGTGGATTGTAACTAAATCACCTGCGGAGTGGAGTTATCACCCAAGCTATAACTTTGGAATTTTGTACATATCGACAAAAAACACAAGCAATGTTTCAGCCAATGTACCTCCGGGTTTAACCCGGAGGTCCATTGGCTGAAACTTTGCTGGCGCTGGTTATGCTTTGCAACAAATTTGCAATTATTGCTCGGGTGGAATCTCCACTCTGCGGGTGATTTAGTGATAATACACTCTCCACGTACTGTATATGATGTTTTGTTCTTCTAGGAAGGTATTTTAACGTGCGTAATTATTTTTCTAGAATTTTGGAGAACGTTGGAAGAATACTCATAGGGCGATAATTAGTGAATAGCTGTGGATCTCCTGATTTAAAAATGGGTGTAATTTTGGCTACTTTCATTTTGTCAGGCACTCTACCGGTTACAAATGATAAATTAATCTCCTTTAATAATTTGGTGGGCATATCGTTGTTGTCTTTACACTTTTTGCCCCTCAATTTGTGAACACAAGAAATTACTTCTTGTTCATTGGTAGGGCTTATAAAAAAAATGAGTCTCTATTGTTATTATTACTCAAGTAACCCGAAAAATTACGTTGGGAAGAGGGCACTTGATTACTTGTTGTCTTACCGATGTTAGCAAAGAAGTTATTAAATCCGTCATCGATTCCTTTCAAGTCAGTTATTTCCGTATTTCCATCTACGAAATTTGGGGGATGTTGCCGGTTGTTATCTGACTTACATATGACCTTAAATAGGATTTCCCATGTTTTTTTAATGTTATATTTATTTTCTAGGAGTATCGTATCAAAAGAATCTGCTTTACAAGTCCGTTTTAGGCGGTTGAATTCATGGCAATATTGTTTGTATTCTCTAATGTTTTGAGTAGTTGGGAATTTTAGTTTTTTAGCATATAATTTACTTTTTGTTTCTGAGGATTGCAAAAGACCAAGCGTCATCCATTTCTTACAGGGCTTGCTTTAACCCTTTACCTAAGGTAACGGCCATAACCGGCCAGCGCTATTCTCAAAAATCGCCAATTTATTTTCATTACTCCACTTCAGTCGAATGCACCCCCGATACCCTCTCGGTACTATAGCACTACGTGCTAAGCCGATCAATTGGGGAAATAAAGTCAATTTCGGAGATTTTGGGTGGATTTTGGTGATTTGGGGGATTGTCGGGTTGTTTGTGGTAATCATATTTACTCCGATTCAATCGAACATACCCACCGAACATACCCCTATCCTATTGTTGGCCTTAGGTAACATAGCAATCACGTGCTACCATAGAAACCAAGATGGCGGCCTCCAGTATACAAAATGGACGACGGAAGCTCGTATCACCGTAACAACACGCGCTGCGCATGCGTACTACCACCACGTATCACTTTGGTGATGACGTCACAACATGGCCGCTCACGCGGGTTACCATGACAACACAACATGGCGGCACTGGGTCACGTGACATGACGTCACTTCCGGGGTCATCCACCGGGGTCATCCAAATGGGTCCTCAAAAGCCCGAGACATACTACTCCCAAGGACACAACGCGGATCGTCCCGGACGGGGATCGATCACGGGACCTCCAGCATATTTTAATCAGAAGTCCAACAGTCTACCACTGAGCCACCGCGCACCCCTCTCAAAGAACGTGATATATATTTCAATGATTTTACATGTTGATAAATTGAAAGTTTTGCGAGATTTTTTTTCTACAGAATTTATGAATTATGTCATTCTATGCTTCCTATTGTTTTGTCTGTATACTCTTTTTCACAATCGCTTTATTTATAGAAATATGGTACATTGACGTTTACAGATAGTGAACTATAAATGACGTTATGACCTGTACTGATCTATACTATATGTCCAGTCAGTATGATAAATGGTCATAGATACATGTTTTATAGACCTTTCATTTATTATTTTTAGTTCATGTTATTTGACCACTATAATTTTCTCAAGATATATATATCGAAGCAATAAATATTACTATTTACTTATATCGAAGCTATAAATATTTACTCTGCATGTCTCAACTAAATAGTTTACGAGTGGATCATCCAGGTCAGTTTGTTCTCGTACGAACACAGAACTACATTTTTTTTCATGATTACACTCTTAAAATCGAAGTGATGTTTCAACACTTGAGGTGATGCAAATACAACTGAGCGCAGTGTTTAAACACTTCGAAGAGTAAGGAACTGCACCTGGTAAGTGGGGGTGTTAAGTTTAACCCTTTTGATCTAAAAACTTTAAATGACTTCCGTCAAGAGCAAGAAATCTTCTGCATTAAAGTGTTTGAAATACACATCGACTCTTCTTCCCTAACCAGTCCTGAAAAACAGTCTTCGCCGGAGATTGAACCCCCCCCCCCACCCCCTCCCCAAGGAACAATCACAAGTGTCTGCTATAAATGGGGGCGGGGGGGGGGGTAGTTTTTACAGTATTCGATTTCAAACTGAAAGTTCCACGTTTCGATTCCCGCCAGGGGTAGCTGCGTTGTGTCCTTGGATAAGGCACACAATCGCTATTGCCCACGTGGGGACACGGTGGCGCAATGTATTAAGGCGCACTGCACGTCGATGGTGCAATTGTCTTCATCGAATGCAAAACCTACTTCCGATTGCCCATGTTGGAGCAAGGTGACGCTATGTACTAAGGCGTACTGTACGTCGATTGTGGAATTGTCTTCACCAATGCTAACCCTGCTTCAACCAATGCAAACCCTGCTTCCGATTGCCCATGTTGGAGCCCGGTCACGCTATGTACTAAAGTGTACTGCACGTCGATTGTGGAATTGTCTTCACCAATGCTAACCCTGCTTCAACCAATGCAAACCCTGCTTCCGATTGCCCATGTTGGAGCCCGGTCACGCTATGTACTAAAGTGTACTGCACGTCGATTGTGGGATTGTCTTCACCAATGCTAACCCTGCTTCAACCAATGCAAACCCTGCTTCCGATTGCCCATGTTGGAGCACGGTGGCGCTATGTACTAAGGCGTACTGTACGTCGATTGTGGAATTGTCTTCACCAATGCTAACCCTGCTTCAACCAATGCAAACCCTGCTTCCGATTGCCCATGTTGGAGCCCGGTCACGCTATGTACTAAAGTGTACTGCACGTCGATTGTGGAATTGTCTTCACCGATGCTAACCCTGCTTGTACGGAGTTAGTACGTTTGGGAACCTGACAGTTACTCGCTGCTGCTCTGTGGTTCTCTCCGGGTTCACTGGATTCCTCAAGCGTAAAACTGTCCAATACGAGGTGACCCTATCTGTCGAAAGTGTTTAAACCCCAATAATTAAATAAATAAACATACACATAAGGTCTTGTCTAACTGACAAAATGTCAACGGTGAAAATAATTTCTTCACAGTTTCACTTTAAAACATTAATACTTGAGTTTCGTTTCCTTTGCAATCAGGCTTAGTTGTCATTACTGAGTGCCCGCAATTACTTTAAATCGAGTTTGTTATCTTAAGAGGTCTGTAAATCGAGAAAAATCCAACTCCTAACAGACGCCAAGCAGAGACCAAGCAAATGGTGCCACCTTGTGGTGATTCAAAAATCACAAAGGGAAACTGAACGAGAACCGAGAACCAATCTAATTTACGCTACTTTTTAGAACCTCACGAAGACTATCAAAAACTTGAATCTCGCCGATGAAGTGTGGGAGACACATCACCTGACGTGCTGAATTAACACTTGAATTGGGAAAATCGATCTTATACTTCTTAGGTGTTCCCCATGTGACTCTTAATTCTGAGAATGTAGTTTAGTTCTTGAAAGGCCGCCAGATATTCAGATGGTTGTTGGGTATAGTGTATATCATTACAGTGGGAGTTTCTCGTGCTGAGTTTATATACTCAAATGACACTGAACCAAAGCAAAGAATTTTTGTCTTGACCGCCCAACTTGACTGAAAGTCCACCATTAGATGTCAGCGGGTTTCATCAAAATTTGCGTCACTCCGACGTATTAAGTAAAAAGTACACGAATAATGGTTTTAAATTTCAAAAAGTTATAAATGAACATATTGTCAGATAACAATAAAATGCATTTGGCCATGTCGGTGATGCTTTGATATGCGTGGTTGATAAAAAATATCGTCCCCTGAGTTCCAATGTGTTCTATGTGCCAGCAGGCACATAGAACACACTGGAATTCAGGGGACGATATGAATTAAACTATGTATGTGGTGTGTATATACTGAATGAAAGACTACTCTAGATGTTTATATTCGGGTATTTAAGGAGTGTGAATTGATATATCATGATGTATCCATTAGTTGACTCATCGGTCGTGTTTCACGGGACTGAAATATCTTTTACAGCATTATAAACACTTCACTTAACATTATAACGGCCTTAACTATCCATCTTTATTCACACGAACGTAATGTCAGGAACTGCAAAATGTATTGTAGGTCATTTCACAGAATAAAAAAAACACAAAGTAAAGCTATGTTTAATCCACCCCCCCCCCCCCCTCCCCCTGGAAAATATGAATAGCATGCGGAACACCTAAATAATGCTTTAAATATGGATAAAACCAAGAGTACTATGCCCCCATTCTTCAGTCTTGGCGATAGAAAGATCCATGCGCAAAATGACATCGCATAGGTGTTCAATAATTTCTTTGCAAGCAGGTAATGATACTTTTTAACTCAAACACAGGCCTCAGAAGTCATTTGTTTAGTACCTTAACCCCTTGAACCCTGGTGGTATCTTCCATATTAGTTCAATGACAGCAACTGGAAGATTCCATGTTCATTACTTAGGGGTAGACGAATTAATATTTTCAACGCGCAGCCCCCAAGGCTGCGCGTTGAAAATATTAATTGGTCTACAACACACATGCACTTAGCATCCATCCTATTTAATGAAATTCTGACATATCATGTTCCTGGCCGGAAAAAAAACGGCCGCTATAGTTCAAAGGATTAATACCCGTCAGCCTGAAAAACCTATGTATCACACCCATGTCGTCTATTGAGATAATAAATATCAGCGCTGAAGGCTCGCGTTAACACCATTTCACCACGAGTGCTGAACATTTGGTACACCAAGCTACTATGGGTATATTCTATATGTACCTTCCTACAAGTACTATGTTACACCATGGTACTATGTTGGTGTATTAGATTGCACCTTCCTACTTGTAATGTGTAAGGTAATCTGTTCCTAAAGCAACCATGTGTTACTCTAGAAATTCAAGCTGCTGGCTCCATCCCTCAACATGGAAATGGAAAACAACCTGATAACGTGTACTAAATGCTCATGCGCCTGACCATGCAACCCCAAAGTGACATCAACTCTGCATTCAGACACGGCCCCACTCATTAGGTCCCACAAAAATCACACATTCAGAACAAGACAATTTACCCCCTGAGGTCAAGTTCGTTTATATACCGATTTTAACTATTTTCATATATCGAAGTGCAAGCTCTCGGCTCCCAGTTCAATTATGTAAGAAATGCGACGCCGTGATGGCCTGGAACCAGTCTAGCCCTGAAGTAGGTCATCACATATATTTAGACGCTCCCCTCTTGGATATTTCAGAAGGTTGGGAAGCGAACCAACGCCTTTTCGACCAACAGATATCATCTGGGCAATTGAATCTGAAGAATGTCATCAAGATTCATTTACTATGAATCAAAGCAAGAAATTTTGCTGAATCGAAACTAGATTTTATTGCACGCCTGTTCCATGTAATCCCCATCTACAGCAACACTTGTTACGACCCGTAATGTAATAAATGCCCATAATGTAATACCTACCCATAATGTAATACAAAAACTACCCATAATGTAATACGAACCCATAATGTAATAAAAAACGACCCATAATGTAATAAATGTAATAACGTGTAATAAATGTTAGGTACCCATAATGTAATAAAAAATTTTAAAAATTAGATACAAATTACACTTTTCCAGGCCCGTAATGTAATAAAATTCTAAGCTTGATTTTTGTTTTTTCTCTTTACTCCAGCAGTGCGATCGGCTACTTATGACACATTCTGCGCCTTCATCAATGCTGCCAATGGCCCCTATGCCGTACACAGCCAACATGTGTGGGTGTGTTGGGATTACGATAGAGAGTATTCCGGGACCTGGGGCGGGTATACTCTGCTATGAGTGACAGGCATTATCCCTCTTCCATTTGTACCACCCACGTAAACGACTTCCTCGATAGCCTCTACTGCCCTGCCCCAACCATATAGGTCTACCTTACAAGACATTCAATAATTTTGATTCCAGGATGGTCCTTTATAACTGCAATCATCATATTCGACCGGCAGTTCACTTGCATAAAAGCAATGCGGGTAGCAGGTTCCTATACTGTTAATAAGTGCAAGCAATTCTGGCCAAAGTTGCTGTGGCAGAGGATGTAGTGGGGTGCAGTGGGGTTTGCGTGCACAATAACCGGATAGTGGGGGGGGGGGCGTATAGTGTGGGATACAAGGAAAAGATAGAACAGAAGCAAGACGTTGAGTCAACCGGCGCAGAGGAATATCGGGAGGCGATATGGTGAGTGTACTGGTATTGGAATGGGGGATATCCTCTAGCTCGATGGGATTTGGATTAGGCTACTTTGCTCCAAATTAAGAATCTATCCTCTGTCTCTCCAATTTTCACTACCTAAACAAATTAGTAATTTGCCTGTACTGTACTACCATAAGTTCATGTCGCACCCTCCGCACTTTGAAACCAATGAGCCCGAGCCCAGGACCACACTTAATAACGACCACATCATATTCCCGGTCCTGTGATCACATGTGTCAAGTAATATTATCAAATGCTTTCCAGTCAAATAGTTTGCACTTCGCACATGCAAGAAAGACCTTACATTTTCAATAAAAATTGTATCAGTTTCAATAGTGACAGCCCTGAGTGAAATGGTTTCAACTCCTCTCAGTGTTATTTTTCTAAAACCTCAACACACCACAGATTGAACGCCCTAAATTGACATGAACCGAAGCAAGTTAAACGCCTTGTAGACTGCTATCATCCACGCAGGCCACCTTTGCGAGAAGATTGGTTAAGAGTATGTCATGTTCACCTGTGGCTGTGACCAGCAACTGAGTCGAGTTAATGTGCACATCACTTGGTTGTACAAAGCAGCCTCTTTGTATTGAGCTCAGGGGATTGCATTCTCAAATAAATTTCACCAGTGGTGTGGCATCACTCATAGTATGCACAGGACGAATGCAGATCTATAATAGAGAGTAGTTTTGGTGGTTCTTGAGATTATGTTGATTGGAAAAGCATTCCACAGCATTTTCTGAGCTGTGGGGACTACCACTTAAACCACCTACATTTCCTGACAGTTCCTGGCGGTTGGCAGGAACTTCCTGCCAACCGCATACTCTATCACATCGACTATTCGCGTGTTCATCCCCGCTATTGTGCCATCTTCTCCTAGCCTACACTCAAACAACATACGTAGCTAAACACCAGGTGTAACATGGGCATATCCGTTTGACCGTGATGTGTGACCTTGACCATCAATCCGGTGACCCAAATCCCACGGCACCCACTCCACCTTTTGCCCCAGCAACTTTGGCCAGAGTTACTTGCATTTATTAACAGTAGGAACCTGCTACCCACATTGCTTTTGTGCAAGTGAACAGCCGGTCGAATATGATGATTGCAGTTATAAATGACCATCCTGGATCAAAATTACTGAATGTCTGGTAAGGTAGACCTATATGGTTGTGGCAGGGCAGTAGAGGCTATTGAGGAAGACGTTTGCGCGGGTGGTACAAATAGAAGAGGGATTATGCCTGCCACTCAGAGCAGAGTATACCCGCCCCAGGTCCCGGAATACTCTCCATCATAATCCCAACACACCCGCATATGTTGGCTGTGTACGGCATAGGGGCCATTGGCAGCATTGATGAAGGCGTAGGATGTGTCATAAGTAGCCGAACGCACTGCTGGAGTAAAGAGAAAAAACAAAAATCAAACTTAGAATTTTATTACATTACGGGCCTGGAAAAGTGTAATTTGTATCTAATTTTTTAAAAATTTTATTACATTATGGGTACCTAACATTTATTACACGTTATTACATTTATTACATTATGGGTCGTTTTTTATTACATTATGGGTTCGTATTACATTATGGGTCGTTTTTGTATTACATTATGGGTAGGTATTACATTATGGGCATTTATTACATTACGGGTCGTAACAAACACTGAACCATGCAAAAAATGAACAAAACAAGACATTATAGCAGAGCTATGCAAAAAAAAGGACGACTGCGTACCCACCGGAACAGCCACGGAAATCCCATCCATAAAACCAGTGAACGGGACATCCATTGGGGTATTGAAAATGTTAAAACGTTGCGATTGAAAGCAGTATTTGGTATTTTTTTAATCATTACATGAAAGCCAGGGAAGATTTGAATTGTGAGATCATCATATTGCCATCACTGGAGTACGCTACACATACTTACTGGATTAAAAATATAACCAAACACTACATTAAATGTATTTTTCGCCTCACTCACTGATAATAGCTTTGGAAAGGGTGAATAAAATATTTAATCGACATCAAAGAAGGCAGTGCGATGGCGTGACGTCATCTGTTCACTGTTGTAATTTTGCGTTTTTCAGCAATTTTCAAGTTTTCTTGTCAATGCTCTGATAATGTTTTATGATTCACAATTATTCACACCCCGATCCATTCCAGTGATATTTATAAACATGTCTGTAAAGTTTGTGTCGAAGTGGCTAAATATTTGCGACATTATCGTGGTTTGAAGTGGACAGCCGGGTTGTTTAAATTAAAGATACACTCATCATGTCGCTACGCCTGTAGGCCTACTAGCTGTAGCGACGGTCGGTCTAGAAACATCAAATTTATTTTGAAAAAGTGCCACTTTTTTAAAGAAATTGTACCATATTGGGTTATTTGGCTTGAATGATATGTTCAAATAGGAAATACCATGTTTATACCTATTCTGTGACTGTCTTTTTCCGCCGCAGATAAGTGCCAAAACACATTGGAGGGCTGCATTCCATTCACGGGTTCGTTGTGCTGTAACACGGACGACTGGATATGGGATTTCCTTCGAGGAACAACGGCCCAACTTGATTGTTGAACGGGCTACCCACAACTGCAAGAACAGATATGGGCTTTCCTATTTTGGAGATTAATTTGATGAATTTTTGTACAGAAAATTTTCGTGGTGTTCAGTTTATCGGGTCTTAATGGCGCAGATACAGGGGATCCAGCCAGGGTCTGTGTGCTATTTTTTCGGAAATTTAGTAGTTTCGTCAGAAGATTGTTGGGGCCATTCTTAGGGGAATTTATGTCTACTATCATTGAAATATGGGCTTTTGTGGGTAAAAACACAGCTTTTGTGGGACTAAATTTCCCGGGTAAAGCTGTCGGGAAATTGTTGGTCTGTCAGAAAATACTGGACTTGCCCCCCTCCCCCACCCATCCCCGTGAAAAGCTATCTATGCTACTGCTCAACGTCCTTTTCCCAGGGCATGATATGTCTTACATTAATCGCCATTAACATCCGCGGTTGGTCTGTTTATTTGTTATATCAAATGACACAATAATTTGGTGTTCTTTTCTGCTTTTTCTATATTTAATATTGGCCCGTGTACTGATCAAAATCAACCCAATAGTTTGTTCATTGCTGGAGGGCCGCTTTGGTTACCAGGCACGTCACATGACATTCATTGTATAAACCTAACCAATTGTTGTATTATTCGTCCATAAACCAAATTTGGTGAAAACCGACCCAGGAATTTTCCCATTGCTAGAGAGTCGCTTTGGATGCTGAGGAAGCCAGGTGACATAATAATTGACCTTTTTGTTTGTATTCCAAACGTATTTTGGATCCATTTTCCAAATGTGGTCAAAATTGGCGAGTAGATTGTCAGTTGCTTGGGAGTTGGCATGGTTGCTAGGAATTAACGTGACATCATCATCGACCTGTTTCTTTGAATTCCTATTATAGTATTATGGGTCCATCTACTAAATTTGTTCAAAATTGGCTATGGGGTTGCTAGGGATGCCATGTGTCATCATCATCGACCTGTCTGTTTGGATTCCAAATGTAACATAGATCCTTATACTAAATTTAGTCAAAATCGGCCCAATAGTTTGTCCGTTGCTAAGGAGTTCATTGGTTGCTAGGGGAGTCACGTGACATCATCAGTAGCCCACTTGTTTGGATTCCCACTGTATTATGGGTCCATATACCAAATTTGATCAAAATCGGCCAGTAGTTTGTCTGTTTGATAAGGAGCTGCTTTGGTTGCTAGGGAAGTCACGTGACATCATCATCGACCTGTCTGTTTGGATTCCTAATGTAATATAGACCCATATACTAAATTTGGTAAAAATCGGCCCAATGGTTTGTCCGTTGCTAGGGAGTTGCTTTGGTTGCTAAGGAAGTCACGTGACATCATCATTAGCCTGTCTGTTTGGATATGCGCAATATCAAAACGTACAGATAATATGGGTCCATATACCAAATTTGATCAAAAGCGGCCCAGTGGTTTGTCCGTTGCTAGAGAGTTGCTTTGGTTGCTATGGAAGTCACGTGCCATCATCATTGGCCTGTCTGTTTGGATTCTCACTGTATTATGGGTCCACATTCCAAATTTAATCAAAATCGGCCCAGTAGTTTGTCTGTTGCTAGGGAGCTGCTTTGGTTGCTAGGGAAGTCACGTGACATCATCATCGACCTGTCTGTTTGGATTCCCAATGTAATATAGATCCATGTACTCAATTTGGTCCAAATCGGCCCAATAGTTTGTCCGTTGCTATGGAGTTGCCATGGTTGCTAGGGATGTCACGTGACATCATCATCGACCTGTCTATTTGGATTCCGAATGTAATGTAGATCCATATACTAAATTTGGTCAAAATCGGACCAATAGTTTGTCCGTTGCTAGGGAGTTGCTTTGGTTGCTAGGGAAGTCACGTGACATCATAATTGGCACATCTGTTTGGATTCCCACTGTATTATGGGTCCATAAACCAAATTTGATCACAATCGGCTCAGTGGTTTGTCCGTTGCTAGGGAGTTGCTTTGGTTGCTATGGAAGTCACGTGACATCATCATTGGCCTGCCTATTTGGCTTCCCACTGTATAGGGCATATGTTGAAACTAAGGCCATGTAAAATTGAGATGTATTTTTAGTATCAGATATATGATTACATTAGGCTTTTTGTTGGACAAGAGAATTTGAAGTTTTGGTCCCAAAGTTGGATTCTGATACACAGGGGTAAATTACCAGTTGAATTATGGGAAACAGTGGCTTCGAAAAATTGGCTATTTTTTAAAATGTAATTTTTACACGGGTTTGTTACCAGACAGGTAACTAAAAAATGAGACGGAAACATATAATTTTTTTTTTTTGCATTTTAGAAACAGGGGATGCTCTGTTCCAGGGGTGGGTAGGTGGGGTTGGTGGGGAAATTCTGCTTTTGAGGCTGCTAGGTGGCTGAAAATGACCGGTTTCGGCATTTTTTCATACAATTTTTCAGGTTGAAGTCTGGCCTTTGACAATAAATTATTCCACCCACATTCAGATTGTTTATATCTACTTAGTCAGATAGTGTTATATGTTTTTTGTGGATTTGGGAAATGTAATACATGTTATGAGTTAGATAACTAAGCTACAGAATATTTGCATTTGAAGAGAGTGTATTGCATGTCATATTTGGAAATGCCTGGAAATCTGTGGAGCGGAACCTTAAAGAGCATTCTGTCGTCGGTGTTCTTGAACCAGGAAGTTCCTTATTTGTGTTTGAGTTATAAATACACCATTTTTCAAAAAACTTTTCATTATTTCTGGTTTGTGTGCAATTGTTAGGAGTAGTTAACATTCATCAAGTGGTATCTCAGCACAACTGGATAGAAATAAGTGGAAATTTGGAGAAATATATTGATGTAGCCTAATTTCGCACTTGTTTTGAATTTTCGTCTAGGTTTCGAAAACATTAAGGTAGAGCACTGCCTTTCCTAAACACCGAGCCTTGTATTCATGGCAAATATATGCAGTTATGGAAAGCCTGGTTGTTACTGTTGACGTGAGGTTTGCAGTCATGGTGTCTACTTTTTCAGTTTGGTCATTGGTGTCATGTCTGTATGTCATCCGTCCGTCAAGCTGTTAAACGATTTCATATCTAGAGAGCACCACCCCCCCCCCCCAAACTATGGTTATCACTGCTTATTGTTTTACATTTTGATTGTATTTAACAGTGCTATTGGCAGGACCAGGTTAGTCAATGTGGCTGGTGGTAATAACAAGAAATGCTCTCTGAAGTGGCTCAGAGAAATTTGAGGTGGTGTGGTTGTGAAAATCAGGCGAAAATTGGCTGCAAAAGCTATTCGGCAGTCAGAAAGGCCATGCTGTATCTTTTTACTGGTTGAAAATAGAGACTTGTGGTTTTTGTTCATTCAACTCAGGATAGACTCCAGATTCTTTTGCCTGAGTGAAATCCAAGGGGAGATCACTCTTGTTTTCTCTTTAAGGTTCCGCTCCACAGTTTCGCACTATTGTACAGGGGTGAAATTCTAAACATAGGGCATATGTTGAAACTAAGGCCATGTAAAATTGAGATGTATTTTTAGTATCAGATATATGATTACATTAGGCTTTTTGTTGGACAAGAGAATTTGAAGTTTTGGTCCCAAAGTTGGATTCTGATACATAGGGGTAAATTACCAGTTGAATTATGGGAAACAGTGGCTTCGAAAAATTGGCTATTTTTTTAAAATGTAATTTTTACACGTGTTTATTACCAGACAGGTAACTAAAAAATGAGACGGAAACATATACATTTTTTTTTGTATTTTAGGAACAGGGGATGCTCTGTTCCAGGGGTGGGTAGGTGGGGTTGGTGGGGTTGGTGGGGAAATTCTGCTTTTGAGGCTGCTAGGTGGCTGAAAATGACCGGTTTCGGCATTTTTTCATACAATTTTTCAGGTTGAAGTCTGGCCTTTGACAATAAATTATTCCACCCACATTCAGATTGTTTATATCTACTTAGTCAGATAGTGTTATATGTTTTTTGTAGATTTGGGAAATGTAATACATGTTATGAGTTAGATAACTAAGCTACAGAATATTTGCATTTGAAGAGAGTGTATGGCATGTCATATTTGGAAATGCCTGGAAAACTGTGGAGCGGAACCTTATGCGTCCATATATCAAATTTGATCAAAATCGGCCCAATAGTTTGACCGTTGCTAGGGAGTTGCTTTGGGTGCTAGGGAAGTCACGTGACATCATCATCGGACTTCCTGTTTGGCGTCATACTGTATTATGGGTCCATAAACTAAATTTGGGCCAAATCGGCCCAGTAGTTTCCTTGTTGCTATGGAGTCGCGTGAGTTGCTATAGGGGTCACGTGACATAATCGGTGCTCTACTAGGTCTGACTCCCAATGTATTATGGGTCAATATACCAAATGAGGGTGCTCGAACTAGTCAGGTCGAAGCAAAGGTAGTTCATCCCGAATGTGTGTTAGTGCCCAAGGGTTCATTGAGATGTGCTTTTTTCTGCCTCTGTTTCCTTTGAACAATTCCCCAGACGAAAGTAAATCTCGTAGAGTCTCTTCTCGGATGCCACTTCCTTTAAAAAAGAAAAAGTGTTTTTAGTATAAAGGACGATCGAGTGAAGACGTCACTCGGGCGCCTTCGGCGCCATCGTCCTTTAAAAAAATCAGTTTTCTACAAATCGTGCAACGCAATTATAGCGAACGAAGAGAGCATAATGGTAACGTGTGTGTATGTGTGAAAATAAAAGGGAGGACACACAATTCCTACCTCGATTTTTCAAACGGTTCAAAATATATTCTGCCTACGGTCGGCCATCGACTTCTATGCACCGTTTTGTCAGGAAAAGACTTATCTTCCAGACTGCACACATGTTTTCATTGTATTAAAATAAAATCAATGCACAAAACATGATTTATTGTCACTTTCCTTCGAAAAGAACTCTGGTGGTACCGGAAGCTCGGCTTTCACATTATTTAATTCCTCAGTCATTGTTTGTAACGAGCCCCTGTGATCAAACAGTCAGTCTGTCAGTCTCCAAATCCAATTCCAAATGCATTTGCAATTTAAGGCGACAGCAAAATCGGACTGCAATTACAAATCAAATCGTCGGTATTCCTAATTCCATAAATTTAATACCAGACAATTTTACTTACACTCACTGATGCTGAATTCATTTTCTATCTGATCCTTTTTACATGACGTTTAACAATCCAGTGGCGGTGCCACTGGAGGGGGATAGCTGTCCCTCCCCCCCCCCCCCCCCAATCAAACTTCAAATATCTATCTGACCGTGGTTTTCCACCCAATTTCACACTGCAAACGACACACAACAGTACACGTCATGTCGGGTGTTGTAGAAATGTTCAGATATCGTTCCCACTCGCAGGGCCTCCAAATATAGAAATCTTTCATGGGGAGAACTCCATATGGATCCCCACACACGCGAGGGGAGACCCCGTTCCCTCCGCCAGCTATAAGGCCTGTGGCATTTGGGAGATTCCTTCGGCATCTTGACCTTGGACCCCCACCCCAAAAGTCCCCCATAGCTTACCTAAGCCCCCCCCCCCCCCCCAAAAAAAAAAATATTGAAATCTTGGCGCCGTCACTGTACCGATCAGTCGGTATCAAGAAAACCTGTGATGGAAAGACAATGTGTTGATCAAATTTGCAGAAAGGGCTACATAAAATTAAGCTACATAATGTTCTAACCAACTTGCAAGTTAAAAATACAACCACAGATTTGGGTTCGATAGGGGGTGATTATCCCCCCCCCCCCCCCCAAAAGACCCTTTCCAGCCTACTTAGAACCTGAAGTGTTGAGGTTGAATGGGTGAGTGTATTTGTTGCACCCCTTTCTCCCCCCCCCCCCCCCCCCCCCACACCTTTCAGAAAATTTCAACCTGCTTGAATGCTTGAACTACATGTACTTGAAAATACAAGAAGTGATATGGAGGCAGAGTGTGGGTATTTTAATTTATGCCTCCACCCAAATCCCATCACAGATTGCTGAGTTATGAAACTTGAAAGTGATAAAAAGTCAGAAATCTTCGCAAAAAAAATTGGGAAAACAATCTTTTCTTGCTGCTAAGAATTCACCATAATTAGGAAATTTTCAAACACAAAAAGAAAAGATGCGATCAGAAATTCACGCTTTCAAGGCCATGAAGAAATATTTGAAAGGGGTAACAGCATGCACGCAGAATTCATAAAATTGTTAATTGTACTTTCTTAGGGTACTGCTAGAAAACCTCTGTGTGGATGGTGGGGGAGGGGCATAGTGAATAAACTAGAATTTCACAACAAGACCATAAAAATATACAGAGAAAATCACAGGGCTGTGATGCTGCTGGATTATTTTCTTATGACTTGGGTCTAAATCCTCCTAAGCAAGTCCCTTCAGGGGTGAAATCACAGCATACCACTCTGAATTTATTAAGTTTTTTTGCAGGATACTATATTTTTTTAGAATCTACTGTATAATTATTTATTTATTGTTGTTTAAGGTCACATACTTATGCATAATGGATAATCATGACCGTGACAGTTTTACGGGTGGAGGAAGCCGGAGTATCTGGAGAGAACCACCGAGCAATGATGAGCAGCTGCCATCTCCCCAACATCGTAACTCCGCAATGCAGCACAGGCAGAGTTAGATTGGTTGAAGACATGCGCACCATCAACGTGCAGTACGCCTTAGTACACGGCGTCATCGTGCCCCCATGTGGACAATCGGGGTTAAGTGCCTTTCCCAAGGACACAACGCGTGAGTCCGAATTGATCGCTCAGACGGTCACCCATCCGAGGACAAACCGGGCTCGACGTTGCTTAACTTCGGTGATCTTGACGAAAACCGGTTACCGCAACGCCACCTCGCCCCCAACTACTGTATAAGAACCTGTTCAACTTATAGACGGATTGCACCCCAGGGATTTGTGTTGTAACTTTTATTGTTTTGTGAGTTCTGTTCTCAAAAAGTGTGCACAATAATTGTTGTAAAGGTTTGTGATTTAATGGTGATCTGCTCTCTCCGGGATGTATCTCTTCTCCAACTCCATGCTTCTCCAATTCCCACCTCTATTCTAATTCTATATGCATATTCATCCATTGACCAATGTCATCATGTTTCTTGTGTCAATTTTATTAGGAATATGACAGGGGGGTATACTCCTGTGACTGTCATCCATATAATAGTATGGTGAGGACTAATAGTACAGGGTGGAATATTATACTGAAGTTACAAACTGACATCATGATATTTCAAAGTGCCATATCTTGGATAAATAACCTCAAAATTCCAACATAACTCCAACTATCTACAGTTATGGAAGATGTTAAGAATTTAGTCCAAAACAGTGCATTATGAGAATTAGACTGCAGTCCAGCCTGGTGAAATGAATAAAAAATAGGGGATCAAATCAGAATAATAACTACGTTCGCACTTTAGGTAGCACCTATTTCATATTAACCCTTAAGTCCTCAGATTAATTTTAAAGTATTTATGGCCTTTTTCTGCTTACATAGTTATTGATGACTTGGCAGTGGTTCTACATCACTGCTGGCTGCCTATACAGGCAGCCAGCAGTGATGTAGAACCACTGCCAGGGAAAATTCAGTCTACACACAAGAGTAATAAAAAAGATTACACAAGGGAGCACCTGCTTCAATGCAATATAAAAGTGGCGGTTTGGGGCTATATGGGGGCTTAAGGGTTAATTTGAATCGCTCGTGATAGTTGAAAATCGTTCCTTGATTTCCAATGTGTTCTATTTGCCAGTAGGCACGTAAAACACGCTGGAACTCAGGGGACGAAATAGTAATACGGGTGCCACATGCAAATTTGGTTGGCGATAAAATGTGTTCTGTTTGTTGATAGTTGTCAAATAAATTGCCCTTCCTTCACTTTCCAGTAATTGTTTTGTAGACGTGAAAACGTTCAATAAACACAGAACGACACAGGCATGTGAATGGGTCAATCGATATGGCTCTTGTGCCATCGCGGAATGATAAAACTCGAGGTCTGCGTCCTCTCATTTTATCCTTCCACGCTGCTACTCGAGACATATCGATTAACCCATTCACATGCGTGTGTCGTTCTGTGTATTTATCGATATTTTGATGACATTACAATCATTAATAAAGACTCACCTCATCCGTAGTTTTATGATTGCGTCCGGTAATTCTACAAATTATCTTAATATTATCTCGAGATTTTAAAGGAGGATTAAATATTTATTGATTGGAAAATCTGTAACTGGGACAATAAAGAATACCTGTATACCTTTTAAGTAAAGACACATCACATTACTTCCTACAAAAAACTGGGTAAACGCACAGCCTATAACAGCGTCGAATTCCGAACAGAACTAGACTGGTGGCCTGATAGATTGATCGACGTGGTTTCTCAAAGATATACCAAACAGTGGCATAAAGTTACATAAATTCAGAAACCACATCTTAACACCAACTTAACAATCTAACATACGCTACTGAAGAGAACCTAAGCTTAACATTCTCAGTTACTAGAAAGAACAAAAACTTAACACCCCCACAGTCTGGAAAGTTAACACTCAATACTATTAAGAACCAAAACTTAACACTCACACACACAAGAACGAATCACAGCTTATCACTCTCACAACCTAGAAACAATCACAACAGTAGTATATGATGTACCCTGCTCTACCTGGTCAGGGCTAGGGAATGGGTGGGGAAGTGACGTCATAGTCACGTGGCCCAGCGACAATATGTTGGGTTGTTATGGTAGCTCCATGGGCGGCCATGTTTTTACGACATTGCCATAGGTGATATGAGTGAGTATGTGTAGCGCGTGTTGCTGAGGATGGGGTTTTCACCGTCCATTTTATTACCTGGAGGCCGCCATGTTGGTTTAACATTTATCAGAATCGGTTAGCAATCTTATTTACGGAATCCTTCTATCGCCTGGCTATGGCTATAACATCCCTTTCTCGTATACATCTCGTCCCCCGAGTTCCAATGTGTTCTATGTGCCAGTAGGCACATAGAACACATTGGAACTCAGAGGACGATCTGCTGTTATAGAATCATTTGTTCCAAGAGGCGTACAACAGTCGCACGTGTAATTACTTTTAGAAGTAAGTTGGAAAATTAACTTAGCACTCTATCATACCAGAAAGAACCATAACTTAACAATCATGACTTAACTCATACCCAGAGTCGTCGAGTGCCCTTTCTGATACCCTTTCCCCATTTGCCCACGGGTACTTCCGGTGCCCTTAACTCTCACACACGAGAAAGACACCTTCAATTTCAATCTACCTATATTCACACATTTTTATACCCAATTTATATTCACGCTACGGGACCTAAAGGTTTTACCTAACACTCGTCAGGATACTTCTTAATCACCTGTGGTTTCAAAACATGTTATTTTATGACTTATACATTGGAACAAGCTCGAGAAATTTGTTCTATTACGAGTCATGAGCTATGGTTTTTATTATTTATTGGTGTTTAAGGTCACATATTTCTGCACAATGGCTAATCATGACCACGACAGTTTTACGGGTGGAGGAAGCCGGAGTACCCGGAGAGAACCACCGAGCAACGGCGAGCAACTGTCAGCTCCCCAACATACTAACTCCACACAAGCAGGGTTAGCATTGGTTGAAGACAGGTGCACCATCGACGTGCAGTACGCCTTAGTACACAGCGTCACCGTGCCCCCACGTGGGCAATGGGGGTGAAGTGTCTTGCCCAAGGACACAACGCCGTTGCCGCAGGTGGGATTCGAACCGAGGACCTCTCGGCTTGCAGCCTGCACCTCTACCAACTGAGCCACGGCATGAGCTATGGTTTGGAGGGAAAAATTGTAAAAAATAAAAAAAATTGATATCGATTGGAGGAAGTGCGCTGGCCGACTACTGCAGTTACGTTAGGTAAATGGTTAACACTTATGCTCAGAGAGCCCTTTCCAACAATTAATCATGTGACAGAGTTTTAAGAATGTCATAAATTTTATTAAACTTCCTCGTACACTGAGGTCCTCCGTATATGGGTAAAGTGGGAGTAGCAGTAAAAGGGTTAAGGACATCCAATTATAAAGGTTTTATACTGGTACTGTTCTTTTGGGCAAAGACACGTTAATGAAACTCCTCTGGGTTCGCAGACTGTTATAGAATATAAAGGAAAATGCATCACTATGTTGTACCCGTCAGACAAAATATTATTACCTATGATCGATCCACTTTGGGGGAAGACAATACCGGTTTATAAATAAAACTTTATCAATCTATCAAAATCACGTACCTGACTGTAAGTTGCCGATATCATGGACATTGAATATGGACGGCACACGTGTGAAAGTGGTGGCGAATCAAGTTTGAACTCATGAAACTACATCCAGTGGTAAACACATTTCTTGGTGAAACGAAAATTTTGAAAACAGTGTAAGAAGATAAACAAATCGTCTCTTGAGTTCCAATGTGTTCTATGTGCCTACTGGCACATAGAACACATTGGAACTCAGGGGACGAAATAGCCATCCTCCCTTTGTGATTGATAGAGATGAGATAAACGGTACTCTATAAAGAATATTTAAACTTTTTTTTATCATATTAGAGTCCCTTGTGGATACACAAATTACAGGAGCCTCGACAAAGTGTAAATATGTAAATTAATTCAATATATATGTTTGGAACGAGGTAGCTCGGTAGGTAGAGGTGCAGGCTGCAAGCCGAGAGGTCCTCCGTTCGAATCCCACCTGCGGCAACCGCGTTATGTCCTTGGATACGTCACGCCTATTGTCCACGTGGGATCACGATGGCGTTGTGGAGTAATGCGTACTGCACGTCGATGGTGCACTTGTTTTCAATCAATGCTAAGCCTGCTTTTGTGGAGTTAATATGTTAGAAAGCCTGACAGTTGCTCGCCGATTCTCGGTGGTTCTCTCCATGTACTCCGGCTTCCTCCACCCGTAAAACTGTCCGATACGAGGTGACCCTGGCTGTCTAAAGTGTCGTTAAACCCCAATAAATAAATAATATACATGTATGTGACGAACTAACTTCAAGATTTACCCATATGAATATCGAAGAGTTGCGATGTGCCGGAAATAGGAATACAGGATCACAGAAATGAACATGGCGGGTATCACGGGAAATGTAAGAATTCGTTTGTTCCAGAAGCTTCTACATATTAAAAGGTCATTTCCGGGGTCAGTGGACATCCTAAGACAAATGGATATTTTGGACCATAATTTAATTTAATAATGGTGTAGATTTAGTAAATAATGCTGATTAATGGCTGTATGGTCCAAATAATCTCCCGATGATCTTGATTCAAACTGTGTATAGTCGGGTGCATATCAGTTTGAGGTCATGGTCGTGTTTAACGACGACAAACCCAGACCTGTTTGGGGCTGACTTTTCGCAGCTGACAAATGGGCCCGTTTTTTTGAGAATTTGCTTTGAGAAATACTTTTCAAAAAATGTGTAAGAAACCCATGTGTTTGTACTTTGTCAGAATGTTTATCTTATGTCGTAAAATCCTCATGGGGGTTTGGGGAATAAAGAATTTCTATAACGTAGATTTAGTGCTATCGATGCGTGAAAATTGGAAATTTATCCACAAAATGAGAAAAGTTTGACCATTTTATAGCATCAACTGTGTCATTCATCCGAGAGCTTCCACGAAAGGTGTACTTTATAAGTACTGTATACTAACTCCCCTGCCTTCTCAATATCCATTTATGTATTTTGTATGGAAAGGGAATAAAGTATAATTGAATTGATTGATTAATTGATTGGGAAGTAATTTAAATGCGACATATCCGCGCTCGTGTTAATGAGAAGTTGTGCATTTCTTGAAAAAACATACACGCTAAAAACTAAAATGTTAAAAACTACACTTGAAGTGCAGTATTTAACACTTACTAAGTGCTGAACTAGCACTTTCTTCGAGTGTAGATATCCCAGAACTTGACAGGTGTTACAATAATACCACTTGACAAGTGTAATGTCGCGACACTTAAAGGGAAACAACGCAGATGACGCGGTTCAGGCTCGAACTCTCGAGCCTGATCCGCGTCATCTGTGTTGTGTCCTTTTAATTATGTACCCACCAAGCGCAAATCAAATTATGGACGATTCTGGACGAACCACCAATGCTAGACACATGGGAAGTGCCATCCATTCAAGTTTCAGATGTCTGACGATTGTAATGTCTAAGTGCTTAAAGCATTGCACTTTGAGTGTTAAAATCAAACCCTAAGGGTTAGAATGGGTTTAACACCTTGAAAGTGTCCGTTTTAACACTTTAGTTTTCAGTGTGTGTACATTCGCCTGAATAATTATAACCAAACCTGTATAATTATGTCAATATTCTTGTAAACCCCAAGAAACGTCAAAAGTTACGGAAAGCAAATACCATAAGTCTACGGCCCCCGTGGACTGGTTACTATTGGTCTACTGGCAATATTTCCTCGGACGCAACAATATTATATTCCAAACACTAATATAGGAATAATCACTAAAAAATTAATTTACGAAAATTTACTAAAATTTTGCTGATGATGATGTTTATTACCTGGTAAACGCATGCGTGGACATCACTGTGAATTATGACCTGTTTTGTTTTGGTTTTCTTTGGAGGGTAGAGGGGGGGGGGGGGTTGCAAAAGATTCGGTACATATACCCCACCCCATCTGTCAACTGTGTAGCCTATCATGGCAATCTATCAGACCCTCATGGCGGAAGCGAATTAATTCTCGGCCCAGCTTGGCTAACTCATAACTGTATCGCTTAGAAAAGTGCTTAGGGTTTCACCTGGTTATGTACATTCCTTTGTCTGTGAACATCAAAGCACCTCAGAACATTAATCGTACCGTACACAGATGATGGTGTAATCGCGAACGAGTCGAAATACCTGGCGTTTCTTTTTCTGACCGTTTTCGTGTCGTTAAATGTCCCAAAACAGTTTGAATGAACGCATTCTAAAATCCTCGAGGCCAGGAAGTCTTCAGGCCCTATGTTTTTAGGCCTGACGTTTTACAGCCATGTGAGCTGATGCTTTTGAAAACTTGAAAGCATCAGCACATAAGGCCTACAAGCAACGGGCCAAAAAGCAAAGAGCCGAAAAGTGCGTGGCGGAAAAAGCCATAATTCCGTCTTTCAATCAAGTTCTTCCAGCAGGAAAGCTGATCACAATGTTGAGGACTGCACAAATTAATTATTACTTAAGTTAATGGTCAAAACCCTGTCCATCTGTGACAGCAAGGACAGGAATCAGTGTCCGATACTAGTTTAGTATTTACCCAAGCTTCCCCCATTTCCCGAATTTTGGTCGAACCAAAAACGGACTTTTGCCGGAGTAACTTTTTTATGCGAATCCTCGGTTCTATCCATCTTGGTTCGGCAAGTGACATATTAACAACACATATGGCATGTATGATGATATGTGCACACACATGAGCTCTAGGTATATAGAATGGCTACGTGATGGAATATTGATAGGGAAGTCGAGTTTTGTTTTCTTGAATGTTCCCCGCTCGAAACGGTTGGCGTTGCTAACGAGGTTGCGATGGCCTGATGCGCACGGTACGTCATAGAAACGTTGACTTCTGTTCTTGTCCCCTGTGCAGACCGACATTACGTTGTTCGGAACCAATCTCCACGCAATGATTTCTCCCTTTCAGTGGATACATCTCTGCCAGAAGTTTCCGAATCTGCAAGAATCTTGCAGATTGGGCATCGTGCTGTACGGGTTCATAAATTCAAATCAGTCAGATTTTTAATTAAACAGGTTTTATTACCTGAGAAGGAATTTTCAAAAATACTGTTTGAATCAATGAGAAATTGGGGAAAGTGAAATAAATATAATCCGAGTAAGAATACACCGTCAATCACGTGATATTTGTAAACAAATAAACGCACGTGTCATCTAATTCTCAGACAATCGGCATGGAGTTTGATGAAGCACTGCAACGTAGTGTGCAATTGTTAAACTAAGTAACTTGAGCTTCATTTGAACATTTTCTTTTCTGCACCGTGGGTTACTTAACTTAAAAATAGCCGCAATACTCGTCAGCAAGCACGAGAAACACTTCACCGGCGACGATTTTGTTGGTGTTTGTGGTGCCATGTTTATGAACTGAACGTCTGCGTTACCTGTTTTGTTTTGGATTGGGGGAAACCGTGAATCTAAATTTAGACGTAAAAAGTTCAGTAACTTCTGGCAGAGGTGTATCCGCTGCAAGGGAGAAACCGTTGTGTGGAGATTGGTTCGGAACACGGCTGATGTTGCTAATGACAAGTGACTTCATAGAAACGTTGAATGCTGTTGTTGACCACTGTACATTCCGACATTACGCTGTTCGGGTCAGGGTGTCGGGCTTCTCGTACAGGACCGATATGGTTGTATAGCATGGGCAGTCTGTACTCCTGTAGGTCTACTTGTAGTCCTTGGTACCACTGAGCTACGAAATAGTTTGAAGTAACCTATGACTGGTATAGGTAGTACGTAATGCAATTCCATGCGATATTGCTGGGTGGGTGGGGTAATGCACAGGTGTCTAGTACCGTAGTATATTATGTACGGTCTGCACCCCTGCTGGTTCAATGTTAACCCATAGTACTATTGATTCACTCACGGCTTTATACTGCCCTACAGTTGGTGAGGCAGTACGTATGCTAGGTCAAGTGGTATTGTGTGGTAGGGTATGGGTAATGCATATCTAGTAGTATGGGGTGAACCAACTGTGCCCCTATTGGTCTACTGTTAGCCTTTAGTACTACTAACCTACAGAATCCTAGAGCTGGTATAGGTAATACGTAATGCTAATACAAGCAGTACTGTAGGCAGGTGGGGGTAATGCTTGGTTGTTTAATATGGCATTACAGTATGTTCGGTCTGTAGCCTATTCGTCTACTCTTATTCTTTTGTATTGCCGACCCATCAAATGCATTTTAACAATTGGGGCTGTTGGAGGTAGTGTGTAATGCTGGACCATGTGGTTTTGCGGGGTAATGCTTGGTAGTTTAGAGCGGTAGTATAGTATAGGCATCATATACTCTGTGTGCCTACTGCCTATACTGTAGTATAGGATGAAATGTCCGTTCCAAATAGGTCTACTATCCCGTTGTAGCTTGCTATCTCACGCCACGACCTCTGTCCTTGGTCATGCCTTAGAATTTCCGTAAGACCACCCATACCCCACTACAAT
Organism: Pictodentalium vernedei; assembly: GCA_031216915.1. Taxonomy (NCBI): domain Eukaryota; kingdom Metazoa; phylum Mollusca; class Scaphopoda; order Dentaliida; family Dentaliidae; genus Pictodentalium; species Pictodentalium vernedei. Next base: position 514,624,789 of record CM062293.1, read on the forward strand.
ACTAGAAACCAATTATACACCACACGGCCACCACATTACTTACTATTCCGAACTACCCATGGTATAGTACAAACCATAAGGTGGTTTTGTAGTACTAAGGGGTATTTTCAGACCACCAGGGTTAAACAGCACACACGATATGTTACGATACTAGACATTAAAACATATCCCACTACACCGCTAAAACAGAAGAGTAACAGGTTAGATGTAGTACGCCCTCTATTATCGCACTGCGTGGCCTAGTATAACGCACAACCTATATACTTGTTGGTCAGCACAGCTCCCTAGATAGATAGTAGTACTAAGGGCTAGCAGTAGACCTATGTGGTGAAGAGAGTTAACTACTGTGCCAAAACTGCATGATTGAGCATTTCCTACTACCTATACTGACTGTAAGATAGGATAATGTCTCATGTAGGTTAGTAGTATCTAGAGATAACAGTGGGACTACATGATTATATAATGCCCATATTATACTGTCGTTCTAAACTTCGAATCATTACCTCGCAATACCGCGTGGCATAGCATTTCGCACTACCTACAGTTAAAAACTAGAAGCCCTGTCATGAAATGCGTTCAAATAGCACGTCGATCTACGCGTTAATCTATGCGTTAGGACCATAGTAAGGCTAGCAAATTCTGTACATATAGCCTGTGCACAAGCAATGTTTCAGCCAATGGACCTCCGGGTAACACGGGGGTCCATTGGCAGAAACATTGCCTGTGTTTGCTGTGAGTAACCAGGTGAATCTGCCGTGCATTGGATGTCATTCGATATGGAAATTGCGCGCAATTCCTACGCGCAATTAAGCCTAGATAAGCGCACAGTTCATGACAGGACTTTTAACTGTTTAACGATCCCAAATGATAAAATGAATTCGATGAGATAAATGTATGACAGTATAACAAATAGTAGAAAGGGCTAACACTGAACCAGACAGTACATTTCATACAACCACACTAGACAACCAGGCATTACCCACACGCGCATGCTTTATGGACTGCCTATAATACCGCATTACATTACGTACTACCTACACCAGTTATCGGATATTCCCAAAGCATTAGGAGTATGAAGGACTAACAGTAGACCCACAGGAGTACAAGCCGCCCATACTATACTACCATATCGGTCCTGTACGAGAAACCCGACACACCCTGGCCTAAACAACGCAATGTCGGATTGTAAAGTGGACAACCACAGCGGTCAAGGTTTTATGATTGTGCGTGCGCATCATGACGCCAGAGCCATTAGCAACGTCAACAGTTTCGCTGGGAAAACTTTGAAGAAAACTTAACTTCCCCATCAATATTCCATCACATACCCATACCATATAACCAGAGCCCTGTGTGTTCTATATCACTATGCATACCGTTGCATAGTTTCTGTGATGTATGTATATGACTTGCCGGATCAAGCTGGGTATGACCGAGGTTTCGCATCGGAAAATGGAGCTCCGGAAAAAGTCCGGTTTTGCTTCGTTAAAAGTCCGGATAACGGGATAGGTGTGGCGAAATCTCACCGTGATGTTGCATCTTCAGAGTATAATTTTCCCCCACCCTCATGCATGCGATCGTTGAACTGGATCATCAGGATGGTTATTACTGTAATCTGTATGAAATATTTTGCCAGGGTGTAAGTGGTGGACCAACGTAGGGACGTCGTGGCCTCAACCGATTCCAAACTGTTCTTGGACACACTCGGCGACCATGAGTTCCTACAATCTGACTCGCCTTCACCGTCGCCGTCTGATATAAGTTATGGGGCTTTCAGTGGGCGGATATGGTGTGATATAAGGTGAAGTGAGATCAATATTAGGCGAGACCGAAGGCCGAGCCTAATATTGATCTTGCTGAGCCTTATATCACACCATATCCGCCCACTGAAAGCCCCATAACGTATTTATTATGCCAGTCCTTTGAAAGAGACACAACCATAAATGTACCCAGATTCCTAGCGCAAGCGTTCTGTTATCACTATGAGGGAATTTCCCGGTTTTACGTCATGTGAAGGTCACGCTAGTAGCAGGCGCTGAAACAACGGAGTTTTCTTCTCAATAAACAGGAATTTATATTAACAATTCACAACTTTAATTCAGTGTTAAGTATTGGAAAAATAAAACAACTGGAGCAAATGGATTAACAATTCTTTCAAGAAGGTAAGTGGGAACAGGTTCATTCATTATTTGTCGTTAATGGTTATATTAATGTCGTTTTAGTGGTTTATTTATTGTATTTATTTACATTTGTTTATCACAATTTCTCAAAGACTGGAAGAAACGTATTATAGTTGTATTTTGCTCAACAGACACACACGCGAAATTATTTGTTGTTCGTCGAACACGCGAGATTAGGAAAAACATCGAAGCGAGCGTTGGAGGTTAAAAACAAAATGTCGGAACTACCAGTATATAAGTTCTATATACGGTCAGCTCAATGCTATACAGTTTCATATACGGTCTCTAGATATTGAAGCTGATTGGTCAATAACAATTACTGGCACAATAAAATCGGTTACGGGGGTGTGAGAGACGTATGCTCTATCTTGACGTGTTGACGTAACGCGCAAACGTCCGCTCTTGGAATGGTCAGCTAATCTTCCTGTGATTGAGATGCCCAACTAAACGAGTTATCGTTGACTCATGGACAACAAATTGCTGGGCGACGTGAAGTTGGGATCGGCCCTGCATAATTAGAGCAATAGCCCTACCCCTATCAACTTTGGACATTCGCAGCATTTTGCTTTTCAATCCAGTTGAAATGAAATGTTGTGCACTCGATGTGTACTTTCAAAACTTCGATTTGGTATGGTTTTCAAGCCCACAGCACGTGGGAGTGTCCCGGATAACGCTTTTGTCGACAAATCTGATTAAAGCATGCAGCGTCGTACGTGGTTATGTTTGACTGAATTTTAACCAAAGACTCTTTAGACAGTATACCGAGGTAGCTATGTGTCAATTTTTACTACATTTGGTCTTCGGATAAAAAAAATATATTACCAAAACTGAAATTGCGTTTCTTTTTTCCGCCAGTATATCTCCCCAAAAATCTCAACATATACTCTCAGATGTAAGGAAATTGGGGTGTTGGGGCCCAGGAGTTTAAAACGTTCCTAATACGGGACGAACCACTCTCGGCCGGTGGTACCGACGGACTTTGGTCGCCCCATGCCGACCTCGTTTATTTCCTCCAGCGGGGACACTGGTTTCAGCGTCACTTTTTGTAACCCGTTTTGCCGCTTGAAACCAGGGAGAGGTTACTTCTGAAAGAACTGTGTTAGATTTCTCATCGTAAGCTGTTGTAGTTCCATCAGAGTAGCAAAGCATGGTTTGTAAATATCTGTGTTTTGTATTTGTCTATTAGTGTCTCCCCAATCATCCCCAATGGGGTCATCTCTTCGCTGAACATGAATAGAGAACGAACTATACAACGAACTATACAAAAGTATTATTGAACAACTAAAATCTTCATTTTGTGCCGCAAAATTACAGCTGACGACCCAGGCGCGTAACCAGGGGATGTGCAGTACCTCCCCATTATATCCCATTTGTGATTTGAAAATATTGATAAACTGGGTCGACCTCACTTACCACAATACATCGTATTTCTCCATAGAGAGTAGGATATATTGGGGTAAGTTGTTTTAACTCTTTATACCCAACGTAACGGCCAAAACTGGCCTGCGCTATTCTCAAAAATCGCCAATTAATTTCCATTATTTTTTTCATTTTTTGTCTTAACCCTTTACCTAACATGAAAAGCAGACGACACCTGCCAAAAAAATTCTTGAATAACTATTTTTTTTCATTTTTTTTTTTTTTGTCTCAAAAACATGGGTTATGACCCCTCATTGGAACGAGCTAGACGAGCTCGTTCCAAAGAGGGGTCATAACCTATGTTTTTGAGACAAAAAATGAAAAAAATAATGAAAATTAATTGGCGATTTTTTGTGAATAGCGCTGGCCAGTTTTGGTCTTTACGCTGGGCAAAGGGTTAAAAGCATAGGTTATGTGATGTAGCCCATTTTATAAAAAAAATAAAAAATCGCCAATGAGATAGAGTTCCACAAACAAGGCCGGCGGAGCAAGGGAGCGACGGGGGCTATGGCCCCCTTGCCCTCGCCCACGGGGGCGAGCGGGGCGAAAGTGTCTGAAAATAAAAAAATAGCATTGTTATTGATCAACCATCAGAAAAGAACCAGGATCATACTGATCAGCCTATTATTTAGCTTTATCTTTGAATAACCAATTCTCCTGCATGGATGTATATGTATACATTAAATGCCCATGGGCATGGCATTCAAGGAATAGTAGGCCTATGTATCAGCAAATTCTGCCTACATGCTCAGTCTGACTGTTTTATTAGTGAGATGGCCAAAAGCCGAGTTTGTCGACAACAAAACTGGTTCGAAGTCTATGGCACTGATAATCCGAGACTTATACTAGCACCGAAAGGGGGTAGGTAAACAGGGCAACTGCCCCAGGGTCCGGCCTCCGGCTGTAAAAAAAAAAACATTTTTTTCTTTTATAAAATATAAGAGGAATTTCAGGCCGAAATTTGAGAGCTCCATTAAAAAAAATTCCTGGGGGACAACACCTTCACCCCCCCCCCCCCCCCAATACCTCGTGGCTTCGGCACTCGGTGAAGATGCCTTTGGCATCTGAGGCGTCCCCTCCCAATTTTTAGGCGATTTAGTTTAAACAATATTTATTGAATAATTGATAAGTATATACACTTCACAAGAACAGTTAACAAGAAAAGATCTGAGCAACACAAGATACAGTAGTATACACGAATCAAATGAAGACTAGATAAATGCTTACTGTGTAAGAGAGGGATTCGACAGAAAGCTTTTAGGCGATTTACGTGAACTTGTCCTCATCAGACAGTTTTGCCCCCCTTGTTCTATGCTGCTTCCGCCGGTCCTGTCCACAAATGAAACTCCAATTTTGTGGGAACATGCTTTCGCATGGCTACGGGCCTGCATCTTTTACTCACCTCTGATCAATAAAGCTGAAATAGTAATTATCTTCAGAAACAGAAATCGAAACATTGCGTACAATCCATAAATATTATCCCCTCGAAAACGTCTTCTAATTCCAAAAATAATTCGAATCGAAAATACTGGTACTAATTCCTGGGTACTAGATGTGGAAAGTGATGCGCCAATATATTGGCCAACAATCCACGTCTAGATGAGAGCGTTATCATAAGACTGTGGAAGACATTGTGAAGTGAAAGTCAACAAATGCGACAAGGATTTAGAAATTTGACGAATAACATGATTTGTCAATGACAACACACAAATACAACCTTCACCATCAATAAGAAAAAAATGATTATTATAATCACCTCTCCGTTGTTTTCACTTGTCAGATTGATGTCAAGACTATAAAAATATCACAATTGTGTTTTAAGTACATGTACGCCATGTTATTTGATTTAATGTTACCAGCTCTCAGTTTTATGCCGCCTTTCGTCGCTTGGTACATACCATTGGTGAAAAAAGTGCGTTTTATTCCTAACAGTTTTATATAACAGTTTGTTTATAACCCTTCACAACAAAACAAGAGTATCTTCTTTATGTGATATTCATAACCTACACCCAGAAAAGAACATTTAGACTTAACAGGAAGACATGAGGGTAGATCGGAAGTACTTGTTTTCTGGCGTGAAAAGTACAGCCTCAAAGGACGCGCCACTATACTAAGGAGTTCCATGAAAAAGTGGCACATGAAAAATGGCACAATTTTATTTATACCTCAGGACAAAAAGTGTGGGTGGGAAGATATACAGGCGAAACCTCCACAGCTGAATGCCCCCCCAAAATATTCAAACAAAAAACGTACACACTAAAAACTAAAGTGTTAAAACTGACACTTTCAAGATGTTAAACCCATTCTAACTCTTAGGGTTTGATTTTAACACTCAAAGTGCAATGCTTTAAGCACTTAGACATTACAATCGTTAGACATCTGAAACTTGAATGGATGGCACTTCTCATGTGTCTAGCATTGGTGGTTCTTCCAGAATCGTCCATAATTTGCTTTGCGCTTGGTGGGTACATAATTAAAAGGACACAACGCAGATGACGCGGATCAGGCTCGAGAGTTCGAGCCTGATCCGCGTCATCTGCGTTGTTTCCTTTTAAGTGTCTCGACACTATACTTGTCAAGTGGTATTATTGTAACACCTGTCAAGTTCTGGGATATTTACACTTGAACAAAGTGCTAGTTTAGTTAGTGTTAAATACAGCACTTCAAGTGTAGTTTTTAACACTTTAGTTTTCAGCGTGTATAATAATTGTATGATATATTATGTAATATCTGTTAAATAATTTTATGATTCCTATACGGTAGCATGACAATTTTTCTCATCACTCAGTATTCAAGCGCTTAACCAGGGAAGATGGGGCGGGTGCATGCGCACCTCCTCGTGAAAGTGGAGTTCCACTTTAAAGACTATCTCCCATTTGTGATTTGAACATTTTGATAAAATGGAACGACCTCGCTTACTCCGACACATCGTACTCTCTGTGGTTTAGCGACAAAGAGTACGATGTTTGGGGGTAAGTTTACAAAAAATAAATATTCTCGTTTATGTGTAGTTTCTGTGAAACGTCCAGGCATTACTTTGGTACTTCTTTATAGCCTCGGTGTTAAACACAAACTAGTTGCATGTTCCTGTGTTACGGGCCCTGTTTGTTACAACGAGCTTGTCGCTGTTTAATTTCAGCCAAAGTCTCATATGCCATTATTACATATAAAATTATTAAGGTATTATATACATCTAGAAATATAATATGCCGATGATCAGCTTTGCCGATCTATTTTGTTTGTAATTTTTCAAAGACAATAGTGCAAAAGTGCTTGTAATTTATCTCCTAGGGCCAATGCTATAAAGCTTTTACAATTATATTTTCTAGAATTGTATTTTCAACCAATTAAAAAACGGTCTAAAATGAATGATTAGCATTTTAAAAGATATGGCAATTTGTCAACTGGCAAATCGCCACATTTTTGAAAATGCTAATAATTCATTTCACCCCATTTAAAGTCATAACTTGAGAAAACAATTCTAGAAAATTCGTCGCCTGAGTGGTAGAATGTTCTATGTCCCCTAGGGGACATAGAACATTCTAGCACTCAGGCGACGAATTGTAATAGTTTAATATTATTGACCCCTAGTTGTGAAATAACTCTTCCCAGATGCTAGCACAGGACGTCATTTGATACTCGTGTTTTCTAAATTTTCGAATTATGGTCACCACGGCGGAGTCCTTGATAGTTGATCGCCACTTAGTCCAACGAACCTCCCGAACAAACATCCAGGAACCAATACTAAAAACTTTTACAATTGTATTTTTTGGGAATTGTATTTTCTACTTATTAATATAACTGCCTAAAATAAACCATTAGCATTTTGAAACATATGGCAATTTGCCAACTGGCATATTGTCAGATCTTTGAAAATGCCAATGTTTAATTTCAACTCATTTAAAGTCATAACTAGAAAATACAATTCTAGAAAATACAATTGTAAACGTTTTATAGCACTGGGTCCCCTGTCACGATATTTAGTTATCATTTCAAATTATTTGCTAAGATTCCTAATGGAACACTCAGTTGACTTTACAATGGTATGATGTTAGTGGTAATACAAAAAAGAACCTGAAAAGCACAAAACATCAGGCAAGTGGTGCTCGAAGTTTTCTGAACTGGATAACCGGTGATCCGCGATATTACTTACATTAACTATGGGATTGAAACATCAGGGATTTACACGCAGTCTTTTCAGAACTTAAAGCCCTTTTACTCAAAATTTTCTAAGGCTCAACCCTACTGATTTCATAAGTTAGTAAAATGTAGGTGTGCACATTTTTATGTTTATTGGTTCATTGGGGTTCAACAACAACCCAGGTCATATCATGTTTGACTATTCCACTGGTGGAGGAAGCCGGAGAACACGGATAAATCCACCAGAGCCACGATGAGTATCTGACGGACTGTGCAATTTACTACCCCGACACAAGCAAGGTTATCATTTGTTAATGGAAAGTGTGGCATTGGCGTGCTCTACGAATACAGTCAACGTTCCATAGTCCACGGAACACTTTCTTTCAACCAAAGTTATTACCACTTTTGCGGGCGTTCCTAGCACATTAACTATGTTTTACCGGGCGTTGAAACCTCGTAAATCTTGACAAGTACAAGTCACGTGACGTATTCGGCCGTCATTGACTGTAACGACCCAACAAGTCAATAACAGCCCGGCACGTCTAAATATAGACAATGACGTCACATCTCTCAGCCAATCAATAATATTTTTTCCCAGATTTCCATTTGGATCGAAATTCAAACACAATTTAGACATTTGTTTCAAGTGTTTCCCTTTGTCTTACGGATAGAAAATTTATCTAACAATCATATAGATTTTGGCCTGAAAACCACGAAAAACGGTACGTATCACATAATGTGTTCCGATTCTGTATCATATAGACGACTTTTTCTGATTCCGTATCATATGGATTCAACTTCCGGAAACACCGCGCTATGACAAATAATATCATTATATGCATTGTTATTGAGCACTAAAATATGAAATTCCAAATTTTGACCAATTCCAACCGAATTTAAACTGAAAAACGGGGGAAACGGGCCTAATGTAACGGGATTGTTCGATGAATGTATTATCATGACCAAATGCATGTCCTGTAATTTGTATCAGATTCTCGGTCGTGTTTACAATCGGATCACAAGTCGTCCTGACGGGCTTGTTGAGATCTGATTGTAAACACGACCTCGAATCTGATATAAATTACAGGACATGCATTTGCTCATGATAATGTATATGTATCAAATATAGGAAGCGATACACACAAAGTAAGTGATGACATCTCTGATAAATAAACTCTTTGCCTAAAGTTCTCATTTCGAAGATATATTTCATCATCTAACTTTCCAAATTTCGCCGTAGACTGATCAGACGATAGTCATGTTACCCGGTTTGTTTGCCAACAAATCAGACGACAGCTTCGCTGTTTTTTTTTTTAATTCGAGAACCTCAAACTTTATTTATTTATCTTATTTCCCATATAATTTAATCGCAATGCACCCGATGTACAAAAGTGGCAATAACAGAAATAACATGACTTTGTCGGGCATTACAGTGTATCAACGGCTCCGCAGAAATGGTTAACAGCCCTTGAGCTTATTAGCGCCCCTCAACTTCGTTTCGGGTCGCAAATAAACTCCTGGTCTGTTAATCATTTTCGTTAAGCCATTAATACATTGTAATGCCCTTCAAAATCATGTTATTGTTATAATAATAATAACTCTTTGGCTAGCCGCTGATTTGCCACGATTATCAAGTGAGAAGGCTTTGGTTACCCTTTTTTCTCAAGTGCCTTCCTATTCCCACGACTCTCCTCTCCTTCCGACACTCGGAGATGAACTGCTTGTTACAACGAGCTTGTTGCTGTGTAATGTCTGCCAGATTCTCATATAACATTATTACATGTAAAGTTATTAAGGTATTATATACATCTAAAAATATAATATGCTGATGATCAGCTTTGCCTATCTATTTTGAATGTAATTTTTCAAAGACAAAAGTGCAAAAGTGCTTGTAATTTACCTCCTACATGTAGCTGTGAAATATTTTTTCCCAGATGCTAGCACAGGACTTCATTTGATACTCGTGTTTTCTAAATTTTTGAATTATGGTCACCACGGCAGAGCACTTGATAGTTATCGCCACTTAGTGCAACGAACCTCCCCAAAAACACCCAGGGACCGAATCTATAAAACTAATACAACTGTATTTTCTGGAATTGTATTTTCTACTTATTAATATAACTGCCTAAAATAAATCATTAGCATTTTAAAACATATGGCAATTTGCCAACTGGCATATTGTCAGATCTTTGAAAATGCCAGTGGTTAATTTCAACTCATTTAAAGTCATAACTAGAAAATACAATTCTAGAAAATACAATTGTAACCGTTTTGTAGTACTGGGGCCCTGGTCACGATATTTAGTTATGAGACAAATCAACTGTCATTTAAAATTATTTGTTACGATTCCTAACGGAATACTAAGTTGTCTTTAACCCCCCCCCCCCCCCACCCCCTGGGAACCCCGGAAGTGAAACAGTGCTTCTTTACTGTGGTTAAACAAGCTCTTTTTCACAGGTAAAATATGACCCAGTCACTAATGCTTGGGGCGCGAGTCCTCTAAAATAGGCAGCATGGGGTATAAATGATTGACTGACCTTGTGCAAACGTATGTGACTTTAAACACCAATAAATAATAATAAATTAGTTGCCTTTCACAATGGTATGATATTAGTGGTAATACAAAAAAGAACCTAAAAAGCACAAAACATCAGGCAAGTTGTGCTGAAAGTTTTCTGAACTGAATAACGGGTGATCCGCGATATTACTTACATTAACTATGGAATTGAAACATCAGGGATTTACACGCAGTCTTTTCAGAACCTACAGTACGTGGAGAGTGTATTATCACTAAATCACCCGCAGAGTGGAAATTCCACCCAGCAATAATTGCAAATTTGTTGCAAAGCATAACAAGTACAAGCAAAGTTCCAGCCAATGGACCTCCGGGTTAAACCCGGAGGTCCATTGGTTGAAACATTGCTTGTGTTTTTTGTCCACATGTTCAGAATTTGAAAGTGATACTTTGGGTGATAACTCCACTCCCCGGGTGATTTCGTTACAATCCACTCTCCACGTACTGTAAAGAGCAACTACTCGAAATTTTCTAAGGATCAACCCTACTCATTTCAAACGTTCATAAAATGCAAGTGTGCACATTTTTATGTTTATTGGTTCATTGGGCTTCAACAACAACGTAGGTCATATCATGTTGGACTATTCCACGGGTGGAGGAAGCCGGAGTACACGGATAGATCCACCAGAGCCACGATGAGTATCTGACGGACTCTGCAATTTACTACCCTGGCACAAGCAAGGTTATCATCTGTCAATGGAAAGTGTGGCATTAGCGTTCTCTTTTGTATGCAGTCAACGTTCTATACGTCCACGGAACACTTCTTTCAACCAATAATAATAATAATACTTTGGCTAGCCGCTGATTTGTCGTGATCCTCAGGTACCCGGTGAGAAAGCCTTGGTTACCCCTGCTCTCTCAAGTGCCTCTCTATTCCCACGACTGTTCTCTCCTTCCAACACTCGGGGACGAAATGCTTGAAGACATCCCGTCCCCCATTCTTTCCAGTCTCCCCGATAAGCATACTGATCCTCTCTATTGTGTCACGCTCCTCCACGCCTACATTACATATCTGACACTCCTTTTCACTGTTTTCCCAATTTGCCCCCTAAGCTCCAGGGACCGAGACCTAGTTTGAACAACAGCCCCCCCCCCCCCCATCCCCCCATCCCCCAATAAAGGTGATATCAAGGTACTTTTCAAAACCTGTCATCTCTTTATCACGCAGGTCACCCAAAGATCTCTTTGATTTGAATCCGTCTCGCCAATGTTCGGTTACCATCCCCCATGACTCTTTCTCTGATGTTTGTTTTACCTTGGGTTGTCCCTACTTCAAAGTCCGAGATATCCAATGAGTAGATCTCTATCAGGTCGCTCACTTGGACCATCCACCCTGCCCTTTGTATTTGATTCCAAATATTCTGGAACATGAATATCCACCAATGTCCACCTTGTTTGTGCGGGATACTAAATTGAAGGGACCGTTGTTCATAGTTGTGCAGTGGTTCTCTCGAGAACGCCATTTTATCATATGTCTCGACCGTTTTGTTCACTTTAAAACCTTTGATATTTTGTTTTCATATTAATCAGTGATAAATAAAGCCTTCCGTCAATTTCATTGGTCAATTTCAAAACAAGACAATTTGATTGGCTGAACAAAATACAACTGGGCCACATTTTCATAATTTGCATAATTAGAGTTAGGAGCTTTCATTGGTCAATTTCAAAACTGGACAATTTGATTGGCTAAACAAAATACAACTGGGTCACATTTGCATAATTTCAGTAGGGAGAATTTACGTTATCTGTCCTATTTAGGGTGGGTTATATTGTATTAATCTTTTACCTACAAGAAAAACGCCATTCATTTTTTTTTTTATATTTTCACCTTTTGCTTCCAAAACATAGGTTATGACCCCTCATTGGAACGAGCTCGTTCCAATGAGGGGTCATAACCTATGTTTTGGAAACAAAAAATGAATTTTTTCAGTTAAACGAGGATGTTTTTTCCAAGTGCCGCCCGCAACTCAAGTTAGGTGATGGGTTAAAAAGTCATACTAAGTGGCTAATTTGTGCGTGTGTATGTCATATGATGAACAGAATAGGAAATGAGTGTTTTTCTCATATAATATTTATGAAACTCGTCCGAATTTTCCGTTTGGGCTCGCCAGAGGCTCGCCTAAACGGAAAATTCTTAGACTCGTTTCATAAATATTATATGAGAAAAACACTCATTTCATATCCTCAAAATATGCCTCGGGTAGTTGAAACTGTCGTTAAACCCAAATATGCAACGAAACGAAAATGTTCGGTACAGTGTCGACCGTGATTTCACTGTTATATACTCTCCCCAAAAAGAAAGTGTGCATGCTAAAAAATAACACTAAAAAAAGCTATATATCATTTTCATTCATGGAAATTTTATTCAATCACAGATGAATCAATTTGTGATCAACACGAGAAATTTCATTACAGGCCCGTCGGAACGAAATTTATATTGGGGGGGGGGGGGGGGCTGATATTGCTAATTTGGGTGAACTGGCTGATACTAAATGGGTATAGGGTATCCAGATGCCGAAGGCATCTGGCGCGAGTGCTGAAGGCACAAGCTTTTTGAGGGGGGGGGGGGGGGGGGGGGTTACTCCCCCCAGAAAATTTTTTGAAAAGGGCAATCAAAGGAAGCATTCTGGTAGCTTTTGAAGCAAAAACCTCTTGATTTTTTTAAACGGCAAAAGTTGTTTTTTTAACAAAATGTTTCAAAAATCCCAATAGAACCCCATAACATTTGGGGACGGTTCTCACACCGGGCTCACCTGCAGGCCGTGGCCGTATTCCGTCATGCTAAAAAACAGTCAGGCCTAATGGTGGATTTATTAGTTTTATCACCAACGGTTGTCGTGGTCTTCTAAGCTGCCAATGGAATTGCTCAAAACGTTTGCACATCAACATATGCAGGTACCTGTTATACATTCAGTGCTACGTTCATAATTCTAATCCAGGGGCGTAGTAAGCTAATTTTATTTGGGGGGGGGGGGGGGGGGGTAGGACCTATATTCCCATGACGCGACGCGTTATCCAAGCGGGGTGTGCACGAGAGGGGGTATCCTCCGTCTCGTTGGTGGGGGGTCCGGGGGCTTCCCCCGGGAAAAGTTTCGAATTTAAGATTTAAAAACATGCATCCTGGTTGATTCTGAGCAAATAAATCGTATATTCCTATGACGCGAAGCGTCATCCGAACCGCGAAGAGGCGAGTGTGGGTGAGCACGAGAGGGGGTACCCCCGCCCCCCCCCCCCCCCCCCCCCCCCCCCCCCCCCCGTCTCGTTGGTGGGGGTCCGAAATTTTTTTAATTTAAGATGTACAAATATGCATTCTGAGTGACTCTGAGCAAATACATCGTCAATAAGGAAATCAATTCAGCATGATTTCCGAGCAGAATGACAGGAATAGTGAACATGCAATGAATTACCCTGTGGTTGGTTGGGGTTTAACATCGCCTTCCACAATTGGGCAAAAACACGACTGTCAGTTTTATTGGTGGAAGAAAGCCCACATGGAACCCACTCAATCCAGTAATCATTAACAGCAATGTCGGAATATGGTAACCAGTGGGCATCCCGTGTGGAGAAACCACAAACCCAGCCCAGTAAAGCCTACTTTTGACAAATTTGTGGGGGGAGGGGGTATCTCCCTCCCCCCTCCCCCGGTTCCTACGCCACTGCCACTGTTCTAATCTGAGTTAAATAATGTAATGTCCAGTTTTATACAGATTACATCGGTTGCTCCCATCATGGATAAACTAACGACGAAATATGAGCAAATTATTGGGGGGGGGGGGCTGCAGCCCCCCCCCCCCCCCGGTTCCGACGGGACTGCATTACGCTACGACGAATACTCTTGGTGCCATGGAGAGTCAAAGACACTAAGGGTCAAACACAAAGTCACACACTCAATATCTGGTATGACCTCCGTCTGCATCGACTACTGCTGTGCATCTACGCCTCATGGCAGCGAACAAGTTAGCATGGAAGTGTTGTGAGATGTTGTTCCATATTCCGATAAGCTGTCTTTGGAGTTCCACAAGCGTTGACGGTGCATAGGGAAGCCGACGTAGCTGACGTTTCATTTCGTCCCATTCGTGCTCAATGGGTGAGATATCGGGCGAATTTGCGGGCCAGGGAAGAACATCCACTTGTTGTTGCTGCAGATACTGTTGAACAACACGAGCTGCGTGGGGTCGGGCGTTGTCCTGCTGTAGAATGACGCCGAGGCCGTGACGTTGCAGAAATGGGACAACAACAGGTGTAAGCACTTCATCACGATATCTGGCTGCATTGAGATTGCCATCAATAATGACCAGCTCAGTTCTGTTACGGGCAGTGATGCCACCCCACACCATGAGAGACCCTCCCCCATAACGGTTTCGCTCCGCGACACATGGATCTGCGTAGCGTTCGTTTCGACGTCTGTACACTCTCTGGCGGCCATCTGATGATGAAAGATGGAAACGACATTCATCTGTGAATAAAACACGTCGCCACCAGTGTAAGGGATACCTGAGATGTTGTCTACACCACTGCAGTCGAGCACGACGATGACGTAACGTCAAAATCGGACGAATTGCAGGTCTTCGAGGACGTAAGCCGTATTCTCTCAGCCGGTTGATTACTGTTTGAGGATGTATCCGTCTCAGGTTAGGGATGTTCCTGGCTGTCGTCGTTGCCGTTTGTTGCCGGTTCCGGAGATGGACGACACGGATATACCGATCTTGTGCAGGGGTGGTAACTCGGGGTCTCCCGGAGCGGGGTCGGTCTCGAACGTCATCATGTTGTGCATGTCGATGGACTAGCCTGTCTACAGCGTTACGGTGGCAGTTCAAATGCTGGACAACCTCTCTGTGTGTTCTGCCAGCTCTAATCATACCCAGGGCTAGGAGACGTTGATTCATTGTCAATCTTGGCATGCTAATGTGGAGTCGTTTTAACAGCAGCGCAAGTTTGAATGTGAACGATAGGAAGGCCTTACTTTAGTGTTTAAATACCCAAGGATTCACACTGTTGCATGAATTTTCAGACTCTCCACGTGCAAAACATGCCTTTTCACAAACGTGCAGCACGTCATTTAACGTTAATGCAATTTTAACGGGGAAAGCTGTTTTTATGTTCAATATAACTTATTCTTGAACAGGTTAACACTCTTTACACCTACGAAATTATTTTTTTGGAGTTTGATCAATTTCTGCAATGCACACTTTCTTTTTTGGGCGAGTATATGAAAAACATTGTTACCATCACCTTCCTTCAGACTTGAGACTGGAAGGTGCGTTGTAAAAATGACGAGGGACTTGGGTGGAGCACGCCCAACGAAATAGCGTGCTTAATCTGAGAGTTTATAGTAAACATTAACAGTCGTCTTTCTCGCCCAGAATTATGCCACTCTACTATACATGGCGAGTTGATTGATTACTGTCACAAATATCTCATCTTATTCGTCTGAAGTTGTGATACCCCTTTGGTTGTTTTCAACATGACAGGACACGAGGCATTATTCTTTTTTAATTTGACTCGCAAGATTTTATATCCCTGAAAATTCGTCGGTGCGTGCTGACGTCACAATAAAAACGTTACTTACAACAGTTATGCGATTTTTCAAGGAAATTTCTATTGAAGTCTTAACAGCAAAGAATTGTTTTTCTTTGTGATGTTAAACATAAAACGACTCATTGAAGCGTTAACCATGAAAACATGCTTGTGTTATTTTATCTGTGAGACCTTACAACCTAAACATTATAATCCCATATATTAACTTCATGAAAGGGAATATAGTACATTGCAAAAAGAAAAAACGGAGGAAGATCTGACAAATTGTATTTTTATTAACATCATGTGATCAACAACAGTTGTTCACTGAACGGGAGTCCTCTGATGTTTTGCAGCCCCCCCGTGGTTATCACGAAAAGATATTGGTCTGAAACAAAGGTGCTCGACACAAGCTGTGATATCGAAAGAAAAACGAAATCTGATAGCATTTTTGAATCAATGCTGACGTGCCCCAATAATGGTATATATACAGATTATCATGATAATGTGCATGTCCTGCGATTTGTATCACATTCGAGGTGGTGTCCAGAATGGGATCTCAACGAGCCGGCTTTGCCGGCGAGTTGTGATCCCATGTTTGGACACCATCGAGAATCTGATACAAATCACAGGACATGCACATTATCATGATAATTCATTTATCTAACAATTCTGTCAAATACACACATTAAATCCTATCTCTTTACCCAACGTAATGGCCAAAACCGGCCAATGCTATTCTCCAAAAATCTCCAATTAATTTCCATTATTTTTTCATTTTTGTCTCAAAAACATAGGTTATGACCCCTCGTTTGAACGAGCTCGTCGAACTCGTTCCAATGAGTGGTCATAATTTATGTTTTTGTGACAAAAAATGAAAAAAAATAGTTAATCAAGAATTTTTTTTTGCAAGTGTCGTCTGCTTTTCATGTTAGGTAAAGGGTTAAATAATTTTTTTGGGAACATTTTTGGGACATAATGTTCGTTCGATCAAAGAAACGCACATAGAATGTATCCACCTGCCTGTTATGATAGCCCGTAGCGCTACCAGAAGCGAGTCGTCTATATGATACGGAATCAGAATGAGTCGTCTATATGATACGGAATCGGAACACATTATGTGATACGTACAGTCGTCTCTTGTGCTTTTCGGGCCAAAATCTATATGATTGTTAGATAAAAATATTAACAATGTCCACAACTCGCTTTTCGAAAACGATAGCACTCATCTTCATTATATCCTCCCTCAAATTCGATTCATCCAACGTATCCATCAGTATCCAGTATCAGCGGAAAGGAGAAAGAACAAGCTTTACAATGGTGTATTGCAAGACCATTGGGTGTTCTTGGGTTGTTCATAATAAATGAGAGAAGTCACAGAAAAATGCCGAAAAACATTTAGTCGGACAAGATTCTGTTCGGTAGAAAGTGGGTTACGAGCGACAATTCTCCGATTTATAATGAAAATTCGAGGTGCTATTGTCTATGGAGGCCAGATTCGATGCGGTCTATATGCCTCTTCAGACTGGGAATTATTTTTCCACAACCTATCCCTATTTTCATTTCCTATTTGAAGGTAATACATTATCCTTTAAGCGTTTCTCGTGAACTGACCGCAATCGATACGTGGTGGATCAGCAGGTAAAGGTGCAGGCTGCAAGTCGAGAGGTCCTAGGTTCGAATCCCACCTGCGGCATCCGTGTTGTGTCCGTGGGCCAGACACTTCATCTCCATTGTCCTGGTCGGGACACGGTGGCGTTGTGACTAAGGCGGACTGCACGTCGATGGAGCACTTGTCTTCAACCAATGCTAACCCTGCTTGTGTGGAGTTAGTATGTTGGGAAGCCTGACAGTTACTCGCCACTGCTCGGGGCTCTCTCCGAGTACTCTGACATTATCCATTCGTAAAACTGTCCAACACGGGGTGACCCTTTCTGTCGAAAGTGTCATTAAACCCAAATAAATAAATAAATAAATAAATAGTATGTTGGGGAGTTGACACAGTAACTCTCTGTCCATTGGTGGTTCTCTCCGGGTTCTCCAGCTTCCTCTACCCGTAAAACTGTCGTGTCATGATTAGCCTCTGTGCAAAAATATGTGACCTTAAACACGAATAAATAAATTAATAAATAAATAAATAAATAAATAAATAAAATAAATGTGTATTAACTGGTAGAGTGCTAAGTTATTTTTGGTCATCAAAATTTGTTCACATGTCTTTGCCTTGTTACAATTTATGAGAGAGTGCCAACAGGCACTCTCCCATAAATTGTAACAAGGCAAACCCATGAAGACAAATTAATTTCACTTCTAAGATAATAGGAAGCACAACCACAGAATATGACACCTTTGGGCCGGGGTACCTGCTCTTCATATTAAAGCCCTGATAGTGGCTTCTAGCACTCTACCAGTTAATACAACCCTCTGTTTCAAGTCCTTTGAAAATCTCATATCATCGCTGAACGTTGACACTTCGGACAGACCCGTGTCGAAAATAACAGGTTATAACAGTAAACGGAATGGGTTACCATGTTATCATGTTGTTTCCATCAATTTACAACATCTTTCTCGTATATTGTAAAGCTGTACATGAATTTTATACTTTTTGCCATGTTCAATGCCCAGTCACGTTTCGATCATTGTAAAGTACGAGCAGGTCATGTAAAAGGATTCGTGTCCTTTTCTAGTTTTTTTTTTATAATTTTAGGCCTGTCCTGCAGACGTAAGACGACATGAGCAGAATAGTGAAAGGACGTTAGTCGATGAGCGAAGATATTGACACAGGGCAATGTACAGTTAAAACTAGAAGTCCTGTCATGAAATGCGCACAAATAGCACGTCGATATGTGCGTTAATGTGCGCGTTATGGCCCAAGTAAAGCTATCAAATTCTGTACATATGGCCTGTGCACAAGCAATGTTTCAGCCAATGGACCTCCGGGTAACCCGGAGGTCCATTGGCAGAAACATTGCATGTGTTTGCTATGAGTAACCAGGAGAACCTGCCGTGCTTTGGATGCCATTCGATATGGCAATTGCGCGCAATTCCAACGTGCGATTAAGCCTAGATAAACGCACTATTCGTGACAGGACTTCTAGTTTTAACTGTAGATGTGTGATGTCAGAGTGTTATATTAATATTATGTCAATTGTGTTTGTAGAATATCGCTCGTCATATTCTCATTGTTTTGGGGGTTGCCATTGGTACAATAATGTCACAATGGTTCTCGTATATCAAACGTATGCTTACAGTAACGCTACCCCGATGACATAAAGTTTGAGCGGCAGTCCTCCGTATCTTCTGAGTTATGTTGTTAATTTTAGACAGATACCTTACCTGCAGTCTGGATTGTCACGAAAACACTGCCGGGCAGAGATTTCACTCAGACAGTATTCGCAACTTGTGTGAAAAATCCCGATAAGCGAGAATGCAAAGATTCACCTTTGGGTTGAAGCACAGGTCATTTGACTGTAACGTTAGTAAATCTTTGTAAGGCAGTGAAACTTCCACTCATCAGGAGATTTTAAGGTAGCCAAGTGTGCAATCCCAAATCTACTAAATTAACCATTTACCTGACATGAAAAGTAAACGATACTTGCAAACAAAATTAATGAATAACTTATTTTTTTTCATTTTGTTTTTGCATAAAAAATATAGCTTATGACCCCCATTGGAACGAGCTGAACCAGCTCGTTCCATTGAGGGGTCATAAGTTATGTTTTGGGGGAAAAGAATAATGAAAATTGAATGACGATTTTTGTGAATAGCGCTGGCCGTATTTTTCCGTTACGTTGGGTAAAGGGTTAACCACATTCATCTCTTTCATAGTAAAAATTCCTTTGACATTTTCTACTGCTAATTAGCATACTCATTTTTATTATTCGAAAATATTCCATTCTATAACCCCCCCCCCCCCCCCCCCCCCCCCCCATATTTCAATATATGTTTTATTCAATACGGCCATCTTTTCTATTACGGTACCGTAGAACTTGAGGAGGGCTGAGGGAGACACGTTTCCATCCTTCCAGATTTCGTATACTTATCTTTTTCCCGAAAACAGCCTGTATTCAATTTTCCGAGACGAATCCATATTTATTTCACGAGAAAGAAAGAAAGGACTGGTATACTTTGTCAACCCGTCGACCATACTTTAATCCACAAAGTTTAGGTCGTATAGGAACATTTCTTGTCACTGTGATCAAAGTCATACATTGGGAAGACAGAAATAACTCAAATAAATCACATACCAAAATATTTGGAATGACGTATAGATCAAACTGAAACCAAACGCCGCCATGACACTATTGTATCTTCCGTAAGGTCTTTTTGGAAGTCTGTTGTGGTATTCGTCGGCGATTTAAATGAAAGTGAAATACCTTAAATGAATGTATTGTCATTTCAACAATCCTTCAAGCAAAACTAACTCCAATCAACGTGGGGGCACGGTGGCGTTGTGTACTACGGCGTACGGCACGTCGATAGTGCACTTGTTTTCATTCAATGCTAACCCTGCTTGTGTGGAATTTGCACGCTGGGGAGCCTGACAGTTCTCGCCGTTGCTCGCTGGCTCTCTTCCGATACTCCAGCATCCTCTGCCCGTAAAACCGTCCGACACGAGGTGACCCTGGCTGTCGAAAGGGTCGTTAAAACCCAATAGATAAATTAATAACCCCAATCAAAAGGAGAGTAAAAATGACAACTTTGAAAGTTACCTTTTTCTTGTTTCTTTTTATTTTGTATTGGTTTGTAGAGGTTCCGCGAGTCTCAAATCCATGCACAAACACTAGGGTCGCCATACAAATTCTGTTCGGAATTCGATTCTGTTATGAGATATTTCTTTAACGACTTTTCGTGGGGTTTGCACGCAGATGACCACTGGTACAACATGGCGTCTCTCTTACTCACAAAGTGTGCAGATATTCTTCAGTTGTAGATATTCCAATAACTTAGTTTTCAATTCACCTTGAAAACATAAATATCATAACAAAATTAGTGGAACTACGCGGAGTAATTGAAACAATACACCCGTGATGAGTTTTCCTTCATAAGTATTTAGTTTACAACATGTCTAACGGAATTGTAATGTGAATAACCCTTTGGACTCTAGTGATATCGTCCATGTCAGTTCAATGGTAGCAATTCGAAGAGTCCATATTCATTATTTGGGGTAGACCAATCAATATTTTCAACGTGCAGCCTCCGGGCTGCACGTTGTAAAATATTGTTTGGTCTACCCCACACATTTACTGAACAGCCATCCTATATAATGGCGTGATGGCGTGTAATGAAAAAGCCTCGGGCTGCACGTTGAAAATACTGATTGGTTTACCCCACACATTTACTGAACAGCCATCCTATATAATGACGTTATGGCATGTTATGACGTAGCCACGAGGTCGCACGTTGAAAATACTGATTGGTTTACCCCACACATTTACTGAACAGCCATCCTATATAATGACGTTATGGCGTAGCCACGAGGTCGCACGTTGAAAATACTGATTGGTTTATCCCACACATTTACTGAACAGCCATCCTATATAATGACGTTATGGCGTGTTATGACGTAGCCACGAGGTCGCACGTTGAAAATACTGATTGGTTTACCCCACACATTTACTGAACAGCCATCCTATATAATGACGCTATGGCGTGTTGTGACGTAGCCTCGAGGTTGCACGTTGTAAATATTGATTGTAGCCCAAGAACATTAGGTTTCACTAGGGAAAAAAATCGGAGAAAGCTGATTTTTTTCAGGGAATGTCGAGTACATGTCACTGAACGATTAGACAAAAGTCCCCTAAAATCCCAGTTGAGCTTTTTTTTCTACAGCCTTTTTTCGAAAACGCGTTTGAAAAAAATTTAAAAAAAAATCGCACGAACTTTGTAACCTCGAATTGATCCAACTGTATTTTTTGTTTACGCGTATTTCGAGCTACATAATGTCTAATATACATTTACCTAGAGGAAAATGTGCATTCTGTGACAATTTCTGCGAAAAATTATTGAAAATTCACAAAAAAGTATCGGATTTACGCAAAAAATGACGATTTTCCTAACGGATTTGCCCAAAGGGTCGTAGTACAGAACGGGATGTTAGTTGGACAGACGATAAAAAATCCACCACCATTTGAAGACTTTTATCATTGCTTACAAAATAGACATTATGGAAGACCCCCTCTGCTTCTGGCCGAGTTCCCCTTTGGGCATAAAATTCGTCAGCATGAGAACTCAACTATTTTCGGGCTTGGGACCGAACAGACACGTCTGTGTCTGGCAGCATTAGATCAATAAATAATATTTACAGAATGTACAAAAATCAATAAATAATATTTACAGAATGTACAAATCAATCAACATGGATTAAGTTACATTGACTATTATCAACGCTATATACAGAAATGACATGACCTATATACATATTATTCATCGAACTCAGAAATTTCCGACAGGACAGTGTTTCTGTGGTTGTTACAAGAATCCGAACTGCAATTACACAAACCTGAGCAAGAGAGTCCTGCCTTCTTACACCCACACCATTTTGTACAAGCACTCTTGCAACCACAACTGATCAGATTCAGTAGGTTATCGGGGGCACAAGGCTTTGTGGCTGCAGTCGGTACAAGAAGTCCATTGTCTAGCGACCACCCCTAATCCGTCGGAGGAAGCGAAGTGCCCAGCCATTGTTGGACCTGGAGATAACATCTGTAGACATGTTGTTGTGCAGCATCGCTGCTTGGTGGGAGTGAGGCTAGGTCGATGGGTTTATTCAGTTTAGATTTTGCTACATAACGCTTGTAAGTGACATATCTATATTGGTCGAGAGAGGAAACAGTTTTACTCCCGTATAAGATCAGGAGAAGTTGTTCCCCGGCAGCGGCTACTGCACTTGGTAGACTGTCATCCGTCAAAATTGTGTTGACATACTGTTGTGAGTCGCTAGTAACATCGGAGACAATTGTACTGAATACTTTCTTCTTACCAACTCGAAAGAGTGCAGAAGTAGTGTCACAACCACTTATAGAATGTGCTACAAGGAGGTTGCTTCTATGGTCACCCATTTTGGTTGCTATTTCACTAACTGAAACTAGTAAGTTTGGGGTAATGGAATACATCATGTGAATATTACATCCCGGTTGAACTCGAGAGGTAAGAATGACTAACAAGTCTGTGTCTGTTCCCACAACGACAACATTGTTGTCATCTTGAGCGATGTCAAGTGCAGTTTCGGCTATCAGTACATCAGCATCAGCCTCGGCCTGCTTGGACTGAATATTGATAGCAGATAGCTACTGCATTAGAAGATCGATCAGTTGGGTTTTGTTCTTGGCATTTGCAAGGAAATCGGACTGGGGTGTGGTGGCTGGTAACTCGGGTGAGATATTGATATCAATGGAATACCTGTCTTTAGATCTACGGGCTTGTTCCATGCCCTTTGTCGACATTGTACAAGCATAACCATCAAAAACAACCACGACGTCCCCCCCCCCCCCCCAAATGTCTCACTAGATAATTGGAATATGATGTACATATGTCCTTATATGACGACTGTTTAGGCCATACAACTGCCCTCAATAAAAATCCACCATCTACAACAAACAGAGAATGTTCTGGGATTTTAGTTTGCTCGGAACCGTATGTTTTGAGGATCTTACCGAGCGTGCTTTTCTGTGTCTTCCTCATTCCAGCAGAATCAAACAATGCTGGTGGTTTCGGGGCGAGTTCATATTTGAGATACTCTTCCATCTCTGCTTGTGACTGAATAACACATGTGATGCGGTTGAACAGAATTGTGGGGTCAATCACTACCTTACTTCCACGGACTTTGATGCTATTTGCCATCGATGCGGAAGACTTCACAGTGTCAACACGTCGTAGCTTGATGCTGTTGAACGTTTTGCTTACAACATTCGATACGCAACATTCACCAATTTTGCGAACTTGGTCACAGTTCACAGTTTCGTCGGCCACAAGCCCGGTCGCTATAGAGACTAATTGTAGTGGATCTCTATTCTGAAAGGGGGAATGCACTCTGAGCCAGTTCAAAAATTTGGTGATATCATTAGCATCAGTCAATTGTGAACTTTGACGGAGATCCCGATGTTGTTCGCCATGACCAGTGTGAACATGAACAAAATTTTCGAGAGCATTACATATCGGAAGGCAAAGAGGTAGTCCATGTACCCATTTCGCAACAGTGCTATCGGTTATTCCCCTGCCATGTGTGAGACCACCAGGGAGCTTGAACATTCTCATTAAACACTGCTCTATGGTCTGATCAGAATATATCCCGTCCCAGAATTTATCTGAGCGCCTTATGGTAAAGTAACCTTTCTCAGTGAACAACTTCAAATCACCCTGTTGCATTATTTCTGTTAGCTCATTCATCTGCTGCAAATAGAGATGAGAACTTTTTGCGTATGCAAAATGACCACCTGCGTGAAATACTGGAATCATATTGCGAACACAATATGTGTGGAGTTCCCAGTCGCCTGTGCGCTCTGCTCTCAAGAACAACTGGAGAAGACCCATTTGCTCGTAGTATTGTACCCAAAGCTTTCCTGTGCGTCCTACGGACGCATTCTGGAGCAGTTCGTGTAATTTTGACAGTAGATGGTTGACACTTTCTTGATTGACAGCGTCAGCTGTTGTACAGTCACCTCTGGCAAGTCCACAGATATTTCATTGACTTCTGTGCAGTCTATGTTATCTTGTGTTCGGCTTTCTTCAAACACAAGTTTTGTAATGGCAATTTGTGTTAGCAAATGGGCACGAACTGCTCTTGAATATGCATGACCACTGATCAAATGATGGATTGACCCACCAGCATAAACAGTCCCCCAAAGTTCATCCAAGCCGCTACCAGCCATGATCGAACCAATTGCCCCTAAATATGACATAATTATATGGAATCCGCCGAGTCTAACGAAAACTTTTGTCAACTTATCTTGAGTGTAGGCGAACACCACATTATGTGATTTAATCGAACATGGAAATTGAAACAATGATGCTATAATACGGTATTTGAATGAGAAAAGTCGATGCCGTTTGAATTTGAGTTTAGGGGGTATGGTTAATATTTCACACGTTTCACCAGTTCATTATGGAATAAATGACTATTGTTATATATCATTATAAAGCCACTGCTTTTCTGCAATTTTTGACATATAATTTAACTCCCAAAGTCGTCGTAGATTTGATTTAATGGACGTTGTGTACCGTTGTGTGTATGAAAACAATAAATTTTTTTTCGTAATTTTGTACATTTTCGTGAATATTTCACCATTGAGTGTGAGGATTGGTACAAAGTTAGCATTTTCTGTTGGGGATATGTATTCTCAATATAATTCAGCACGATATTTATGATTCTCACCCTACTAAGGCGAATAAGAATGAGAAATATGGAGCTGGGTCGAATTTTTTTTTTAATTTTTTTTTTCATCAAAAAAACGCTATAACTAAAAAAGCTCAACTCGGATTCGCGGGGACTTTTCACACTTTATCCGCAATGTGTGTCCCGGAAACATATAAAAAAAATCAGCTTTCTCCGATTTTTTTCCTTACTTTCTCATTTTTATGTCTAATGTGCCTGGACTATTGGTCTACCCCACACATTTACTGAACAGCCATCCTATAAAATGACGTTATGACGTATCATGTTTCTGGTCGGAAAACGGTCACACGGGTTCAAAGTGTTAAAGATTATGTCAAACCAATTTTCGATTGAGAAATATTTCTTGCGTTAATTAAAATTTATGGTCTTTCAATCGTCTGGAAATTTCCAGTTGGTTGGAAAAGCCCAAATCTGTTCATTCATCCATTGGGGGTGTGTATGGAAATAAGGAAAAATGAGGGTATGTGTAACGGTGTGTGTGTAGGGGAGGGAGCAAGGTGGATAGCGTATGCGTGATGGAGCGGGAAATGGGGGTTAAATTATTGGATTGGGTGCAAATTCATCCCTCTTTCTCTCTCGTAGAGTCACCACTCATGAGTTATTGAAGAATTTGATTTGTAAATGTCGATTTCTATTCGTAATGTGGTAAGGAGTTAAACATTTACCTAACGTAACGGCGAAAACCGAGCAGCGCTATTCTCAAAAATCGCCAATTAATTTTCATTATTTTGTTCATTTTTTGTCTCAAAAACATAGGTTATGACCCCTCGTTGGAACGAGCTCGTCGAGCTCGTTCCAACGAGGGGTCATAACCTATGTTTTTGAGACAAAAAATGAAAACAATTAGTTATTCGAGAATTATTTTTGCAAGTGTCGTCTGCTTTTCAGGTTAGGTAAAGGGTTAAACATGTAAGAACATATTATTTCCCTAAGATAAAGCACATCAGACGGACTTATGATTAATGATTGTTGTGTTTTGATTGTTGTGAGAGGCGTAACAGCTATAAAGGAGTTTTCAACAACAAGTAAAATTAATACTTTACACTGGAGTAAATATTAATGCTAGACCTGGTGGCTTTGAGCAAAATTAACCATTTAACACAACACCATGCGAAGTTGAAGGACATTCACACTCTGAATGGTAAACTTGTCACAAAACCTTAATTTTAAAAACAAAAAATCATCAAAATGGTTATTTTGCGGGCTAGTGACGCATATCCAATACGGATGGATTAGAGTTTTTTACTAACAAAAACACTTCAAACTATAACCGTTGCTGAAATTTCCCTCCAACTTGTTTATTTGTAAATAACAGTCATTTCAGGTTAAAATCGAATTAAACTGGACTATAAATAATCTGTTATTTCAATGTCTATATTAATTTAGACAATAAATAATCTGTTATTTCAATGTCTATATTAATCTAGACAATAAATAATCTGTTATTTCAATGTCTATATTAAACTAGACAATAAATAACATGTTATTTCAATGTCTATATTAAACTAGACAATAAATAACATGCTAGTTCAATGTCTGTATTAAACTAGACAATAAATAACATGTTATGTCAATGTCTATATTAAACTAGACAATAAATAACATGTTATTTCAATGTCTATATTAAACTAGACAATAAATAACATGTTAGTTCAATATCTGTATTAAAATGGACAATAAATAACCTCTTATTTCAATGTCTATATTAAACTAGACAATAAATAACCTGTTATTTCAATGTCTATATTAAACTAGACAATAAATAACATGTTATTTCAATGTCTGTATTAAAATAGACAATAAATAACCTGTTATTTCAATGTCTATATTAAACTAGACAATAAATAATCTGTTATTTCAATGTCTATATTAAACTAGAGAATAAATAACATGTTATTTCAATGTCTATATTAAACTAGACAATAAATAACACGTTAGTTCAATGTCTGTATTAAACTAGACAATAAATAACATGTTATTTCAATGTCTATATTAAACTAGACAATAAATAACATGTTAGTTCAATGTCTGTATTAAAATAGACAGTAAATAACCTGTTATTTCAATGTCTATATTAAACTAGACAATAAATAACATGCTAGTTCAATGTCTGTATTAAACTAGACAATAAATAACATGTTATTTCAATGTCTGTATTAAACTAGACAATAAATAACATGTTAGTTCAATGTCCTATATTAAACTAGACAATAAATAACCTGTTATTTCAATGTCTATATTAAACTAGACAATAAATAACCTGTTATTTCAATGTCTATATTAAACTAGACAATAAAGACCCTGTTAGTACAATGTCTATATTAAACTAGACAATAAATAACCTGTTATTTCAACGACCTATATTAAACTAAACAATAAATAACCTGTTATTTCAATGTCTATATTAAACTAGACAATAAATAACCTGTTAGTTCAATGTCTATATTAAACTAGACAATAAATAACGTGTTATTTCAATGACCTATATTAAACTTGACAATAAATAACCTGTTATTTCAATGTCCTATATTAAACTAGACAATAAGCAACCTGTTATTTCAATGACCTATATTAAACTAGACAATAAATAACCTCTTATTTCAATGTTCGGTATTAAACTAGACAATAAATAATCTGTTATTTCGGTGTCTTGTATTAAACTAGACAATAAATAATCTGCTATTTCAATGTCCTATATTAAACTAGACAATAAATAATGTGTTATTTCAATGCCCTATATTAAACTAGACAATAATCTGTTATTTCAATGTCTTGTATTAAACTAGAGAATAAATAATCTGTTATTTCAATGTCCTATATTAAACTAGACAATAAATAATCTGTTATTTCAATGTCTTGTATTAAACTAGACAATAAATATTCTGTTATTTCAATGTCTTGTATTAAACTAGACAATAAATAATCTGTTATTTCAATGTCCTATATTAAACTAGACAATAAATAATCTGTTATTTCAATGTCTTCTATTAAACTAGACAATAAATAATCTGTTATTTCAATGACCTACATTAAACTAGACAATAAATAATCTGTTAGTTCAATGTCCTACATTAAACTAGACAATAAATAATCTGCTATTTCAATGTCCTATATTAAACTAGACAATAAATAATCTGTTATTTCAATGTCCTATATTAAACTAGACAATAATCTGTTATTTCAGTGTCTTCTATTAAACTAGACAATAAATAATCTGTTATTTTAATGTCTTGTATTGAACTAGACAATAAATAACCTGTTATTTCAATGTCCTATATTAAACTAGACAATAAATAATCTGTTATTTCAATGTCCTATATTAAACTAGACAATAAATAATCTGTTATTTCAATGTCTTCTATTAAACTAGACAATAAATAATCTGTTATTTCAATGACCTACATTAAAATAGACAATAAATAATCTGTTAGTTCAATGTCCTACATTAAACTAGACAATAAATAATCTGTTATTTCAATGACCTACATTAAACTAGACAATAATCTGTTATTTCAATGTCTTGTATTAAACTAGACAATAAATAACCTGTTATTTCAATGTCCTATATTAAACTAGACAATAAATAATCTGTTATTTCAATGTCCTGTATTAAACTAGACAATAAATAATCTGTTATTTCAATGTCTTCTATTAAACTGGACAATAAATAATCTGTTATTTCAGTGACCTACATTAAACTAGACAATAAATAATCTGTTAGTTCAATGACCTACATTAAACTAGACAATAAATAATCTGTTATTTCGATGTCCTACATTAAAGTAGACAATAATCTGTTATTTCAATGTCTTGTATTAAACTAGACAATAAATAACTTGTTAGTTCAATGTCTTGTATTAAACTAGACAATAAATAATCTGTTATTTCAATGTCCTTTATTAAACTAGACAATAAATAACCTGTTATTTCAGTGTCCTGTATTAAACTTGACAAAAAGTAACCTGCTATTTCAATGTCCTGTATTAAACTAGAAATAAATAACCTGTTATTTCAATGTCCTATATTAAACTAGACAATAATCTGTTATCTCAATGTCTTCTATTAAACTAGACAATAAATAATCTGTTATTTCAATGTCTTGTATTAAACTAGACAATAAATAACCTGTTATTTCAATGTCCTATATTAAACTTGACAATAAATAATCTGTTATTTCAATGTCCTATATTAAACTAGACAATAAATAATCTGTTATTTCAATATCTTCTATTAAACTAGACAATAAATAATCTGTTATTTCAATGACCTACATTGAAATAAAATTAATAGCAGACAATAAATAATCTGTTATTTCAATGACCTACATTAAACTAGACAATAATCTGTTATTTCAATGTCTTGTATTAAACTAGACAATAAATAACCTGTTATTTCAATGTCCTATATTAAACTAGACAATAAATAATCTGTTATTTCAATGTCCTATATTAAACAGGACAATAAATAATCTGTTATTTTAATGTCTTCTATTAAACTAGACAATAAATAATCTGTTATTTCAATGACCTACATTAAACTAGACAATAAATAATCTGTTAGTTCAATGACCTACATTAAACTAGACAATAAATAATATGTTATTTCAATGTCCTACATTAAACTAGACAATAATCTGTTATTTCAATGTCTTGTATTAAACTAGACAATAAATAACTTGTTAGTTCAATGTCTTGTATTAAACTAGACAATAAATAATCTGTTATGTCAATGTCCTTTATTAAACTAGACAATAAATAACCTGTTATTTCAGTGTCCTGTATTAAACTTGACAATAAGTAACCTGCTATTTCAATGTCCTGTATTAAACTAGAAATAAATAACCTGTTATTTCACTGCCCTATAATAAACTAGACAATACATAACCTGTTATTTCAGTGTCCTGTATTAAACCAGACAATAAAATAACCTGCTATTTCAGTGTCCTGTATTAAACAGGACGATAAATAATCTGTTATTTCAATGTCCTATATTAAACTAGACAATAAATAACCTGTTATTTCAATGTCTTATATTAAACTTGACAATAAATAATCTGTTATTTCAATGTCCTATATTAATTTAGACAATAAATAATCTGTTATTTCAATGTCCTGTATTAAACTCTGCAATAAATAATCTCTTGTTTCAATGTCCTGTATATTTATTTGAACCGTTTCCTAACGAAAGGCCAATGAAATTTTGCTATTTTTAATTTTTTGCCTCCAAAATATACCTTATGGCTGCTTGTTAGAGCTGCATCTGGTTAGGGCTCGTGGGCGATTGGGACTTTGTCCTGGCCAAAGTATGTATGTATATTAATTCTGTGACGGGCCCTCTTTCAAAAGTGTCGGGATACTGATGCAGATGCCCAAGGTTCTAACACAAAAAATCAGGTATTACATGGAAACTGCTGACGGCCTTTGGAATAAAAAGTCACGTTATTTTTTTTGACCACCAAAATGCCGTTTTTAGCATTATGTTTCAAATTTCCAAGTTCATCAGTGAGTTTCCAGTGATCCAGTGTTATAGCTTTTGCCTGCACAGTTATTACTTCAGAATCATGCAGTCCAAAATTACAACCTTTGGTTAAGGGCAGAGCTCCATTCACGATACAGCCCCCTTCTCGACTTCTGGCACTAAGTCAGAACCTGGGTAGGGGGCAAGTCCAAACATTGCCTGAAAGCCCTATTTTAATTTTTTGGTTTGGTACGTCCTTCAAATGGACGTACCAAACCAAACAATTCAGATCATGTTTGGACTGGGGGGGGGGGGGGGGGCCCAACCCAAGGATCCTGAACGCCTATGCCAAGCCCGGACCCCAAAGCTCCGGGGTTACTACCCCTGACCTCTCACCCTCTCCTCGGCCCTACAAACAGTGTGGTTCGGCTATTATTACACCAGCCCGATAGAGAAATCAATGAACGGTCATAACAAGTGACTAAGGAATATACAGACAATATAATGGTCAGCAGTGCCCCATATTAATTTAATGTACTGACACTAGCGGTATACTATTTGTTACCCCCCCCCCCCCCCCCCCCCCACTCTCCACCTCCCATTTTAGTCTTATCTCAAAACTCGCACTTCTAATTCCGCCTATTGACACTTTAGAAAGTTTTTTTTTCAGTTCAAAACGTCGGAAAGCAGTCAGAATTGTAAATGCGACCAAACAGGTCAAGGGTAATAAAATAATTTACTGGGCGATCAAAGAGATGTTAGATTTCACTTCTTGTATTATATCACTACTCGACTGCTTTTGTAAACAAATGAATGCCTATAGGAAAATTTAACGGAAAACGCGAAACCGTTTACAAACATAACTGATGATGAAATTTCAGAGAAAAAAAGGCTTGTATAATAAATACGTTACGGGACGTTCAATTTGCAGATATGGTGTCACGTGATGCTCGATGAAAACAATATTAGGCTCAACTTAAGCCTGGCCTAATATTGTTCTCACTTCACATCATGAGACACCGTATTCCCCAACTATACGTCTCGTAACTTATAAAATACCATACGTCACAAAATACTCTTCTGCGTAGTACATCATACTTGACCCTTTACCCAACGAATCGGCCGCATCCGCCCGCGTAATATGCAAATTCAGCATATTATTTTTCAAAAACACTTCAATAAAACCATATCATGTGACCCCCTCGTTGGAACGACCTCGTCGAGCTCGTTCCAGCGAGGGGTCACATGATATGGTTTTGTTGAATTTTTTTGAAAATTTAAAAAATGATATTTAAAATAATAAATTTTGATATCGTCTGCGTTGGGTAAAGGGTTAAAGAAAATGTCTTATGTTGGAAACTACAACAATATCGAATTTCTATTCTCCTGTCTGTGGTCATGCAAACTTAAATATTAGTAAATGGGGATGGGAACGGATCGTCAAAAACAAAAACATCCTTATTCGATACATTCGTAAGAGGTATGTGCCTTGATGCGACGTTTAACCTGCTCGTCTGTTCCTGGGAATTTTTGTTTTTATGAATGCATTAACTGTCTATTTCATGTTGAAAATATTTGTTCATTTTATACAAAATATAATTATAAAAAAATTGCAGAAAACTTCTAAACTCAATAAAATACAACAAAATATTTTAACACTTTACACAAAAAACTAAAGTTATAATAATCGACAGATTCAGACGTAAGGTTCCGAATCACAGCTTGTTCGTTTCATCTAGAACATTTTGAACGAATAAAATTAATTTTGGCATACCTTCAGTCAGCGGAACCAGGGGAGCACAGGGGACGCGTGCCCCTCCACTTCTTTCCATAAATATGTTACGTGGTTACACAATGAGTTTTAAAATTGACGCATGCAAACGTATTAATATACAGATATTTCTGTAATATATAATTTGCAAATCAAAAAAATATTTGGCGAAAAGATACCACTTTCGGTCTCTTTGGTCTGCTCCTTCTACTTCAGTCATCTTCCAACCCGAAGGCTAACCTTCATATCTACAGTAAGGCTAGCCTTCATATCTACAGTAAGGCTAGCCTTCATATCTACAGTAAGGCAAGCCTTCATATCTACAGTAAGGCTAGACTTCATATCTACAGTAAGGCAAGCCTTCATATCTACAGTAAGGCCAGCCTTCATATCTACAGTAAGGCTAGCCTTCATATCTACAGTAAGGCAAGCCTTCATATCTACAGTAAGGCTAGCCTTCATATCTACAGTAAGGCTAGCCTTCATATCTACAGTAAGGCTAGCCTTCATATCTACAGTAAGGCCAGCCTTCATATCTACAGTAAGGCCAGCCTTCATATCTACAGTAAGGCTAGCCTTCATATCTACAGTAAGGCTAGCCTTCATATCTACAGTAAGGCTAGACTTCATGTCTACAGTAAGTCACTAGCCTTCATGTCTACAGTAAGGCCAGCCTTCATATCTACAGTAAGGCCAGCCTTCATATCTACAGTAAGGCTAGCCTTCATATCTACAGTAAGGCTAGCCTTCATATCTACAGTAAGGCTAGCCTTCATATCTACAGTAAGGCTAGACTTCATATCTACAGTAAGGCTAGCCTTCATATCTACAGCAAGGCTAGCCTTCATATCTACAGTAAGGCTAGACTTCATATCTACTGTAAGGCTAGACTTCATATCTACAGTAAGGCTAGCCTTCATATCTACAGTGAGGCTAGCCTTCATATCTACAGTAAGGCTAGCCTTCATATCTACAGTAAGGCTAGCCTTCATATCTACTATAAGGCTAGCCTTCATATCTACAGTAAGGCTAGCCTTCATATCTACAGTAAGGCTAGCCTTCATATCTACAGAAAGGCTAGACTTCAGGTTCGAAGATGATTGAAGTACAGTACGTGGAGAGTGTATTATCACTAAATCACCCGCAGAGTGGAGATTCCACCCAAGCAATAATTGCAAATTTGTTGCAAAGCATAACCAGCACAAGCAAAGTTTCAGCCAATGGACCTCCGGGTTAAACTCGGAGGTCCATTGGCTGAAACTTTGCCTGTGTTTTTGTCGATTTGTACAGAATTTGAAAGTTATAGCTTGGGTGATAACTCCACTCCGCGGGTGATTTAGTTACAATCCACTCCCCACGTACTGTAGAAGAAATGGACAGGACAGTGACCACACCGCGGCATGCTCATCAAAATGAGAGACTTTGGTGTGTCATGGTACATTTACGGATATATGATTTTAACATTTCTCCCACTGGGCCGAGCCATGTTGGCTTTGAAAATTTGTGCCCCTCCACTTTTATCGTGCTTCCGCCACCTCTGCCTTTAGTATACTTTAACAATAGTCTGGGTAAAATTTAGTACTGGAATATGTGGAAGCCTACTGTTGCAAGATGTTGCAACACACGGTTTTGTTTTTAAAATCGTTCAAACGGTTGTTAAATTAGTTTATACTGTAAGTAGGGCTGCACGGTATATCAATAAACCGACATATTCCGATATTCAAACCAATATCGATTGAGTACCGGTGTAATTACAAAAATATCGGTTTATCGTCATCATTTGTTTATCCACAATTTGATTTTCAAGATTGCTTGAGATTTTTAACTGTAACCCCGAATGAATAATATTATCCCTTTATCCGAGGAATTGTCTGCTTCAGCCCTCGTAATACACAAATTCAGCAGTTGAAAAAATAAATTTCAAAAATTTCAACAAAACTATATCATGTGACCCCTCATTGGAACTAGCTCGTTGAGCTCGTTCCAATGAGGGGTCACATGATATAGTTTTGTTGAAATCTTTGGAGAAAATCTGATAAACTAATTTTGAAAATAATGAATTTTGACCTGGATCATCAAGGCATGATAATTCGTTCCGACTGTGATGCCTCAAGTCTTGATTGTGGTGTTTGTGTTTATATATCTGAACAGTTTTCGATATACTGGTATACCGCGGTATTTTTTTGAATACCGATACCGGTATTCAGTTTTGAATATCGTGCAGCCCTAACTGTGAGTATTTCGCACGTTTTGGTAGCGCGGCGGCCAGTGGTTACAGAATTGGACTTCCAACCGAAAGGCCCACGGTTCGATTCCCGCTAGGGGTAAATGCATTGTGTCCTTAGGGCAAAGCACTTCATCCCGATTGCCCAAGTAGGAGGCACGGTAGCAATGTGCACTAAGGCGTACTGCACGTCGATGGTGCACTTGTCTTCAACCAATGCTGACCGTGCTTGTATGGAGTTAGTACGTTGGGGAGTCTGACACTTGCTCGCCGTTACTCTGGCTACTCCAGCTTCCCGCACCCGTAAACCTATCCGACTCGAAGTGACTCTGGCTGTCGAAAGTGTTGTTAAACCCCAATAAATAAATAAATCAACAAATTGCAACATATAATGCACATATTAAGCAAAACAAAAGATCATAAAACTCTTTACCCAAAGCAGACGATGTTAAAATTTATTATTTTAAATATCATTTTTTAAATTTAAAAAAAAAAATTCAACAAAACTATATCATGTTACCCCTCATTGGAACGAGCTCTACGAGCTCGTTCCAACGGGGGGTCACATGATATGGTTTTGTTGAAATCTTTTGAAAAATATTTTTTCAGCTGCTGAATTTGCATATTACACTGGCGGATGCTGCCGTTTCGTCGGGTAAAGGGTTCAGGAAGTGGACTCCGCATTAAGCTAGAAGCTTATACGGGGCTGTCGTCAGATAAATATTTTGGCAAATAAAACAACATATTCGACTGATCATTATTAGTAACTGTTACATGCATACATCGTCCCCTGTGTTCCAATGTGCTCTATGTGCCTACTGGCACATAGAACACATTGGAACTCATGGGACGACATTCTTGACCCAGCGGCCAGCACGGGTGCTTACATGTATGTATTTGTATGCACTGCAGACACTTTATCTATTATTGCGGTAATAGTTGACTAACTCGTCGTTTAATTGTTTGAACGAAGAACGAATTACTAAATCATTTCAACGAACTATTAACTTATTTGAACGAGTTACCGCCTGCATAATTTGAATGAATTGTTTCCAGGTGTATATTATTACACCCAGAATCACTAACGTACAAATAATGACTGTTTGACTGATTATCTATTGTGTCCTCATACAGTATTAACCATATAACAACACAAAGGATATCAAAATTTCCTATTTTAATTATCTTTTCTTTCAAATTTCTCCAACACGGCCAACAAAACCATATCATGTGACCCATCCCCCCCCCCCTCGTTCCAAGTGGAACGAGCTCGTTCCAACGTATGGGTCACACAAAAGGAATGTTTTGAAAAATATATTATTTTCAACTACCCAATTTGTAAAATACGCGGGCGGATTCGGCCAATTTATTAGGTAGAGGGATAAAAACCCACAGGCTCATTGACATTTTGCCGATGCAAAATCTGGGCTCCATCCCTCTGAATCCGACAGAGCGTGTTAGTTAGATACGCTTCCTAAACACTTCCCGTTTAAGGCTCTTTGCACACACACCACCACGTCCATTGCCCCTGTCTGTTTTAGTTAACCCTTTACCCAACGCAGACGATATCAAAATTTATCATTTTAAATATCATTTTTTTAAAGATTTCAAAATATTTCACCAAAACCATATCATGTGACCCCTCGTTGGAACGAGCTCGTCGAGCTCGTTCCAACGAGGGGTCACATGATATGGTTTTGTTGAAATTTTTTGAAAAATAATATTTTTTCAACTGCTGAATTTGCATATTACGCTGGCGGATGCGGGCGATTCGTTAGGTAAAGGGTTAAATGTTATTACTAGAATGTAAAGATCGTTTAATGATGGTTTATCTGAAAAGGGTTGTCACTTGTGATGGAACATGATAAACCTTCATTTGCACTGGTATAATTCAACCCACATCAAACTAGTGAATGTCCGAGGACGTTTGTACGCTCCCTATATTCGGGAACATAACTACTTCGGATCTCCGCGTCATTATCACTTTGACCACGAATACCACCATATTTAGTACTAGCTGTCAGGTCTGCTAGTTATCATGCTTGTGGTTGCTTTTCTTGTTCTTGTCACCACTAATGACCTCATTGTTTTTAGTTCAGTGGCGTAGCTCCGGAGACGGGAGAGGCTGCTTGGGTGGGCCTTGGCCCCTAAAATACCGCCCCCCCCCCTTTCCACCCGAAATAAAACATTTGCCCAATGCAACTTTCACATAATATAAAGCCATACAATTGTCGTCAGTATAGGACTACACACGTTATAAATACCCCAACCCATCCCCATGACAATAACGCCACAACATGGCCGCTCATGCGGGCAAGCATGACAGCTCATGTGACACCCAGCATGCAATGCGACATGACATCACTTCCGAAAGCCCACCATATACCCAGCACTCAAAACAGGCTTGGGAATAAGAACGAACCATTATTTCTGTACTCAGCTGTAACATTGAATGTTGGAATTTGATGGAAGGTGGACAGCACGAAAATGGCAAAATAATGGCACCTGCGAAAATGAATGTGCAGGTCTACAGGACTCAACGACAGCATGTTAAAAAACATTAATAAACTACCGTCTAGAAACTTTAGTGACAAATCAGCTGAATGGTGATTCGTTGTGAAGTTTTGGAATGAAATTTGCAGCCACGACTTCACTTGCAATCACTGATGACCTATTAATCTCTGAAGATTTGACGTTAATAAAGTTTTTTTAAAAAATTATCCGTTCCTTTAATTAAGGATTAATCTCGATCACATTCTCACAAAATTGAAAATTTGTCGGTCAACTTTCAATTAATAAAAATAGTTTGAGTTTGTCGCTGCTCCTGCTGTTTAACCTTTTGAACCCTGTGGGCCGTTTTTCCAAACAGGAACATGATACGTCATAACGTCATTATATAGGATGGCTGTTCTGTAAATGTGTGGGGTAGACCAAATAATATTTTCAACGTGCAGCCCCGAGGCTGCACGTTGAAAATATTGATTGGTTTACCCCAAATAATGGATATGGACTCTTCTCGTTGCTTCCCTCTAACTGGCATGGAAGATACCACTAGAGTTCAAAGGGTTAATATTTAGCTATTAATAGTGGTTTTATTGCCGAACGCCTCCATTTTATCACAATCGCGGATTCTCTGCTATTTTCTTCAATGCCACTTTTGACACTTACAATTTCGTCAGTGATACTTACGCAACTGTCACTGTTTCATAAAATCGGTATCACCACAATGTAACCTTATATATGCTGATGTAGCATTAAACATCAATAAATAAATACTCAAAGACCGATGGTGACGTGTAGTCTTGGTGACCTATTTGTTGAATAATATCTGGCTTTGGGATGTGTTTTAACGCTGCACTATTTTATGGGGAGCGCGGTGGCTCAGTAGGTAGAGATTCAGAGGCTGCAAGCCGAAAGGCCTTCAGTTTGAATTCCACCTGTGTCCTTGGGCAAGATACTTAATCCCAATTGCCCGTGTGGAGGCACGGTGGCGTTGTGTACTAAGGTGTACTGCACGTCGATGGTGCACTTCTTTTCAACCAATGCTAACCCTGTTTGTGTGGTGTTTGCACGTTGGGGAGTCGGACAGTTGCTCGCCGTTGACCAGTGGTTCTCTCCGGGTACTCCGGCTTCCCCCACCCGTAAAATTATCCGAAAAGAGGTGACCCTGGGTGTCAAATACGTCGTTAAACCCCAATAAATAAATAAATAAATAAATAAATAAATAAATAAATAAATAAATAAAAAAATAAATAACACTATTTTATAGTTAGCCTGTTTCAACTTATCTGCACATGACGTCATGATATATGTTGTGTTTTGCCTTTATGAATGGACATTAATGCCAACGGAACATGTATTCTCTATTTGATTAACGTCTGGAAACATTTAATCAAGATTACTTGCAACGACATGTTGGAAATGAAATATTGTCGCGAATCAACACATAAGAAAACAAACAACAAATCAAATATTCATGTGAAAATTTATTGTCTGATGAGAAAGCGGAGAAAGAAGATAAAAGCATTCCTCGTTAATGACTGGCGTTCATTATTGTCTATATCAAACATATGTCTGATTTATATTCACCAATCTTTGAGTCGGGGACGTGGGAACTAGAAGGGCGCTCATTGGGGTACGAACAGGACGGACGCCATGGACAGGTCACTTTCCACGGGTGGGCAATATTTCCACGGACGCAGTAATATTAGATTGCAAACACCAATTATAGAAATAATCATCAAAAATTTAATTAATGAAGCACCGGGTACAACCTCGTGCTTCATTAATTAAAAGATTGCTGGCGATGATTTTTTTATTTCCTGGTAAATGCATACGTGGACATCACTGCCCACGCGTGGATTATGACCAGTCTTGACATTCTTGTACTTTTGTTATATTGATTTATCCCTTTAACACTTTACCCAACGAATCGCCCGCATCCACCCGCGTAATAAGCAAATACAGCTGCTGAAAAAATACTATTTTTTGAAAAATTTCAACAAAACCATATCATGTGACCCCTCTTTGGAACGAGCTCGTCGAGCTCGTTCCAAAGAAGGGTCACTTGATATGGTTTTGTTGAAATTTTAAAAAAAAATGATATTTAAAATAATGAATTTTGAAATCGTCTGCGTTGGGTAAAGGGTTAACTCTAAGATGTGTTTTTAAGATGTGGCGTCTTTAACCCTTCTTCTTCTTTTGATTTTCAATTTTTCCTTGTCTCTGGTGAGGCAAAACCTGAAATGCGTGGACCTGCTTCATAAATATTGAGTGACCAAATCACGATTTTCATGTTCTGTTTATCACAGTTACCAAAGAACATCTTTTAGATAGAAAAGAAGGGTTAAAGACTCCATGGTTACATAAACACGTCATTGTCTTAAAGGGTTAAATCAATATAGCAGAAGTACAAGAATGTCACTCAGTTTGAAGTTGACGAATCAAATCAACTGAAGGTGTTATGAAGGACTGATTAATATCTATTGAAAATACGAAACGGTCATCAACCGAAAAAACGGAGAAGACAAATGATAATTGAACATTTTTGGCTCCATCCGGCCGATAGTTGTTGAATATGGGGCCACAAAATGTGCCTTTGTATCTATACAGATGTGCGTGTGTTCCAAACATAGCTTCATGTATTGCATTCCAACCATGCCATGATGTTACTAAGGCAGAAAGGTGACCACTGATATATATTAGGGTGCGCGGTGGCTCAGTAGGTAGAGGTGCAGGCTGCAAGCCGAGAGGTCCTCGGTTCGAATCCCACCTGCGGCAACCGTGTTGTGTCCTTGAGCAAGACACTTCCACTTCACCCCATTGCTCATCTGAGGGCACGGTGACGTCGTGTACTACGGCGTACTGCGCGTCATGGTGCACTTGTCTTCAACCAATGCTAACCCTACTTGTGTGGTGTTAGTATGTTGGGGAGCTGACAGTTGCTCGGCGGTTCTCTTCGGGTACTCCGGCTTCCTCCACCCGTAAAACTATCACGGCTATCACGGTCATGATTAGCCATTGTGCATAAATATCGTCGTGTGAGAACCATAAGGTTCTATCTTCCAATGGAAGATAGAACCTTATGGTTCTCACGCGACAATATGTGACCTTAAACACCAATAAATAAAGTAGATAAATACTGATATATATCAGTAAGTCTTAGTGTGTGCCTTTCAAGTTCGAAAGTTGCCAAGTTTGAAATGGTTCCTACGTCCCCTCTGTGAGCAGGCCCGTAACTACCGGAAATATTGTGTGGGGTGGAGTGGGGGTGGGAGTATCATCATTCTGCCTGCTGTCAACGCATACTGCCCTGCATATATATCACCTTTTCAAATGCTCTCAACAGTACATATCATATGATATCAGGTGCCCTGTAGGGGAGGTCACTCCATACAGGAAGATAAATTAATATATTCTAAACAGAATTGTTGAATTTACAAGAACACGCGACCTTCATTTCGCATGCGTAGCAGGGCATATGAACTGAGATGGAAGTTGTACAAGACCATGATATAACAGGTGCCAAGAGTGCCTCAGCCGTTCAGCTCTATTCTGTAAAGCAGAGCAACCTTGTGGCAAATAATTCCTCAGCAGGGAAGTAGTTGCGTGGGCCGCGGACCGTGGTAACCGGGTAACCTTACTACTCGCAGCCCTGCGAGCAGATCTGAATATAACATCCTCGCCCTCAGCATTTACGCCCCCGTTTGTGAGTACCCCGAAATGTAAAAAAAACTTTTCACAGGTTCACAAAATAGAACGAAAATCAGGCGAGTCGCCAGGATTTCAAAATTATTGGGGCAAGAGTATTATCTAGGGGAGAGGGGTAGAGAATATGATGCGCAGGAACATTGGGGCCACTAAGGAGCGCAGGGGCGAGACATGGGCGTTCACGAGAGGGGGTGCCCCCCCCCCCCCCTTCGTTGCGGCTCCCCTTCTCGTTGGAGGGAATCGTTTTGGCCTCCCCCGGGAAAAATTGAAAATTCGAGATAAAAAACCCCGCAATTTCCATAATGACTTCGAGTCCGTCTGTGTCCATAATTCATAACTTGTGAAATGCATCAATATTAACATGGAGGGGTGGGTGATTGAATTTTGGGGGCATTCTTCCCCCATCATCCCCCCCCCCCCCCCACCCGCTACGCCACTGGTGAAAATGGACGTTTGGCACATCTCCTGCAAAAAACCTCTTCGAGAATGACTTTTTCAGAAAGTTGTGATTGTTAGTGAATAAAGAGAAATTCTAACCAGTTTGAACCGGATTCAGTCAGATGTGGAAGAAATTCCAGTTACGAGTTAGACAAATTGTGACCTTAGAAGGTGTGAAACAGCAAGATCAATTAACACGATTAACATGCAGAGAACATTTTCTGCAGGTTGAACCATTTTAATCTTTTATGTGTAGAGTATGTTCTCGTAATGCTTTTTTTTATCCACACCTTATTATTCAAAATATAATCGCACTAAACTGTGCACTCTAAAATCAGATGGGTTAAAAACCAACCCAAATCAACCGGATTGTATGATTTGAACCCAACTGGGCTCATATTCACTCGGTTGAACTGAGCTAATTGTAAATCCAACTGATTTTAGAGTGCAAGGGAACGAAGCGTCAGGTAGTTTTAACTTGTTTTTTCTCAATTAAAAAAGTAACAGAGCGTAGTCCTTTAATTATTAAAATAGCGAGCTGTCCAACGTGGTTTAGTGGAGCATATCTATCTTTGCAGGGTGCGGGTGAGTGTGTACAGTGGGGGTTGGGCAAGGCCTGAAATATTTTTTTTCTCAATGGCTCTGTGTGTGTTTAGACTAAACAATATTTAATGGAAAAAGCAAGATCTTAATCCTTACACAACATGATAATCCAACGACAGTAATCCATACACAACATGATAATCTTATGACAGCAATCTATACACAACATGATAATCTTACAACAATAATCCTTAAATAACATGATAATCTAATGACAATAATTCTTACATAACATGCTATTCTAATGACAATAATCCTTACATAACATGATAATCTAATGACAATAATCCTTACATAACATGATAGTCTTACGACAATAATCCTTACATCACATGATAATCTAATGACAATAATCCTTACATAACAATAATTCTTACACAACAATAATCTTATGACAATAATCCTTACATAACATGATAATCTTATGATAATAATCCTTACATAACATGATAATCTTATGACAATAATCATTATACAACACAATAATCTTATGACAATAATCTTACATAACATGATAATCTTATGACAATAATCCTTATACAACACAATAATCTTACGACAATAATCCGTACATAACATGATAATCTAATGACAATAATCCTTATACAACACAATAATCTTATGACAATAATCCTTACATAACATGATAATTTTATGACAATAATCCTTATACAACACAATAATCTTATGACAATAATCCTTACATAACATGATAATCTTATGACAATAATCCTTATACAACACAATAATCTTATGACAATAATCCATACATAACATGATAATCTAATGACATTAATCCTTACATAACATGATAATCTAATGACAATAATCCTTACATAATATGATAATCTTATGACAATAATCCCTACATAACATGATAATCTTATGGCAATAATCCTTGCACAACACGATAATCTTACAACATTAATCCTTACAAAACATGATAACCTTATGACAAGAATCCTTACATAACATGATAATCTTATGACAATAATCCTTACATAACATGATAATCTTATGACAATAATCCTTACATAACATGATAATCTTATGACAATAATCCTTACATAATATGATGATCTAATGACAATAATCCTTACATAATATGATAATCTTATGACAATAATCCCTACATAACATGATAATCTTATGGCAATAATCCTTGCACAACACGATAATCTTACAACGTTTATCCTTACATAACATGATAACCTTATGACAAGAATCCTTACATAACACAATAATCTTATGACAATAATCCTTACATAACATGGTAATCTTATGACAATAATCCCTACATAACATGATAATATTATGACAATAATCCTTACATAACATGTTAATCTAATGACTATAATCCTTACATAATATGATAATCTTATGACAATAATCCCTACATAACATGATAATCTTATGGCAATAATCCTTGCACAACACGATAATCTTACAACGTTAATCCTTACAAAACATGATAACCTTATGACAAGAGTCCTTACATAAAACAATAATCTAATGACAATAATTCTTACATAACATGATAATCTAACAACAATAATCCTTACATAACATGATAATCTTATGACAATAATCCTTACATAACATGATAATCTTATGACAATAATCCTTACATAATATGATGATCTAATGACAATAATCCTTACATAATATGATAATCTTATGACAATAATCCCTACATAACATGATAATCTTATGGCAATAATCCTTGCACAACACGATAATCTTACAACATTAATCCTTACATAACATGATAACCTTATGACAAGAATCCTTACATAACACAATAATCTTATGACAATAATCCTTACATAACATGATAATCTTATGACAATAATCCCTACATAACATGATAATTTTATGACAATAATCCTTACATAACATGTTAATCTAATGACTATAATCCTTACATAACATGATAACCTTATGACAATAATCCTTACATAACATGATAATCTTATGGCAATAATCCTTGCACAACACGATAATCTTACAATGTCAATCCTTACATAACATGATAACCTTATGGCAAGAATCCTTACATAACACAATAATCTAATGACAATAATTCTTACATAACATGATAATCTTACAACAATAATCCTTACATAACATGATAATCTTATGACAATAATCCTTACATAACATGATAATCTTACAACAGTAATTCTTACATAACATGCTAATCTTACAACAATAATCCTTACATAACATGATAATGTAATGACAGTAATCCTTGCATAACATGATAGTCTTACAAGAATTATCCTTACATAACATGATAATCTAATGACAATAATCCTTACATAACATGATAGTCTTACAAGAATCATCCTTA
Source organism: Pictodentalium vernedei (assembly GCA_031216915.1). NCBI lineage: Eukaryota > Metazoa > Mollusca > Scaphopoda > Dentaliida > Dentaliidae > Pictodentalium > Pictodentalium vernedei. The sequence goes on from CM062293.1 coordinate 514,669,067, forward strand.
CATAACATGATAATTAAATGACAATAATCCTTACATAACATCATAATCTTATGACAATAATCCTTACATAACATGATAATCTTACAACAATATCCATTTCACAACATGATAATCTTACAACAATAATCCTTGCACAATACGATAATCTTACAACAATAATCCGTACATAACATGATAATCTTATGACAACAATTCTCACATAACATGATATTCTTACAACAATAATCCTTAGATAACATGTTAATCTAATGACTATAATCCTTACATAACATGATAATCTTATGACAATAATCCTTACATAACACGATAATCTTACAACAATATCCATTACACAACATGATAATCTTACACCAACAATCCTTGCACACCTCGTTAATATTACAACAATAATCCTTACATAACATGATAATCTTATGACAATAATCCTTACATAACATGATAATCTTACAACAATATCCATTTCACAACATGATAATCTTACAACAATAATTCTTGCACAACACGATAATCTTACAACAATAATCCTTACATAACATCATAATCTTATGACAATAATCCTTAAATAACATGATAATCTTACAACAATATCCATTTCACAACATGATAATCTTACAACAATAATCCTTGCATAACATGATAATCTTACAACAATAATCCTTACATAACATGATAATCTTATGACAATAAACCTTACGTAACATGATAATCTTATGACAATAATCCTTACATAACACAATAATCTTATGACAACAATCTTTACATAACATGATAATCTTACAATAATAATCCTTACATAAAGTGATAATCTAATGACAATAATCCTTACATAACATGATAATCTAATGACAATAATCCTTACATAACATGATAATCTTATGACAATAATCCTTACATAACATGATAATCTTATGACAATAATCCTTACATGACATGATAATCTTATGACAATTATCCTTACATAACATGATAATCTTACAACAATATCCATTACATAACATGATAATCTTACAACAATAATCCTTACACAACATGATAATCTTACAACAATAATCCTTACATAACATGATAATCTTACAACAATAATCCTTACCTAACAGGATAATCTCACAACAATAATCCTTACATAACATGATAATCTAATGACAATAATCCTTACATAACATGATAGTCTTACAAGAATCATCCTTACATAACATGATAATCTTACAACAATAATCCTTACATAACATGACAATCTTACAACAATAATCCTTACATAACATGCTAATCTTAAAACAATAATCCTTACATAACATGATAATCTAATGACAATAATCCTTACATAACATGATAATCTTACCACATCTTGTTGCAGTCAAGGAACGATATTTTCTTTACGCTGCGCACAAGGTATACATAGCCTACAAGAGTAAAACAACTTCCAGATGGGTTAAAAAAGGACAAGAAAGGATTTACGACACAGGTATCAGGCCATTAAAATGAAGGTCCATCATTAAAAAAATCAAAAGATAAAAAGTAGAACTATTTCAATCCCTCGTACCCGGATTTATTATTATTAAACAATTTTATTGAATGGACACGAGCCTATTTTATTTTAAGAAAGAATAAAAACGATTAATAGCCCAAGAACATTAGGTTTTACTAGGGAAAAAAATCGGAGAAAGCTGATTTTTTCAGGGAATGTCGAGTACATGTCACTGAACGATTAGACAAAAGTCCCCTAAAATCCCAGTTGAGCTTTTTTTTCTACAGCCTTTTTTCGAAAACGCGTTTGAAAAAAATCCAAAAAAATCGCACGAACTTTGTAACCTCGAATTGATCCAACTGTATTTTTTGTTTACGCGTATTTCGAGCTACATAATGTCTAATATACATTTACCTAGAGGAAAATGTGCATTCTGTGACAATTTCTGCGAAAAATTATTGAAAATTCACAAAAAAGTATCGGATTTACGCAAAAAATGACGATTTTCCTAACGGATTTGCCCAAAGGGTCGTAGTACAGAACGGGATGTTAGTTGGACAGACGATAAAAAATCCACCACCATTTGAAGACTTTTATCATTGCTTACAAAATAGACATTATGGAAGACCCCCTCTGCTTCTGGCCGAGTTCCCCTTTTGGCATAAAATTCGTCAGCATGAGAACTCAACTACTTTCGGGCTTGGGACCGAACAGACACGTCTGTGTCTGGCAGCATTAGATCAATAAATAATATTTACAGAATGTACAGAAATCAATAAATAATATTTACAGAATGTACAAATCAATCAACATGGATTAAGTTACATTGACTATTATCAACGCTATATACAGAAATGACATGACCTATATACATATTATTCATCGAACTCAGAAATTTCCGACAGGACAGTGTTTCTGTGGTTGTTACAAGAATCCGAACTGCAATTACACAAACCTGAGCAAGAGAGTCCTGCCTTCTTACACCCACACCTTTTTGTACAAGCACTCTTGCAACCACAACTGATCAGATTCAGTAGTTTATCGGGGGCACATGGCTTTGTGGCTGCATTCGGTACAAGAAGTCCATTGTCTAGCGACCACCCCCAATCCGTCGGAGGAAGCGAAGTGCCCAGCCATTGTTGGACCTGGAGATAACATCTGTAGACATGTTGTTGTGCAGCATCGCTGCTTGGTGGGAGTGAGGCTAGGTCGATGGGTTTATTCAGTTTAGACTTTGCTACATAACGCTTGTAAGTGACATATCTATATTGGTCGAGAGAGAAAACAGTTTTTCTTCCGTATAAGATCAGGAAAAAATGTTCCCCGGCAGCGGCTACTGCACTTGGTGTACAGTCATCCGCCAAAATTGTGTTGACATACTGTTGTGAGTCGCTAGTAACATCGGAGACAATTGTATTGAATACTTTCTTCTTACCAACTCGAAAGAGTGCAGAAGTAGTGTCACAACCACTTATAGAATGTGCTACAAGGAGGTTGCTTCTATGGTCACCCATTTTGGTTGCTATTTCACTAACTGAAACTAGTAAGTTTGGTGTAATGGAATACATCATGTGAATATTACATCCCGGTTGAACTCGAGAGGTAAGAATGACTAACAAGTCTGTGTCTGTTCCCACAACGACAACATTGTTGTCATCTTGAGCGATGTCAAGTGCAGTTTCGGCTATCAGTACATCAGCATCAGCCTCGGCCTGCTTGGACTGAATATTGATAGCAGATAGCTCCTGCATTAGAAGATCGATCAGTTGGGTTTTGTTCTTGGCATTTGCAAGGAAATCGGATTGGGGTGTGGTGGCTGGTAACTCGGGTGAGATATTGATATCAATGGAATACCTGTCTTTAGATCTACGGGCTTGTTCCATGCCCTTTGTCGACATTGTACAAGCATAACCATCAAAAACAACCACGACGTTCGCCCCAAAATGTCTCACTAGATAATTGGAATATGATGTACATATGTCCTTATATGACGACTGTTTAGGCCATACAACTGCCCTCAATAAAAATCCACCATCTACAACAAACAGAGAATGTTCTGGGATTTTAGTTTGCTCGGAACCGTATGTTTTGAGGATCTTACCGAGCGTGCTTTTCTGTGTCTTCCTCATTCCAGCAGAATCAAACAATGCTGGTGGTTTCGGGGCGAGTTCATATTTGAGATACTCTTCCATCTCTGCTTGTGACTGAATAACACATGTGATGCGGTTGAACAGAATTGTGGGGTCAATCACTACCTTACTTCCACGGACTTTGATGCTATTTGCCATCGATGCGAAAGACTTCACAGTGTCAACACGTCGTAGTTTGATGCTGTTGAACGTTTTGCTTACAACATTCGATACGCAACATTCACCAATTTTGCGAACTTGGTCACAGTTCACAGTTTCGTCGGCCACAAGCCCGGTCGCTATAGAGACTATTTGTAGTGGATCTCTATTCTGAAAGGGGGAATGCACTCTGAGCCAGTTCAATAATTTGGTGATATCATTGGCATCAGTCAATTGTGAACTTTGACGGAGATCCCGATGTTGTTCGTCATGACCAGTCCAGTGTGAACATGAACAAAATTTTCGAGAGCATTACATATCGGAAGGCAAAGAGGTAGTCCATGTACCCATTTCGCAACAGTGCTATCGGTTATTCCCCTGCCATGTGTGAGACCACCAGGGAGCTTGAACATTCTCATTAAACACTGCTCTATGGTCTGATCAGAATATATCCCGTCCCAGAATTTATCTGAGCGCCTTATGGTAAAGTAACCTTTCTCCGTGAACAACTTCAAATCATCCTGTTGCATTATTTCTGTTAGCTCATTCATCTGCTGCAAATAGAGATGAGAACTTTTTGCGTATGCAAAATGACCACCTGCGTGAAATACTGGAATCATATTGCGAACACAATATGTGTGGAGTTCCCAGTCGCCTGTGTGCTCTCAAGAACAACTGGAGAAGACCTATTTGCTCGTAGTATTGTACCCAAAGCTTTCCTGTGCGTCCTACGGACGCATTCTGGAACGGTTCGTGTAATTTTGACAGTAGATGGTTGACATTTTCTTGACTGACAGCGTCAGCTGTTGTACAGTCACCTCTGGCAAGTCCACAGAATATTTCATTGACTTCTGTGCAGTCTATGTTATCTAGTGTTCGGCTTTCTTCAAACACAAGTTTTGTAATGGCAATTTGTGTCAGCAAATGGGCACGAACTGCTCTTGAATATGCATGACCATTGATCAAATGATGGATTGACCCACCAGCATAAACAGTCCCCCAAAGTTCATCCAAGCCGCTACCAGCCATGATCGAACCAATTGCCCCTAAATATGACATAATCATATGGAAGCCGCCGAGGCGTGCACACATTACATGCCAATGCATCTTGAGTGTAGGCGAACACCACATTATGTGATTTAATCGAACATGGAAATTGAAACAATGATGCTATAATACGGTATTTGAATGAGAAAAGTCGATGCCGTTTGAATTTGAGTTTAGGGGGTATGGTTAATATTTCACACGTTTCACCAGTTCATTATGGAATAAATGACTATTGTTATATATCATTATAAAGCCACTGCTTTTCTGCAATTTTTGATATATAATTTAACTCCCAAAGTAGTCGTAGGTTTGATTTCATGGACGTTGTGTACCGTTGTGTGTATGAAAACAATAAATTTTTTTTCGTAATTTTGTACATTTTCGTGAATATTTCACCATTGAGTGTGAGGATTGGTACAAAGTTGGCATTTTCTGTTGGGGATATGTATTCTCAATATAATTCAGCACGATATTTATGATTCTCACCCTACTAAGGCGAATAAGAATGAGAAATATGGAGCTGGGTCGAATTTTTTTTTTCATCAAAAAAACGCTATAACTGAAAAAGCTCAACTCGGATTCGCGGGGACTTTTCACACTTTATCCGCAATGTGTGTCCCGGAAACATATAAAAAAATCAGCTTTCTCCGATTTTTTTCCTTACTTTCTCATTTTTATGTCTAATGTGCCTGGACTATAACCCTTTACCCAAGGTAACGGCCAAAAAGGGCCACCACTATTCTCAAAATATTCTAAGTTAATTTTTCATTATTTTTTTCATTTTTTGTATCAAAAACATGGGTTATGACCCCTCATTGGAACGAGCTCGTTCCAATGAGGGGTCATAACCTATGTTTTTGAGCCACAAATGAAAACAATTAGTAATTCAGGAATTGTTTTTGCAAGTGTCGTCTGCTTTTCATGTTAGGTAAAGGGTTAACTTTTAACCCCAAGTTGCTGAATACTATCATTCATAAGAATTGTTTTTTTTCGGTCACAGCAAATGCGCAAGTCTGTTATGTAAATGGTGCGGATGCAGTCCAAGGTGGTACCGGAACACGTCCACAGTCCTCTCGTCCCACCTTTTCGTCCTATTTTTGTAACTCATTATTTTTTTTACAAGCACCAAGACCAAGGAACAGGGTATTATCCACGATAGAACATGGATCTCTATTTCCCGCTTCAACGTTTTCGTTTCAATTCTCCCAAAGAGATAGAAACACCGGGAATGCTCAGAGAAGTGAAGCTGTTCCTTCGTACGTATGTTTCTACGGAATGGATTGAGTCTGCAAAATGGAGCCGATTTTATCATCATCACTGTGTATAACTGGGACGCTCGTTTGTCTAGTTAGTGGGTGGATCCATACTACGCAGCGATATCCGATAAGTGGCAACAATTCAGGGATTAATATTTTTTTACAATCCAATTGTGCGAATAATGGGACAATTCAATTTCGAGTTACCTCCCTTATAGCATAGAACACTTCCTGCAGAAAATACGCCTTTCTTGCGACACAGTTACCGATTTTCGGTAACTGACACAAAATACTGCCACCAAGCATGTCGATTTAGTTATATCGGATAGTAATACATTCACCTGCCGAGTTGAAGTCGATCCGGCACGTAGAGGCTTGTGAGATATGGCACGTCATTCACGGCAAACAGAATGACTCAAATTATAAAATTTTTTAGTACAGATATAGAAAAGTGTGCGGTCCGCATCCAACGTCGGCGCTGGTAGTGTGTGTGTGTGTGTGTGTGTGTGTTGGGGGGGGGGGGGGGGTCTGTAAATACAACAAAAAAACAATTCTCGAAGGTTTTTGAGTTCCCGACGCATCGCCATCACCGATCGCCTTTTAAAGAGTATTCGTTGATGTCTGAGAACAACGAATTAATATATCAACGATGTGCGCATGCTTCGTGGTTGATACAGTCTTATTATTAGTTTCCGTGCTTGGTGAACACTATGACGTTTGATGTCGTGAAAGCTGTTACTGTGATTACAGTCGCAGCATAACAACTTTCACGCCATCAAACGTCAAGGATTGGGAGGGATTACTAGACTGATTGACTTGGCGCCATCTTAAGAGGGGAGGGGTGGTTTCAGTGACGACGTTTTTCGCTGACGTTCCAGCAATACACCTGTAGAGTGATCTGTGATCCGCACGCAGACCTATGCATTTTAATCGGATCACGTTTTGTACAAGCGGTTTTGGTTTTGTGCACGTAATCGGCAAGTGATTACCTGCGGACAAAACGTCCCGTAGCCCGTTTGCAGACACGATCGACTCCCGCCCTGAGGACGTAATCTGCTTTGGGACACATTCGGATTGTGCATAGCCAGCAATTCTCTTCATTGAAATCAACTTGAAGAAAAAAAAGTTTTAACTATGCTTTCAAGTAGAAAGTCATTTAAAAAAATACAGAACAAGATTTTCATCTGATTTTGATGTTCGATAACCTTTTTGTATTGATTCCAAACATTAAAATGTTTGCATAGTGACTTAAAATACAGACTTTGTACTTTGGAGTAATCTAAATGTCGAGAATGTGAAATTTGCCATTTTTCTCTTGAGAGAGCTGAAGGATGAAGCAATGGCGTCGCTCCCACTACCTTCTAAATATAATGAATTCTACGATCTGCATCAGGCGTCTACTAATGAAGTTACAAAATGTTTCACCGAACTTGTTGAATGCGATATTCTTTAGAGTACCAAAATGTCTCCAAACAGAAACATTTGAGGCTTATTTTCCTAAAGCTTCACGCAGGGAGGGGGGGGGGTGGGGCTGGGTGCTGCAACACCTCCACAATATACCCAACTCAAGACCTGCATGTTCGTGATATACGTTCATCATTATGCTGAATACTCGTCCTAAAATATCCAGCCTTCTCTCCAAAAAAGACCAGTAAGCCTTAGAGCACAGTACTACCGCGCCCCACGCGGACAATTGAGATGCAGTGCCTTGACGAAGGACACGACACGGCCTCGAGTTTCATCCGTCCGCGGTGGCACAGGGACCATATCGATTAACCCATTCACACACGCGTGTCGTTCTGTGTTTATTACACGCCTTCACGTCTTTAAAAGCAATTATTAGAAGGACACTCAATGCGCGATCGAAATTTTTCGGGTCGAAGCGCTAATAGAGTTATTTAAATTGTTGAATTATTTCAATTCAGTGTTGAAGAATTGTTATTGAAGTGAAAATGAAGTAGAAATTTCATTTTACTGAATTTGTTTGTGGCTAAAAATTACGTCATTTCGCCAACAATCCCGAAAACTATTTTGTGTGGATGTACACAACATCCAATGTGATCTGGGTCAGCTGAAACATCAATCAGCTGATTGTGTAAACAGATTTTTTTGCGTGGTACACTGCAGAAAATATAGGTTCTCTTTAAAACCAAAACTGGTTCTAATCTTGCCCCTGTCGATGGAACCAGTTCTGTTTAAACAGTATTTATTTCAAATCAAATAAATTTACCAAGATTAGCATTCAGTTTTAACAGAATATTACATGAACTGAAGTAGATTCAGCAGTAAACTTGGAGCTTATTCAACGCAGTCGCCAAACATTTTGAAACAAAGGAGATATGAACAGTTGGTATATCGAACCAGTTTTGGTTCTGTATAGAACCAAAACTGGTTCGATATGCCAACTGTTCATGTCTCCTTTGCTTAATAATGATTTGAGACAACCTCGTATAAGCTCTGGAACTTACGGCTGAAACCTCAATTTATGTTTAATTCTGTTAATATTTAATGTTAATCTTAAGAAATTTATTTGATTTGAAATAAATAGTGTTTAAACAGAACTGGTTCCATCTCAGAGATAAGATTAGAACCAGTTTTGATTGTAAAGAGAACCTATATTTTTTGCAGCGTATGGGCGTCGGTTTGGATCGTATCAGTTGAAGCTTCAAATGAAAGGGGTATAAAAAAAAGAAAATCTAATGTTTTCTTGTGAATACCGGGATTAATCTCATTCGTGAGTGAGAGAATTTGTATTTTCACTCGCAGCAAGCTGCTCGTGAAAAAACGAATTCTCTCACTCACGAATGAGATTAATCCCGGTATTCACAAGAAAACATTAGATATGCTCTATATTCTTCGTATACATGTACACTCTAAAATCAGTTGGGTTAAAAATTAACCCAAATCGACTGGGTTGAGTGAATATGAACCCAATTGGGTTCATATTCACTCAACCCAGTCGATTTGGGTTAATTTTTAACCCAACTGATTTTAAAGTGTAAGTCACTTTTATCAAATGTACCCTACTTTTTTGGATTAGTACATTTTGACGGGCCAGGACATCTCCCTTACGTCAACTTGTCCAAAGTCCAAAAGAATTGTTGAAAAGTCTCTATGACTGCACATTTCTAATAAAGTTTTATATATTTTGACATGGTTGGGGAAAGATAACCACGTCTGAACATCTCATCCCGATCTTTTCAAACAATCATAATTTATAGACTTGCATGTTACCTTTACAGCAATTGTTTTGACTTTGTCTTGGTTATGGGAAGGTGTAAATAAAACCTATTTATTGTCTTCTGTGCACTTGGTTTCACGCCTGCCTGCTGAGTCTGGTTGTACGCCACGGATCGCCGCCTAGTCTTTACAATGGATCAACCGGCAGAGGTTCCCGCGTGATTTACATCATGGGGTAGGCCTAACACGATGCCCGACCAGGCGCAATGTCAACCTGCCGCAAAAGCAGGCGGACCAAGCGTTTGTTTATGACAGGCCCATCTGGGGGTGGTGCGCATTCAATTTAGACACTTTTGTGAAGTCAAAAAACTAAAAACACGTCGAGCTCGCGGTTGGATTGGCACCAGATGAAAATGCTCGGTGGCGAGATTCGGACGATCAGCCGCACCCTTCTGTTGATACAAAGGTGTATGTAACTTTAGACTTGTTTGTAGAGTGGTGCAATACCAAATTGTGTAATAATGGGTGACAGACGCTGTTTCACTGTAATATGGATTTCTGAGACCCAATGCTTGCTCATTGCCATGGAAGACCTGTCCGACGAAGAGCAGGCCAAGCCCCAATCCTGCAAGTTCGGTGGATGGATGACGCTACACATCAGAAGAGTGGCGCAATACACGCCAGAAATCCCCCAACGACGAGGGTATGGAAAAGCTTGTCGAACACACACAAAAGCGCCAGGTCGCGGGTCTTCACGGACCGTCATCAACTGGCCAACAACCACTCGGCAGGGGGGTAGCTAGGCCTGAGGTGGGGTAGGAATGACCCTACCATTGGTGGGGGTTCTGGGGACCGCCCACCAATGGGAGGGTCATACCAACTGCCCACCTCAAGACTACGGTATCCCCCTCCCATTGGTGGGGGTTTAGCGGCTCATACGAGAACATTTTGAAATTCAATACCCTCTGGTGCTTTAATTTTTCCATTTTGAGGAAGGGGAGCGCTGTAATATTTAGGGGGGAATGACCCCTCTAATCCCCCCCCCCCCTTAGCTTCGTCACAGCCACACGTTCACGCAAAACAATAGGGAGGGGGGCTCTCAAGATGTGCCCCTCGGGTATGTAAGCCTCCCTTTCGAAACGCGGGACCCAAAAGCAGCCTTCCGCGACTGGTAGTATGCTATGGACCACCGCCTAGGCTTTGAGGCATGCAGTTGATTATTGCTTGCAGTTACAACTGGGCAACTCGGTGAGTCTGTGACCATAGCAGTTCCTCATTTGCGGTCTTCAACACCACACCTCACCCGAGGGTGTGGCGAGGTGGTGCGCTGAACGAGGCATGAGGGAACAAAAGTAGGAACCCCAATATGGTTGTTGCGTCCTCAACCCTTGGCCATCAAAATGAAAACTCTATATGGTCGCTTCAGTGTCTTGAAGATCGCTTTATCGCGTTTTGGTGATTGCGTCGACGAATATGCCCCTACTCGGACGTTCAAATTACTTCACTAACCAAGCAAAGATCGATTTGTGGTTAATCGTATTTTGCAAGAAATTGTCGTTAAATGTGGAAACAACATTAAAATACCTGTTCGAAAATTTCGTAATTATTGTAGGAGATCATAGAAATTTGCCGCCACCCCTTATTACTTCAAAAAATGATAGTCATGAAAACCTTATTTTCTCAGAAAATATTAGATTATAATGAGCAGTGCTTCTCAACGTCAACGAATCAGGCACCTGAGCGGATATCCCCGTAGAAACGTCGCTCGAGAAGTTTTTGTGACTCTTGTAAAGTTGGGAAATTGTCTTCACGGTGTCTTTGAATCTCATTGATTGCATGTGTTTTAGGTAGGAAAAGGAGTCCAGTTAACATAATTCGGCTGAGTTGTTCCCCTTATTATGCTATGGATAAAATAAATACTTCTCCAAATTTGCTCAGGATGATCTCCGACTCATCGACACATTAATGCATAAAAGATACATATGTGCATTTTATATTTGCTTGTTTATTGGGATTTAACGTCACTTTCAATAACATGTGCTATACCATATTTGACAGTGTTACGGATGGTGGACGCCGATTTATCCAGAGAGAACACCTAACAATGGCGAAGAACTGTCGGACTTTCTAACTTACTATTCGGGCATAAGTGCGTGGAGAGTGTATTATCACCCGCAGAGTGGAGAGTCCACCCGAGCTAAAATTGCAAATTTGTTGCATAACAACCACAAGCAAAGTTCCAGCCAATGGTCCTCCGGGCTAAACCCGGAGGTCCAGTGGCTGAAACATTGCTTGTGGTTTTGTCCATATGTACAGAATTTGAAAGTAGTCTGGTATACTAATTTATTATATGACTCGTCCGTTTTGTTCACTTTAAAACATTTGATATTTTCCTTTCATGTTAATCAGTGATAAATAAAGCCTTTCGTCGATTTCATTGGTCGATTTCAAAACTAAACAATTTGATTGGCTGAACAAAATACAACTGGGCCATATTTTCATAATTTGCATAATTGGGGTTGAAAGATTTCATTGGTCAATTTCAAATATGGACAGTTTGATTGGCTGAACAAAATGCAACTGGGTGACATTTGCATAATTTGAGTAGGGAGAATTTACGTTATCTGTCCTATTTAGGTTGGGTTATATTGCATTAACCCTTTACCTAACATAACGACCAAAACCGGCCAGTGCTATATACGAAAAATTTTCATTTTTTGCCTCCAAAACATAGGTTATGACCCCCTCATTGGAACGAGCGCATCGCGCTCGTTCCAATAAGGGATCATAACCTATGTTTTGGAAGCAAAAAATGAAATTTTTTAGTTATATGATGATGTGTTTTCCAAGTGTCGTCTGCAACACACGTTAGGTAAAGGGTTAAAAGTCATATTAAGTCGTTAATGTGTGCATATGTGTGTCATATGATAAATAGAATATGAAATAAGTGTTTTTGTCATATGATATTTATGAAACACGTCCGAATTTTCCGTTTGGGGCTCGCCAGAGGCTCGCCCAAACGGAAAATTCTTAGACTCGTTTCATAAGTATCATATGAGAAAAACAGTCATTTCATATCCTCTATATATAAGTTGTCCCCAGTCGTTTCGTTTAAAGTGCGTAACATAACAGCCTGACTGTGGGAACTCAAGGAAAAGATGGTGTTCTTAAGTGGAGGGTCGAGACAATGTAGTTCGATTCGAAATCGGCTGTCCGATTCGTTTTCCTTCGAACCTTTTCACTAGAATTTCGCTTGGTATCCTCCATCTTACTCGTCTCACAAAACGCTTAGCTCAAATAGAAATTGTACATAAATAATGCTGAAAATAAAGACAGTGTAATTTCCGCTACATTAACAAAAAAACATTCGCACCGATGCCACCATCCATGCTAATTCCGGTTTCACTTGCCACTACCACTGTGGAAAGCAAACTTAATGTTTCCAAGCAATATCGACGGTGAGCTCACGGTTGCTAGCGGCTAGGCTCCCGGTACAGTGCCCAATACAGAATTCTGGCACCCGATTCTTTTTTGAACAAAACTCCTCACTGGCGTAATATTCCAATTACATCATCAAGGCATGTATTCGACGAAGGCATGTCTTGATGATGAAGTTGGAATATTTTATCAGTCTAGACTTCAAGATTCGAGGTTCGATTCGATTTCGAATAACAGACTCGATTCGATACGAATCGAAAATATGTGATTCGCGGGCCCCAAATTATACATGTAGCCAATATATTCATTTTTTAACGAGATAAAATTTAATTTGTCAAACAAATGTGTCGTTAATTCACAGTTTTATCAAAACTGATACAATATCGGTACAAGGAGTGTTGGATTAACATCTATTTATATTTATCTTACAATCAACATGTATTTTGTCTGTATTAACTCCGAAACTGTCGTGTATCCGACCCCCTGATACAGATGTTTGTATCAGGGGTCGGATACAAGCACGTTCCTTTCGCGTGAGTTCCATTTCTTTTCTTTTTGTTCATCCGTACGAATAAATAGTTCGTTATATATTCGTCTACATTCTTGACTTATCCCAATATATTGTAAGATAAAATGATTATTACCATTATGTGGATGTACAAAATATGTATCCGAGTCTCGCTCCGGGTTCTAAGGGTTGATGACGACTCGTCTTCGACTCGTCGCGATCTGCCCTTAGATCCCGGAGCTCGACTCGGATACATATTTTGTACATCCACATAATGGTAATACTCTCTATATATTAATCCAGAAGGGGAGAAAGCATATAGAAGGATAAAGCTGTCAAAACATAGCCTGGGTTTATTCAAATCGTATATAGGAACCAAGTATCTGCCTAACTCTTTTTGTGAAGTTGGCAGAAAAGTTCTAAGATGAACTGACCATGCTTATCCCGATCTAGCATCTACTCGTATTCCACTGCGATGCGGAATTCAAACCCTGAACACATTACATGCATATGTACATGAATGCACTAAATCTGTATCAGATTAGGTTTTCACATGGTTTACGATAGGACGAATTGCCCTTAACGTAATGACCATAATCGACCAACACTATTCACGAAAATCGATATTCAAATTCATTTCTCTATTTTTAATCTCAAAAACATAGCTTATGACCCTTAGTGCAAATAACCCAATGAGTGATGTTTATTGATAAGAAGTGTATATGTGTCATTTACTATTCGTTTAAAATAACATAAAAATAAAGGGTAACTCAAGGACCCCAGTAGATCGGCGGTACCCGACATTAGTATGGAATGTGGTTTTAATGCCTTTGTTCCCGAACCTCGGAAGTAACGTCATAGTCACGTGACCAATGACGTAATGTGAAGGTTCTCATGATAGCTCGTGCAAGCGATAATGCTGTAACGTCATTACCACAGTGATACGTAGTGCTAGTGCGCATGCACAGATCGTGTTGCTAGAGTGACACGGGTTTCATTGGTCCATTGTTGGTGGAATTCGTAATATTTGTTTCGATTGTGGCACGTGGTTGCTGTGTATCAGGAATGTTTATGCCAGGAAAGGGGTGTGTTCGGAGAGTGTGTTGGATTAAAAATGAGTACCCCAAACAACCAGACAACTACGGAAAACTCCTCCCCAAACGACTTTATTTAGTTCGGATTGCCTTAGAATCCTATTTGTAAGAGTAGCACGTACACACTAAATAAAAAAAACTAAAGTGTTAAAACTGACACTTTCAAGGTGTTAAACCCATTCTAACTCTTAGCGTTTGATTTTAACACTCAAAGTGCAATGCCTTAATGCTTTAAGCACTTAGACATTACAATCGTCAGACATCTGAAACTTGAATGAATGGCACTTCCCATGTGTCTAGCATTGGTGGTTCTTCCAGAATCGATTTGCGCTTGGTGGGTACATAATTAAAAGGACACAACGCAGATGACGCGAATCAGGCTCGAGAGTTCGAGCCTGAGCCGCTTCATCTGCGTTGTTTCCTTTTAAGTGCCGTGACATTACACTTGTCAAGTGGTATTATTGTAACACCTGTCAAGTTCTGGGATATCTACACTTGAACAAAGTGCTAGTTCAGCACTTAGTAAGTGTTAAATACAGCACTTCAAGAGTAGTTTATAACACTTTATTTTTTAGCGTGTATTGCTATATAGCCCAAAACGTGCGTTCTATTGTATAAGAGTACGTCTAATTATCACAAACACGCCGGCAGTTTCACCATTTCACATTTCTTCCTATCCCACGCTCTACTCTCACACCAACAGCCTTTTCTAATCCAAGATGTGGCTCGAACAAGTGACTTCTCGTACGACTCTTCAACTACGACACGGCTCCTATACAGCTCCTACAGACTATATGGCCCCTAGCTCCTATACAATTCATCCCTTATATGTCTCCTATAAGTTCTGGCTTCTAGTCTTCCCTATGATTACCTTCCACTTTTTTCTACCACCACTTCTGGTCTGCATCACAACTATTGGACTCAACTATCAACTACCTGTCCTGTGCTATAGTCTCCTATCATTACCACTTACTTACTACTATGACTCCCATTACCCGTCACTACTCCACCGCCTTTAGAGGTTCAGTTCATATCACTACCATACTTGGTTTCGGCACTAATTTCTCTAACGACTCTTTGACTCATCTCCGAGGGATTCTATATCATGACAAGAATTCTGTAGTGGTATCGCGAAACGTGGATTATGATTTCATCAAACGATCTAAAGATCCACGAGAGTTGTCGTTTCTAACAGTAATTACTTGCATGACTCTTGACTCATCTCTGAAAAATGGATACTGTACGCACAGATGTATCATAGAAAGGGATTCTATAACATACACAAACTATAGATGGGTTCAACCGATCATCGGAACCGGCTACCACAATCGACCGATTGTGGGCAATCGGATGACAACGGCAACGGCTCCTGAAACATCGGTTTGAAGGATTGTTGTCAAGCATTTTGTGATCTTTTGCAATTGTTCAATTGTTAATGTAAAATTAAATCAATGATATCATTCAATAAAGTTGAAAACCACCACGATGTATATTCTTAATCTCTTTAGACGTCCCTTTATGGG
The DNA here is from genome assembly GCA_031216915.1 of Pictodentalium vernedei. Lineage (NCBI taxonomy): Eukaryota > Metazoa > Mollusca > Scaphopoda > Dentaliida > Dentaliidae > Pictodentalium > Pictodentalium vernedei. The sequence continues at coordinate 514,684,866 of CM062293.1, forward strand.
ATATACATGTTAAACGACATGTAACTCTTACAATTGCGCGTACTTGTGGCAATCGCCAGTTCATACCGCAAACGTGAGGGTTGCACTCCATTGACTCAGGTCCAGTAAAATTATCAGATCTACGTTTACCGCCCACGTGTACGCGACTGGTAATATTTTACACACGCTAAAAACTAAAGTGTTAAAAACTACATTTGAAGTGCTGTATTTAACACTTACTAAGTGCTGAACTACCACTTTGTTCAAGTGTTGATATCCCAGAACTTGACAGGTGTTACAATAATACCACTTAACAAGTGTAATGTCGCGACACTTAAAAGGAAACAACGCAGATGACGCGGATCAGGCTCGAACTCTCGAGCCTGATCCGCGTCATCTGCGTTGTGTCCTTTTAATTATGTACCCACCAAGCGCAAATCACATTATGGACGATTCTGGAAGAACCACCAATGCTAGACACATGGGAAGTGCCATCCATTCAAGTTTCAGATGTCTGACGATTGTAATGTCTAAGTGCTTAAAGCATTGCACTTTGAGTATTAAAATCAAACCCTAAGAGTTAGAATGGGTTTAACACCTTGAAAGTGTCAATTTTAACACTTTAGTTTTTAGTGTGCAGGATCTGAGTCAACGGAGTTTAACACTGTAAAATATGTTCAATTTAATAAAAGTTCATTCTAGTCTTGACTTGTCTAGTAGAGCACGGTATTACAATCGGAATCGGCATCGGCCGATTGTGATCTCATATAACGTGTAATCGGTCAGCGGTCATTTTTGGTAATCGGTTGAACACTATAGAAAGGATTCCGTAAGTGGAATTCATAACCGATTCTGTGAAAAGGAAGTCCGTGATTTGGCATAAACTCTCCTGGGTTTTCTGCTTCCCCGTCAAAATAAGAGCTGATTTCAGCTCCAGATTTGCTGAGTTCAGTTTGCGGTACAGTTAACATTGCTTCAAAATTCGTTATGGCGTTCCCGTTCTCTGTTCTGCTCGAAGTTCGTTTTGTTCAGTTCATTTCAATTTTCCCTTCGATCTTCGTTGTGTTCAAAGTCGAAGAGTCGTCAGAGAAACAGTAGGACCGTAAGCCACGTATGAAGGCAACGGAGCATAGATGAGTGGAGTTATCTAATTGGTCGAAGCCAAAGGTCGAGAGATATTTAGGAGTGGATAGACTGCTAGGGTGAAAGTTGGCAGAATAGAGCTTCGGATAGACAGAAAGCAAGATTCCTGAAAGCTTGTGTAAATTGTCGGGTTGTTTGTGGTAATTAGTCATATTTTATGCAGTCGGACGCATCTTTCGTGCTATACAACACTACGTACTGCTCTTGCAAAGAAGGTTCTGGGAAAACCTGTACTAAATAAAGTCGTTTGTGGTGATTTTTGGTAGTTATCGGGTTGTTTGCGGTAATACGTCGTTCTCCCAGCTAATCGAACACACCCTCTTAACGTACCCCGTCCTGTTAGAAACCTTTCAGTTACATAGCAATCACATGCCACCAAAGAAAGGAAGATGTCAGTCTCCAATGTACAAAATGGACGACGGAAACACGTGTCACCCTAACACCCTGATAGTACGTATGTACACTGACATCAGGTATCATTATGGAAGTGACGTCACAACACGGCTGCCTACGAGGGTCTACCATGGCAACCCCACATTACGTAATTGGGTCAAGTGACTATCACGTCACTCCCAAGTAGGGCAGAGGCTGACAAAAAAAGCATTAATCCTTTTACTGCCACGCCCACTTTATCCATATATGGAGGACCTCTAAGTACGCCTGAGACGTTTAATAAGATTTATGACATACTTGAAACTATATCATCTGATTAATTGTTGGAAAGGGCTCTCAGAGCCCTTTCTAACAATTAATCAGATGGTAGGTTTGATCAGCGCATACCAGAATGTACATATAATCATCATAAAATGAATGACAAAAGTCGCTTTCGACAGCGTAAGTGTTAAAACCACATTCCATTCTACTCCCGACATATTGTCGAGCACTTCGGCTCTTTTGGAGTCTCTGAAATTATGACACAATTGACTCCTACTTGACAGCTTACCGTTGTAGATGATCATCCACAAAAATAGACTCCTCCATTTCCATGGATTAACCCCTTACTGACCTTCATTTTGTTCATCTAGACCTCTTTTTCACCCTTTGTTGAAACAGTTCCTTTTGCACATCCCGAAGTTTCATTACAGTACACACAAAATCATTTCAAAATCGAATTCGTGTTATGAAAGCGTCTAAAAGGTTTTAGAACTGACAAATAGTACCCTGTAACAAAACCAATATTCGAACATTCTCCCAGCAATTGTTTTGCCGGTGCCGCATTCTCCCGGCCATCCATTGGACAAACGGGTAGACATCTATTTGCTAATCCGATAGACATTTCAGATCCGGTAGACACTTCAGATCCTGTAGATATTTCACCGTTCAACAAGAAAATTTGCAGAACATGTACCACAGGGCAGACTAGCCGGTAGTCCCATAGCATCACCAAGGGTGGGGAGGGGGGGGGGGGTGGCTTAAAAAGACATCATCGATTCTCTCTTGCTGGTGATCATGTATTTTCTTAAAAAAAGACTAGAACTGATACCTGGACCTGTGTCACATTCGGAGTCGGTCATATAAATGGAGATCGGTAGTTTCCGAATCGGTCTGCTGGGGGCCCAATATGAACTAGGACGACTGGTTTCTATGTGTTAACTCAATGATTCAGTGGCGTAGCCGGGGGGGGGGGGGGGTGGGGGCTAGGAGCAACCCCTAAAAATTACAGTGCCCCCCTCTAAACGGGTATGAAGGGGCAAGATTATTAAGACATTTGTAGACTACAGTGCTATTTCATACACTATACATGCCCTAACTGGGAGCCAATGTAGTGTACGCAAACATCCCGTAGCACTATCATACTTCCTTTTACGCAAAACAAGTCTTGCAGTCATATTTTGAATGCGTTGCAATTTCTGAATGTCACACACTGGTAGATTATAGTACAAAATATTTGCATAATCAAAGTGAGAGAAAATGAGGGATGAGGCTAGAATTTTACACGTGTCAATGGACAATTACGTCCTTCCCATCCTACTAAAGTTGAAAAGTGCAGTTTTACATTTACTTTGGATCTGTTGGCGATGTGTAAAAAGCCTGTCCAAATGCACGCCGAGATATTTAATCCAGGAAGATTTTTCGACCTGACTGCCGCTCACAGTGATAGAGCTAGAGTTACATTTTAATAGCTGTTTTTAGTGCCAAACATAATGAACTCAGTTTTTCCTGGGTTGACAGTTGCACGTCGATGCTCGGTGGTACTCGATAGGTGAGCCATACCTACACCCACCTCAAGACTACGGCCTTCGGATATCCCTGTGGCATAATCAATCTAGCACCCCCCCCCCCCCAAAAAAAAATAATAATATGCCCTCCCCCCCCCCCCCCCCTCAGCATGAAATCTTAGCTACGCCCCTGAAATAAGGAATTGCATCACGACTATTGCAAGTACAGTCTTGAGGGTTTTTTAAAACTGTAAACCAGACTGATACTGAATTAGCTGGGGTATTAGTCACTCTTGACATCACAGTAGGAAAAAATCAGGTACCCTCTCTCTCCAATTGGGCATCATCGGGACGCCCCTGCTGAGGTTCATCAACGCCCACGCCCATCTGATTGTTAAACCCTAAAATATCTACTATTCCAGTAAGTAAGATTGGGGCTGGTACCTACTCACCGGGTGACTGACTACCAAATCACCCTGTGCGTACCTTATAAGATATATTTATTTATTTATTTATTGGTGGTTAAGGTCACATATTTCTGCACAATAGCTAATAATGACCGCGACAGTTTTACGGGTGGAGGAAGCCGGAGTACCCGGAGAGAACCACCGAGCAACGGCGAGCAACTGTCAGCTCCCCAACATACGAACTCCACACAAGCAGGGTTAGCATTGGTTGAAGACAGGTGCACCATCGACGTGCAGTACGCCTTAGAACTCAAAGTCAACGTGCCCCCACGAAGGCAATGGGGGTGAAGTAACTTGCCCAGGAACACAACGCGGTTGCCGCAGGTGGGATTCGAACCGAGGACCTCTCGGCTTGCAACCTGCACCTCTGCCTACTGAGCCACCGCGCCCCCACCTTATAAGATATATTTAGATAACGCGCACATTTTGAAATCTATGTGGGGGACATACACTGTTAATTTTCTATTAAAACTGATTTGGGTAAACAGATAAAACATAGACAGTCGATTAACCTTGGCGAGGAACTGATGTTGATAATCATGTGTTATTTCATACGTCTCACACATACCAATAAACACCATTTACCATCATATGATTATTTAAATTTGTTGCCTACAGACATTAATTAGCATAGTGATAACAAAATATGACCCCGAGCTGACAAGCTTACATCATGAATGAAAAGACGTTGAGTACCATCTTGTCCGAAAGAATAAACCCGATAACATCACTGATATAAATAGAAGAAAACTTTCTGATTTTTTTAACGTCGCCACGAATAGCAGATTGTGGTTGAGTGCTTTTTGTTGGGTGTCTAGAGTATTCTGAAGAACACAGTCATTGGGATTTAAAGATTTGGGTTCTGGTCGCTCACCGGGAATCGAAACCTTCGCAACTCTGCTAAGCAAAAGGAATCCGAATATCAATCACAAACACACGTACATCCCAAAACCCAAGGCCCCAAATCACAAATAAAACGAACCCGCGATCGACAAGCGGGACGAACAAGACAAACATACACAAAAATAGTACCAAAATATCTTCACACTCACAGAACTGGGAAACTGATTGACTCCGGAGTATAAGCTCCCCGGGAATGGTCGTGCCTATCGGCCCTCAGCGATGACGTCCTGCTTGCTCTTCGACCAGAAGCATATAAGGTGTCATACTCTATACCCCAACCTGCACTAACATCGACTATATTAATATTAATAGATCACAAACGGAACAACCACACACTCTACATGGTCTTAGTAGGGGTTATTTAGAGGGAGTCAAACTACCGAGAATTCCTAGAGACACGATGGTCCACTATAGCATATAACCGAATAATCACCCTTGTTGGGTAACTCTCAGCTTTCAAAAATTACGCATTGGCGGATTTATGTTTACACTCTTTTTGTAGCCGGTATAGTAGTTACCGATGTTGTTTGCAAACAGCGTTTCTGTTTGGGTTCTTCTTCCCTCGAAATAACTTTAAAAGAGTTTTAAAAGAGTTTCTTAAAGGTTGTGGAGTGGCGAAGAGAGGAAAATACGCATTGATGCTCGATCGAAACCAATTGAACCTCGTGAGTTGTCCGCATTGTGAAGAAGACATCGACTCTAGGCTTTCTTGAAAAATCGTCGCCTGTGTGCTAGAATGTTCTATGTCCCATAAGGGACATAGAACATTCTAGCACTCAGGCGCCGAAATGCCCAGACTCTTTTATATGATCTATCACTGCCGGTGCGCCTGGCGGGTTATTGTGAGCCTGATGGGTTATTGTGAGCGGGGTGGGTTATTGTGAGCCTGGTTGCTTATTGTGAACCAGGTGGGTTATTGTGAGCCGGGCGGGTTATTGTGAGCCTGGCGGGTTTTTGTAGGCCTGGCGGGTTATTGTGAGCGTGGCGGGTTATTGTGAGCCTGGTGGGTAATTGGTGTGGTGTGCTGTTTGTTCATGTGGTGACCGCTGAATGCAACCATCCTGGCTGAGTGTATGTGGTGGGAGGGTAGAAACCCTGCATCATGCGTGATTCGTTAATTCCTTTCGGAAGGTGCAGTCCAAATTTACACCAAAAAGGTAGTTAGAAGAGGTCAACGATCCCACATTATGTCCGTTCGGCTGTAGCGTACACTCGGCTGCCCATCAACTGATTACATTGATATGAACCCAACCTGAACACGCGTGCTGTGATTGAAGTCTTGTGTAACACCAACATATAATAAATGGAACCAGAGTGCAAATTATCTGGGTCTCGAAATAGGTTACCGCAGTAATTGGAGTATCTGAGGTTGAAAATGGGAGTAAGAACAACTCGATGAGTAGGCCAAACTTGGACGCAAAGATCGTATTTTAATTTTTGGGATATGGTACGTTCTGTGGGCGCCATTATGGTCCAAAGTTGGGCGCAAGGGTTGTAATCACACTTTTTGGTGGTGGTACGTCCTGTGAGCCCACAGGACGTCCTCCCACCCAAACATGTTATTACAACGTTTATAGCAAGCTTTCTGTCAAATCCCTCAATTACTCAGCAATTTGTTTATTGTTATATGATGTATCGTCAGCTCCTGTGCCTTCCACTGTTACTCTTTCTGGTGTTCAATTGTGTCACGTTTTGCATATTCATTGAATAAAATATTGTTTAAACTAAAGCGATATAAAGATTTTTATGTCCAATATCACGCTCTGTGGCGAGAAGGAATACGAAATGCGCATATTTCACACGTTGAGTGAATGCGATCGTCAGCGTAAAATAATGTAAAAATGTATCAATTCTTGTAGCACCTTCAACCTGCATTACATTGTTCCAAGTGAAAAAACGTCTCACAGGAGAACAAGACGTGTGTTCAATGAAGTTGTCCCAGATAGTACTATAGTTTACGATAAGACTGTGTCCGGAACGTTTGATCAGTGAGTGTGCTTAAACCCGGATATCCTTTTTTTCAAATAATTAAAAATATTAGTTATGTTTTCCCCAAGTTGATATAAATTTTATCCCCCGAGGGTACTTCATATATTACTTTGGCAACAGGACTCCAAGATTCATGTCTACCCGTTCGATAATTAAGTAACGATATGCGATCTAATGTCAACATAAAAATTCTTTTTTAATTTACAATGGAATTTTTTCATTCGAAGATGATTCATACACTTGTGGAAGCTTGTTGTGAGTCATGAAAACATTTCAACCTTATGATAATATGTATTGTCTGATGCACGTTACATGCAATGAATAGACGACATCTAGTTTTTTTTGAGTCGATATCGGAGATTATCATATGACTCGTCCGTTTTGTTCACTTTAAAACATTTGATATTTTGTTTTCATATTAATCAGTGATAAATAAAGCCTTCCGTCAGTTTCATTGGTCAATTTCAAAACTAGACAGTTTGATTGGCTGAACAAAATAAAACTGGGCCACATTTTCATAATCTGTATAATTAGTTTTGGGAGCTTTCATTGGTCAATATCAAAACTGATCAATTTGATTGGCTAAACAAAATACAACTGGGTGACATTTGCATAATTTCAGCAGGGAGAATTTACGTCATCTTCCCTATTTAGGGTGGGTTATATTGTATTAATCTTTTACCTACAGGAAAAACGTCATTCATTTCTTTTTTTATATTTTCACTTTTTTCTTATAAAACATAGGTTATGACCCCTCATTGGAACGAGCTCGACGAGCTCGTTCCATTGAGGGGTCATAACCTATGTTTTGGAAGCAAAAAATGAAAATTTTTAGTTATACGAGGATGTTTTTTTCAAGTGCCGTCTGCAGTTCAAGTTAGGTGATGGGTTAAAAAGTCATACTAAATGGCAAATTTGTGCGTGTGTGTGTGTCATATGATAAACAGAATATGAAATGAGTGTTTTTCTCATATAATATTTATGAAACTCGTCCGAATTTTCCGTTTGGGCTCGCCCAAATGGAAAATTCTTAAACTCGTTTCGTAAATATTATATGAGAAAAACACTCATTTCATATCCTCTATTTATCTCATGAGTGACCGGGAAAAAATGTTCATTTTTCGCGAGCGCTTGAGTGAACGACGATCACCATTTATCTCGGTCACAAGTGAGATAATTTTCGGTATCCACTCAAAAACACTAGATTTTCTTTTTATTATACGCTTTTTTATAAGAATCTGATAATTCTACTTGTTTCAACCTTTAATTGATACCAGAAAGTAAACAGCACATTGAAACATTGATATGCGGAAGTGATTTGATCGATGCTCGGAACAACAGATAGTGTCTTGCGATCTGATTCAATTGGCGGGTTTCTAGTCCAAACATGGCCTGAAAATTCGTAATATAAGTTTTTGGTTTGGTACGTCCTTTGAAAGGACGTACCAAACCAACAATTTATGTTAAGAACTTTCAGGCCATGTTTGGACTAGGGGATTTCATGCATCAATTCAAGGCGAATACGTGTTAAATTATTGCTGGAAATGATAGGTATTCACTCAAAAACACTAGATTTACTTTTCATTATACGTTTTAAGAACAAATTGATATTTTCAAATGATAATTTGACTCGTATTCACATTGAAGTGATGTTTTGAAAGCCGCCATTTTGATTGATATCGTGAAAGTGAAAATGTCTATATCTTCACTGTGGGTGATACGATTTCTATCTTTCCGCAATTTCTTCGATAATCTATCGTTTAGCGTAAAATCAACGTTATTATCTATGACAAGTAAAACACATTCATTTTCCATAAACACAACAGAGCTCCCTCAATAATATTTATTTATTTATTTGCGCCTCATCAACATGTATGGTTATATCGTGACGACTGACCATACATGCTGATGGGGCGCACTGTAAAAGTCCATATTTATTTTTAGGGGGTTAGACCAATTAATATATTTTCAACGTGCAGCCTTAGGGCTCATGCTGTAAATATTGATTGGTCTACACCACACATTTACCTTGTATCCATCCCACTTATGACATCATGACGTAGCTTGTGAAGCGGCCGGAAAACGGCCTCTGTGTTGAAAGGTTAAAATCCCCAAAATAATTATACTAGGATGACAAGCGCACGTGACACATGTTCCTTTCGCAACAGAGCTCCCTCAATAATATTTATTTATTGTACTTAACGCCACATCAGCATATATGGTTATATCGTGACGACTAAACGACGTGTACTGTAAAAGAAAAGTTTGTATGCTGGGAAATAACTCAATTCATTAAAATCCCCAAAAATACTTATACTAGGATGAAAAGGGAGCGCGGTGGCGCAGTAGGTAGAGGTGCAGGCTGCAAGCCGAGAGGTCCTCGGTTCAAATCCCACCTGCGGCAACCGCGTTGTATCCTTGGGCAAGACACTTCACCCCAATTGACCACCTGGGGGCACAATGACGTCGTGGACTAAGGCGTACTGCACGTCGATGGTGCACCTGTCTTCAACCCATGCTAACCCTGCTTGTGTGAAGTTAGTATGTTGGGGAGCTGACAGTTGCTCGCCGTTGCTAGGTGGTTCTCTCCGGGTTCTCCAGCTTCCTCCACCCGTAAAACTGTCATGGTCATGATTAGCCATTGTGCAGAAATATGTGACCTTAAACATCAATAAATAAATAAATAAATACTAGGATGAAAAGCGGACGTGACAACCGTTACTTATTCCCAGTTCCGTATTCGACATTCGTTATCAACCGATGCCGATGCTATCGGTTGATAACGATGGCCGAATACGGAACTGAAAATAAGTAACAGTTATCACGTCCCTGAATGGAAAAGTAGTGAGACAGTAATGACAAAATGATACCATTTGTATTCAGAACACTGTCCAGAACAACTCGTTCAAGAGACAAGAATAGAACTCTTGTTTAAAAGTATTAAAACAAATTAGATTTTATGAAAAAAGTTGACTTTTTTGAAAAATGATCGAATTTTATGTTCACCTGAGAATTGATTGCTGGTCAGATGTTACTGAAAAATTGATTAATGCCCAGGGATATAGATACTACCGATGCCAGGAGACGATATTTTCTATTCTCTGTGCCGCAAATTGTATTTGTGTAGGTGTAAGTCTCAGTCCGAGACCGAGACCTAGAGTAATACTGAAATCCCGTGTAAACACGTCTTCATGAGGCTCTCGGATTGCACTCAGAGCTTCAAAGTTTGAAAATATGCATTATGGGGTATGGCACGTTGACTCACATGGGAGAGTGTCACGCGCTCTCATAGCTACACCCACACTTAGGTCTTCGATCTTTGGGGTATTCCGACCGGGCCCCAATGTAGTAATCGCCCCAAGCAAAAATTCTGGTCCTGCAATTGATAGCGACAATTCGACATAGGCAAGTTATTATTTTTTAGTTTGCCCCCCCCCCCCCAAAAAAAAAAAAAATGCAAAGTGATTGCGGTCGTGCCATTTTGAACCCCTCTCCTCGAACATTTCAAAAAAATTCTGCGACTCATCTGAATGTGGTAGACTTTTCAAAACACATCACTGTAATATGCCATTATATTATATTTATGTAGTTCGGTGACTGAAATCAGGGATGTGGCGACAGGGGGGGGGGGGGGGGACTATCTAAAATTTGCAGAACAGTTTCCCCCTCGAGCATGCCATTCAAAACTCCAACAGCCACTGTCGACCCTCCCAAGAAAACGTACTCACAGAAATTGGGTCTATTATGACATCATCGATGCATCGGTACACGTGTCCCGTCGAGGGAAGCAGCGACTGTCATAGCACTGGGCGAATGCGCACAAGAAACAAATTGTGCACCTTATATACATTTTTATAGGATAACGGATACACAGAGGGAGTTTAAGTGTTGGTTGCTCATTTTCAAAAAGTGTTGTTTTTCTACGATCGAACACTTTATACAAGGTTGAAGCCAAGAGAGATTGTAACTCGTCACATTTCATTATGAACAGAAAAGTGTCCGCCTCATTTTGATTGTCGCCATTATTGTTTGAGTTCCTTGCTTTGTCAACAGCTTCATACATTATATCAACATAAAACTCATAGTTCATTAAAAAACATGTTCATCTTCAACAGCATTTGCGGAACACACTTTGCATATTTTTTGTTCCAGCGGCACTTTCGGTTTCGCATACCTGCCGGTCACCATTCAAGAGGGAGTGTTCCGGCACTGAAACCCGCTAAAGTCCGTCCGTCGATGATGTATTGGAATCACACCTGCGGCAATAATATCCACGCGTTAATTCCGTTTTGAATTGTCTGTATGTGCGCATTTTATTTTTGTTAACATTGCCGCTGTCATTTCAGAGTTTATTTTGCCATATTGCACACTCCATTTCTACCAGTTTTTCATTGGCAACCTTCAGGTCCATTGATTCATCTAGATGAACACCTTTTAATAGTTTCACTCTTGAGTCTCGGGATCCTTTGTACTTGTGGGATCAGTTGTGGGCCTCAGATATGAGCCGGTCACTGTCCAGTGATTTTAGACGTTTCCATTATCTACATATGTTGATCCGTTGTTGTGTCAAGGGAGAAATACATCCCAAATCACCTCGTAGACACAAGTTTGGGGCACGCCTTAAATGTTGGTACATTCCGATAAGCCCCAGATAGCACTGCCATAGAATAATACTGGTTCAATTAATGAATTATAGAGTTTTTCAAACACATTCAATCTCATCCCTCCAGCACTAGACCATTTCTTTATTAGTCCCGCAAGCGCGCGGTTGGCTAATTTTACTAATTCTGTTGTTGAATACGTACTTTGTATCTTTGTGTTCGGTTAACCTGAGTCCTAAATATTTATAATTAGCTGCATACTGTAGTAACAAGTCATCACAATGGAACTGAGTTTTTGACCTCTGTTTGTTGCGACTTCGGAAATGTACAGTTTTAGTCTTATTTTCGTTCAACTCTAGGCTCCATTTTTTACACCACTTATTCAATGTATTAAGTTGTTTTTGCAGACCTTCCTCGGTTTCAGCAAACAGAACAATGTCATCGACGAACAACAATACAACAACACACGCACTTATATCTATGCCTGTGTTTGTGTTTCCGCAGCTAAATCGTTGATATAGATGTTGAACAGAGTTGCTGATAAGTTTCAGCCTTGTTTTACACCACTGGTCACTGGAGAGAACTCTGCAAGTCTGTTGTTAACTGCCAGTGAAACCTCTGTGCCACGATATAGGGCCATGATTGCGTTGTATATGTTACCACACAGGCCAGACTGTCGCAATTTATACCACAGACCCGGTCTGCTGACAATGTCAAAGGCCTTCTTTGCATCACTGAAGTCTCTGTGCCACAATTCAGGGACATTATTGCGTTGTATATGTTACCACGCAGGCCAGTCTGTCGCAATTTATACCACAGACCCAGTCTGCTGACAGTGTCAAAGGTCTTCTTTGTATCCACAAAACAAGTGAGGGTACTTTTGTGTGCTAATTTCCTGTTGTTTATGATGGAGTGTAGCACATACATGTGGTCAATACAGTTCCTATCTTTTTTGAATCTGTTCTGTTCGCCAAACTCTATTTCATTTCCTTCCAGACAGGAGCACAGACGAGTATTTAGAATGGATGTGTAGATTTTGCACGGTATCGATAGACAGGTTATACCTCTACTTGAAAGAGGGTCTCTGTTGTCAGTTTGATCATTTTTGGGTATTGGTTTTATGATTCCTAGTTTCCAGTCGTCTGGCACTTTACCGCTTTCAAAACAATGGGAAATTATACGAAATAACAGGTTGACACATACCTCATTTTTCAGAACCTCGTACTGGGAAGATTTGACTTCGGCATAGAATATATACCGACCGCTTTCCCATTCTTCGCCTTGTTAATTACGGAGTATACTTCTTCCCAGCGGATAGGTTCATTGAGTTCTGAGATATCAATAGTTTGAAATCTATCCATTGGTTGAGGATTCGTGGAATCAATATTTAGGATGTTTTCAACTCTATCGAAGTTGGCTCGTTTTCTTGCGGTATATAAGCCCTTATCATATGTGGAAGGCAGTTAGCTAAGTCATTTTAGTTTATGAGTTTTTTAGGTCGAGGGTTTTCTAATCATTTTCCAATTCAGTCAGTTTCAGTTTCATGCAAACCCCCTTGGTAGAGGTATTGACCCTATACCTAACACAGTAGTCATAAACGGTCAGAAAGATTACCACTAAAGGCCTACCACAGCCAAAAGTATCTTAGATATCTCTCCATAAAACCATACAGATATGGATATCATTGGAACGGGCTCGTCGAGCCAATTTTAATGATATCTATTTTTGTATGGTTTTATTAAAAAATTGTGAGAATTGTTTTTGAAAAATCTACAATTCAATTTATTTTTTTAATTTGATTCAGATGAACCAATATGGTCGCCAGTGGCCAATTCATTATGGCTTTCATGGCGGCCATCTAGAATTTGGTTGCTGTCCATTTACTATTGAATACTGACTCAAATCAATTTCATGTTTTGGTTATGCATTATTGGGGTCTAGAGGAAGTTTCCTTTCAATTTTGGATCAGATAACCAATTCAATATGACCGGCATGGCGGCCATTTGAATTTAGTTTCTGTTTAATAACTGATTAATGCTCACTCTACTCAATATTCTTTTTTTTAATTATGCATTGTCGGTGTATAGAGGAAGCTTCCTTTCAATGTTGGACCAGTCAACTTAACCAAGATGACCGTCAGTGTCCAATTCATTATGGCTTCCACGGCAGCCATCTTGAATTTGCTTTCCGTTCAATAACTAATGAATGCTAACTCACATCAATTTTGTTTTTGTGATGAGTTATTGGTGCCTACAGGAAGATTACTTTTGACTTTGGTTATGCCCCCAAAGGACTTACAAGCTTCTTATGGCACCATCGGGGGCATATGCCACGCTTCACGTTGCGCTTGTTTTTTAACTGAAGTTTTCAGAATCATTACTCATTTTAAATTTCGTGCAGAGCCCTGGTAGATCTTGTAAATATTTTTGTTGGAATCGCATGTGCTTGAAGTAAATCCAGTAACTTAATTTTTAATAGTTTTTTTGTGTAATATACTTCCTACAGCAGCAATAGACAAGACGATTCCTGGATATTTTTATAATAATAATAATAATAATAATAATAATAATAATAATAATAATAATAATAATAATAATATACCCATTTAAATAGCGCAAAAAATATAGTTTAGAAGACATAGAACCATATTCTAAGGCGCTGTACATGTTACTGAGCTCGTGCAAATATACAAACGGAATATATACAGTATCTTACAGTCCACAACATCACTTATAGACTTTTTGAAACAGGTATGTTTTGGGATCTCTCTTGAAAATGTTGACATTTGACAGTCTTTTTAGGTGTTTTGGTAAATTAATCCACACGTGAGGGACAGCAAATGACAATGACATGTGTCCAAATGTCTTACACCTATGTTTTGGAACAAGTAGCAGCATTTTACCATCGGACCTCAGGTTGTATTGACACACATTCTTGGTATTAAGGAGTTCTTCTAAGTAGGCTGGTGACATGTTGTTTTGTGTCTTAAAACTAATAATAAAGTTTTGAAAATTATTCTGTACTTGATTGGCAGCCAGTGCATATCCCTCAGAACAGGAGTGATCTGTTGAGATCGTGATACCCTACATGCTACCTGGGCTGATGCATTTAGTACCATCTGCAGGCGAGAGTACTGATATTGTGTAAGGTTGAACAGTAAGGCATTTCAATAATCCAAATGTGAAGTTACAAAGGCATTAACTAGGGTTTTGTTGAGTCTTTGATGAGAAACTATCTTATCTGTTTAACTTTGTATAGACCTCTGAAAGCCTTATTGCACATATTTGTAACATGTCTGTCCATAGACATGGTAGAGTTGAAGAAGGTACCAAGATTACGTACACTGTTACTTGCACTGATGGCAGAATCTCCTACCATGATCTGAATAGATCACTGGATAGAAATTCTTTTGTTGCTGAATAGTACAATGCACATCTCCGTGCAACCAAAACGTCAGTAGTTTGTTATTACATCCCCGCCAGAAACTGTTTACAGAATTATCTTTGCTCCAGCAAACTCTAAATACGCTGATTAGTAATTTTAGTAATCAAACACTGAATCAAACGGACACCCTAAAGATAGCCTATCTTTAGAGTGCTGTGTTAGATAATTAAAATTACTGATATGTTTTAGTTTTGATAAAGACAGAAATCGCATCCCCCACTGAAGATACAGAAATTTTCACTTTCACGGTATCAATCAAAATGGGGGCTTTCAAAGCATCACTTCAAGGTGAATACAAGCCAAATTATCACTGAAAATGATCAATTTGTTCTAAAAACGTATAATCAAAAGAAAATCTAGTGTTTTTGAGTGGATACCGATCATTTCCAGCAATAATGTAACTCGTATTCACTTTGAATTGGTGCATGGAACCCGTTAGTCCAAACATGGCCTGAAAGTCCGTAATGTACGCTTTTCCTTTGATACGCCCTTTCAGAGGACGTTCCAAATCAAAAACTTATATTACGGACTTTCAGGCCATGTTTGGACTAGAAATCCGCCAGCTGAATCAGATTTCAAGACGCTGTCTATTCCGATTATCCAAATACTTCCGCGTATCAATGATTCAATGCGCTGTTTACTTTCATGCATCAATTCAAGGTTGAAACGAGTGGAATTATCTGATTCTTCTAAAATGCGTATAATAAAAAGAAAATCTAGCGCTTGCGAAAAATAAACATTTGTCTCGGTCACTCATGAGATAATTTTCGGTATCCATCCAAAAACACTAGATATCCTCTATATACATTATATTCAATACCAGATAAGCCAGGATAACCATACAGTATATATATATATGTGTATAGCACATGATACGTACCCCCTGATACATTGAGTATATTTTTTATTGGTTCTTTAATGGTGTGCTTCTGATTTTCATATAAAATTTTCCCGAAAATTGTTCAAAAGAATTTGCAAGCGCTCAAAACAACAAAAAAAAAAACGATTTTGAACCCCTAGCTCACTTACCAACTCCTGCATCAGTGTCTGCAATTTGTTCCACTCCTCCCCCTTAGTGGACTACAAACTATCCATAGAACTGCCTTGTAGGATAGAATTCTTTTTTACAGGACTGCCTTAGGAATGCTTTGGAGGACTGCAAAAATTCCGTCGTCCTCCAAACATGGGTCTCCCTTGGCGGAATGCCTTGGAGGACTGCAAAGTTGCCATAAGAATGCCTTGATGGACTGCAAAGTATCCATAGGACTGCCTTTGTGTATTGCAAATTTTCCATAAGAACATCCTAGGGACTGCCATTTTCCATAGGACTGCCTTGGTGGAATGCTTTGGAGCACTGCAAAACTTCCATAGGAGTACCTTGGAGGACTGCAAAATTTCAATTGGAATGCGCTGGAGGACTGGAAATATTCAATAGGTCTGCTTTGGTGGACAGCAAAATTTCAATCGGACTGGTTTGGAGGACTGTTAAATTCCAATAGGTCTGCCTTGGTGGACTGCAAAATGTCAATCGGACTGGTTTGGAGGACTGTTAGATTTCAATAGGTCCGCCTTGGTGGACTGCAAAATTTCCATAGAACTGCCTTGGTGGACTGCAAAATGTCAATAAGATTGCCTTGAAGGACTGCGAAATTTCAATCGGACTGCCTTGTAGGACTTAAAATCTCAATAGGACTTCCTTGATTAGATTTCTTGGAGGAATGTCTTGATGGAATGCAAGCTTTCCATAAGACTGCCTTGGTGTACTGTAAGCTTTCCATAGGACTGCCTTAGTAGTTTATGTATTTATTTTTTGGAGTTTAACGACAATTTCGACAGCCAGGGTCACCTCGTGTTGGATAGTTTTACGGGTGGGGGGAGGTGGAGTACGCGGAGTGAATTACCGAGCAACGGCGAGCAACTGTCAGACTCCACAACATCCACACAAGCAGAGTGAGCATTGACTGAAGACAGATACACCATCGACGTGCATTACGCCTTAGAACACAGTCCCACCGTGCCCCCCACGTTGGCAATCGGGATTAAGTGCTCTGTCCAAGACCATAACGCAGTTACCCTGGCCGGGATCGAACCGTGAAACTCTCGGTTTGAAGTTGAATACCGTAATCACGGAGCCAGTGGGCTACTAATGAGCCTTGGTAGAATTCCATTGAGGACTGCAAATTTTCCCTTGGAATACATTGACAGACTGCAAATTTTTCATAGGATTATCTTGAAGGACAGTAAAATATTTCCATAGGATTGCCTTGGAGGACTAGAAAATTTCCATAGGACTGCCTTGAAGAACTGCAAAACTTCCATAGGAATGTCTTGGTGGACTGCAAAATTCCCACATGTCTACCTTGGAGGACTACAAAAGTTCCTTAGGATTGCTTAGAAGGATAAACAAAATTTCCACAGAACTGCCATGGATGACTACAAAATTTCCATAGAAATGCCTTGATGGACATCAAAAGTTTCATAGCACTGCCTTGGTGGACTGCAAATTTTCCATATACATGCCCCGGTAGACTGCAAAATTTGCAAAGTAACGCCCTGAAGGACTACAAATTTTACATAGGACTGCCTTGGAGGACTGTAAAATTTCCATAGGAATGCCAAGGTGCACTACAAAATGTTCATAGGACTGCCTTGGAGGACAACAAAATTTTCGTAGAACTGCCTTGGTGGACTGCAAAATTTTCAGAGGAATTCCACGTCGGACTGAAGAGTTTCCATAGGACGGCCTTGGTGGAATGCCTTGGAGGACTGCAGAATTCCCATAGTATTACCTAAGTGTGATACCGACTTGGAAAATTCTCAACTGTTATAGTCGAATTTTTGGGTGACGCTATTGATGTCGACGCCAGCAAAATTAAATGTTGCCAAATTTTCATGATTGTTTAGTATTTTGTTGCGTTCATAAAATTGGGGATCTTTTCTTTTAGATTTATCGTCAGTTTTGGCGTTTTTACGTCACTTTAAGGCGCTATTTTTGTGATTGCAGTAGCGCCGTTTATTCGCCCCACACCCCTATAAAACGTCACATCCTTTTTCGGTTCTTTAAAATTGTGCAACTTCCTTTTTTAGCTCAAAATGTCGACCCCCCCCCCCCCCCCCCCCCGATGCCAGCGATACCCACTTTACGAGTTTGTCTTAATTTTTACCTTCAACCTCATTTTGGGCGACCGGCCTATCGCACTTTTGGTAATATAATCTCTCCAACACAAGCCAAATCTAAAAATGTCATGTCATCATACGGAGTTCATAACTGCTATGGTGTAACTCTTAGGTGACACCATAGTGGGTCATTGGATGAAACATTGTAATGCGTCTGATTTTTTTAGGTTATTTTGTCACATTTCATAAAAGTGTTATTCTTGTGATTCCGTTATCTCTGTATACATAAATTAGACACATCATTCAGTGGCCGGGAATAGCGGCAGAGGCATTATCGAGCGACTGGCTATATTAGAAGGTGACAGACACGTGCGTGGCCGTGCTTCATTGAATGACTTCGAAAATTCGATTTACGATTTCAAAACCATCTAGTCTGTTACTGTGTTGGTATTTACTAACAAACAGAAAAAAAACATTTAAGGAAAAAAGTTTTCTGATGTTCGATCTTTGTAGTTGAAACAACGAAGTTGGGGTCGGGTTTCTTGTTGCTTAAAACACAATAGCACAAACACACAAGTGAACAGATGGAGATTGGTATATACTTTGTGACTACAAGGGACACATACAAGTTTTTTTCTCAAATTGCTCTCCGGTTGTGAAAAACTCAGCTTGGAATTTTGCAGGAAGAGACCCCCTCCAGCCACAATTAACTTCTGCATCCGCAAAAAGTATCACATTTGTGCGAAATATGAGGCTAAAAAAACCTCCTGAATATAAAAAGTCTTCACACCAAGCCTTAACCCTTTATCCAACGCTGAGAATATCAAAATTTATTATTTTAATTACTTTTTTTTAAAAATTTTCCAAAAAATTTCAACAAAACCATATCATGTGAACTCTCATTGGAACGAGCTCGATGAGCTCGTTCCAATGAGGGGTCACATGATATGGTTTTGTTGAAATATTTTGAAAAATTTATTTTTTTCAACGGCTCAATTTGCAAATTACGCGGGCGGATGCGGGCGATTCGTTAGGTAAAGGGTTAAGGTCTAAAATGTCAGCTTTTTTGAATTATAAAGTCCAGTTGCCAAGATTTAACCCTTTGATACTTTTGTTCGTCTTATGACGTACGAAATCAAACAGCGCATTGATACTTTTGTACGTCTTATGACGTACGAAATCAAACAGCGCATTGATACTTTTGTTCGTCTTATGACGTTTGAAATCAAAGAGCGCGTTGATACTTTTGTTCGTCTTATGACGTACGAAATCAAACAGCGCGTTGATACTTTTGTACGTCTTATGACGTACGAAATCAAACAGCGCGTTGATACTTTTGTACATCTTATGACGTACGAAATCAAACAGCGCGTTGATACTTTTGTTCGTCTTATGACGTACGAAATCAAACAGCGCGTTGATACTTTTGTTCGTCTTATGACGTACGAAATCAAACAGCGCGTTGATACTTTTGTACGTCTTATGACGTACGAAATCAAACAGCGCGTTGATACTTTTGTACGTCTTATGACGTACGTAATCAAACAGCGCATTGATACTTTTGTTCGTCTTATGACGTACGAAATCAAACAGCGCATTGATACTTTTGTTCGTCTTATGACGTACGAAATCAAACAGCGCGTTGATACTTTTGTTCGTCTTATGACGTACGAAATCAAAGAGCGCGTTGATACTTTTGTACGTCTTATGACGTTCGAAATCAAACAGCGCGTTGATACTTTTGTACGTCATATGACGTACGAAAGTAAACAGCGCGTTGATACTTTGTGGTCATTTGTTTTATTAATTTTCGATTTTTTAAAGTTGTAACCTCATTTCCTATTTTCTCCCGAATAGTGCCCAGTGACAACGTTTGAGCCAAATGTTATCGCAGCTTAAAATACTAATATAATCCTGCTCTTATCTGGTTGAGTGCCAGAAGCCACTATCAGAGCTTTCAAAAAATGAGGATACCAGAGCAAACGCCAACACTTTCCTTGCTTGTATTTCATATTCAGTCAAACACAAATAATATTTAGTTTATATAAATTTGTTTTATTACAAATTATTGGAGAGTGCCTGTGGGCACTCTCCAATAATTTGTATTAAAACAAGTTTTGTATAACAAATTCCCCGCCAGAAATAATCTAGCCCTCAACCAGATAATCACTAATGCGAAAAATATCTTATTTGTATTTTCCGACGTTTGACGTCGCATTTTGAAAAACGTTGAAGAAACTGAATTCCCAGTGACGTTTGAACGTCAGGGTAATTGAAGTCTCAAAGGGTCAAATGATTCAAAAAGTGACTTCCCAATAAATGTTGTCAAATCTTGACCACAAGGTTTACAAATCGAATG
The DNA here is from genome assembly GCA_031216915.1 of Pictodentalium vernedei. Lineage (NCBI taxonomy): Eukaryota > Metazoa > Mollusca > Scaphopoda > Dentaliida > Dentaliidae > Pictodentalium > Pictodentalium vernedei. The sequence continues at coordinate 514,705,027 of CM062293.1, forward strand.
CAGCAGTGCCTCAAAAATAGCCATGAAATACCAATATTAGGTGTGTGTAATAGAAGTGCTCTTTTACAATACAAGTTCGCCATGAAAACAGCTGTTATGTAAGGTTCTCTGTAACAGCTACTATGACATAATTATCCATTCATCTTGCACCCTCAAATGGCAACATCTTGAGTAACAATGGCTCGATCTCCCCCGCCAGCCTCGTGTATTGGATAACATCCGTGGTGACCTTCTGAAGGACTCGCTGAAAATCTTGTTGAAATTCGTCAAACACTAATTGTGAAATTCTCTTGACTCCAGCTCTTCTTACAAGTCACCATAAATTATTTCTTGGAATAGTAATTAGTGTTCACCATTTCATTCCATCTCTTCCATCTCCATCTCCACTTCTCGATATCTTCATTTCTATTAGTGTTCAACCGATGACCGGAACCGGCCACCACAATCGGCCGATTGTAGGCAATCGGATGACAACGGCAACGGCTCCTGGAATATCGATTCAACCGATTGTTGCCAAGCATTTTGCAATGATTCGTTAATCACATTTTATTATTTTGTTCAACTGCTAATGTAAAATGATGCCAATGATACCATTCAATAAAGTTGAGAAAGAACCATAGTGTGTATGCTTAATCTCTCCAGACGCCCCTTTTACGGCATACACAAGTTAAACGACAAGTGAAGCTCACAATTGAACGTACTTGCGGCAATCGCCAGTTCCTACCTGGAAAGTGAAGATTGCACTCCATTGACTCAGGTCGCAGTAACATTACCAGTCGCGCACACTTGGGCGGTAAACGTGGCTCTGTGAGAGCCACGTTTACCGCCCAAGTGTGCGCGACTGGTAATTTTACTACGACTCCAGTCAATAAAGAAAAATGTTTAGTTTAATGTTGTTCTTTCGAGCCTCGACTTGTCTAGTAGTGCATGGTATTACAATCGGGATCGGCATCAGAATCGACCGATTGTGAGCTCAAATAACCGGTAATCGGTCTGCGACCATTTTTGGTAATCGGTTAAACACTAATTTTTATGAGTAGCCGTATTCTCGTTGCTTCTTCAGTGTCGAATGGCATGTTTTCCGCCATTTCTGGGATTATAAATATCCAGTTTGGATGTCTCAGAAAAATCACTCAAGCTGATAGGACTCATTAGCTGAAATGCCAGTGACAAAAATGGTTTTGTGTTTGATTTTACAGATAATGGCCTGTGCCTTTTTTATTTTCTGAACTGATTACCATCTTAAACTGCAGATCCAATTTTTTAAGACGATATATAATATGTCAAGAGTGAATAATTCTCAGCGAAGATCTTCGAATAAAATGGTAAATGGACAGATAAGGTCTGGGGTGCTTGACCCGTTGTTCGTAAGATACCATGCTCACCTATATGACTACCTCTGAAAAGCCCGTGTGTTAAATTTTAGCTTTTAACCCCAGTACCGGTGTAAAACTTTTACTGCGGTTAAAACGTTTTCAGTGGGAATTCCATTACAAAACTTAACACCAATAGTAGGAGCCACATCCAACTTGACCTTTGACATGACACAATTTACCGACTTCGAGTCACACTTCGGTCTGCTTCATTCAGCCAGATGGTGTTTTGCGGTACTATCTACTACGTGCAATGACTTATGAAGTTTACAAACCTACGATTGAATATTTAAAATAAAATTTAAGAATTGTTGATGATAATTTTCTTGAAAAAACAAGGTCAATTCAATCACCTCTAACTATATGTCTAGCTGTCAATCAAGTCTTAACTTGCAGCCGGAAGCACTGTCCACCGACGCAGATGTAAACAAAACAAATTCATGTGTTTGGGATAGAAAGTATCGTTTTCTCCATTTTAAGTGACAAAGTCGATTATTTATTAAGAGCATGGTATAAATAAAACAAATAGGTAGGGCCGGTAATCAGATTTAAACCACCTCGTAGACTAAGGGTTTTAACCAGTGGTGGCGCCAAGGGGGGGGGGGGGGGTCAGGTGGGGCTAGAGCCCCCCCCCCCCCCCCCCCGTCGGAGAGGTCCAGCCCCCCGTCGGAGATTTTTAGTCAGTCCGCCGCAATCGAATGTAGATATCTCGTCTTGTCTGTCTCGAACCCGTGCAGCACTGGAACTTTGATAGAGAATAGTGAGTCTCACGAAATTCCTTAATGTCGTTCGTCAAACTGGCTTCATAGATGAAATATTTCCCGACCTTATTATAATATGTTTACTTTGACCCTTTACCTAAGGTAACGGCCAAAACCGGCCAGCGCTATTCTCAAAAATCGCCAATTAGTTATTCAAGAATTATTCTTGCAAGTGTCGTCTGCTTTTCAGGTTACATGTAGGTAAAGGGTTAAATAATCAACAAACATACTCAATTTGCTTCTATTTTGGTTCTCCAATTTACCAATATTCACTCATTTTCCTTCGTTTGGGAGGTCAAATGTTATAGCCCCCCCCCCCCCCCCCCCCCCCTGTCGGAGAGGTCAGCCCCCCTGTCGAGAAATCCCTGGCGCCACCCCTGGTTTTAACCACTCAGCAAAACCTCGTGGTTAAAACCCTTATCCTACTCGTGGTTTGAATCTGAGTTCAAGTACCTATTTATTCTATATATTATTTTGTTGTTAAACGTGTGCTGTATATAGTGTGAACCTCATGTATTTCAAAAAATAACTTAAGCTAATCATCACACTCAGTGTTAAATCATTAGCCCAGTATCGGCATTCCATTGCGATCGCACATGATGCATTTTACCTCTGCCAATTACACAGAAATGACGTTGCGTTGTGACTTTTTTTCAACGAATTTGTCAGTCAACACGTACTTAACATGATAACATGCATTTGTAGTGGTGATATATTCGCTTAGATATACAATGGATTGTTTGCAAACATTTCCTAACTGGTATTTAGTGGATTTTTGTTAAATCATCGTATGTATGAAGTGGAACAAGAGATTCTTCAACACATTTGTGAAATGCATTAACAAGTGATTACTAGCAGGCCTGGCCTTTTCGATTTTGTCACAGAGTTTCCGTGAGCTGCTATAGAATCTGTTGGGAAGACTTTATTGCATAGATTTTTTATCAACTTGAAACAAACAGCGAAAGTATGAGAATTTGTTGAACACAGGAATGTGACATTTTCCCAGATTAAGCCCAATATTCTCACATATAAAGCCTCCTGATGTTGTATTTATGTTAAGAGTGTGATGTACAACATCATCTTTAGGGTTTGAAACACAAATGATGGTATATATTAGCTGATATATTGATATATTTTTAAAAAATTCAAAAAATTGCACAAGTTGGAAATGCACATTTTTGGCGCACTCAAGAGACCCACCCACCCCCAGGTCACGTCTTGCAAATTTTTGGTGCACCCCCCCCCCTGCCCCGTCACCATAAACTATTTTACGGAAACCACGTAGATGATACATAACCACTAACCCATCATGAAAAAGAAAAAACGTGTACTATTCAACGAATTTGTATGATACTTAAAGAGAATAGATGACTCGTTACATTGATTTTTTCCATGGCAAAAAAAAAAACCAAACTCCAGTCCTTATCAGGGCTACCTCAAAATATTAGAAAGCGCTGCATGATCACACTTCACACTGAACAAAATCATCTCTCAAGAAGAGGCGCACTTCATCATCTAGACCCATTTTGCATGAACATCTGAATTGAAGTCCACATTGTGGTCTTCACGCAAACATTTGCACTGATGACTTTGCTTGAATTTGTTTATGTTTGAAATATGAGTTTAACCCTTTACCAAACGTAACGGCCAAAACTGGCCAACGCTATTCACAAACAACGCGAATTAATTTTCATTAATTTTTTCATATTTTGTCTCAAAACCATAGGTTATGACCCCCTTTGGAACGAGGTCGTCGAGCTCGTTCCAAAGAGGGTTCATAACCTAATTTTTTCAGACAATAAATGAAAACAGTTCGTTATTCAGGAATTTTGTTTACAAGTATCGCCTGCGTTACATGATAGGTAAAGGGTTATTTATTTATTTATTTGGGTTTAAGGTCACATATTTCTGCACAATGGCTAATCATGACCATGACAGTTTTACGGGTGGAGGAAGCCGGAGTACCCGGAGAGAACCACCGAGCAACAGCGAGCAACTGTCAGCTCCCCAACATACTAACTCCACACAAGCAGGGTTAGCATTGGTTTAAGACAAGTGCACCATCGACGTGCAGTACGCCTTAGTACTCGACGTCACCGTGCCCCCAGATTAGCAATGGGGGTGAAGTGTCTTGCCCAAGGACACAACGCGGTTGCCGCAGGTGGGATTCGAACCGAGGACCTCTCGGCTTGCAGCCTGCACCTCTACCAACTGAGCCACCGTGCTCCCCTAGGTAAAGTGTTAATAAGACTTATCAGCTATGCTTAACACAAGTCATCATAAAACATGGATATACATATTTATATATATTTACTCCTACCTGACAGCGTGGTGGCTTAGTGGTTATGGCGTTGGACTTCAAACTAAAAGATCCACCGTTCGATTCCCGCCTGGGGTAACTGCGTTGTGTCCTTGAGCAAGGCACTTATCCTCATTGCCCACGTGGGGGCAGGGTGGAGTTCTGTTCTAAAGTGTACAGTACGTCAACCAATTTTTCACGCCAACCATCTAAAGTATATTTCTCAGCACACACTGCCATACCACTCTTATTCGCACTTCTCATCCCATTTTTTACATGAGATAGCCTTAGAAAACCATAATTTCCATAGCTTTCACCATTTAATGTTCTTAATGTTAGGAATTTTTTGGCGAGGAAACACGGATTATCACCCCCATTGGAACCAGGTCGTGGAGCTCGTTTCAATGAGGGAAGATAAGCTGTATTTTTGACGAAAACATTTTTTCAAAAATTAGTTAATAAGGGATTTTGCAAATTTGTGTCTCTTGCCTTTCGTGTTGGGTAAGGGGTTGACGTAATTCACACACGTTCAACTCTTTTAGGATAAAACTTGGAGAGATGGGTCCTGCCCGTTGTCTTAATGAAAACACTTGTGACGCACACTGTGTCCAAGAACTCTTTTATAGAATGTGCACTGCAAAAAAATATAGGTTCTCTTTAGAACCAAAACTGGTTCTAATCTTGTCCCTGAGACGGAAGCAATTCTATTTAAACAGTATTTATTTCAAATCAAATAAATTTATAGAGATTAACATTAAATATTAACAGAATTAAACATAAATTGAGGGGGCTTCAGCCGTAAGTTTAGAGCTTATACGAGGTTGTCTCAAATCATTATTAAGCAAAGGAGATATGAACAGTTGGCATATCGAACCAGTTTTGGTTCTCTTCAGAACCAAAACTGGTTCGATATGCCAACTGTTCGTATCTCCTTTGTTTCAAAATGTTTGGCGACTGCGTTGAATAAGCTCCAAGTTTACTGCTGAATCTACTTCAGTTCATGTAATATTCTGTTAATATTGAACGCTAATCTTGGTAAATTTATTTGATTTGAAATAAATACTGCTTAAACAGAACTGGTTCCATCTCAGGGACAAGATTAGAACCAGTTTTGGTTCTAAAGAGAACCTATATTTTTTGCAGTGTGTGTGGCCCTGAAAAAAGTCTAGCAACAAAGCCACAATAATGATTAGTAGCATTCATCACCCACATCTCTGCCTTTGTGAAGTACTCTTCATCCCTGTTTACTTTTTCCCCGCTACCACGTTCCACTGGCTTCAGACTGGAAGTTCACACCAGTGTGTCGGTATTTTGTGATACTGAACCTCCCCGATTCCTTCAGCCGTGGGGAATTGCTCCATCATCACCTTGTATTCCTTGTTTGATAATGTTGCTGACTACCATTTTCGAGGGCGAGGAAACATTCCTCATCAGCGTGTCTCTTCATGGTATCCAAATAACGAGCCATTGTGCAGTAGTCCATTTTTGTTGGCTCCACGATCTTCGAAGCAAAGTTTCAAGTCAAGCTGATGATGTTGAGGAACTACCCCCAGCCTTGGTTAGCGATCTTATACTTACTCCAATGTCATGACAGTAAACGTAAAAAAAATGATGAATGTTGTCCCTGCTGTTGATAACTTTTACCGCCTTTCGATGAATAGCGCATAAGCGTCCTTTGTGTCCATTTTGATCCGAATGACACTTAGCCTTGCCTATAAAGATCCTGTACATTTCGTTTCTCACCCCCGAACAGATGCCAGCCCTTGTTGCCGCACGTTAAAAACTAAAGTGTTAAAAACTACACTTGAAGTGCTCTATTTAACACTTACTAAATGCTGAACTAGCAGTTTGTTCAAGTGTAGATATCCCAGAACTTGACAGGTGTTACAAAAATACCACTTGACAAGTGAATGTCGCGACACTTAAAAGGAAACAACGCAGATGACGCGGATCTGGCTCGAACTCTCGAGCCTGATCCGCGTCATCTGCGTTGTGTCCTTTTAATTATGTACCCACCAAACTCTAATCAAATTATGGAGGATTCTGGAAGAACCACCAATGCTAGACACATGGAAAGTGCCATCCATTCAAGTTTCAGATGTCTGACGATTGTAATGTCTAAGTGCTTAAAGCATTGCACTTTGAGTGTTAAAATCAAACCCTAAGAGTTAGAATGGGTTTAACACCTTGAAAGTGTCAGCTTTAACATTTTAGTTTTTAGTGTGCGGGTGTCACTCGAGGCTTGAGTCTGCCCAAACTCATAAAATATACTTCTATAGCACATGACAGTCGAGTTCACATCGACAACACAACTTCAAAACAGTTACAAACAAATTCACGCAATCACTCAGAGTGGACACGGATAGCGATGTCAACGTGTTGCCTAAAAACTTTGTTCACCGCGCTCCCAAAGAGCAGATGACAGCATTGATTGCTGGGTGCCGTTCTTTGCTTGACTCTGCCCCTACCGACTCATAACAAGCAATTAAAACTACCCTAACATACTGAGTTCGAAGCGAAGTCGAGTCGATCAATAAATTCGAGTCGAAAATAAAATCACGAATATTTGAATGAATTATAAAAAAAAAAAATTATTTATAAATGTGTCGGTATACGTATATTCGTACATTTAATAATGGCTAAATTGTCAAAACAAAGCGAGAAATTAAGCGCGAACTGCAAGTGCACATCGTCAACATGGAACTTGCAGTGTGATACCAATGTCCTTTGGAATCACGCGTGTCGCGTAATTCCAAATGGCATCTGTAATACACTCATATTTTACAGTGGATAAAGCCACGGCTATACATACACGTGTATTACATGTAGGACTTCGAATAAAACCCAACCGACAGTGACTCCATCTCACCTCTGGAACACTTCATTAAGAAGCATCCATCGCCTCATGATAAGGCAAGATCAGACGATGCCAGAGTCACGATAAACTCACGAAGGGATCGATACAATCACAGGAACATACAGATTCTTTGTCTCATATTCAACCATGCGTTCGAGTATGCTGCATCATTAACGTGCGAACTGTCGAATGTTCGCTTGAATATGTGGATAAATCATCAGTACAACGCCAAAACAATTCTGATGTGGCTATTTTAAACTGCAGATTCCGCGAACAAAACCGCACTAGGACACCCAGTCTCGGCTAACTTGGTTCGAATTCAATGTTCGGTCGACTTGAACATTTTTTGGCAAGTTCGACTAAAAAAAGCTTTATTCATAGAGACCAAATACTGAAGTACAGTGATTATTTCAACTCTTTTTGGGGTGGGAGTGGGGAAAAGCATCAAATACGGCGTCTCAATCTCTCTGAAGGATTGGTGGCTGAGCCTCGGCCTCCAAAAAGACTACAGCAGTTTTGTTCAATTCTTTTTGTACCCGTGGTGGACTACAATGCCGGTGCCACTCCCTGACTGGCGTTGCTGCTGGGGTTTCTTCTTCTCTCCACTCCACTCAGACTGTCCCATTTGGCATGTCCGATTCTGGCGGAATCCATATTTCCAGTTGATACCCGGTGTAAACCAATGGAAGCCCCCAGGTATCTGAGGGCATCGACCGATCTAGAGAGCGTCCAACCTTTAGTTTACTGGATGTGTGCTTCGGGCCTGGCTGAACTGATCGGATTGGACACAGAGTATACTTGTAAAAGAGGGCTGTGATCGGGGGCGGTCAAACTACCAAATTGACAGACTATATTTCCTGAAGATCTACAAGACACCACCATCGAAACTACCACCAAACCGAGACTGCCGGAGTCTGACTTTACTTGTCAGCGAGGGAAATGGACCATTTTAATGAGTTATGTCATGTAGGTGGCAGACTTTACATGTGTAGGACCACTAAAGAACCGAAAACCACTGACCACCAGCCGGGCTGCGGACCGAGCCTACACTTGTCAATAAGGGCTGCAATCAGGCCCACATCACCACTGCAGGATGCGGAGTGGGAGTTGGTGACCTCCTCGACACCTTTTGGTTTGCCCCTTTTGCGTTTCCCCCACCCCCCCCCCCCTTTGGGCTTCTATGCGTAGAATTGTGCTATTGTTCTACTAATGGGGTTTTGAGAGATTTAACAAATCCCACACAGTCCCTGCGCGCCATCGGCACGCAAAACACTTTTGGATCAAATTCTCACTATTTCACCCATACAAATTAATCTGAAGTTCTCTCTTGGCCAAGAAGAGAACACAAAAGGTAGAGGGCTGGTGAAATATCTGATGCCGATTGGGTTGCGAGGTTGAAAGAACACGAAAGGACAGGGAAGGAGAAGATGAGGCGATGACAATTAGTAGAAGATTGTGTTGGTCATATATGGGGCCCCGGACTTCTGAAGTATGCTGAAGTTGTGTCTACACATTATTGACAAATTGGAATGACCTGCGGGATAGGACAGTTTCTTGCGACTTGTGACTACGCATTGGAGAAGTACTGAGCGAAGAAAGTCTATTCGTATCCTGATCTTAATTGGCACCGATTAGAAATGGTAGGTTAAATTCATTATCTATTGACTAAAGTGAATTTTTTGATTTGATTGATTGATTGAGACCATATTCATTGAAACCGACGATACGTCCGCCCAGCCACTGACAAATTTCCCATACCCAGTGGAAGCCTCGTTTCGAAATCTACAAATTGTTCATACCCCGTAGAAGACCCTCCAATGTGGGGTTCATAAGCTATGTTTTTGAGACAAAAAAGAAAAAAAAGAAATTCAATAAATTTTTTTATACTAGTCATATCGGCATATTTTCACAAAACTTTTTTGCACAAAAATTCCACAGAAACCTGTATGGCTCAACAATGGAAGATAAAAGATCTCATGCTGAGTGTGTTCACACATGAAATAGATTGTACTTCTAAAACGGAAAGTCAATAGATTAATTCGTTACCCCGTGTCTGATCACGTGGCACGAGTTTTTACCTACCCGAAGCCAGCCGTATCCCATGAGGCCTTCGGCCTCATGGGATACGGCTGGCTTCGGGTAGGTAAAAACCCGTACCACGTGATCAGACACGGGGTAACTAATAGTAACCTTTACCGGGGTTGAGCGAATTCTATGAGAATTCCTAAAAACCAGATACAGATTATTTAATTTAGTCTAAAACAATCAGGATATAAATTAAGTTGATTCATTTTAATGCTTCTTATATCCGTACATTGTTGTAATTTGTTGATAATTTGTTGGTATCGCAAATCGAATGTCTTCTTAAATGCCACCGTGGCGCCTCTTCTCAGGACTCAAACATTCTACAAAAGACAACTGAACGCAAGATGCATTGAATGTCTTTTCTTTAAGACTAAAATAGCACCCATCCACCCTCGTTGTTTCTTATACAGTGCATCAGAGCGTGGGTTTATTTGCAATAAGAAAAGAATGGAAAAGATTTTCTTTCTAAAACCAAAAGTCTCGGAAGCAACACTTCTACCCCACATCACACACACATACAAGAGTTTCACAGACACACACAATGAATTGAGGGAAAATGGCAATATTATTTGTAAGCATCTAAGGGCAAGAGAGCAAGTGTGTCGAAAATGGCATTGTAATATGAGTTAGGACCGCGAATCTAACGTATCATTAATTGTAGTGTGATACTCAACAGTATTAACATTATATATATACTATTCGAAAAAAATAGGGGATATTTGATAAAAGTGAGATATGTGAAGAAATATATTTATATTTTCATCAAAAAGACACTTCAGGCATTGCACTGTGACATCTGGTGAATGATTTCAGCGATAGTTGGGTTTCTGACAGCACACATTCCCCGCATTTAGCTGTAGGAGACATGGACGGTCATTCAGAGAATTTGCCACATTCAGTCGAAGACCTCAGTATCTTGTAAATCCTCCTTGGTTCGCGAGGCAGGCGCGGATCCGACGTGGCAAACTCCTCACCAAACGTCCAATATCAGCTTGACTAATGTTATTCCATACTTCCTGCAGCGCAGCGGCGAGTTCCTGGATATTGGTAGGGGACTGTTGGCGTTGTCTTAGGCGCCTGCCGAGCATATCCCAGACGTGCTCGACTGGTGAAAGGTCCGAACTTAGAGCTGGCCAAGGCAGTGTAGTGATGTTCTGCTCCTGGAGGAACTCTGTAGCGATACAGGCCTTGTGTACTCTTGTATTGCCATCTTGAAAAATGAATCGACGGCCGTGACGTTGCGCAAATGGCACCACATGAGCTGCTAACGTGTTGTCACGGTAGTATTGCCCTGTGACACGCCCTTGGGTGACATGTAATGCTGTTCTGCTTGTCATGGTTTTGCCTCCCCACACCATCGCCGATCCACCACCAAAACAATCGTGAAGTCTAACGGTTACCTCATGGTATCGTTCGTTCCGCCGCCGCCACACCCTGTTTCGCCTGCTGTGGAAGTCGAGAGTGAACCTCGATTCACCGGAAAACATGACGTTGCTCCACCGACGATTGTCCCAGCACTGTCGTGCTTCACACCAATTACGCCTTGCTGCGACGTGGCGACGTGACGTTCAGTCAAACGTGGAATTATTCGAGGTCGTCGAGCGTACACATTCCAGCTCTGTAGGCGATTTCGGATAATCTGACCACTGACTCGCACATCTGTCGCTCGGTGCAGCTGCTGTCCAATTTCTGAGGCATTTTGATGGCGGTTACGTAATACTGTGGTTGGGATGAAACAATCCTGGTTAGTAGTTGTCGCCATTGGACGACCTTACCGACGTCTGTCATCAACATTTCCTGTCTGGCGGTAGCGTGACCGCAACCTGCTAATCACCGATTGAGTAACTTTGAGAATTTGAGCCACTGCAGAATATCTGTTACCAGCTTCCAACATACCAACGGCACGTGAACATTCGTCACGTGTCAGTCTTCGCATACCTCAAAAGTTACGTTTCGACCAGAAATTATTGATGAACGAGTTTATACCAAGAAAAGAATGATGAGACCTCCGAAAAAGCCCGTCCAGTACAAATGAAAATTTCAAAACGTACCCCACAGACATTAACGCCGCGCTCGTGCGAAAAACCTGAAAAAGTGTTCATGGGCCGGTGACATTCATGATCCACACTAAACTTGGTAACATATTGATGTGTCCAATCACGCTTATCCAATACCATTTTCCGAAACTACAGTTAAAACTGTCATGAAATGCGCACAAATAGCAAGTTAATTTGCGCGCTAATCCACGCGTTATGACCATAATAATGCTATCAAATTCTGTACATATGGCCTTTGCACAAGCAATGTTTCAGCCAATGGACCTCCGGGCAACCCGGAGGTCCATTGGCAGAAACATTGCTTGTGCTTGTTATGAGTAACCAGGAGAACCAGTCGGGCTTTGGATGCCATTCGATATGACAACAGCGCGCAATTCCAACGCGCTATTAAGCCTAGATAAGCGCACATTTCGTGACAGGACTTCTCGTTTTAACTGTACCAACATTAGTTTGGATATCCACTGCTTTTGTTAATAGTATATAGCGTCCCTTGAGAGGAACAAAATGCCATCTGTAATACTATTGCAGATGGCATCTTGTTCCAGTCAAGATAGAGTGTAAGGTTTTAGAAATCACCCTACCGATAGCTCCGTCTCACGTAAAATACGTTAAAAACGAATACCCGGGAGTTTCTCAGTTACAGTACAGTAGAATCCTCTTAACTGAATATCCATTTTGCCAGTGAAAATTATTTAATTAACAGGAGTATACAATTAACAGGGATTTGGTTAGTTTCCTGTGTTCTGGAGGTAAACTGAGTATTTATTATATTATATCTTGTTTGACAGAGCTCACAGAGATCTGTCAAACAAGATTTAATAGAATAAATGCCTGTATTGGATGTAGTGAGGTCAAAAAGGTTGATAAATAAGGGGAATTTGGTACGTGTCACAGTAATTTTTTCGACATATTACAAAAATCTATATATTAACAGGAGTTTACTCTACAACCCATATGCAATTAACAAATTTGTACTGAAGGTATGGTGAATGGTTTTGTGTTTGAAAATTATATTCAATTAACAGGGATATACAATTAAGAGATATCCAATTAAGTGGGCTCCACTGTACTCGAAAAGTAAAGTATTTTCCACTAGAGCACTAGGGCACGCTCTACCCCTTGCCCCATAGCCTCAAGGGAAGATTGAAGCTGCTTCCGGTATTCCCACGGAATGATGATCTTATTTTTAATAGGGCTGGTCGATTATAGACATCAAATTAGCTAAAAGACTAGCAGACGACCGAAATCAACCGAAAGTAAACGAAGATGGTTTCTGTGAGATTGGGAACATCTCCCCGAGACGTTAGAAAATTACTAATCTCATTCGTCTGGTTTTGGGTGACACAAAGGTCATGACTGGAATCATATTACCAATAGATGGGGCGAACAGCATCTGGAGGATCTAAAACATTTGATGTACCTCCAGCTCGCAAGCCACCAGTCAAATTATGTAAGTAATTCGACGCCGGTGTGGCCTGGACCCAGTCTAGCCCCGATATAGTGCATGGCTAACGTTTTTGATTCCACCGTCTGGAATATTTCAGTTGGGCGGAAAAATGAACACGCGGTTCGATTTTACAACCAACTGATTATCTAAACGAATGTCTCTAAAAGTACTTTTAACTTTCATTTTATTTATTTATATTATCATCAGTAAAATTGAAATTAATGAACCGGGTTGTACCGGTGTGACAGGAATGATAGTCCGTAGGAAAATTAGTCCCTCTGGACTATTATTCCGCTGAAATATAGCCCTAGGTCTAACATTTCTAGGAATAGTAGTCCGCCGGACTACTATTCCTAGAAATGTTAGACCTAGGACTATAATTCCGCGGAATAATAGTCCAGAGGGACTAACGTTCCTACGGACTATCATTCTTGTCACACCGGTTTGTACCGAGTTGTGTCGGTTGTACCGGGTTGTGTCGGTTGTACCGGGTTGTGCCGGTTGTACCGGGTTGTACCGGGTTGTGTTGTAATAATTAGTTTTTTGAATTTAATATTATTGCGTCTGTGGAAATATTGCCCACCGTGGGAAGAGAGCAGTCCACGGTGGCCGCGCTGTATAGACATTGTATTAACGAGTTATCTGTCAGTGAAATTTATCATTGACAGATACATACGTAAATGAGTGAATTATGATTGCTGGTACGGCATGTCCCCAAATATTATCCATGTCTATATTTGGTGCGTTTTAGAAACCTAATTCTTGGTTAAAATAATCAATTGTCGATGGAATCAACTAGAATGTCGCACCTATTTCCTAATTAGGCTTACTGTGTTAATAGGAACAGTTTCAAATCCTACCAGTATAAATTAAACGTAAAAAGACATACCTTCAGGCGCTTTGGATGTCTTTCCAATCAGTTTGACAGTAATATGATGTGCGTAAAATCATCAATTAACGCACCATTTCTAAACGTACTAAAGGTTAGGACAACACAAGTGTGTAACTGTTTTCAACTATGTCGAGGTATACACTGAAATATAATCTTACCCCCCCCCCCCCCCCCCAAGACTGCTTAAGATGAAGGGTCCAACTCGTGACTAGAAGTGGAAAGTGTGATAATCAGTTCGGTCCCGGAATCTATCCTTGTGCGAGCCCATTTGAGTGACACACTATAAGCACTTCTACCCCCCCCCCCCCCCCAGTGCTTTACTTGTTGTTGTGGTGTTGTTGTGCGTGTGTGTTTGGGGGAGTGGGGGTGGGATTCTGGGCTACTACTGGATTGGAAGGAGACCATTTTGAAAATTTAGGTTTGATATGAAGCATTTTTTTTTTTATCTTTTGACAATATTAAATCTTAATAGTGTGTTTCTGAACAACATCCCACTATCAACAATTATTCGCGGGGAGGCAGGAAAGTCAATAATAATTTAATCCCATTTGAGACCATGGGATTACATTTTTATTGATACTCTTGAACTTGGCTTTGTTAATAACGTTGTGCATGTTTAATCTACCTTAAACGGGTGGCTCCTCAACACAAGCCAAACAAATATTCTTGAAATATATGCCCCACCCCCATCGAATCCCCCTCCCTGAACCCAGAATCACGGCAGCCTCCGAATGCCCCCTGTCTCTGACTGCCACCTCCTGCATATCACATCATTCCTCCAATTGGTGGATGTTCGGAGACATTATTTGGACTGTTCGTCACACTGCAGCAACAGTGGGTCATCGATATTTGTCGGCTATCAATATCAGCACATTGTTGAAGATATAAGGCTGATAATCATTGCATTTGACCGACTCTTTCACCCCGGACCAACCACGGTTGATGACTATAAAAAAAAATGTTTGATGCTGACCACCCAGCATGATAGGGATATGATATAATCTAGGTGGACATTGAGAACCAGATGAGAATGTCGTTGTGATGACAGTAATCATTCATACCACCGTGATGGGCTCAGTGCTGAGAGAAAATTCTTATCTAAATATGATGCAGATAGTTTTCATCCTCGGATGAATACGTAACCCGTTACCTGAGAACATTAGCAGAAGACACCTCCAATGTTTTCATTCCCTAGAATATTTACCATTTGATCTCTAGAGGCTGCTTTTCCGACCCAGAAGCATAAGTCATAACTTCATTAAGTCGGATGGCCGCTGAGTGAATGTGTGGGGTAGACCAAATAATATTTTCGTTGAAAATATTAATTGGTCTACCCCCAAATAATGAATGTGGACTCTTCCAATTGCTGCCATTCAACTGACATGGGAGATACCATCAAAGTTCAAAGGGTTAAGATTTGGGTAAAGGCCAAGAATAGAGGACCGCGCGTTTTTTAAGAAGATAAAACATTTTTTACAACTCTTTTGGAGTTTCTTATCATTCTAAGACATGTTTTACACAAAATTAGCCCAAAACGCCGATACTTACTGACAAATATCATCACTTTTAACCCTTTACACTCCGTTAACTTTATTCTCCAAACAATTTCAACAACAAAACCTGCGGTAAACAGGTACGCGATTCTTTGTTTTTTCCGCTATCGTGTATACTCTATTTGATCGGAGTATACGAGGGTGTAATTACAATGGGAGAACGAACTAGGGTCAGTTTGGGATGGATACGGGTTAGCTAACCCGTACCCATCCTAAACTAACCCTAGTACGCAAAGAAGGCAATGATTAGAATACGGCGACCAATGCGTTAGGGTCAGTTTAGGATGGATACGGGTTAGCTAACCCGTACCCATCCTAAACTGATCCTAGCATGCAAAAAAGGTAATGATTGCTCCCCTGTGACGTCACAACGAAACATCCACAGCTCCATTTCAGAACGCAATCAGAAATTCATTTTGTTTCAAAAACTCGTCACAGAGAAAAGGGTTAAAACTTAAAAGTGATGATTTTCGTGAGTGGGTATCGGTGTTTTGGGCTAATTTTGTGTAAAGCATGTCTTAGAATGCTAATAAGTAACTCAAAAAAGTTGTGAAATATGTTTTATTTTCTTAAAAAACGCGCGGTCCTCTATTCTTGGCCTTTACCAAGATTTGTAACGTTTTTCTTGCCTGTCGAACAGAATAATTAGTAAAGAACGACTTCTAATATTCAAAAACAATCTATTAGTGCACAACCTTTTCATTGTCCTTGGTTACTGCCGTATGTAGCATTTTAAAATTACAAGACTGGTTCGCTACATTGGAACTCTGAAAAATAGTCGTTTGGAGTTCACATGGCAGACGTTAACTTGTGTCTCTGTTGTTGGTGTTAAAAGCGTAATTATTTTCTGGGATTTATTTCAACGGTCGGGTATTTATTATCGGCTTCCAACTTTCTGTAACTGGCAACATTCAATTAGTCTCTGAATTAATGCTGCCAGTCAGACATGAGTTCTCATTCAGTTTATACTTTGTATTAATTAAACCAATAAAATAACACGTCTGTTTGTCTACCGCTTGTCAGCAGTCTGTTGTCAAATAGTTTCCTTATATTCCGGGCTGATTGTCTTCTCTGATCCTGTTCACTAGATTGTGGCGTCTTTCAGTAGTTTAACCATTTAACAAGCTCAACTAGAAGATCAAATATTTTCCAAAAGAAATTCTTAAATAACTAAATTTTTTGGAATTTTTGCTTAAAATATGTAGCTTATGACCCCTCATTGGAACGAGCTCTTCGAGCTCGTTCCAAGGAGGGGCCATGAGCTAAGTGTAACAGATTCGAAGCGTCTATTTCTAGCTCCTAATTTGGTTGACAAATGATCCTTATACCTAGCTAGACCGCTACATTACTCTGAGGCTCTTTAAGATTCATCAGCCGTAAGTAGTATAGTATGTACCCGAACTACCAACTTTACCCGGAGCTTTTCTGAGGGAGCAGTGTTAAATTTCCACAGGAACCGGAGCTTTTTGGCGGAGCGACTTAACCTGTGCAAAAACTTCGGCGCCATCCAACTAGATCCTGTAAATGGTACACGTATTGCATATATAGTATGCAATGGTACGCATAGTGATATATGTACACACAGGGCTATGGGTATGTAGTAGGGGTTTGTGATGGAATATTGGTGGGAAAGATGAGTTTTTTAAAAAAGTTTTTCACTCTACATGGTTGACGTTGCTATTGACGTTGTGACGTCATGATGCGCAACTGACGTCATAGAAACGTTGATCGCTGTTGTTGTCTACTATTCATATTGATATGACGTTATTCGGGTAAAGGTGTGCCGGGGTTCTCGTACGGGAGTGATAGCGTAGTATAGTATCAGAGTTATATACCCCTGTTGGTCCCCTGTTGGCACTTGATACCACTAATCGACATAATGCTTCATATTATTCTATGACTGGTATAGATAGTACGTAATGCGAGTCCAGGCAGTACTGTTGGATGGGTGGAGGTAATGTGGGTTTGTCTAGTACGGTATTGCGTGGCAGTCCTTGGTTGTTGCAGCTCATCACTCTACAAAACAAGGTTTTAGTTGAAATGTTGTGTGAAGTTTCTTGCTCATGTAATTGACTGGTCTATGGCATAAAGGTGCGACCTCTAGAGTCCAGATGTGAATTATCATCTGCTTAGCAACCTCCCTCTGTCGATGTTATAGAAGATACATTTTTGTGAAGATTCCAGTGTTCGACCGACCCGGCTATTTGTTGAGTTGAAGCAAAGGATTTAATTTTATATGGAAAGCTTTGGAAACTTCTCTTCTAAAATTGTGACAAACGATAGCATTTCATTGGAAAAAGTAAGTATATACAAGTATATTGTTCTAGTGCTAGAATAGGGTGTGATACTGGAACAGTTAAATAAAGTCATACAATAAACGCGATATGGGTATCGCGAGCAAAGCGATAAAGTTATAATTATCAGCTTTCAAGTCTGTATTATGAGCCTCGCTGTGAAATGACCTCAAATAATGATAACACTGAGACCGCGTGAGGAAACTCACATACAATCTTTAGTTATCATTTTGAGGCAATGAATCTGTACATTGGGCTCAATTTTATTTATTGTTGTCTTGCTTTAACAAACAGGCTCAGACTACAAGCATCACATTCAGTCCAATGCGAAACTAGCAGGCAAAAATCAATAACAGTTTCTGTTACTTTATCGCATTGCTAGAGGAGCTCGCTTCACCTTTAATGTGCGAGCACCTCAACCTAGAGAGCACATTCTCAAGAACTATTTAGCAGCATTTTATCAGAAAAAGTATAACAACACAATAACGTTGTTCCCATTCATTCAAGATTAGAACAAGACACTAAATCAGTTAACAACAAAAACAATTTCCAACTGACTGTCACTTAACAAAATTTCATTGGTAAAATCAAAACTAGATTTTGTCACGTTTGTGCAAAGCAAACTGTGGTGTTATCCCTGCATTTGTGCACCTGATTTGAGGAGAAACATTGAATAAATACACAAGAAGTCTTTTGTCTCCAACGCTTTAAGAAAGCACAAAAGTTGCACAGGTTGCACAGCTTCGTGGTACAAGAAAAATCCGAAGATTCGTGCACATTTACACACAATTCACAATTGCAACATGTGAGAAGGTTTTTAGTGGCTTTAAAGGTTCGAATTGTGTTCCCTGGAAGCCCTTGTGGAACACAGTCTACGAAAACATTATTAAAGTGGCGCAGTCGACATTGGTGGCACATCCAATTGGCACATGGAAGATCTGAAATCTTCGTGCACATCTGTAGACCATATTGTAACGTCTGAATATGGTTTAGCATTTTGAATGATATAACATTGAAGTCTTTCATTAGAAAAAGTTTGACCCTTTGAGACTTTAATTATCCTGACGTTCAAACGTCACTGGGAATTCAGCTTCTTCAACGTTTTTTCAAAATGCGACGTCGAACGTCGGAAAGTACAAATAACAAGATTTATTTAATGCTCAGGCATCAATTCACGCTGAAAAATTAAGTCATATTCCCCTGTCGGTCGGCAAAACGAAATATCAAAATGATATTTAGAAATCGATATTTCATCGTAGGTTCGGATGACGAATCACATGTACTTTAAACGAGTCAGCACATCAGTAATGAATTCCAGAGTCCCAAATACAAACGAATTCGAATAATTGATAGTGACAGTGACTAAACCAATTCATTAAATCAGCGGTTTCAAAGTTTGACTTTCTCATTCACCTTCCAGCGAAAAGCCGAAATCACTTTCAAATTTCTTCAGTTCAACTTCACACGTCTTCAGTGCATTGAGTTCAAAAAAAATAAAATGACGTGTCTTGTTATTGAAAATAAGAAAGTGGTGTTTTTTGTTATTGTTCTATTTCTTCGAAACACATTGCGATCATTTCAATTCGCCAGCCTTGGTAAATCGTAAAGTTAGGGGAGAAATAAGACGGGACTACTTTTTGTGCGGATATTCACACATTCCAATGGTTGGAGTTTGGTTGTTGTAATTTTTGTATGGACGCCGGTTCGGCACATAAATTTTGCGCCTTAATGGCAAATAAAGGCCACAAATTGGAGAGTTTGTAGTCGTAGAGCATTAAATAAAAAGAAAATTCACGAAAATTTGATGAATACCGAAAATATCTCGTTCGTGGCTACAAGAAATATGAGGATCTTCACTCGCGACTGCGTCGCTCGTGAAGATCCTCATATTTCTTTGTAGCCACTCACGAGATATTTTCGGTATTCATCAAATTTTCGTGAATATCCTCTATATTTTTCACATTAGTGATTATCTGGTGGAGGGCTAGATTATTTTTGGTTGTCTGAATTTGTTATTCAAAACTTGTTATATTACAAATTATTGGAGAGTGCCTACAGGCACTCTCCAATAATTTGTAATAAAACAAATTTATATAAACAAAATATTATTTGTGTTTGACTGAATATTAAATATAAGCAAGCAAAGTGTTCGCTTTTGCTCTGGTATCCTCATTTTTTAAAAGCCCTGATAGTGGCTTTTAGCACTCAACCAGTTAAGAAGTCTTGACAGCAGGATTATGTTAGTATTTTAAGCCGCGATAACATTTGGCTCAACGGTTATCACTGAGCACTATTTGGGAGAAAATAGGAATTTCAGGTTAAAACTTTAAAACATCGAAAAATAATAACAAAACAAATGACCCCAAAGTATCAACGCGATGTTTGATTTCGTTCGTAATAACACTTACACAAATGTCAAAGGGTTAAATTAAACAAAAGATTTCGTTCGCAATAACACGTACAAAAGTATCGGAGGATTAAAACACATTATAATGGAACAGACAAGTTGTACATAGACGATCCTAAACCTTTTAGCACTTCTGGAGACACTGTTGCAACATCTCTACATGGGTTTGCGTTTCGAATTACAACCCCAAGAACCTTTTCGCCGGAAACGGTAAAAAAACACAAAAAGGGCTCCTGTGGTACACGAAAACTCCGAAACCTTGCACTTATGTGCAGACCATACGTCGACATCAGAGCATGGATTAAGTCTTTCGCATTGCATACCCTAGAATCCCTTCCTTAGGAACTCTCTAAGAAAACATTAAAGTGTGTGGTACCAGTTGTACAGTCAAATGGAACACAGACAATCTGAAACCTTTGTGCACATCTACAGACCATATTGCAGCATCCAGGCAATGTGTTTTGCATTTCGAAATACATACCGCAGAATCTGTTTGCCAAAAACGATCTAACCAAACACAAAAGTAGTATAGGTGGGACAGCCAATTGGCACGTGGAACATCTGAAACTCCCATGCACATCTACCGACTCTGTCGAAACACCCAATACAATTGTGGAACTTAGAATTACATTAGCATGAGCAAGCCTGGAAATAAAGCGCTAACATCGTAACCCGTCAATAGGTCAACAGGTTACGTAATATAATATTTTGGTAACCTGTAGGAAAAAAAAGAATTGTGATAATTTTTCGTTTTCTCTGTTTTTACAACGTCGGCCTTGCTATTTACGTTTTTATAGAATTTTCGTCAAAGTGAATAGTAACAACTAACGCTCGATCTCGCTTTAGCGAGATCGCGCGTTTGTTGTTGCTATTTATTTGGACAAAATTTCTGTTAAGATGTAAATAACATGCCACTCTATTCAAATGTAAATATAAGGAACAACTTTGTATCGAGTTAGTTCCGAACGATTGTCGGATCTGAGTGCCCAAACTTATGAGATTAGGAGTTTATTTCGTGTTGTTTTATTTTACGGTAACCCGTACTGCGTTCGCATATTTTACGAACGCATATTTTACGAGCCCCCCCCCCCCCCCCCCCAGCCCACACACACACACGTAACCCAAACGATCCTTCTCGAATTATTTAAGGAAGAAGTGGGAAATCAGCGCAACTTTCAAGTGGCTCTGCAGAAGCTACCCGGTGGCGAACATTTCGCAAAGTATCTATTTTGTTAGATTTACACACCATACTGGACAACTGTAGAGACGTTTGGTATTTCGAATTGAAAATCGGCTGTACGGCTCTACAGACGTTTGGCCGAATATTTTTCCAATTGCTGTCCCAATTAAGCATTTGTGGGTATTTTGTCGCAGTTCAGGAACAGAGCGTGGCAATTTTAACGCTAATAAGTGAATGAATACCTTTTTGTATAATAAGTAACTACGCACACTGATATACATGAAAATTAATTTTTTGTATAAAACTCAATTTATAGAATCTGTGCTGAAAATTATCTGGTACAAAATGGGTTCTGTTCAGTAATTATAGTCAATAATTGACATGACATTTATCAAACGATACAGTTCACCTAATTAAAGTGATTTCGATTTCATGAAGTCCAGGTCGATTAATCAAACGTAATTAAGTGAAAATCATAATCACTTGGTCCAATTTCATCAATCATTTGGACTATAAATAAAAAGGGCGCTGTGTGTAAGTCTGGGATGTATTGATAAAGAATCAAGTTTCCTAACCGTGTCTTGGATTTCGGAGCATTGAGTTCTTCTAGTATCGCTTATTGCAACCAAATCCTTCTCGTCTGAAGAAGTGTTTAACCCTTTACCCAACACAGACGATATCAAAATTTATTATTTTGAATATAATTTTTTTAAATTTTAAAAAAAATTTCAACAAAACCATATCATGTGGCCCCCCTCATTGGAACGAGCTCATTATCGCAGATTGCAAGCTTAGTACCGAAAAAATCAAGGAGTGAGAGCCCGAAACGCCGATTGCAAGCTTAGTACCAAAAACATCATGGAGTGAGAGCCCGAAACGCCGATTGCAAGCTTAGTACCAAAAAAATCGAAGAGTGAGAGCCCGAAACGCCGATTGTAAGCTTAGTGCCGAAAAAATCAAGGAGCGGGTTTGTATAGTACTACTGCTGTGAACTGATCGTAATCTACGCGGGGACAGTGATGTCCACTCATGCTTTTTACCTGGTAATAAAAATCAGCAAAAATTTAATTAATGCAGCACCGGATTGTACCCGGTGCGTAATTAATTAATTATTTGATGATTATTCCTATGTCTTCAACCAATCTAACCCTGCTTGTGCTGCAGTGCAGAGTTACGATGTTGTGGAGCTGGCAGTTGCTCGTCGTTGCTCTGTGCTTCTCTCTGGGTACTCCGGCTTCCTCCACCCGTAAAACTGTTACGGTTACGATTAGCCATTGTGCAAAAGTATGTGGCCTTAAACACCAATAAATAAATAAATAAATAAATAAATAAATAAATAAATAAATAAATAAATAAATAAATATTCTGATTCATGTAATTCCATATTTACACACGATACAGGTACCAAACGCCATACATTGATTTCTACTTATCTAAAATATCACTGTTATGTTTACCTGCGTCGCCAGCGGCAGAGCAGGTCTAGTAACCGCTCGACTCCGTCCGTCCGCCAGTCTGTCAGTCCGTCAGTCCGTCCGAAACACTTTTTCCGTCAAGTTTTCTTGGCTTCTATGAAAGGGAATGATTTTATATTTGGTCTGCTGCTTCATAATTATGGAGTACGAACAGGTTCGAAAATAATTATTGAGGTACATACTATATTATTTGAGGTTCATCCTATATTATTTCAGGTTCATCCTATATTATTTGAGGTTCATCCTATATTATTTCAGGTTCATCCTATATTATTTCAGATTCATCCTAAAATAATATTTATGACCCTCTCGTACGCGATCAATAATTTGTCCGACCCTGGATGGACTATAATTATTGTTTCATGTTGAACCAGGTTCGACATAAATATTTCAGGTTCATCCTATATTAATTGAGGATGAACCTAAAATAATTTGTCCAACCCTGGATCGACCATAATTATTGTTTCATGTTGAACCAGGTTCGACATCAATATTTGAGGTTCATCCTATATTAATTGAGGATGAACCTGAAATAATTTGTCCGATTCTGGATGGACCATAATTATTGTTTCATGTTGAACCAGGTTCGACATAAATATTTCAGGTTCATCCTATATTAATTGAGGATGAACCTGAAATAATTTGTCCGACCCTGGATGGACCATAATTATTGTTTCATGTTGAACCAGGTTCGACATCAATATTTCAGGTTCATCCTATATTAATTGAGGATGAACCTGAAATAAATTTGTCCGACCCTGGATGGGCCATAATTATTGTTTCATGTTGAACCAGGTTCGACATAAATATTTCAGGTTCATCCTATATTAATTGAGGATGAACCTGAAATAATTTGTCCGAGCCTGGACCGACCATAATTATTGTTTCATGTTGAACCAGGTTCGACATAAATATTTCAGGTTCATCCTATATTAATTGAGGATGAACCTGAAATAATTTGTCCGACCCTGGATGGACCATAATTATTGTTTCATGTTGAACCAGGTTCGACATAAATATTTGAGGTTCATCCTATTTTAATTGAGGATGAACCTAAAATAATTTGTCCGACCCCTGGATCGACCATAATTATTCAGGATGATGCTAAAATCCCACGATGCAATACGCTCCACGAGCCAATCAGTTGAGTCGTTACAAACGCGAACAATGGGACATTACTGGGGGAAAAAAGCAAGATAAACTTGATGCAGGCACACAGCTTCAGACAAAGAATCCTACTGAGAGATTGTTTTGTATGCGCTTCACACGATTTTTTTTTCGACCCTTTGTAATCACGCAAAATAAATAAGATTTTTTCCCATGAAAATGTCAAATGGGCAGTGTTGATTGTTTACTGTACTGTTGCAATCAAGTTGTGTTTTAATATTGAAATATGACTCGCTAACCAATAGTGTTGCGGACCGGACCGCAAACAAACGGTCCGATAAGGGTCCAGGCGTGGTCCGCGGTACGGTCCGATGAGGGCCGGGCCGCCCCTGATGTACCGGTACACAGGCACGCTGGACCGGTCCGGGGCGGTCCAAGGGACCGGTCCAGGGAGACGCAAAGGGAACTTTTGCACTCTCCCAATTGATACACAAACTGATAATTTCATCTTGATAGACGGTGAATACATTGAAGTTGAATAAGTTTGAAGTAACTGTCAACTAAATTGAGCCAGTCTGTCACCAATCAACCACCTGCATCCTGTGATTCCTGTCACGGGTGTTGGGTGAAGGTATCAGCGATGAGCGGTTCTACAAAAAAGTTCCCAAAATAGCGAACGCTCAAATTCGGTGACAAGAAGCTGTCATTCAATTCCTTTGTCGGCAAAGAATTTCAATGTGTATTGTTTATCTATTTCTATAAACCCCGATCTGGATTATGTGCACATGGAAACTATTTAGTTGGTAGTAACTTGGTCCCTGTATTTCATCTGGTAGGTTTGGTGTGGTGACCCTATTAAATTGGACCATGGGCGCAGACCATGTGGGGGGGGGGGGGGGGGGGGACGAGGGGGCGTGCGCCCCTCAAAGTTTTTTCGTAAGATTTTATGATGTCCCAAAAATTTATTTCAAATTTAAATATTGAATAAACTCACTTTCAACCCTTTGAACTCGTAAGACCAATGTTTCAGTCCAGTGCATAATTTCCATCATTTTTGTCTTAGTATAAGAGTACAACCGGTGATCCATGAGATGAAAGTTTGCTGATGTTTCTTGTATTTTGATGCAAAATCAAATATTTTACAGGTGGAAAATCTACATCCCCGCGATTTAGTGACAATCCACCCTCCGCGTACTGTAGCTATGCTATTTTGAGTGCTCAACTTGTGCGAATAATAAAAAAAAATTATGCAATGTTAACGTTTAGAATGCACCGCAGTGCTCTCCCTGACTAACATTATTAACCTGTATCACAGATGTTCACACCATTTGTTCATTCTATGACATTCTCATCTCACTGTCGGTGCTCCTCAGACGGGCACACAAGGCGAGCACCTCAACAGGTCCCTATTTTACACCTAGGTACGGTGGGGATTACGTAGTACTGGTGAATATTCCCAACGTCCACAGCTGGCATGTAATGCAGCGTCGCAGAATCACATATTCAAACTTCGCTGGTCGCACACCAGCCACTACTACGGAGAAACGCCCGAATCAATCACCGAATGGTCACCCATCCAAGGATTAACCGGGCTCGATGTTACTTAACTTCGGTGATCTAACGAGAACCTTTCTTATTATAAGAGGTCTATACACGGCGCATTGCAGATAAAATAATAACTGTATTTTGCAGCCAGGTGGCTGCTCACCTGCAGTTATTATTTCATTCCACCTGTATATTGATATTGGACTGACCCACACCACTGTTGGTGTACACAAATACGATACCGTTCCAGGAAACGATGTTTTAATGGGGTTAACTCGTTGAGGGCTAGAATATTTTTGGTGGTCTGAATTTTGTATTCAAAATTTATTTATAACAAATTATTGGAGAGTGCCCACAGGCACCACACCCACAGGCACTCTCCAATAATTTGTAATAAAACAAATTTATATAAACAAAATGGAATTTGTGTTTGACTGAATATGAAATATAAGCAAGGAAAATGTTGCCATTTGCTCTGGTATCCTCTTCTTTCTGAAAGCTCTGATATTGGCTTCTAGCACTCAACCAGGTAAAGAATGTCTTTTCCATGAACTTATTCTCACTGCTGTGAGGTGAGGTTCAACATCTACAAAACCAATGTCAACAGTTCTCTGTGTTTGTACAACATCTATAAAACCAATGTCAACATTTCTCTGTGTTTCTACAACATCTAGAAAACCAATGTCAACACTTCTCTATGTTTATACAACATCTACAAAACCAATGTCAACATTTCTCTGTGTTTGTACATCTACAAAACCAATGTCAACATTTCTCTGTGTTTGTACATCTACAAAACCAATGTCAACATTTCTCTGTGTTTGTACAACATCTACAAAACCAATGCCAACATTTCTCGGTGTTTGTACAACATCAACAAAACCAATGTCAACATTTCTCTGTGTTTATACAGCATCTACAAAACCAATGACAACATTTCTCTGTGTTTGTACATCTACAAAACCAATGCCAACATGTCTCTGTGTTTGTACAACATCTACAAAACCAATGTCAACATTTCTCGGTGTTTCTACAACATCTAGAAAACCAATGTCAACATTTCTCTGTGTTTGTACAACATCAACAAAACCAATGTCAACATTTCTCTGTGTTTTATACAACATCTACAAAACCAATGTCAACATTTCTCTGTGTTTGTTCAACATCCACAAAACCAATGTCAACATCTCTCTGTGTTTGTATAACATCTACAAAACCAATGTCAACATTTCTCGGTGTTTCTACAACATCTAGAAAACCAATGTCAACATTTCTCTGTGTTTGTACAACATCAACAAAACCAATGTCAACATTTCTCTGTGTTTATACAACATCTACAAAACCAATGTCAACATTTCTCTATGTTTGTTCAACATCCACAAAACCAATGTCAACATCTCTCTGTGTTTGTGATTTATATGAGCTGAAACCTGGATATTTGATACATTGTGTCATAAAATGAATCAGAGTGAATGTTTGATAAATATGTGAATGAAAACAGCCATCTGGGTGTTGGCCGCGGGGGGGATTTTTTCAATAAGTATAGTAGCCAGTACCAGTCAGAGATGTTCTACAGATTGTGTTAGGTCCAGATATCACGAAAATCGGTGTATATACACGGTAACTTCATCATGGATGGCCGGGTCTTTATTGTTTGAGAAACTTCAGTAGTTGTTTCTAGACAACACCCTTATGGTTTTGATGTGATTCAAGATACGTGATCACATTAACCAGAAGCGTCAGCTAGAATACATAATGTCTGACGCAGGTGAACAAGAAATGCAATAATATTAGTAAACATTCCTGTTTCAATTCAACTGGTATATTCCAATGGTATTTATGTGTGCACCCAAACCATGCTGCTTGGAAAACAAAGTTTATTCAGATCGCATTCCTGGGTCATATTTGCGTTCTCCTTAGACTGAGTCTTTTTCAACATAATTGTATGTGTACCGAGTTAAACACTGTTACAGAAAACATTAATGACAGAAATGACCTACCATACTGTCTAGACAAAAACTTTTTGCCTCACCAGAATGGAGGATTTTGTTTACATCAGTTTCATTAACATATTTTCAATACTGTCAAACTTTTTTTTGGAGCACAATATATCGTGTTTTAACCCTTTACCCAACTTGAAAAGCAGACGACACTTGCCCCCCCCCCCCCCCCCCCCCCAAAAAAAATCTTGAATAACTATTTTTTGTCATTTTTAGTCTCAAAACATAGGTTATGACCCCCTCATTGGAGCGAGCTCGACGAGCTCGTTCCAATGAAAGGTCATAACCTATGTTTGTGAGACAAAAAATGAAAAAAATAATGAAAATTAATTGGCGATTTTCGAGAATAGCGCTGGCCGTTTCTGGGTGTTACGTTGGGTAAAGGGTTAAATAGTTTGTCAATGTTTATATACTTGTATTGTATACTACTGTATCTTGTGTTGACAGGTTTTTTTTATATTTTTCTCTTCTGTGATGTATACTTACAGCTCAGTTCTTGATAAATATTGTTTTACAGGCCTCAGTTCATATGCACCACAAAAGGCATAATCGTTGAGGAGGATTTTGTCAATGTTGGACCCAACCACAACGAGAATCACTGTCTGAATGTGTGTCTAGAAAAATTTTTTTTTTGAAAAGTGAATTTATTAAATATTTAAAGTGTTAAAAACAAAACTATAGATCTCAGGATATATTATTTATTGTGTTAAAACCAAATGAACTGAAAATACCTCACAAACTGGAATTAATAACCCTTTTTTGCCCAGTGAGCTATTTAATGATTTTCCTGATATTGTACATTTCCCTTGAAACTGTTTTTTTTTATATTTCCTTACGTGTCACAGGGAACACTCGTTTGCTGTCTGATGAAGAAACGTAGAGTTTCCAATTTCGTGTCGAAGTGAATCCCGAATCGAATCATGCAAAGGATTTCGAATCGAATTGAATCTCGAATCGAATCTTGAATCGAATCTCCGAATCTCGAATCGAATCTCCGAATCTCGAATCGAATCTCAACGCTCTTCAAGTAGTTGATATTGCGCCTTCTTCCAACAGTAAATATTGTCGATCTCCACTCAAGTATTGTATGCAATGGCGACTCGTCTTCCATGGAAAACCAATCAAAAACGCGGAATCTGACTGGACGGAATCAATGTAGTTTCGAAAGCAGAACCTCCTTTAACTCTTCTTCTTTCATCAGGTCACCCGTGAAGAAGACCTGATCACAGAAGAGAGTACATGAGGAGACCATTGGTAGGATTTTGAGAACACTTCGACAATTCGAAAATTTCCGAATCGACACAACTCGAATCGAATCGGGACGAATTCGAATCGGATCGAGTTTGGAACCTTTGCCGGACCCTACTATAACATTGTGGTTTATCCCAGTGGATAGGTTCATTGTAACAGACAGAGGAATTTCGGCAGGAAATTAAGCATTGACAAACTTATTTTCCATTTCTCTTTGCACATTGCACATTGCAGACACCTTTTTAATAGTTCGATTTCTCACACAGAGCCGTGTTCAGAACTTATACAAGGACCGCACAGATCCGTAACTACCTTCAGATATTGGGCGGACCTGTATATGCCATTAACGTGCCAGATGGCCGGCCGCGTAGTCACGGGGAGGGCGTGGACTCGTCTCTGCCCACACAATTTTCCTGAAAAATGTTAACCTTATATATAAACCCAGGGTACATTCTGAAGTCCTAAGAATCCACCCCCTCCCCCGCCCACAAAAATAATGGAGGAATAACCCAGGGACCAGCCGTGAGGGCGACTAGGGCGATTATGTCGCCCTTCTAAGCCCAAAGTCGCCTAGAAAAATAGTCGGGGCGATTACAAGTCGCCCTCTAAAAATTGGCCAAAATGAGGAAAGGCTGAACTGAGTGATGCGAGCTTTGCATGAAAACGATTATTTTCAAAAATCGAATGTGCTCGAGTGTGATAAATGGGCATTTTAATTTGTCAAATAAACGTCCATTTAATGAAATCACACGACAATCAATTGTCCATTGTCTCTTTTCGCGGTTTTTTTATTTCTATTTCGTTGCGTTTCAGTCGGAGCTTCAAATGTCGAAACGAAAATAGGTGACTTACGCGACTCAACAAAATAACTCAGTTTGAAAGTAGGTTACGTCGCTTAGGATGCCAAAAATGTATACACAACGGATGTATTTTATAACACAGTATTTTTATTTCGTTTTGCTGACGACTGTTAACTGTTGGGCCGTCTATTCCCACAAAAACACGAATGGAATTGAAACACATGAAAAAAGCTTTAGTGATGACAAGAAAAGCTTTGTACAGGACACAAGAGTGCATGTGGACGATCTTGAAAAAGGGTCCTCCTAAACAACGGAATGACACGAAATGACGCGGAATGACACCAGAATGCCATAAAAATGATGTGGAATGACATTTCTTTTACAAAATACTCGACCCCAGAATGTATTTTGTTTATTAACTAACAAAGTACCTCCCAAGCAACCTTCTTACATCTGGTCCTGTTCACACTTTCAGACTTAAGGAAATTATTAGCTTAGTAGACTTTGGTGAAAGGCAACCACAGGAGGGTGCTGGGGGATTGGCATGAAGAAGAGGGGAGGGGGTCATGAAGGACAGGGTAGCAGTGGGGGATTTTCAGTCAATAATTACTTTGTGATTTTTTAACCTGGCATAGATGCCTCAGAGACAACTGGACCTGGATTATTGGGACATTAATGGAGGACCACAAATTAAAGATATGAAGGGGCGGCGGGGGTGGTACATGAATATTCTTAATTTTCCCCACTTGCCTATGAAGTCTCCCTACGTGACTCTGCAGTTCCCCCTAGGCTGGTCCCTGGAATAACCTAAAACTGGTTCACGCACTCTCATTTCTTAGATTATTTTGCAATGGTTATTTCTTCATTTTTTTGTGGGGGGATACATAATCTTAACCTAACAAGAGGTGAAGGGGAGGGTTGGAAGGTGAAGTGAAAGGGATAAAATAGTTGTCCCTCCCCCACTTCGTTTAGCCTGTCCACGCTCCTGCCGATGTTTTTTTTTTTTTTTTTGTGAACACACACCTGTGCGTTTCAGCGATCTATTCAGACAAGAAGTCTACATCCATATAGAAATGAGCCACGACAGTCGGCAATGATGTTATGAAAGCTATGTGGCAGACTGCGACGGTTTTTATCAAGTCATTGCCGGTCGTCGTAACTGTTGTTCAGCGCTGATCAGACTCACATATCACCAAAGTAGAAACCGCATGTAACAATGTATGTCTATATGGAGGGTTTTAAAAATTTCAGTCGTCGGAAAATAGTATTCTGTCCAACTACTGCCTGGTGGGACCGATACACTCTTTTCTTTTCTTTCTTTATTTTTTAAATCTTTTGTTGATGATGGCCCCCACCCCACCTCTCAGGATTACGCTCCTGGATTTACAGCGGTATTTGAAAGACAGAGCAATCCCCTCCCACATATCCCCAATCCACACCAACCCCTACATAGTGTGAGTTTCCAGGAATTAAGTTCCATTTACAGACGACACTGTAGACCATATTCGATGACAACTGGCCCCATATATTACCAGCTAATTTCAGATGGATTTAACATTGAACGCATTAATTCAATTTTAACGTATCATTTTGATTAGTTTATGGTTCTTATTAGACTGGGCTTGTTGAGTACACGTTCAGTTAAGGGGTCATAACCTACCTTTCTTTTCTTTATTTATTTGTTTTGTTTTTTGTTGATTTCTTTTGGAAAGAATAAACATCAGAATCACTTGATTCTCCACGAAGAGTTTTCCATCAAACAGACAAAAAGTAAAATTCAATAGTAGTATAATTCCTGTCTTTCGCTGTTTTGAACAAGCCTAATATTTCTGGTGAATTGTCACGTTCGTGGTTTATAACCCATGCGGACAACGTTCAGTATGGCCTCTACATGGAAAACAACTTTTATCTTATTTCGATGGACTTTATGTTATATTTGGGACAGGAGATTGGCAAGAACATCTTTATTTTTTTTTGGTTATATTTACGGATACATGTCGTCTTAATTCAAATTCAATATATATATATATTATATATATAAAGATTGTACGGGATGAAAGCAACTAGTGCCTGTACGGAATTTCAAGGTGCCCACCTCCATTCCAGCGACACATTATAGAAAGTATCCGCCATCTTATTTTATAAAGTGTTGTCTGTTTTGTTGCAGTCTGAAATGTCGGAACAGTTGAGCCATGCGAAACTTCGAAATTCGATTCGATTCGAAATTGTCACAATGATTCGATTCGAGTTTCGAGTTTGAGCTGATTCGGAAAATTTCGAATCGTCGAGACGTCCAAAATCATCTTCCTACATTCATCAGATAGTTGCATCAAAGTACTTAATTCTACGAACTGCACCTCAGAAGAAATCAGCGACACTTGTCTTTTTCAATTTGAAAAAGACAAGTGTCGCTGATTTCTTCTTAGGTGCAGTTCGTAGAATTAAGTACTTAGATGCAACTATCTGATGAATAATTAAATAATTGAGTATTCCGTGTGTTCTGTACTGGCCTCGTATATACTTGGTTAACTAGCATTCCCGTATTGGGGTCTGTCGGTGGCCGAGTGGTGTGCGAGGTTCAGTGTAGTTTCTCTAGGCGGTTAGTGCCAAAGGAAACTCGCTCGCCGTGGGTTCGACCCCCCGCCATGCCAATGTAAACATCTTCCTATAGATCTCTTCTATCGTCATCAACTCTCATGTTCAGGAAAACTGATGATACAACAGAGTTCGAGTTGGGTTCCTCCTACAAAATTACTTTGTTTACTATCCGAAATATTCCGCATTCTATTGATTTACAGTACGTGGAGGATGGATCATCACTAAATCGCGAATTAGAATTTTCACTAGGCGATTATTTATAATTTTATGAGAACTAAACACAAAAAAGCATCTGCCAACTTTTATCCCATGGGCCATCGGGTTCAACCGGTGATCCATGAGATGAAGGTTTACTGATGTTTCTTGTATTTTGCTGCAAAATCAAATATTTAACAGGTTTTAAAATCTACATCCCCGCGATTTAGTGACAATCCACCCTGCATGTACTGTAGCTTTAATAATGAGTCTCTTTTGAATGCAAAACTTGTGAGAATAATATTAACGCAAATGGTAACCCTTTACCTAAAATGAAAAGCAGACGACACTTGCAAACAAAATTCTTGAATAACTAATTTTTTTCATATTTTGTCTCAAAAACATTGACGAGCTCGTTCCAAAGATGGGTCATAACCTATGTTTTCGAGACAAAAAATGAAAATATAATGAAATTTAATTGGCGATTTTTGAGAATAGCGCTGGCCGGTTTTTGCCGTTACGTTGGGTAAAAGAATCCACCGCAGTGTTCCCTGACTTACATTATTACCCCGTATCACCGCTGTTCTAGCCCACAAAATACAGCTAGTATTATTGGTCGATTGACTCCCTACGCATACATGTTACAAAAGTGCACCCTTGCTGCAGTAGTGCATCCTTGTATGTTGCAGGCACCCTCAAACACCTCCGCCCCACCACCACACCGCGTATCACTCCATCAGTATCCATAAACGTGCTACAACGTGCTATAACAGTCTTTTGTTCTTATATGTAAATACGTGTAAAAATATGTATGCTTTTTATAAAGATATATACATAATTTTGTTGTTGAGATTGTGCTAAGATATTTGTGCTTCAAATAGTGTGTGAAAAGAGAAAAAGTTGTTTATTTCCTATTTTACTACAACTTGTAGGGTTTTTTTTCTAAATGATAAATTGATAAATTTCAGTGCAAGGTAACTATCATTCTTGTTGTTACTATATGAAGAGAATACGTAAAAAGGTTGCCTTTCTTACCTCGCATTTGCGGAGGAAATCATTCACTTTTGAGGCCTAATATATTTTTGAGCAAGTTCAGCACCCACACACACTCACGTGATTCTAGGGAGCCAATTTTAGGCCAGCCAAAGTTGTAAAGTTGCACTGTAAAAATCGATTTTTTCGGGCGATGTTCATATTTTTGGGGGGCAACACAAACTTGCCCGAAAAAAATGAAACTGCCCGAAAAAAATCCTTTTTTCGGGCTATAAAATTGTTCTCAAATGCATTTTACTCTAATATTGCAAACCAAGAATTCAAAAATTAAAATATGAAGAACGCCACCCCACCCCTTCCACTCCCAGTCCTCACATCCCCTTATTTAAGATTTGCGTGCGCTTTTGGAAGATAGTTGTTTGTAAATATTTACTTATTTGTTGTGTTTAAGTTTTTGAATTTTAATAATAAAAACATTTCACATTAAATTTTAGTCTTTGCTTTTCGTTTTGTACATTTACAGTTCTGCAGATGACGGGACCGACAGCCAACAGTAAAGTTGTCAATTGCATTCAATTCCAAACATACAAGTATACCGAGATATGAATACGATGTGCAGGTAACGAATGGTCGCCGACTATTGGTAATCATATTTCGTTTTCATATTCCAATGTGCTTGTGCGTTCGAGACGACTGTAAATTAATTACTTCATCGATGGTACATAGCGAGGTGCGAAGCTTTTTAATTATTACCCGTGCAGTCAAGTGTGAAAAAATAGGGGCGACAACTCGAAATTTAATGTCTGACTCAGGCAATAGAAATAGTTCAGTATGACACCATTTGTTCATTCTATGACATTCTCAGCTCAACTCAACGGAGCATACTGTCGGTGCTCCTCAGACGGGCACACAAGGCAAGCACATCAACAGGTCCCTATTTTACACCTGGGTACGGTGTGGATTGCGTAGTACTGGTGAACATTCCCAACGTCCACAGCTGGTATTTAATGCAACGTCGCCGAATCACACAATGAAACTTCGCTGATCGCGCACCAGCCACTACTACGGGAAACGCCCGAATCAATCACCGAATGGTCACCCATCAAGGATTAACCGGGCCCGACGTTGCTTAACTTCGGTGATCTAATGAGAACCGGTCTCGCTTCGCCAGTGTCCCAGTGCGAAGACGAATAATAATTATACCTAAATGATGTAATATTAAGAGCCGCGAACTCGAGTGGAGATTCGGTTTCATTCGAAATGCTCCGCTTGATTCGACTCGACCCGAAATTTGAGATTCACGAGACACCGCCGAACAATTGACACGATATCACGGTAAGAATTCCAAACATGCAAACTGCATTTGAATATTGATTCAGCTCCCAGAACCACTTTGTGCCGTCCATGATAAACTCAGGTTGATGGAACGTAATTTTGACGGATACAAAATATTTTGATTGGAACAGATCAATTATTGTATAGAAAACGGAATGGAACACTGACTGTCATTAATAATTAAAGATTTACATTTCTGGGCAGTAATACATACACGGACGTATTTGGTTCAATGACGTACATAAACCGTTCAGTATCCCGTTTTACGAGTACATTTACCCCGGGCTATAACTTCACTAAACCACAGACTTCGAACCGTGTGCTGTTAATCCTTTTTTTCAATAACATGTATTTAAGATTCTTGCAACAATTTCTTTCTCGTGAGAGAATATCGGATTTCAACAAATCGTACAGCTTCGTTTTATCAGACACTTTTAATTAAATTAACCCTTAAATGTTTTATCGATTATAGGTATAGCCATTTCTCAAGATTTATAATTTAGGGTAGCGGTAGGGGCACAGGATGGGGATTGGTCGAGACCACTGATCTCTATACAACTGGATTTCTGTAAACCTCATTAGTCACATATTGAAAAGTGTCTCACCCGCCGCCATATTGGGTGGTGAGGAAGTTACTATAAATAAATAATGCCCAAATAAACAATACATGCATACCCAGCTTTCCACTTCAGGTATCACGGAACTAAATATTTTCCCATAGGCGACCATTATAACGTTCAGGCAAAAAAAATTTGATCGTGTCACTTTAATTTTGGCATTCAAATATCTTTGTCAAGTATAGCCCTTCAGACAACTTTTTCTGATCCCAAAACGGGGGGCATGCAACAAATAAGAGAGAAAAATTGACAGCAAGGGAAGTACCGTTTATTACATTTTCCTGGGAATTCCCCACAAAAAAAACACCAAATGTAAATTGTATATTTTAAAGTCCAAAAGTCATCAAATCACCCTCTTTTCAGGTTATCTGGAATATTCATCAATAATGTAAGATGTCAATAGAATGCTTCAAACATTTATTGAAACAATTTATTTTCCCAAGGCAGTTTATTTTTAGAGATTGCCTCACTTCCTAGTGCAACATTTCAAGGCAGGTATTTCTAATTCAAATATTTAGTTCAGTGATACCTTCCGTGATACGTTCAGATGGACGGCTATCTACCCTTATCGACTATCTGAACCCTTCGGCTGATTGCTTCATCGATAATCGGTCGAGGTGTGAGAAAAGTAATCGGATTATACAGAATTTTGGACACCAAGGGAACAAAAGTCAAGACCTGGCTCTGATAGATATTTCAAGCAGACGGTAGACACAAGATGCTATTTATCGAATTGATGCGCTTCCCAGTCATCTGTCAAACCAAAAAGCGTACATAGATGGCCAAAAGTCAATGGAAACACTGTGTTTAAACATTTTTAGGTTACAATGCACTAAATGGAGGCAAAAAGCGCCCTCTATGATTTTACCTCAACATTTAATAGAGCATAAAATGAAGGAGATCAGCTGATTGGGGCAATATTTATTTATTTTGAAAGCCTCAATAAAAATGCCACAGTGCCTATTTTAGAAAAGACTGAACATATTGGCACTGGCTGTCCTTTCACAATGGTGAGAGTTGAAATATAAGGTGAGAGGGCAAGTAAAATATGCCTTTTCAGTTGAGCATGAAACTGGACTGTAGTTGGGAAATCGTCAAATTTTAACACAGAAAACACACTGTGACATATATGTTTTTCCTGTTCATTTTTTTAATGAGATGATACACAAAGTGGATTCAGGACTATTTTCCCCCAAATGGCCTTGATGAGCTTAGGAGATAGGAAATTGTTAACACTGTCGCCAATGCAAATCTTTTAGTGTATTGTAACCTTTAGCATGCTTGCACTGGAAAAAATAGTACATTTTATGACTGGCAGGGGAACATAACTCGTTCGAGCTCACCTGTACATGTACGTGTACATGTACATGTACATCTCCATAGGATTTAGTGTTAAAATCGTGTACGTGTACAAGATTTTAACGGTTTTTTAGGGTGAGCTCGAATTTTTTTAACACTGAATTGTATCCTAGACACGCGTAGTTTTACGTACACGTACATGTACCGTTTTGATTGAAATCTGCGGATGAGTTTTCCCCATAGGATTCAGTGTTAAATTGCGAGCAAAAAACCGTTTTGAGAGTTCGAGCTCATCGTCTTGTCGATTCTAACAATCTGCATCCGTACACGATTTTAACACTGAAACCCTATGGAGAGTGTTAAATTGCGAGCAAAAAAATGTTTTGAGAGTTCGAACTCATCATCTTGCCGATTCTAATGATCCGTGTCCGCACGCGATTTTAACGCTAAAACTCCGTGGTGAGTGTTAAATTGCGAGCAAAAAAACGTTTTGAGAGTTCGAACTCATCATCATCTTGCCGATTTCTAACGATCCGCGTCCGTACACGATTTTAACACTGAATCCTATGGGCGGAAACTCGCTTGCGGATTTTTAAGGTCTGAAATCGACTGGCGTGAAGAGGTGATGTTTGAATCCGCAAACCCATTGTTGCAGCGTTTCTCGAAGTGAGACTGGCGCACGTTATTGCGAGGTGATCTCGATGGAAAATGTTTTGAAACGAAGAGTGTCGTCGTCGTCGGTGTGGTTGGAAATTCGCGAGCCCGCTGTCACGTTTTTGATTGATATATATATAGAGGAGAAAAAAAATATATATATAAATAGTTATTTAGAAAAATAAATATATCAAATCGAATAGATAATAAAAAAAAAATAAGTAAATCATGAGCGATTCTCAGACTATTAGAGCGAGGTTTCTTTTAAACATGCTGATGAGAGCATACGCAATATGCGTGAACGAACAACTATGTCCCATCTTGTTAGAACGATGCGTCGGATGTCGGGATCATCTAGACTTCGATCACGAGGATCATTCGTGTCTGACGATGGAAAGGGAAGATGTTCAAAAGCATTAAATTCAACGATGTGATCACGTTTTGGAAGAGATTAGTCTTCTGTAAGAATCGAGACAGGCCCACAGATTCGGAAGAACTGAAATTGGCACGTAGAAGTTTGACTTTAGAAGACAAGGGATGCATCAAGAAATTATTGCTGAACGAAGCATACGTCTAAGTTTTTTTCGTTGATATAAAATAAGGGAGAGTAGAAAATAAAAAAAAATAAATACACACATAAATTTTTTTTTTATCTAATATTAGAAAGAAAGAAAAAAAAAACACAAAATGAGAACCAGAAATAAATTGTATCCGGCGTTAGTGGACGACGAGGACGAGAAGCCAAACGGCGTTTTGCCGACGGCACCGTCGCTAGAAGAAAAAGAAAGAGGAGAGAGGTATCGCATCGATCAAATCAGTAGAATCCAAGAGTATCTAACTCGAGAGAGAGATTCTCGTCATTCTCTCAAGAAGAAGTATTCGCGTTTCGTGAAATTCGTGAACGCGATCGACACGACACTCATCACGATTTCCATGGGTTTACATGCGGCCGGCATCGGATTGTTGTCGACCGCGGTCGGCATTCCGATCATGTTGACCGTAGAAGGAGTGGCCCTCGCCGCCAGATTGTTTAGCACGCTTGGAAACTTTTTGAGTAGGAAATTATATCTGAAGGCGAGGAAACATGACAAGATTCGCATCTTGGCCGACTCCAAGATCAACACGATATCCAAAATGATCTCTATGGCATTGAAAGACAGTAGGATATCGGATGGAGAATACTTCGCGATATTGAGCGAGAAAACGAAATACGATGCCATGAAAGAAGCCGTGAGAATCAAGACTCGTCAGATCATCAAGGAAGAGATGAAGGGTTCTCTCGTGGAAAAGGGGAGGAAAGAGGCCAGGGAGGAATTCAGTAAGATGATAGAACTCAAGAGCAGCAATTGAAAAAAAAAATATGTATATATATATAATAAGAACAGAATTTAAAAAAAAAAAAATATATTAAATTTATATATAAAATAAAAAAAAACGAAATTAATTTAAATAACTCTTAAAAAAATGTATTGCGTAAAGTGTAAGAGAGTTACCGAGACGAGTAATTCTAGAGAAGTGTGAACTAAAAACAACAGACAGATGCTTCGCGGAATTTGCGACGTGTGTGGTTCTGTCAAGACTCGATTCATCAAATAAAAGAACGCGAGCAAAGGTAAAGGCATCGTGAATAAAATGATCAACAATCTACCTTTCGAAATGCATCTGCCCGGTCACAGTTTCACGGGACCCGGAACGAAATTGAACAAGAGACTCAATGCCGATCTGACTCCCAAATCTTGGAGCAAACCCGTGAATAGGGTGGACGCGGCCACGTACGATCACGATCTGTGCTACGCCGGACATCCCGACACCAAGACTCGCAACGACGTCTGTGACAAAAACATGTTGGGGAGATTGAGAGGCATATCGAATCCGACCAGGAGAGAGAAGATGGAACGTTCGCTGGTCGGCAATCTGATCGGTGCGAAACGTCGATTCGGATGGGACGTTAAAAAAAAAAAGCGCATCTGAAAAGAAGAAGAAACGATTATTGACGAGCTAATTGGCCGAGGAGTTACACAAACCCATAGTGTGTAAATTTCGAAAGAGAAGGGTGTTCGTGAAGGGTCTGGATGACATTTGGTCTGCCGACTTGGTCGACATGAGATCGTTTTCGAGGTGGAACGAGGGCGTCAAATATTTATTGACGGTCATCGACGTGTTTTCCAAATATGGTTGGATCAGAGCTTTGAAGAATAAATTGGGACCTTGCATTGCTGAGGCTCTGAAGAGCGTATTCGACTCGTCTTCTCGAAAACCGAGTAAATTGTGGGTGGACAAGGGAAAGGAATTCTACAACAAGGACGTTCGTCGATTGGTAGACCTCTACTCGATCGAAAATGAAGAGAAAGCCAGTGTGCTGGAACATTGGAATCGAACGATGAAGGAGAAGATGCACAGATACTTCACGGGGAATTCGACCAAGAAATACATATATGTTTTGAACGGTCTGGTGAAAGATTACAACAACACGTGACACAGATCGATCAAGATGACTCCCGCGGAAGCTAGCGATCCTCGAAACGAAAAACGGGTCTACGCGAATCTATATCCCGAGAGATCTAAGATCAGGAAGAAGTCTAGAACGTCGAAATTTGCGGTCGGCGATCAAGTGATAATCTACGCTTATAAGAAGCACTTCGAAAAGGGTTATACTCCTCAATGGACCTTGGAAATCTTCATGATAATCAAAATATTTCACACCGATCCGGTGACTTACGAAATCGAAGCTTTGGATGGACAAGAGATCATCGGAAAGTTTTACGAACAACAATTACAGAAGACGAAGTTTTGATGAAGAACACAAAATTTTTTTTTTTATTTACTCTCTTTGACATTTTCTTGTTTACACACATATATATAAGAGAGAAAAAAAAATAATAATAAAAAATAATTAAAAACTTTTTTTTTAGATAAAGAAAGCAAGTGAATTAATAAACAAAAAAAAACAAACTAAAAATCCTTTAAAATGACAAATATACTTGATATAGCACAAAGCATAGTGAAAGATGAAAGTATTCAAGAATATGAGGTTCACGAATACGAACCGGTAACCCGAACGAGTTTGAACAATGCGGGAGAGATAAGAATCAACGTCGAAACTCAAGATCTATTCGTACATCCTAGTGAGAGTTACATAGTGGTGCAGGGACATCTCACCAAGGAAGATGGGAGCGACTACGCCGACGACGACATGGTTACTCTTGCCAATAATGGCATCATGCATCTATTCAGTAACATAAAATACATGCTATCCGGACAAGAGATAGAATCTGTTTTTCATCCCGGTCAGGCCACCATGATGTTCGGACTCTTGACGTATCCTGATGATTTTTAGAAATCCAGAGGACTTAATCAGTTGTGGGTGAAAGACACCGTAGGCCCTGCTAGCGCAGGCGCCGCCACGATATTTGACTACGTCGTCAAGACATCCAGACCTAAAGGAACGTTTTTGTTCAGAATACCTTTGAAACACATCTTCGGATTCACAGACGATTACAACAAGATCATGTATGGATTCAAACACAATCTGACGTTGATTTGAAAAGGAAATGACGACGCAATAGTGAAACTCACCACGACCGATGCGGGTAAGATAACTCTACACAAGATATCGTGGTTCGTTCCACATGTGGAGCCTTCGATGGATGAGAAAACGCATCTCTACGAGATCATACAATCCAAGAGTAAATTACCATGGGATTTAGAATGAGACAGTGCAACACGGCTAGCATTCCTCCCTCCACGAATCACTTCGATTGGAGATTGACGGTGAAATCCACTTCCGAGAGACCGCGTTTCATCATGGTTGCGTTTCAGACCGATAGGGACCGGGCTCAGGAAAAGAATGCATCGCTGTTCGATCACTGCCATTTGAGAAACATGCAAGTGTTTCTGAACGCCACGAGATATCCAGCAATCGATTACAATGCGTCGTTCAACAAGAACGATTTATCCAGACTGTACGGCATCCGCTGATTTTAGAAAAAAGTATCACGGTCTAGACGAATTGATGAGCAATCCCAACATATCTCCCAGCAAATACAAGTCGATGTATCCCATGTTCGTGTTCGACGTCAGTAAACAGAGTGAACGACTCAAGAGTAGCGTGTTAGACATTCAGATCAAGTTGCAATTCGATAGGAACGTGCTGAGAAAAACTGAAGCCTTCGCCCTGGTCCTGTCGGACAGAGAATTACAATTCGAATCGGACGGAAATAAGATGTCGATCATTCGATGAGAGACGAGTGTGTGAAAAAAAATTAATAAACGTTAAAAATGTGGATGTAAGATTAATTAAAAACTAAAATCTTGAAAACAAAATGGGTGTTTTTGACACGAAAACAACAAATCATCTGTTCACTTCAGATTACTACGACGTTAAAATAAAATACTTGGAAAAATGGATTCAAATTGAATATGAAGAACGTAACACAAAAAAAGGATGGAATAGTAGTGATTTTAACAAATATCGTTTAAAAGAAAAAGAAGAGTTTGATCTCATAAGATCTAACAAAGAAATTATAAAAAATACAATTTTAAAATGTCGCAAATGTAAGAAACGTCAAATAAAAATCGAATCTCAACAAACTAGATCTGGTGATGAACCAACAACCGTATTCGCAAAGTGTATAAATTGTAATCATAAATGGATAGAAAATTAAAAAAAAAAAAAGAAAAACTAATGAGATATAGAGAACATCTCTCTATATCTCATTAGTTTTTTTTTTTTGTTTTTAATAATCACACATTATTTTTTTTTTTAATTCATTATTTTCCACGCGTTCACTGTTTGTTCAAAGGATCTAGTTCGATCAGTAGACTCACCACGGAAGTGGCAGCTTCGAGATTATTGGTTTTCGTGACGAAATTAATCCTGTCTCCGGCGTTCACTTTGAGAGGCGTGCAGAACGTGCTAACATTCGCGTGTTGATTCTCAGTCTTTTCGACGCTGTATCTCTTTTTGCTCTCCACACCATTCACCATGAGATTGACGACCGCTCTGTTATTCAAATCCGAGGAAGCCAGACTCATTCGAAGGATTTCACCTCCCAACGGCATGGGATATCCAACCTGACCGTGTTTCGATCCGCTACCTCCATTTCCAAAAGACCACTCGGCTTTTCCCTCATCTAAGGCGCCGGCCTCTTCGGCCCACACGGTGATCAATTGTCTAGCATATTTGACTTTCTCCACCACCGAAATCAGGGTGCAGGCATCCGTCAGGTTCACGGGATCCAGTAGATTCGTGAGCACGTGTCCACCCATGTCTAGTTTACCTTCCATGATGTCGCTTTTTCTCGAGACCGAGTTGTCATCCACGTACTTCCTGCTTACCGCGCTGGAATCGAATTCGGGATCGTGATCGAGACCGAATAAATTGTGACCGTTCATGTTGATGCCACCCTCCATGGTTCCGCCAGATTCTTTGTTCAGGTAGAGATCGTCCACTTGTGATTCTAGGTATTCTTGCGATTGTATCACGTCAGAATCTACGTAGCCCTTGTTGACCACGGTTGAGTCTGCATCCGTGTCATCGATCTTCAACAGATTCAATATCTTGTGGAATCCCGCATTCAGATGCGATTTCATTTCTCGTCTGTCAGACTTTCTCTGTTCCAGATCTACGTAGTGTTTGGTCGCCACGTCCTTGGGATTCGTGGGAGTGGCCACTTTCGTTATCTTGTTAGAAATGGCGTTCAATTCCGAGTGCATCGTTTTCAGAATGTATCTATTTCTCAGGTGTTCACTCAATCTCGCGTGAGAGTCGTCCACGTATTTCTTGGTCGCGGCATCGGTGGGATCTATGGGATTCGCAACGTTCACCAAACGTTTGGATTTCAGATCCAGATCGTCGGTCATGGTTTTATCCACGTAATTATCCAGCAGGATTCGTTTGAAATTGGCGTTCGCCCTGTCGACGTATTTTTTAGTCGCAGCATCTGCGAGATCTATCGGCTTGGGAAGATTGTAGAGCTTCTTATCATTCATGTTCAAAGGTTCTTCTTGAGGTTCGTATCTCCAAATGTAACGTTCGTCCAAGTTGGCAACATCATAACCATCGTCGACTTCGAACGTCTTCCTATTCTTTCTCGGGTTGACTTTTTCGTCGTCACTTCTACCAAATTTATCGACTGGCATGTTGTTGTGGGATTTTTTTTTTTTTGTTTTTTAGAAAAAATGTGTTCAAACGCAGTTTATTAAAAATGAACTATGTTATTTTATTTTTCGTTTTTATTCGATTAAAATTTTTTTAAAATAATTCTTTTATCTTTATATATACTATAAAAAAAAAAATCTCTCTCTAATGTAAGTCATTGAGAATGTCTTGAAATCGATCTCCTTCAGACCATCTCTTGAGAATGTAGAGACACAGGTGACCGCAAAACACTTGATCTGGTGATTGCACTTGATCCGTGTTATAACGAACCATCGATTTGTTGAAATAGTTCTTTATTTCTTTTGGTGGCGAGATTCCTTAGCTGTCGAAATAATAATTTTTCTTCTTCCCATTCTTCATCCACGCCACCCGGTGAGTGCCTTCGCCCGATGAATCGTCTAGATTTAAAATTCCGCATTCCGATTGTTGAGGTCTTCTCTTCGGCAAGGCATCTCTGGAAAACACTCCTAGAAAATCTTCGATTTTCAAATCTTTTGCTGCATTCAACAGATCGATGGTGGATAGGGGTTCGTTGGGTAAGACGACACCTTCTATGGATATCTTTATTTTCTTATTCATAAATAAGT
The DNA here is from genome assembly GCA_031216915.1 of Pictodentalium vernedei. Classification (NCBI taxonomy): domain Eukaryota; kingdom Metazoa; phylum Mollusca; class Scaphopoda; order Dentaliida; family Dentaliidae; genus Pictodentalium; species Pictodentalium vernedei. Next base: position 514,748,848 of record CM062293.1, read on the forward strand.
ATATATTTTTATTATTTATTTTATTATAATTTACTAAAAGTGACAGTCTTTTTTTTCTATTTTTTTTCTTTTTCTTTTTAAACTAACTTTCTCGATGTCACTATCGATTTCTATAATTTTGAATTCATCTAATTCCTCTTGATTTTCTGGAATCCAATCATCCACATTCATATCGTCTATAGTTAGTTCCGCAGTCCAATGTCCGAGTGCCAAAGTGCTTATTTTATCGTCTAATATGAATCTCTTGTCGTCGTCGGCCGTCAGCGAAATCTTGTTGACTATTTGGGTATACAAGTCGTGATTTTCGCTTCGAATCGATTTCATAGTCTTATACACCGGACCACTTCCTAACAGACAATCTTTATACTCTTGGAAAGAGATGTTTTTCTTCACCACACACGCTTTAACTCCTTTGCACTTCTTGATCTCTTCATCATCTTCTAGACAATAAGCATAGAGTTTGGGTCTCAAGCCCACGAATTCGACGATCTGTTTACCGCCGCTCTCATCCTTAAATTTACCCAACACCTTCTTGTTGTCGTTCGATTGAATGTTGGACGGGTGATCGACGGGATAATTGCTCATGTTGAACCAATCGGCCACGTCCGGAGATATATCTCGGTAGAAGTCTTTCATCTCTATCTCGTAAACTAAACTGTCCGTGTTGGTGAACAGTAGTTTGGCTTTGTCGACAAATTTTCGTTTGACGTAATCGTAGTGAAACTCGTACATCAATCACTTGCTGACATCTAAGATGATCGGTCCGAGATAATACGGTTTGTCGAACTTCAGGTGCGTCTTTTGCATGTGAATGGCCACTAGAGTTTTGTCGAATATGGTTCGGTGTTTGTAATTGGGTTTCGCCACTAATGTTTTAGCTCTTTTCTCAGATGTGACAAGTCGAACGTCGGTTCTCTTCCTGATGTTTTCCATCGATTTACCGTACAAGCAGTTGTTCATGAGTTTGAAGAAATCTTTTTCGAAATCGTTCTCGGCTCGAGTTCTGAGATTCGTGTTGAGATCGATGTATTTTTTCATCCAAGGCTCTTCATCGAATCGAATGATGCGATGTATGTCGACTAATTTCATCCCGTAATCGACGTACTATTTCAAATTCTCGCTGTAGACGATGTAGTTCCGTTTGTTAAATAAATTGGGAATGAGTTTTTCCTCGTCTCCCTCGTTCGGTTCCATTCGTTCAGGAGTCAGCGGATAATCGTTGTGTAGATCGTGCAGTTCTTTCGGATAGTTCAAATCGACTTCTAAAATGCAAGAATAGTCTCTCCATTTTTGCATCTCTTCCAGTTCCTTCACCCATTCGAAATTTTCAATCGGTAAAGGATGACTCATAGCCCAACCATACAGATTTTTAGCGTCCCAATACTGTATGTATTTAGTCGACCGTTTCGAATCGAAACTTTTTTTCATGTAGGGATTGTTAGCTTCAGAATGTCTGTGGGAGATCATCGATACGCCACCTCTCGCAGCCCTTTCAAACATGAGCAACATGTCCACGTCGGATAATAATTCCAATTGGACTTCGGTGGTCTTCAACAGAGCATCCCACGCCAAACCGGGTGCGGTGAAATACCAAGCGGGAACCAGATCGTAATTTCGACAACAGACGTCTCGAAAATTTTTGAACACATCTGCCAAGAGTAGAACGTTGGTCTTCAGATAGAGATCATGATAATCTCTCATGGTTTTCATATCGAATGATTTCCACACATTTTTAGCATGTTCGTAATTCTCGTCGGAAATGTCGGATTCGTATAATTTCGAATAAAAATCTTCTTTCGAAGGTAGTGCGGTGTCTTTAAATCTCTTTAGATCATTCATGTAATCGTAAGGATAGACTCCTTTCCTCAACATGACGTATACTCATTCTTTGAAATGTTCGCTCATGATTTTAAATTTATCCTTGCTCATGTTATCGACTAATTTTTCCAGAGCGGTCGACATGAATTTAAAACTGTCGATGAAACGTATGGCTCTACGAATGAATTTCGTTTTTTCTTCCAACGTCTCTCCGTCGATTACTCTTTTCTCCTCCATGAGCTTCCATTTCGTGAAGGAAATGTATCTTTCTTCGCTGTTCGCGATGCAATTTAATTCTTTGTGTGAGGTGCCGAGATTTTTCACGAACAGATGACTGTCATAACCCGAGAGATTGTGAAACATCACCGGATAGAAAGCGGCATCTCGATATTTTAAATTACACTTGCTGTGAGCCGGACCGCGATACAGACCCGTGTAATGATCATGGTCTCTGACCTTCCTATTTTCCGTCGAATTCTCGTCGAACGATTGTCTGCATATGTGACATTCAGTGGCTCTGTTATTTTCGTCCTGCTGCTCTCGCGTGATGATCATTTTTGCCGGAGTTTTGAATTTGGTGTATAACATTTGAAGTTTCCATTCTAACTCTTCAACGAACCTTTGAGCCACGTCGTCGTCTTCACACTGTTTCATGTAGGTGAAGGGACCCATGTCGTGTTGCGAGTCGAAAGCGCATTTCACGTAAATGCAATAGCCCGAAGGTATGTGTTTTTTATATCTTTTGACGGAACTTTGAAGAGCGTTGGGTTGACAGGAACTCATTTTTGCAGTAAAACATTCGAAATCGGCGTACACGACGAATGGTACTTTTAACCTTCTATTGTGATTTTCAAACTTCACGATTTTGTTGCGTTTGGGCATTTCGACGGCGACACCTTGATTTTCGTTGCAATATTCCTGATGTTTCGCCAACGAGTCTTCGCTGTGAAACACGTTCATGCAATTGTAACATAAAGATATCTTTCCGTTATGATTATTATTTTGTTTCGACAGTAATCGACTCGGATGTTTAACCCAACAATAATGACGATTGTCACCATTTGAAATCAATAATAAAATAATCGTCTTTTCTCTTCCGAGATACGAAGTCAGTCTGAGAGGATGGATCTTCCGTTCACCGCAACGGTGGGATTTTGAGCCACGAAACATTCGATGTGTTTTAACTGCGTTGGAAAAGTCACTCCGGTCCAATCAAGATTTTTAGAAGTTTCCTCGTACTGAGAAACTCTATTGGAGTTTATTTTGACAGGGTATAAAGCGGATGTGACTGCCCATTTAAAACACTGATCATTGTTATTTTTCACGTTGATCACGGCGTATTTCTTAGCGAGGAAATACGGTAATTTCACGTAGGAAGACCCTTTCAACAAATCGTTTTTAGTTATGTGAATTTCGAGTTTCAACATCTCATCGAACGTCCAATTACTACCTTCATGTTGATAATTCACGAGAGACGTCAACATCTTGTCTTTCATCTTTTCAAAAACGTCCGATAAATCTGAACCTCGAAATACGGGTTCGACATTAGATCTGAAATATGCATTTTTCACGATGCTCTCGCCGGACTTCACGTCGATTTTATTCATCACGCAATGGAGTATCATCTTAATTTTTAGTCCCACGTTCATGTATTTGCGAAACAAATCCAATACCTTTTTCTTCACCCATTCCATGAACAATTTTGGATCGATTTTCTTCAACGAGGGAACCACGTCGAAAGTTTTAAAAATGCCTTTGATCGCACTCTCCCGTTCCACGGACTTCGATTGAAATAGTTCCACGGTGAGTCGCGCTAGATATTCTTCTCCTTTCCCTTTGTCTATTGCTCATTGAAGTTCGCTTGATATATCTCGTTTGCCTAGAATCTGATGTGCTTCACTCGTTTTTGTTTTTCTTTTCTTTGGAAACTTGAAGTTCTTCTTCAACGGCTTTTCGTTTAGTCGTCTTCTTATTTTTCACAATCGAAACGTTTTTGGTCTTTTTCGACGTCGGCATTTTGATTCCTTTTACTATCTTTTTCTTCTTCTTCTCATTTTTCACAACCGATGCATTTTTTGACGTTGTTGCTATCGGCATTTTGTTTGCCTTTCCATTGTTTCGCAAATGTTTCTGTATGACTTCAATCATTTTTGATTTAGTTCTATGATTTCTGAAATGTGAAATTTTTAATAGTTTACAAATCTCCTTTAACTGAGGTACGGTTTTCTCATTTAAATTTTCCAATTTTTTTTATCTGTTTGTTTTATTTTGTAAAAATATATTTTTTCGAATTTTGTATTTTAAATAATTTGTTTAAAAAGTTTTGTTTTTTTAATGGGAAAAAAAAAATTTTTTTTGATGAAATTAATCGATTTTTTTTATGTTCCTTAACGTTAAAAAAAACGAGAAAAAAAGGATGTTAAAAATTTAACTTATATATATATAAAGAGAAAAAAAACTTTTTAAACAAATTATTTAAAATATAAAATTTAAAATAAACATTATTTGTAAGAATTCATAAAAAACAAATAATCGATCATGACAACAACACCTAAAAGATGCGAATTGAAATTGAAACGAGACGAAGGGTATGAGAAATCCAGTTTTAATATCCATACATTACAACCACACGATCCCATCGAATTGAATGAGGTCGAGATGGTGGACTTAGAGCGCTACTACCACAAATATCGAATGTGTTTGAAAGTGGATGAAGCCGCGCTCGATTTGTTTTACAAGTACCAAAGCGAACTGCTGATTAATATCATTGTCGCCGAAGACAGAGAATTCGACAGGGGTGATTTATTGTTGTCCTATGGAGGTTACATATATCCAATAATCTCACTCAAACTCGTGGACAAATCGGGTGGTGAGAGTGCATTCACCGATGTAAAAAAACTTAAAAGAGTAAAGATAAACATTCAAACCATTTTCGTAAGTGGAAAAATGATGAATGTCAACATGCTAATAACGGACTTGGAAATATAAACAATAGAGAGATTGAAATGTTAAAATTTAACTTTTTATATATATATATAAAGAGAAAAAAAAACTTCTACTAAAAAAAATTTTACATTTAAGAAAATTAAAAATTAAAAAAACAACTTTTTTATATATATATAAAGAGCAAAAAAAAAACAAACTTTTTTAACAAATTATTATTTAAATACAAAATTTAAAATATACATTATTGCAAGAATTCGTAAAAACAAAAAAACAAATAATCGATCATGAAGACAACAACACCTAAAAGATGCAAATTGAAATTGAAACGAGTCGAAAGTATGAGAAATTCGGTCATAAAATCTATAGATTACAACGACACGATCCCATCGAATTGAACGATGTCGAGACGAAGGGCTTAGAGCACAAATACGAGAAATATAAGATGCCTCTGAAATTGAATGAAGCCGCGCTCAATTTGATTTACGAGTACCAAAGCGATCTGCAGAACATCGTCATCGCCGAAGATAGAGAATTCGACAAGGACGATTTGTCGTTGCCCTATGGAAATTACATATTTCCAAACATCTCATTTGAACTCGTGAAGAAATTGGGTGGTAAGAGCGAGTTGACCGATGTAAAAAAACTCAAAAGAGTAAAGATAAACATTCAACACATTTTCGAAAAAGGAGAAGACACGAGCGTCAACATGCTAATAATGGACTTGGAAATATAAACGATAGAGTGATTGATTTTTAGCGAAGAAAAAATGAAAAAAAAAAAGTAATGAGATCATCTTTAGATCTCATTTACTTTTTTTTTTTTTTTTTTTTTCCTTCTTCTTTACTATCATCATAATATATTATAATAACGTTTCCTTTTCTCTCAAATTTCAGCGTCGATTCTTCTTCTTTTCCTTTTTTTCTTTTTCTTTGTGATGTGATATGTTTATGGTAACATTTTTGTTTATCCGAATCATAATTATGAACGAATGTTGTGCATCTCTTGGTAACATTCGCATCATTACCATTCACTTCAGAAGGTAGTGGTGACCGTGGAAAGCATCGTCTCATTCTCAACCGTATATCCCGCGCTTTATCTATCTCTTTCCTTAGATATCCATCATTAGCGTCTTACCATTTTTTTATTTCTTCGCTCTCTGGCTCGCGATGTTTGTCATTATCGTCAAATTCATCCAGGTGATAAATTTGTTTCTCCACCTTTTCACCCATTTTAAATATATTATTTTATACTTTCTATGATTTTATATATTTTATATAATTTTATATTTATAATAACATATTCAAAATCGGTATGTTGTTAAATGGTGAATTCTCACCGAGCAACAAACCCTTGCCGAATCGCTTGATGTTCCGTTCACTCTTCACATAGAGACCGTTTCCTCTCAGAGAGTTGCCACCCATAACATGTTCTAGATAGAATCCTTTACCGCTGTCGTCTACGTGAACGCGACACACGGCTCCTCCCTTCTTCAAAAACAGTCCGCTGCCACCCATTAATTTCTCAACTCCCGAACTAGCGAGTCCCGAGAGAGCTCCCACGCCGAGAGTCTTTCCGAGAAAGGGTAGTGCCTTTGCAGCGAAGGGTAATGCTTTTGCGGCGATTCCTGCCAATAGTGGTAGGAAACCGCCTTTCATTCTCAAATTGTATCTCAATTGAGCGGGACTCAATCTCACCGCCAACCCTCTTCCATTGCGAATCGCTTTCTCCATCCTTTTGATTTGACTTCTGGTCCAGGCGATCGAATCCTTCCGCCTCTCGTCAGATCTTCGTGAGTGAATTTGAATCTCACCACCTCGTCTCGAGTTGTTAACGCTCTCTTAAGTTTCTTCCTCTGTCCTGCGGATATGTTCACGTTTTTAACCACGTATTCTGTCATAATTCTGTTTGTTTTTTTTTAAATATATTTACTTCAATTGTTTCTTGTTTAATAATTATATTAAAATAATTTTGTAAAAATTAATATTACCGTTTATTTTATTTTTGTTATCTATATATATAATATTTTTTTTTTGCTTTTATATTTCTCTTATGTGAAATCGTATCGTCACCCTCTCTCTGCGAAGATCTAACAGTTCACCATTTTGATCCGTCAACGTGGTTTTGAGACTATACAATGTGTCTAAAATCACTGGTAGATAAACTAAATTTCGAGGTCACTCCACGATCTTATAACCCGGCGACACATTTGGAAAGAAGGAATAGATCGTCGGTTGAGCGCTACCATTCACGTAGCTTCCAGCAATCAAGTCCACATTCACCAGAATGCTATTGACAGCGAGAATGTCGACCGTATTTTCAGATGCCACGTGGCCTCGATACATCTTTCGATCGAATCCCAACATCTTACCTATAGAATCGTCCGTGTTGAAATCCACACCAAAATTATCTTCCAAATCCAACATCGTCTGTAAGGTATTACGATTGGGAGCGAGTCTGATCTAGTTGCTTCCCTTTCCATCCGTCTTCATTCGCGTCTGAATGTAATGGTTCAAATCGTCTATGTCGTAACTCCCTTTGGGAATTCGAATCTCCAACCAATCCACTCCGTTGGAATACTTGAACGAGTTATTCTTTTCGGTGATGTTGGGAAAGGAATAATAAGTCTCCAGATTCACCAAAGCCATCTCGTATCTTTTCTCTCTATTCAGTTCGATGGAAGGTTCGAATTTCGTAGCGAATCGAGTCGAATCGCCACTCACCACGATTTGAATGGATTGTTTCGCAGCCGTATTCTCGGCTATCCGTTCTAACAATTCTCCATGTTCGAACATTATATATTAATTTTATTTTTTTTATTCAAAACTAATTATTTGAAGATTTATTATTTTTCTAATTTTTATTTTCACGCTCTATCTTATTATTATTACCATCGGGAACATAAAACTTGTCGAATCCGCACCGATATTTTCTGCGATTAAATTCGCTCGTCAAATCGATCACGACGAAATTGTAAAGTCCACCATCCCAAACCCTCTTGCAGAATCTCCTGAATTCGGCAGCGCTCATGTCGTTTGCGACGTGATCGCCGTAGATGTGATTGAGATTCTTGAGATCTTGGCGAAAGAGACATAGAAAATTAGCGTTCTCCCTTATCGTCTGTCTGGGCAATCGAAAATAATTCTGCAACAGGTAGAAACAGTCCACGTTGCTGTGTCGACCCCTAACGTAATACGATTCGCATCGGTTCTGTCTCTCCAAAAGCAGATCGTCGAAAATCATGAGATTCTTATCTTCCGCTTTCAGTTCTCTAGGATCTGGAACGTCGCTAGCATTCTCATAAAATTGACACTTGACGTTTGAAGATGCATTTCTCTTCATCAGCTCCGTCGCCGTGCCGTCCAAAATGGTCGAGAGCGGAGCTCCACACTTGTCGAATTCCTCCCTACTGTCAAAGATTCTGGCTATGACGTCCTTGGGCAATCTGCGATCCATGCACTCTCGAAGCAATCTGTATTCGGGTTGAAACAAGCTCTTGCCAAACACGAACAATCTGTCGTAATCCAACCAGTCGGGCCGGGACAACAGATTCATCAACAGATTGGTCTTTCCACAATTCGATTTTCCCACTATAAAGCCTCTTATGCTCTTGGGAAAGTACTCGTTATTCGACCTCTTGGTCGCGGCGTTGTTCCAAGACATATCTTTAATGTTCATCTTTGTTTTTATTTTTTTTATTTTAGATTCTTTTCAAACACAAATTTTTTATGTTTTTCAAACTCTGTTTTTTAATGTTATTATTATTATTATTTATTTATATCGCACCGTCGCGAGTTCTCTTCAATCCAGATCCATTCGTCATTTTGACTAAATCTTGTATGGGCACCACGCCATCCTTCAAATCTTTCCAATCTTTCAGCGTTCGCTCTAATGCAGCTCGCTTCGCCGGTGGACTGATCAACTTGCCGATCAACGCGTCGGCTGCCCTCTTGCCAGCCACAGAAGCTATCCTACCACTGGCTTCAGAAGCGGCTTTCTTACCAGCATCCAAAGCCGCCTTCTTACCGACCTCAAACGCGTTCGATGCGAGTTTTCTACACGCATTGCTCGTGAACGCTCGCATTATAGAATCGATGATGCCAGAACCGCCTTGAACGTAAGTCCTGACGTATCCCCTGTTCTTTATCACCAACATATTTTATTTTTATGATATATTTATTATTTTTTTTCACTGGTAAATCGTTTTTGCCGTTTAAATACTTTTATTATTCTAGTGTAAGAATTTACTGTTTTATTTTTGTTTGTTTGTTTGTTTGTTTCTCTCTCTCTACTTATTATTATATACACATCAATACTTCAATTCGTTCATCAGCCTTTTATACTGGTTTTTATTCAAAACCTTCTGTCTCAACAATTCATCAGATACGGCAACTATCTGATTATCTAATCCCATGTTACCAGCCCGTCTGTTCCCCATCAACAAACTCAATTTCTGAAACAGAGCGTCGGGATCGCTCAGAAGAAAAATAGCGGTTTTCACCCCTTTGCCGGTCACCGATTCGAGGAACTTCTTATGCGCATTCCATATGGGCTTCACTATTTTCGTCCACTTGTAACCTCTGTTGGCTTTTGGTCTCGTCTCTCTGGCATCATTATTTCTATTCATGGCGTGGGTCTGGACTAGAATGTCGCCGTAATTGTCGAAATCCTGTTCTGTGAAATCTCCAGGCTTGTCGTAAAGGAGCAATCTCCGCAGACCATCGGTTACTTTATATTTATTCGAACCCACGATCAATTCGTCATCGTACATTTCCACCAACGTATCCCCTACAAAAGTTCTACCCTCAGAATCCTTATAAATTCCATACGACTGATCTCTCTCACCGCCATCATCATCGGACGATGCGACGCTACTAGTGGTGATAGTCAAAGCCGTATCATCAGACTCGCTCATATCTGTTTGAATTCCCGTGGGAACGTAATCCGGTGTAGATTGAACGGAATACCGATTTCCAAAACTAGGAGGCAACGAACCCATTCTCAAAGAACTCTCCTTTATGGGTCTCAATTCTTCGACTATCTCCTTCCTGCTTCGCTCTTGATCCTCCGTCACAGGTTTAAATATTTTTGTGGCTTCGCGTGTGAGTTCCATCTCACCGAGACAACTGCTCCTATCAGCTGCCTGAATCGCCTTCTTAGCATGTAAATACCTGTCTAAAATTCGATCTCGGCGTCTAGGATCCATCCTCCAAAACATCTTTCGTTTTAATTGTTTTTATTTATTTTTCAAAATTAAATGTTTAATTATATTTTTATGTTTTTGTGTTTTAAGTAATAAAAAAAAACTCTTTCCGTCTTAATATAATATATAATAATTTGAAAATATTCACATCTCAAACTGACTGTGTTAATTGAAGTTTAAAAAAAAAATACGTTTAAACAGTACATGACAAACCGGTTTCTGATTTAACGCATTTTTTGACAGTGGTGTTTACATTTTGTCAAAAGATCTTCATTCATTCACACATCAGTTCATCGAGTGTCGAATTAAGAGAGAATCCTTTTTTTGATGACTGTTAAACAGTTTCAACACACAATGGAAAACTGATTTTAACAAATCTCTCTCCGATTGTTATCATGAATATATTAAAAATTTTACCACTCGAAACCTAATTGAGTGGAAAATGCGTTTTAAACATTCCGATAAGTGTTTTTTGACTTTTTTCAACGAACGCTGAACAGTCAATCTCTCAATCAAGGCAAAACACAAATTATCTATTACAGATCAACTCCCTTCGAAAAAAAAAAAACAACCCAAAACTCAATTTTTATCCGTCCCATCAACAGAAAACATCAATGTCTATAATACAGACTATATTCACAATCGACTCTTTTTGAACAAAAAAACCTCATTCACTCATTACGATAACATGTGTTAGTTTTTTACTTCAGTAAGACGTGACTGGGTTTGCAAATTTCCAACACACACCGACGACAACGACACTCTTCGTTCAGATCGAGTTTTATTACGAGAATCGAGCAATCCGATCGCTCGATCAGCTGAGTGGTTTTTTTTGAGAATTTCTCATAGTGGAGGAATTCTCAAAAAAACCTCAAAACTCAATTTTTATCCGTCCCATCAACAGAAAACATCAATGTCTATAATACAGAATACAGACTATATTCACAATCGACTCTTTTTGAACAAAAAAAACGAGTTTCCTCCCATAGGATTCAGTGTTAAAATCGTGTACGGACGCGGATCGTTAGAAATCGGCAAGATGATGATGAGTTCGAACTCTCAAAACGTTTTTTTGCTCGCAATTTAACACTCACCACGGGGTTTTAGCGTTAAAATCGCGTGCGGACACGGATCATTAGAATCGGCAAGATGATGAGTTCGAACTCTCAAAACTTTTTTTTTGCTCGTAATTTAACACTCTCCATAGGGTTTCAGTGTTAAAATCGTGTACGGATGCGGATTGTTAGAATCGACAAGACGATGAGCTCGAACTCTCAAAACGGTTTTTTGCTCGCAATTTAACACTGAATCCTATGGGGAAAACTCATCCGCAGATTTCAATCAAAACGGTACATGTACGTGTACGTAAAACTACGCGCGTCTAGGATACAATTCAGTGTTAAAAAAATTCGAGCTCACCCTAAAAAACCGTTAAAATCTTGTACACGTACACGATTTTAACACTAAATCCTATGGAGATGTACATGTACATGTACACGTACATGTACAGGTGAGCTCGAACTCTCATTTATTACCTACTTCGAGCCCTCTTAGTCCTTGGATAGGTGACCGTCTGAGTGATAGATTCGAACTCCCGAGTTGTGTCATTGGGCAAGGCACTTAACCCCTATTGTCCACATGGGGGCACGATGACGCCGGGTACCACGGCGTACTGCACGTCGATGGTGCACATGTCTTCAACCAGTCTAACCCTGCCTGTACTACAGTGCAGAGTTATGATGTTGGGGAGCTGACAGCTGCTCGTCGTTGCTCGGTGGTTCTCTTCGGGTACTCCGGCTTCCTCCATTCGTAAAACGGTCACGGTCATGATTAGCCATTGTGCATAAGTATGTGACTTTAAACACCAATAAATAAATAAATATTGCTAGTTTCCAATCTCCAAAACGACAATTTCAGGGGAGATAACTATACCGTTTTCCACTGATCTGAAAGTAAAAGCTAACCATGCCGATCATCAATCACTTTTTAATCCATTACCCATCGTAACGGTCAAAATCGGCCAGCGCTATTCACAAAAATCGCCAATTAATTTTTATTATTTTTTCATTTTTTGTCTCAAAAACATAGGTTATGACCCCTCTTTGGAACGAGCTCGTCGAGCTCGTTCCAATGAAGGGTCATAACCTATGCTTTTGAGACAAAAAATGAAAAAAATAGTTATATAAGAATTTTGTTTGCAAGTGTCGTCTGCTTTTCATGTTAGGTAAAGGGTTAAAGAGTATAATTTGATGTATTTGTAAAATGAACGTTGATGTTGGTGATGTGAACATTTTTCGCGACAGTACAAATTGAATATTTACAACACATTTCAGTTATTACTGACAAAAAAAATTGTCGGGATTATGTGTTATTAGTGTTCGTGCTTGGGAAACACTGTGACGTTTGATGAAATGAAAGCTGTTATGCTGTGGCTGCAGTCACAGCCTTACAGCTTTCAGGCCATCAAACGTCATGAATTGGGAAGAGTTACCTTACCGCGTTCATTGATTTGATGACGACACATTGGTGCAGTTTGAATGGCGCCGATTTCGTTGACGTTCAAGCAACACAGTTGTATTGAGATCAGTGGGTAGGACTTATAATATAGGGTAGCGGTGTGTCCACGAGGTGGGAATTATGTGTAATTCGCCACCATTTTTCTTAAAAAAGTGTCGACCTTATGTACTACTCATACCCTAAATGCCTGACATATATTTATGTACTCTCATGTTGCGTTACCCTTGTCAAAATATAAGAAAAAGGTGGATACACAAAAACCCAATAAACTTTCTACGAAAATGTTTAACATAAAGCATAAGTAACACAAAAAATCATGAAATTCGTCATGAAACTGCTACCGTGTGCATTTGAACGTCTGATGTGCCATTGATTAGAGATCAAACGTCAGATAACGAAATACCTTAACTCTTTTGGCGCGGAATAATCTGAGAAACAGAATTCTTAGCGCCTAATATTCATCAGGAATTTTACAAAAAGTATAGGTTGTTAGATTTAAAGCGTTATTATTTTAAAAGATGTTCTAATGATCTCATTGACAGTTTTTCAAATGATTTCCTGTATATATTTAAATGGCACCTTTATACTTTGAAGGAAAGATATCGTTGTTCATGGATAGGACATAAATGGTGCATGAAACATAGGAATACGTATGTTTGTTCAACCCTTTACCCAACGAATCGGTCGCATCCCCCCTCGTAATATGCAACTGCAGCAGTTGAAAAAACATTATTTTTAAAAACTTTTCAACAAAACCATATCATGTGACCCCTCGATGGAACGAGCTCTTCGAGCTCGTTCCAACGAGGGGTCACATGATATGGTTTTGTTGAAAGTTGTTGAAAAATTTGAAAAAAATGATATTTAAAATAAAAAAAAATTTATATCGTCTGCGTTGGATTAGGGCTAAAGGCACTTGGAAATGGACACACACAGTTGGCTAAAATGACTACTGCAGTACCTTTCCGCGGTCTGCCGTCTGTCGACTTTAGTCGCCTGTCGCACCAAAAGAGTTAAAATGGTAAAATGGTTGCAGTCTGCTGTTCTTCAAGTACACCAATGGAGAAATCTATTTCTGGTTCAAGAAAGGAATTGGCAGTGAGACAAATTCAAATTCAAGGTGTCAATTTTCTTGTTATTTTTTGGCTTACAAAGGTTCACCCAGGGTCAAAACCACACAGTTCAGATGAACAAGTATGGAAGGACAATATTAGTTATCCTTGTGTTTTCCAGGGTGTATGGGAATTTACACCGGTTTAGGATGCGTGTATGCACGCTAAAAACTAAAGTGTTAAAAACTACACTTGAAGTGCTGTATTTAACACTTACTAAGTGCTGAACTAGCACTTTGTTCAAGTGTAGATATCCCAGAACTTGACAGGTGTTACAATAATACCACTTGACAAGTGTAATGTCGCGACACTTAAATGGAAATAACGCAGATGACGCGGATCAGGCTCGAACTCTCGAGTCTGATCCGCGTCATCTGCGTTGTGTCCTTTTAATTATGTACCCACCAAGCACAAATCAAATTATGGACGATTCTGGAAGAACCACCAATGCTAGACACATGGGAAGTGCCATCCATTCAAGTTTCAGATGTCTGACGATTGTAATGTCTAAGTGCTTAAAGCATTGCACTTTGAGTTTTAAAATCAAACCCTAAGAGTTAGAATGGGTTTAACACCTTCAAAGTGTCAGTTTTAACACTTTAGTTTTTAGTGTGTGAGTTCCGAGACCGGTGTAAACTTCCATACACCCTCGAAAACACAAGGATAACGGATTTATTTCTTAGACGTTTGGTGTACTTAGTAGTTTAACCTACATTGTGGGCAAAAACTAACAGAAAATTTGTACTTTGTAAGTTTCTTAATAAATAGAACCAGACAAATATGGATGTCATTGGAACTGGCTCAATGAGCCAGTTCCAATGACATCCATATCTGTAATATTTTATTGCACATAAATATTAAATTTCCTGTATTTTTATTTTTGTTCTAACATGACCGAGAAGGTATGAATTAATAATTAAAAATTTGTACTTTTTTTAGCCATATAACCTGCTATTGTGTATTCTTGTTTTTACACCATGGTTAACCACGGTGTAAAAAAAATGCTATTGTGGATTGCACGTTACACCGTACCTCTCAGCCAATCAAAACGCAGTATTCTGATTAATTTGGAAAAAAGTGAATTTACCCCTGTCGAAAATATACCATAAAAAAGGTTATTCATTTTTTCAGTGTATACACCTCAAATTGACAACAAAAAATACACAATAAATGAAGGAAACTGATTGAGCATTTGTGTACAATTTTCAACGGCGATGAAAGATGGAAACAACTAAGGAGAAATCGGGGATACTTGTTTTATTTTGTAACACGTTTGAGATCTCAGGAGAAAAAAAATATTTTACTAACTCGATTTATATAACATTTATATCAATTAATGAACTGTTTGTGCCATGCTCACCTATGTTACTACCTGTGAAAAGCCCTTATGTTAAATTTTAGCTTTTAACCTCACTACCGGTGTAACGCTTCCTCTGCGGTTAAAACGTTTTCAATGGGAAATCCATAACCAAAATTTACACCTTTTGTTGTGAACTTAGCGATGTTTTTTTTTAAATACGACGTTTTGCGGTACTATCTACTACGTGCAATGACTTACTAAGTTTAAAATACCTACAATTAAATATTTAAAATAAAATTTAAGAATTGTTAATAATAATTAATAATAATTTGATTGAAAAAGCAAGGTAAATTCAATCAAGTTTGAAGATGTGTTTAGCTGTCAGTCAAGCATTCACGTACGATGGCCCATACATTACAAATACCGATAGCGAGTTTGGTAACTAAATTACACCCTGTCCTTTCTTCAGTCCACGGGTGTACTGAGTCGATCAGAGGTAATCCACTGATGTCATTTGAATACCTAGCCTATTGTTCTACCAGACATTTCAGGTTATTTGCATTCCCCAAAAAGACAATAGAGACGGGATAAAATTGACATTGCCATTGCTTTGAATTGCATAAACTGCTCTTGTTATTGTATTGCTTAAATTTGCTGGAAGGATATCGGAGTTGGGAACCCGGGCAAATTACTAACGGTTGAGAGAAGAGAAATATTAACTGAAATGTATTTTCGTAAACATATTGATCCTTCCCATTAAAATTAATGCTGAGATTGATGTCAATTCAGTTTCAGCATGTGCAGGGAACGAGGTATTCAGAACACTTTCCAGTCAGCTGCGTTGTTACCGACCCAGCAGCGCGGGAACTCCACCCATCGAAGAGGCTTGATGAAGTGAATGCTGTTACGCTGTGACCAGTAACACGCCATTCACTTTCCAGTATCAGCACATGTTCTTGTCACTAATAATTAAGTATGTTGTAAATATTCAGTTTTCATTGCCGCGAAAATATGCAAATCACCGACATATTCATATTCCGCAGACGCTTTAAAATTCGATTGGCCAGTGAGAAGTGTCGGGAAATTGAAAATCTTCGAGGCAAATGTCTTTGTTGAGCATTGTCTGTTTATATCGATAAATCCCATACCCCTTCTCTATCAGGATGGTTGGTGGACAGTTTTCTATTTGTGTCCAATGAGCGCCCTAGGAACCCTGGCTCTTTTGCCTTTTGGGGGTTAGTAACCAACTTGAAATACCTGATAGAACAATGGATCGAGTGTTCAAGTGACGTCACCTGAATACCTCCAGTGTACTGAGAAAATCGGGTCCGTGCGTTTTATTGATTGAACAAACGACATGGTGCAAATCAGTTACGAACCCAGCTGGAAGTATTCATGAATTTGAACGTCTACGCTTCTTTATCAATAATAACACATCTAACTGTGTTGAACATAGCCAGAGTACAGTTAGCCGGTTTATTGATGGTACAAAGATAAAATACACTTGGAGATCAATTACAACACAATGTGGTCTAGCACTTAAACTCCCCAGTGACACCGACATCGCCGGCCAGGAAAAACGATAGATAAAAACCCTTTAAGGTCGAAAACACTATGGAAACATGTGTTCCACACCCAAATGCGAATGCCGACTGCGGGGTAAGCCGTAGAACAAAGCCTATCTGCTAGCTCCTATCTGCTAGCTCCTAACAGCAAAACAGACGAATACAACATTTAATAATATGAAAGCGAAATTAAACGTTAACCTGCTGCAAGAACTGGCTAAAGAGAATAGGACCCCCGAACACAGCTCATACGTCTGAAACAAAACCCTCAGACCATTGGTCCTTTTAATTATCAATTAACCAATGGCTGTAATGATTGTACTCTCACTGTAATACCCTTATTATTTCCCTTGTCGCCTAGATAAAAGTTTCGCGCTATACTGTCGAATCGCGCGAAACTAAAAAACCTGTCAGTGTGTTGTAACACCTCCCTGCTACGCGGCTCGGCGTCACTGATCGCATACTGTCCGATTGTTCAAATACATGAATACCTTCAGTCAGGTCAGTTACTATTACTTGAGCTCTTAGTAAATTAGTCTGTGTGTGCTAGGGATAGTGTATTCATGCCTTGGCTTCATCCCATAACCCTGTGCACACTGATGTCAAAATATCTAAATTTCAGGCAGAAAAAATTTCCCATAATGCAACTAGAAATTTAACCAATTCAATCTCATTTGACAGAGCTCATTGAGCTCTGTCAAACGAGAATGAATTGGTTAAATTTCTAGATGCATTATGGGAAAAAAACAACTTCCTGAAATTTTGGTATTTTGACATCAGAGTGAAGGGGGTTAAATCTCAACATATGCATTGTCGTGTTCTGCAATACTATTTTAGTTGGTAATGCGAAGGAAGAAGGAGTTTTAGCTTTTCTTCTACTTTTCGAATACGGTATCGGAAATGATACCAGACAAAACAACTTGGCACGGAATGTGTCAAGGTTGAATATCTCGCGGTGCATTTTTTTTCAGAAAGAACCGGAAATCGATCTCGTCTTAAATATCCGCAATTAAAGCTTAATCTTGGCAATCAATCTCGGTACATCCGACCAGAAATCAAATTATATCGGAATGTAATCACTTCGGGATATTTTCAGTTTTAACCCTTCAAACTTGATCAGAGATTCACCATTCCATCAGCCATCTTGAATTGTCGCGAATGTGTATAAAATTAACGTTTTGTATGACGCACTAGGCAAGTGTTTTGGTCTGGTGTAAGTATTTATGTTCTGGGAAATCTCGGTTCTTCTCAAGTATGCGAAAAACTGTTACTTGCTTCTCTTCTTTCGAGTTTTCGCTCGTCTGTGACAGTCAGCTGGTACACGGATTAAGAATATACAGACAACAGTTCATTGCTCGGATTCGAGTGCCATTTTTATCCTCGAGTGGGGCTCGCGGAGGATTATTTCACGAGGCGTTAGTCAGGGCTGCAACGATCCATCAAGATTTCAATGCATCGCGATACATTTGTACACGATACGCATATCGTATCGTTTCATGTGTATCACGATACAAACGATACACTTCCAGAAGGTTGGCATGATGTAGTCAGAAGTTGCATTTTCAGGCCCAACAAGTCTATTTTGTGCTTTTCCAGCTTATAATTCCACCACAGGAGTCTGAAATTCTACCAGCATAGCTATAATTCACTTTCAACGTGACATTTACGTTCCCAACGTAATCCCCTTCAGAAGGGGATTACGTTGGGAACGTAAATATCACGTTGAAAGTGAATTATAGCTATACTGATAGAATTTCAGACTCCTGTGATTCCACTTGTTCATTTGTATTTCAGTAAAATATAAACTCTGTCTAAATTCTAAGCATAGTTTGAGGCAGCAGACCTCTCACCCAGACTCCCAGAGGTCCATTGGCTGAAACTTGATTGTCTTTCTCAAGCACTAAAAAGGAAATTGGAATGAATGAATGAATGGTTTTATTCAGTAGTGCCACATGTATACAATCAAATCCAAAAATATACATAGAGGTAACATTATTCACAACTACATGATTGCACCACAGGGAGATGACGTAGCCACTAGTGGCCGTCTTCTCGCCATTCCCGTTTAAAAAAAGATGAACAAGAAAAGGTGAGAAAAAAAACAAAACAAAAAAAAACAAATACGAAGAAATTACTTGGATGTTACTTGACAAATGAAAGTTGGACTCTGTGCAGTTTGGGGGCCTTTTATTACTGATAATTCACTTTCAATGTACTGCATGTAGTGTATCGTGAAAAAAAAATCACGATATATATTTATCCTGAGTGAGACGTATCGTTGCAGCCCTAGCGTTAGTCGAGTGCAATAATCCGCGAGGCTCACGAGAGGAAACAATCGTACTCGAATTCAAGCAGTGAACTTTTGTATTCATTTTGTTTTCCCCTTATTTGTTTTCTCAAAACAACCCTTTATAACTGATTCTACTCAGCTGATTTGTAAACAACAACAACTAGACCGTCATCGCTGAGAGTGGAATACGATGGGTGGGATAAGGGTGGGATACCATTTTCGGCGAGTGGGAATACGATTTGTTTTTGGGGTAAGAAAAACGAATGAAAGTAAAATAATTGTCTGTATTTTTTTTCTCTAGGTTAAGATTCAGATGTGTGGATCAATCAATCTCAGTATATCCAACCAGAAATCAAATTAGAAATATGTCAGTAATTTTCTTCCACTGGTGATTTCTAATCACTTGATTTTCCATCCTATCCATTGACTTCCCATCCTAGTTACTGTGCTGTGTGCATGGTACCTTTCTCCATCAAATCGCGGTTCGATCGCAAAATACTTACATTACAGCCGCCGTGGACTGGTCACTTTCCACGGGTAGACAAAATTTCCACGGACGCAATAATAGTAGATTCCAAAGCTTAATTACAGGAATAATCATCAAAAGTGTAATTAATGAAACACCGGGTACTATTAGTTACCCCGTGTCTGATCACGTGGTACGGGTTTTTATCTACCCGAAGCCAGCCGTATCCCATGAGGCCGAAGGGTAGGCATAGCGTGGGTTTCAATGAATATGGTCTCATACCACGTATCTATCAACCAATCAAATAAAAAAATTCACCGAAGGCCTCATGGGATACGGCTGGCTTCGGGAAGGTAAAAAACCCATACCACGTGATCGGGCACGGGGTAACGAATTTATCTATTAACTTTCCGTTTTAGAAGTACAATCTATTTCATGTGTGAACACACACAGCATGAGATCTTTTATCTTCCATTGTTGAGCCATACAGGTTTCTGTGGAATTTTTGTGCAAAAGAGTTTTTGTGAAAATATGCCGATATGACTAGTATAAAAAAATTATTTAATTTCTTTTTTGTCTCAGAAACATAGCTTATGAACCCCACATTGGAGGGTACTCGACAAGCTCATTCCAATAAGGGGTCATGAGCTATATTTTGGAGATAAAAAATTAAAATATAATACATGTACACTGTAAAACTGGAATGACGCGTCTTCTACGGGGTATGGACAATTTGTAGATTTCGGAACGAGGCTTCCACTGGGTATGGAAAATTTGTCAGTGGCTGGGCGGACATATCGTGGGTTTCAATGAATATGGTCTCATACCACGTATCTATCAACCAATCAAATCAAAAAATTCACTTTAGTCAATAGATAAAATCTGATGCTTCATTAATTGAAATATTACTAATGATGATATTTGGTTTAACCCTTTACCCAACGCAGATGATATCAAAATTTATTATTTTAAATATCATTTTTTTCAAAAAATTTCAGAGCTCGTTCCGACGAGGGGTCACATGATATGGTTTTGTTGAAATTTTTTGAAAAATAATATTTTTTCAACTGCTGAATTTGCATATTACGCGGGCGGATGCGGGCGATTCGTTAGGTAAAGGGTTAAACAATATTTATGCGTGGACATCACTTCCCATGCGTGGATTATAACCAATCCACGGCGAATGTACTGTACTATATCTAATTCGGGCAATCCAACTGTTCCTTAATATTCTTGCAGAATATATTATTATTTATTTTCTTGTATATATTGGTTGGTTCCCGCATGGCAAAATTAGCAAGTCATTTACCGAAAAGATTTGCAAACAAGAGCATTGCCTAAACATTTACCCAAGGTGGCAACGCCAGTACACCACACACCATGCTAAAACTCTCCCAAAGAATGCTTTCCATTCAAGCAATAACTGATACAGTTACATGATTACAGAAGCTGGTTCTTTCTGGATTCAGCTGAAACTAGATGTCCTGACACAATTAGCGCAGAAAATGCTCGTTAAATAATGCGCTCTTTACTGCAGAAAATGAAATAATCTGAGATACATAAGAGCGTTTGCGCTGTGCACTGCAAAGTATAATGCGTTATTAGTGAGTTCGGTAGCGAAATCATGAACTGGACCAAGCAAACAGAACAAAACTAACGAGGCTACAGTCTACAGTATGTGGAGAGCAGATTACTACTAAAGTTGGGATAAACTTTTCACTTCGTACTTATTTACAATTTCTGAGACCCAAACACAAGAAGCACTTGCAAACTTTCATCACGTGGACCAACGGGTTGTACCCGGTGGTCCATGTGATGAAAGATTACAAGTGTTTACTGTGCTGTTATGAACAATTAAAAATACTTTTCGAGTCGGGGAGGGGGGGGGGGGGGCACTAAAACTTTGCAAGACGTGACGTACTATTTTTTATTCAGCTTCTTTTTACACCCACCCACCCCTACGTGCAAATTTTCTTTTACCGTTTTCAGACACCCACCCCACTCTCCCATTAAAATCCAAAATAAACTTATAAACTTAGTAGGCACAACTGTCTTTAGGGGGGTTTCATAATGTTCTTAAACTGGTACCACCAATTTAAACCTATGTGGGCTGCTGTGGGCTCCAATCTACAAATGACAAGTTGTTCATTATCAGGCTTGGCCAGAGCAGGTGTACATATACAGGAACAAATTTTCATTTAAATTGTTCTGTCAGTATTCTCAGGTGTTTGCTTCTTTCCTCTTCTATCCATACAAATTCTGTTAATAAATAAATAACTTGGGTTGAATTTAGTGCATCAGAGAGAACTTTCCCCAAATATTGTCTGTACATTTTCTACATTTCGAACAAGACCCCCACCCCCTACTAACGTGTGACATTTTCTCAGATTAAGCCCAATATTCTCACATATAAAGCCTCCTGATGTTGTACATATGTTAAGAGTGTGATGTACAACATCATCTTTAAGGTTTGAAACACAAATGATGGAAAATATTAGCTGATATATTGATATATTTTTCAAAAATTCAAAAAATTGCACAAGTTGGAAATGCACATTTTTGGCGGACTCAAGAGACCCACCCACCCCTACGTCACGTCTAGCAAATTTTTGGTGCCCCCCCCCCCCCCCCCCCCCGTTCGAGTGGAGAATATATGGCGCTGCGATTCAGCAGTAATCCACTCTTTTCACTCTGTATATGCATTCAAATTTTAAGGGGGCGCGGTGGCTCAGTAGGTAGAGGTGCAGGCTGCAAGGCGAGAGGTCCTCGGTGCGAATCCCACCTGCGGCAACCGCGTTGTGTCCTTGGGCAAGACACTTCACCCCCATTGCCCATGTGGGGGCACGGTGACGCTGTGTACTAAGGCGTACTTCAAGTCGATGGTGCACCTGTCCTCAACCAATGCTTACCCTGCTTGTGTGGAGTTAGTATGTTGGGGAGCTGACAGTTACTCGCCGTTGCACGGTGGTTCTCTCCGGGTACTCCGGCTTCCTCCATTCGTAAAACTGTCATGGTCATGATTAGCCATTGTGCAGAAATATTTGACATTAAAACACCAATAAATAAATAAATAAATAAATAAATAAATAAATAAATAAATAAATAAATAAATAAATTCAAATCTTAATATCTATTTACGTCATTACATGTACATGTGTCGCACTAGAGGTTAGGAATTACATGTATGTTAATGATCTCTGTTATTGGATTTAAACAATGACTACTTATAGTTAATTCATTGGGCTTAGCGGGTCGCAAGACACGCGCGACGGTTTAAAATAGTTATGGAATTAGTAGTGGCCTTTTGTAAAGTTTATAACCTACAACGTCTTATTGAAGAAAAGAATAAATGCATCATTACCACTAACTGACAATTAACGTTGAAAGTTAGTCCAAACACCATTTCTAACACCTTATTCACAAACTGGCTGGGTTTGAGTGGGTTTCGTGAAAATCTATTTTTGTTTCCACCATTATTGCCAGCTGGTGATTTCTTTGTAATAAAATATGTTTGTTTGGCATCGATCACGCACTGTATCAGGCCTGGCATTTTCAGGAGAGCGATTCATTCGCTCGCCTACTGCTCTCCTTAAAATAATTAAGGCGGACGAAAACTAGCCCTCCCAGCCCTGGGAAATAATGATTACCATAACAGCCTATTCCTAAAACACACATCTTTTGAGACCTCTGCTATGTTAGTGGTCTCCATAAGATGGCCACCCTGCACCTCCCATACCTACGGGCCCTGCCAAGGCCCGGAGGTGTGGGAGGGGCAGTGTAGCCCTCTCACAGAGATTACCCTGTAAGTCGCACCAAATAAAATGTACAAAGCCCACTAGACAGAATACATTAATAGTGGGACTTCATTTTGTCACCTTTAGCTTTTGTAAGCTTGAGGAGAGCTAATCGCCCCGCCCCCAGGCCATGCGAGGGTAGCCCCCCCCCCCCCCACAATTTTTAAGAATGCCACGCCTGCTTCACCACTGCAATAGAGATCTTTCGTGCTTAAGCTCCTATACTACGATACTCTGATAACTCTTGTAACATTTTCTTCCCGAGTGATTTCAAAATTGTTCTCCTAAGCAGAGATTAGTTGTGACATCTTTCCACGAGAGACAAAGTATTTCCAAACTACAGTTATGAAGTCATAAAATATTTATTCATTTATTACTGTCTATTGGTGTTTAAGCATCAAAGATCAATATCAAACTCAAATCATAAAATGTTATTTTCCTAATACTATTGATGGTAAGAACATCTGCCAAATTATTGCGAAACATAACTTCCGCTTTAACCCTTTACACAACGAATCGGTCGCACCCGCCCGCGTAATAAGCAAATTCAGCAGTTGCAAAAATATTATTTTTCAAAAAATTTCAACAAAACCATATCATGTGACCCCTCGTTGGAACGAGCTCGTCGAGCTCGTTCCAACGAGGGGTCACATGATATGGTTTTGTTGAAATTTTTTGAAAAATTTGAAAAAATGATATTTAAAATAATAAATTTTGATATCGTCTGCGTTAAATGAGTCAAAGTTGTTGGTTAAAAACGAGTGATTCTTGTCGCACGAAAAGAAATTCCGCATTTCTCGAATGACTAGATTTTTCCAAATCGATGCACGAAGAATTTCCACTATGATGGTTACAATATTTCTAGAATTATACCCTAAAATTCTTGTACAGGGTGCAGTTAAATTAATTTAATGTGAAATTACATTGTTTGATTTAATGAGTGAATGAGATTTGACATTTAATGAGAGTTATGCATCGCCGGGAGGTGAAAGGGATTGTATTTTATAGATATGTAAAATGAAAGGCGTGCTGTCGTGTTTTGCCTATTGCGTTTTTTTTCTCTCTGTCTACTGCATGGTAAGACGTGTAGTTTTCTTTTTATCACTACTACAATAGCTACTACGTCTGCTACCACAACTACTGTATTACTATTGCCATTACTACTACTACTACACACTGCAAAAAATATAGGTTCTCTTTAGAACCAAAACTAGTTCTAATCTTGTCCCTGAGATGGAACCAGTTCTGTTTAAACAGTATTTATTTCAAATCAAATACATTTGCCAAGATTAGCATTCAATGTTAACAGAATATTACATGAATTGAAGTAGATTCAGCAGTAAACTTGGAGCTTATTCAACGCAGTCGCCAAACATTTTGAAACAAAGGAGATATGAACAGTTGGCATATCGAACCAGTTTTGGTTCTGAAAAGAACCAGAACTGGTTCGATATGCCAACTGTTCATATCTCCTTTGCTTAATAATGATTTGTGATAACCTCGTATAAGCTCTAAACTTAAGGCTGAAACCCCCTCAATTTATGTTTAATTCTGTTAATATTTAATGTTAATCTTCATAAATGTATTTGATTTGAAATAAATACTGTTTAAACAGAACTGGTTCCATCTCAGGGACAAGATTAAAACCAGTTTTGGTTCTAAAGAGAACCTATATTTTTTTGCAGTGTAGGAGTTGTTTATAGCGTAATTGTGTGTATGATAAGGGCAGTTGTTAAGGGTTTATTTTGACTTCAAAATAATTAATGGTCATCGAGCGGGGAGAAATTCTCTCCTGGTCGTCAATAACAACTTTCATTTGAACTCTACTCACTCCCCCATTCGAATAACTGCAGTGAACAGTTTCATTCAGTGGTTAATTTGGTTTGTTCTGGTTGGGTCATGGTATTTGTTTCTCAGACAAAAAGGCCCTTAAAAATCGATGGTGGTATAAATAAATTGATGGTGGTATCTCAAAACTTATGAATTTATGGTTTTCTTAGCCGAGAAGCTGCAATGTTCATATGGTGACACTGACAATCCTTTGAATTTAGAGTGAATTCGGAGCTGTACAAATATAAATTGAGGTGGTAATTGAGATTTGACTGTTCACAACATGGAAAAAAACTTGAGAGATAGATCTGAAATCAATTATAGAACTTTACATAACACGGGGAAGCCCGGCAATGAAGTTGTATCAGAGATTGTAAACAGCGGTGACGTTGCTCCCAGCAGTTCTGTCCCAAATTCCAGCAACATTTCCAAAGTTACTCTACACGGGAAAATGGAACAGCATGATTCTGGTGAATCGGAGGATTCGGACAATGAAATAATTCAAATGGAACTAGAACTGGCGGAGATTCAAAAACAAAAAAAAACTTGAAAAGAATCAAAGAAAACAAGCTTTGAAACGACAGTTGGATGACGCTAAGCGAGAACTGAAAGAATTGCGACGTTCGGGTTCTTCTACAGGTACGAACGAAACAAAATCCCACAAGAATAAAGAACAGGACTTTGATAGGCCAATGTGTGACAGGGTCAAGAACTTAGAAGTCGAATTACCCAAACTGAATTTAGCTTTAAACAAGGACACTAAAACTGACTCTGACAAATATCCTTCCCTTGTTGGTGCATCTAACGAAAGTCTAAGAAAAAATAAAAAAATATCAATCGATGTACAGAGGAAATTGAGAAATTTAGGTTTGGGAAGATTCGCAGTCGATCGAGGTGGGTCCACCGACACTGAAAGCGACGACGAATCTATTTCGAGTGACAGCGAATCTCCCCAGTCGGACGCTGATGATAAAATTTCTAGGGCTGTGAAAAAGACGAGAAATATAAAACTTTCAGGAATTGAAGCGAAATCTAAAAATAAAATTTTTAAACCTCAGAAAATGCCCTCAGTCTA
The DNA here is from genome assembly GCA_031216915.1 of Pictodentalium vernedei. Taxonomy (NCBI): domain Eukaryota; kingdom Metazoa; phylum Mollusca; class Scaphopoda; order Dentaliida; family Dentaliidae; genus Pictodentalium; species Pictodentalium vernedei. The sequence continues at coordinate 514,774,761 of CM062293.1, forward strand.
TGCTCCAGTTGGAATATGTAAATAAAGAGATAAAATTTAAAGATCTCACGTTCAATCAATTTGTTGCTGGAGAACTGGAGATAATTTTACTTCCTAACATTGACAACATTGAAAGAATTGGAAGGTTATATTTATTTTAAAAAATCTCATATTATTATGAGCTGTATGATTGGAAATCCTTGCTGGAATTGTATGCAGCATTCATTAGAAAAATAGAGTATAATCAGGCAACTTGGGCAGATAATCCTACAGAATTAGAAACTCCACTCTTAGCTGGTCATGTTCGATATCGATCTTCTAAAAGTGGTCAGAAATCTCAAACCAGTTTTAGTTCTTCGGCTCAAACATATCCAAAAATGTGGTTTTGCTCTGACTTTCAGAGAAACAAATGTTCTCATAAGTTCGCACACTTTAAAGTTATCAATGGACAGGCTAGAAATGTGCAACATGTTTGTGCACCTTGTTCGATAAAAGACAAAACTCAGCTGTCACATCCCGAATCTTCATCGGCTTGTCCACATTTCAATTCACAATGACTAAATTTTACTGCATCAAATGTGTATCATAAGGGCAGTTGTTAAGAATATGTGTTCACTCTCCCAAAACAAAATAAGTGTTCAGTGATTTTAAATAACGTTACACTTTTAGCATTTCTATCAGAAATTCTAGTACATTTTTCAGTCGACATGCAGTCTTACATAACTGCTATTCTCTTCTATCTCTTCTATAGTCGGTAGGTATTGTGGGATGGGCTATACAGGTTTTCTACAGTAATTGGTTACGAGGCAGGACAGATATCTGGGTTAGGTGTATTTTATCTGTGAGTGGAAGTGATTTGGAAAAAAGAATCATTAAACACTAAAACTTGCACAAAACATACAGAACACTAAATTTATGTAAATTCAGCGTTTCTAACATTTCTAATGGGTAAAATTGGGGGCGCGGTGGCTCAGTTGGTAGAGGTGCAGGCTGCAAGCCGAGAGGTCCTCGGTTCGAATCCCACCTGAGGCAACCGCGTTGTGTCCTTGGGCAAGACACTTCACCACCATTGCCCACGTGGGGGCACGGTGAGGTTGTGTACTAAGGCGTACTGCACGTCGATGGTGCATCTGTCTTCAACCAATGCTAACCCTGATTGTGTGGAGTTGGTATGTTGGGGAGCTGACAGTTGCTCACCGTTGCTCTGTGGTTCTCTCCGGGTACTCCGGCTTCCTCCACCCGTAAAACTGTCATGGTCATGGTTAGCCATTGTGCAGAAATATGTGACCTTAAACACCAATAAATAAATAATAATAAATAATAATGGGTAAAAACTCAGCTTTCCTCGCATTTGCTTTGGGGTAGCAAGAGGAGTGGGTTTCATAGCGCTCCAGTTAGCAATAAGAAAGATATATAAAGTTAGACATGCAAGATTACAATAAGCAAATGATCCTAAAATTAGTCACTACTACCAGAGGGGGGGGGGGGGGGGGCACCAAAAATTTGCAAGACGTGACCTGGGGGCGGGTGGGTCTCTTGAGTGCGCCAAAAATGTGCATTTCCAACTTGTGCAATTTTTTGAATTTTTTAAAAATATATCAATATATCAGCTAATATATACCATCATTTGTGTTTCACATCCTTAACCCCCTGCACTCTGATGTCGAGAATACTCGACACCTCCCCCCACTCTAAGCCCCACCACACCTCCCTGTCATCCATGGCTATCCCCCCTGTGTTGTCAGAAATTCAGCAATTTAGATTTTGGTTGACAGAGCTCAACTGGAGCTCTGTCAACCAAAATCTAAACTGCTGAATTTCTGACAACACAGGGGGGATAACCATGGATGACAAATCAGGCGTTTCGTCATCAGAGTGCAGGGGGTTAAAGATGATGTTGTACATCACACTCTTAACATAAATACAACATCAGGAGGCTTTATATGTGAGAATATTGGGCTTAATCTGGGAAAATTCCACACGTTAGTAGGGGGTGGGTGTCTTGTTCGAAATGTAGAAAATGTGCAGACAATATTTTGGGAACAATTCAAATGAAAATTTGTTCCCGTATATGTACACCTGCTCTGGCCAAGCCTGAGAATGAACAGCTTGTCATTTGTAGATTGGGGCCCACAGCAGCCCACAGAGGTTTAAATTGGTGGTACTAGTTTAACCCTTTACCTAACATGAAAAGCAGTCGGCACTTGCCAAAAAAAATGATTGAATAACTAATTTTTTTCATTTTTTGTCTCAAAAACATAGGTTATGACCCCTCATTGGAACGAGCTCGTCATAACCTATGTTTTTGAGACAAAAAACGAAAAAATAATAAAAGTTAATTGGCGATTTTTTAGAATTGCGCTGGCCGGTTTTGGTCGTTACGTTGGGTAAAGGGTTAAGAACATTATGAAAATCCCTTAAAGACAGCTGTGCCTACTAAGTTTATAAGTTTATTTTGGATTTTAATGGGAGAGTGGGGGTGGGTGTCTGAGAACGGTAGTAGAAAATTTGCACGTAGTGGGTGGGTTGGTGTAAAAAGGAGCCGAATAAAAAATAGGAGGTCACGTCTTGCAAATTTTAGTGCCCCCCCCCCCCCCCCCCTGCTACTACTCCAGTAAATGAGTAGAAGTATGATTTGTCATTGAATTTTAGAGTTGATGAATCCTAAAGAGATCAAGTGTTTTATTTGTGAAGAAAATGGACATCTGGCTAAAATGGCCAATTGAAAGATCATGCTATTACTATCATGAGAAAGGATGTTGAGTTAATGAATGTGGATTGAAAATGTTTAACTTCTCAACCAACATGTGTTACCAGGCTTAGCCAGAGCATGTGTGCATATACGGGAACAAATTTTCATTTGAATTGTTCTGTCAGTATTCTCAGGTGTTTGCTACTTTCCTCTTCTATCCATACAAATTCTATTAATAAATAAATAACTTGGGTTGAATTTAGTGCATCAGAGAGAATTTTCCCAAAATATTGTCTGCACATTTTCTCGAACAAGACATCCATCCCTACTAACGTGTGACATTTTCCCAGATTAAGCCCAATATTCTCATATATAAAGTCTCCTGATGTTGTATTTATGTTAAGAGTGTGATGTACAACATCATCTTTAAGGTTTGAACCACAAATGATGGTATATATTAGCTGATATATTGATATGTTTTTAAAAAATTCAAAAAATTGCACAAGTTGGAAATGCACATTTTTGGCGCTCGCAAGATACCCACCCACCCCCACGCCACGTCTTGCAAATTTTTGGTGCACCCCCCCCCCCCCCCCTGCCCCGTCACCATAAACTATTTCACGGAAACCACGTAGATGATACATAACCACTAACCCATCATGAAAAAGAAAAAACGTGTACTATTCAACGGATTTGTATGATACTTAAAGAGAATAGATGACTCGTTACATTGATTTTTTCCATGGCAAAAAAAAAAAACCAAACTCCAGTCCTTATCAGGGCTACCTCAAAATATTAGAAAGCGCTGCATGATCACACTTCACACTGAACAAAATCATCTCTCAAGAAGAGGCGCACTTCATCATCTAGACCCATTTTGCATGAACATCTGAATTGAAGTCCACATTGTGGTCTTCACGCAAACATTTGCACTGATGACTTTGCTTGAATTTGTTTATGTTTGAAATATGAGTTTAACCCTTTACCAAACGTAACGGCCAAAACTGGCCAACGCTATTCACAAACAACGCGAATTAATTTTCATTAATTTTTTCATATTTTGTCTCAAAACCATAGGTTATGACCCCCTTTGGAACGAGGTCGTCGAGCTCGTTCCAAAGAGGGTTCATAACCTAATTTTTTCAGACAATAAATGAAAACAGTTCGTTATTCAGGAATTTTGTTTACAAGTATCGCCTGCGTTACATGATAGGTAAAGGGTTATTTATTTATTTATTTGGGTTTAAGGTCACATATTTCTGCACAATGGTTAATCATGACCATGACAGTTTTACGGGTGGAGGAAGCCGGAGTACCCGGAGAGAACCACCGAGCAACAGCGAGCAACTGTCAGCTCCCCAACATACTAACTCCACACAAGCAGGGTTAGCATTGGTTTAAGACAAGTGCACCATCGACGTGCAGTACGCCTTAGTACTCGACGTCACCGTGCCCCCAGATTAGCAATGGGGGTGAAGTGTCTTGCCCAAGGACACAACGCGGTTGCCGCAGGTGGGATTCGAACCGAGGACCTCTCGGCTTGCAGCCTGCACCTCTACCAACTGAGCCACCGTGCTCCCCTAGGTAAAGTGTTAATAAGACTTATCAGCTATGCTTAACACAAGTCATCATAAAACATGGATATACATATTTATATATATTTACTCCTACCTGACAGCGTGGTGGCTTAGTGTTTATGGTGTTGGACTTCAAACTAAAAGATCCACCGTTCGATTCCCGCCTGGGGTAACTGCGTTGTGTCCTTGAGCAAGGCACTTATCCTCATTGCCCACGTGGGGGCAGGGTGGAGTTCTGTTCTAAAGTGTACAGTACGTCAACCAATTTTTCACGCCAACCATCTAAAGTATATTTCTCAGCACACACTGCCATACCACTCTTATTCGCACTTCTCATCCCATTTTTTACATGAGATAGCCTTAGAAAACCATAATTTCCATAGCTTTCACCATTTAATGTTCTTAATGTTAGGAATTTTTTGGCGAGGAAACACAGATTATCACCCCCATTGGAACCAGGTCGTGGAGCTCGTTTCAATGAGGGAAGATAAGCTGTATTTTTGACGAAAACATTTTTTCAAAAATTAGTTAATAAGGGATTTTGCAAACTTGTGTCTCTTGCCTTTCGTGTTGGGTAAGGGGTTGACGTAATTCACACACGTTCAACTCTTTTAGGATAAAACTTGGAGAGATGGGTCCTGCCCGTTGTCTTAATGAAAACACTTGTGACGCACACTGTGTCCAAGAACTCTTTTATAGAATGTGCACTGCAAAAAAATATAGGTTCTCTTTAGAACCAAAACTGGTTCTAATCTTGTCCCTGAGACGGAACCAATTCTATTTAAACAGTATTTATTTCAAATCAAATAAATTTATAGAGATTAACATTAAATATTAACAGAATTAAACATAAATTGAGGGGGCTTCAGCCGTAAGTTTAGAGCTTATACGAGGTTGTCTCAAATCATTATTAAGCAAAGGAGATATGAACAGTTGGCATATCGAACCAGTTTTGGTTCTCTTCAGAACCAAAACTGGTTCGATATGCCAACTGTTCGTATCTCCTTTGTTTCAAAATGTTTGGCGACTGCGTTGAATAAGCTCCAAGTTTACTGCTGAATCTACTTCAGTTCATGTAATATTCTGTTAATATTGAACGCTAATCTTGGTAAATTTATTTGATTTGAAATAAATACTGCTTAAACAGAACTGGTTCCATCTCAGGGACAAGATTAGAACCAGTTTTGGTTCTAAAGAGAACCTATATTTTTTGCAGTGTGTGTGGCCCTGAAAAAAGTCTAGCAACAAAGCCACAATAATGATTAGTAGCATTCATCACCCACATCTCTGCCTTTGTGAAGTACTCTTCATCCCTGTTTACTTTTTCCCCGCTACCACGTTCCACTGGCTTCAGACTGGAAGTTCACACCAGTGTGTCGGTATTTTGTGATACTGAACCTCCCCGATTCCTTCAGCCGTGGGGAATTGCTCCATCATCACCTTGTATTCCTTGTTTGATAATGTTGCTGACTACCATTTTCGAGGGCGAGGAAACATTCCTCATCAGCGTGTCTCTTCATGGTATCCAAATAACGAGCCATTGTGCAGTAGTCCATTTTTGTTGGCTCCACGATCTTCGAAGCAAAGTTTCAAGTCAAGCTGATGATGTTGAGGAACTACCCCCAGCCTTGGTTAGCGATCTTATACTTACTCCAATGTCATGATAGTAAACGTAAAAAAAATGATGAATGTTGTCCCCGCTGTTGACAACTTTTACCGCCTTTCGATGAATAGCGCATAAGCGTCCTTTGTGTCCATTTTGATCCGAATGACACTTAGCCTTGCCTATAAAGATCCTGTACATTTCGTTTCTCACCCCCGAACAGATGCCAGCCCTTGTTGCCGCATGTTAAAAACTAAAGTGTTAAAAACTACACTTGAAGTGCTCTATTTAACACTTACTAAATGCTGAACTAGCAGTTTGTTCAAGTGTAGATATCCCAGAACTTGACAGGTGTTACAAAAATACCACTTGACAAGTGAATGTCGCGGGAAACAACGCAGATGACGCGGATCTGGCTCGAACTCTCGAGCCTGATCCGCGTCATCTGCGTTGTGTCCTTTTAATTATGTACCCACCAAACTCTAATCAAATTATGTAGGATTCTGGAAGAACCACCAATGCTAGACACATGGAAAGTGCCATCCATTCAAGTTTCATATGTCTGACGATTGTAATGTCTAAGTGCTTAAAGCATTGCACTTTGAGTGTTAAAATCAAACCCTAAGAGTTAGAATGGGTTTAACACCTTGAAAGTGTCAGCTTTAACATTTTAGTTTTTAGTGTGCGGGTGTCACTCGAGGCTTGAGTCTGCCCCAACTCATAAAATATACTTCTATAGCACATGACAGTCGAGTTCCCATCGACAACACAACTTCAAAACAGTTACAAACAAATTCACGCAATCACTCAGAGTGGACACGGATAGCGATGTCAACGTGTTGCCTAAAAACTTTGTTCACCGCGCTCCCTAAGAGCAGATGACAGCATTGATTGCTGGGTGCCGTTCTTTGCTTGACTCTGCCCCTAAAACTACCCTAACATACTGAGTAGGAACCGGCGAATATTCGATTGTTCGAAGCGAAGTCGAGTCGATCAATAAATTCGAGTCGAAAATAAAATCACGAATATTTGAATGAATTATAAAAAAAAAAAAATATTTATAAATGTGTCGGTATACGTATATTCGTACATTTAATAATGGCTAAATTGTCAAAACAAAGCGAGAAATTAAGCGCGAACTGCAAGTGCTCATCGTCAACATGGAACTTGCAGTGTGATACCAATGTCCTTTGGAATCACGCGTGTCGCGTAATTCCAAATGGCATCTGTAATACACTCATATTTTACAGTGGATAAAGCCACGGCTACATACACGTGTATTACATGTAGGACTTCGAATAAAACCCAACCGACAGTGACTCCATCTCACCTCTGGAACACTTCATTAAGAAGCATCCATCGCCTCATGATAAGGCAAGATCAGACGATGCCAGAGCCACGATAAAGTCACGAAGGGATCGATACAATCACAGGAACATACAGATTCTTTGTCTCATATTCAACCATGCGTTCGAGTATGCTGCATCATTAACGTGCGAACTGTCGAATGTTCGCTTGAATATGTGGATAAATCATCAGTACAACGCCAAAACAATTCTGATGTGGCTATTTTAAACTGCAGATTCTGCGAACAAAACCGCACTAGGACACCCAGTCTCGGCTAACTTGGTTCGAATTCAATGTTCGGTCGACTTGAACATTTTTTGGCAAGTTCGACTAAAAAAAGCTTTATTCATAGAGACCAAATACTGAAGTACAGTGATTATTTCAACTCTTTTTGGGGTGGGAGTGCGGAAAAGCATCAAATACGGCGTCTCAATCTCTCTGAAGGATTGGTGGATGAGCCTCGGCCTCCAAAAAGACTACAGCAGTTTTGTTCAATTCTTTTTGTACCCGTGGTGGACTACAATGCCGGTGCCACTCCCTGTCTGGCGTTGCTGCTGGGGTTTCTTCTTCTCTCCACTCCACTCAGACTGTCCCATTTGGCATGTCCCATTCTGGCGGAATCCATATTTCCAGTTGATACCCGGTGTAAACCAACGGAAGCCCCCAGGTATCTGAGGGCATCGACCGATCTAGAGAGCGTCCAACCTTTAGTTTGCTGGATGTGTGCTTCGGGCCTGGCTGAACTGATCGGATCGGATTGGACACAGAGTATACTTGTAAAAGAGGGCTGTGATCGGGGGCGCTCAAACTACCAAATTGACAGACTATATTTCCTGAAGATCTACAAGACACCACCATCGAAACTACCACCAAACCGAGACTGCCGGAGTCTGACTTTACTTGTCAGCGAGGGAAGTGGACCATTTTAATGAGTTATGTCATGTAAGTGGCAGACTTTACATGTGTAGGACCACTAAAGAACCGAAAACCACTGACCACTAGCCGGGCTGCGGACCGGGCCTACACTTGTCAATAAGGGCTGCAATCAGACCCACATCACCACTGCGGGATGCGGAGTGGGAGTTGGTGACCTCCTCGACACCTTTTGGTTTGCCCCTTTTGCGTCTTCCCCCCCCCCCCCCTTTTGGGCTTCTATGCGTAGAATTGTGCTATTGTTCTACTAATGGGGTTTTGAGAGATTTAACAATTCCCACACCGTCCCTGCGCGCCATCGGCACGCAAAACACTTTTGGATCAAATTCTCTCTATTTCACCCATACAAATTAATCTGAAGTTCTCTCAAGAAGAGAACACAAAAGGTAGAGGGCTGGTGAAATATCTGATGCCGATTGGGTTGCGAGGTGAAAGAAGAACACAAAAGGACAGGGAAGGAGAAGATGAGGCGATGACAATTAGTAGAAGATTGTGTTGGTCATATATGGGGCCCCGGACTTCTGAAGTATGCTGAAGTTGTGTTTGCAAATTATTGACAAATTGGAATGACCTGCGGGATAGGACAGTTTCTTGCGACTTGTGACTATGCATTGGAGAAGTACTGGGCGAAGAAGGTCTATTCGTATCCTGATCTTAATTGGCACCCGAAAGACGAATAGAAATGGTAGGTTAAACTCAGTAACCTTTACCGGAATTGAGCGAATTCTATGAGAATTCCTAAAAACCAGATATAGATTATTTAATTTAGTCTAAAACAATCAGGATATAAGTTAAGTTGATTCATTTTAACCCTTTACCCAACGCAGGCGATATCAAAATTTATTATTTCAAATATCATTCTTTCAAATTTTACAAAAAATTTCAACAAAACCATACCATGTGACCCCTCGTTGGAACGAGCTCGTAGAGCTCGTTCCAACGAGGGGTCACATGATAAGGTTTTGTTGAAATTTTTTGAAAAATAATATTTTTGCAACTGCTGAATTTGCATATTACGCGGGCGTTTGCGGCCGATTCGTTGGGTAAAGGGTTAATACTTCTTATCCCCATACATTGTTGTAATTTGTTGATAATTTGTTGGTATCACAATCAAATGTCTTCATAAATGCCATCGCGGCGCTCTTCTCCGGACCCAAACATTCTACAAAAGACAACTGAACGCAAGATTCATTGAATGTCTTTTCTTTAAGACTAAAATAGCACCCATCCACCCTCGTTGTTTCTTGTACAGTGCATCAGAGCGTGGGTTTATTTGCAATAAGAAAAGAATGGAAAAGATTTTCTTTCTAAAACCAAAAGTCTCGGAAGCAACACTTCTACTCCACATCACACACACATACAAGAGTTTCACAGACACACACAATGAATTGAGGGAAAATGGCAATATTATTTGTAAGCATCTAAGGGCAAGAGAGCAAGTGTGTCGAAAATGGCATTGTAATATGAGTTAGGACCGCGAATCTAACGTATCATTAATTGTAGTGTGATACTCAACAGTATTAACATTATATATATACTATTCGAAAAAAGTAGGGGATATTTGATAAAAGTGAGATATGTGAAGAAATATATTTATATTTTCATCAAAAAGACACTTCAGGCATTGCACTGTGACATCTGGTGAATGATTTCAGCGATAGTTGGGTTTCTGACAGCACACATTCCCAGCATTTAGCTGTAGGAGACATGGACGGTCATTCAGAGAATTTGCCACATTCAGTCGAAGACCTCAGTATCTTGTAAATCCTCCTTGGTTCGCGAGGCAGGCGCGGATCCGACGTGGCAAACTCCTCACCAAACGTCCAATATCAGCTTGACTAATGTTATTCCATACTTCCTGCAGCGCAGCGGCGAGTTCCTGGATATTGGTAGGGGACTGTTGGCGTTGTCTTAGGCGCCTGCCGAGCATATCCCAGACGTGCTCGACTGGTGAAAGGTCCGAACTTAGAGCTGGCCAAGGCAGTGTAGTGATGTTCTGCTCCTGGAGGAACTCTGTAGCGATACAGGCCTTGTGTACTCTTGTATTGCCATCTTGAAAAATGAATCGACGGCCGTGACGTTGCGCAAATGGCACCACATGAGCTGCTAATGTGTTGTCACCGTAGTATTGCCCTGTGACACGCCCTTGGGTGACATGTAATGCTGTTCTGCTTGTCATGGTTTTGCCTCCCCACACCATCGCCGATCCACCACCAAAACAATCGTGAAATCTAACGGTTACCTCATGGTATCGTTCGTTCCGCCGCCGCCACACCCTGTTTCGCCTGCTGTGGAAGTCGAGAGTGAACCTCGAATCACCGGAAAACATGACGTTGCTCCACCGACGATTGTCCCAGCACTGTCGTGCTTCACACCAATTACGCCTTGCTGCGACGTGACGTTTAGTCAAACGTGGAATTATTCGAGGTCGTCGAGCGTACACATTCCAGCTCTGTAGGCGATTTCGGATAGTCTGACCACTGACTCGCACATCTGTCGCTCGGTGCAGCTGCTGTCCAATTTCTGAGGCATTTTGATGGCGGTTACGTAATACTGTGGTTCGGATGAAACAATCCTGGTTAGTAGTTGTCGCCATTGGACGACCTTACCGACGTCTGTCATCAACATTTCCTGTCTGGCGGTAGCGTGACCGCAACCTGCTAATCACCGATTGAGTAACGTTGAGAATTTGAGCCACTGCAGAATATCTGTTACCAGCTTCCAACATACCAACGGCACGTGAACATTCGTCACGTGTCAGTCTTCGCATACCTCAAAAGTTACGTTTCGACCAGAAACTATTGATGAACGAGTTTATACCAAGAAAAGAATGATGAGACCTCCGAAAAAGCCCGTCCAGTACAAATGAAAATTTCAAAACGTACCCCACAGACAATAACGCCGCGCTCGTGCGAATAACCTGAAAAAGTGTTCGTGGGCCGGTGACATTCATGATCCACACTAAACTTGGTAACATATTGATTTGTCCAATCACGCTTATCCAATACCATTTTTCGAAACTACCAACATTCGTTTGGATATCCACTGCTTTTGTTAATAGTTTCTATCGTCCTTTGAGAGGAACAATATTCGATTGTTCGAAGCGAAGTCGAGTCGATCAATAAATTCGAGTCGAAAATAAAATCACGAATATAAGAATTGATTATGAAAAAAAAACTTATTTATAAATGTGTCGGTATACGTATATTCGTACATTTAATAACGGCTAAATTGTCAAAACAATGCGAGAAATTAAGCGCGAACTGCAAGTGCACATCGTCAACATGGAACTTGCAGTGTGAAACCAATGTCATTTGGAATCACGCGTGTCCTGGTAATACACTCATATTTTACAGTGGATAAATCCACGGCTACATATACGTGCATTACATGTAGGACTTCGAATAAAACCCAACCGACAGTACCGACAATACTATTGCAGATGACATCTTGTTCCAGTCAAGATAGAGTGTAAGGTTTTAGAAATCACCCTACCGATAGCTCCGTCTCACGTAAAATACGTTAAAAACGAATACCCGGGAGTTTCTCAGTTACAGTACAGTAGAATCCTCTTAACTGAATATCCATTTTTCCAGTGAAAATTATTCAATTAACAGGAGTATACAATTAACAGGGATTTGGTCAGTTTCCTGTGTTCTGGAGGTAAACTGAGTATTTATTATATTATATCTTGTTTGACAGAGCTCACAGAGGTCTGTCAAACAAGATTTAATAGAATAAATGCCTGTATTGGATGTAGTGAGGCCAAAAAGGTTGATAAATAAGGGGAATTCGGTACGTGTCACAGTAATTTTTTCGACATATTACAAAAATTTATATATTAACAGGAGTTTACTCTACAACCCATATGCAATTAACAAATCAAATTTGTACTGAAGGTATGGTGAATGGTTTTGTGTTTGAAAATTATATTCAATTAACAGGGATATACAATTAAGAGATATCCAATTAAGTGGGCTCCACTGTACTCGAAAAGTAAAGTATTTTCCACTAGAGCACAAGGGCACGCTCTACCGCTTGCCCCATAGCCTCAAGGGAAGATTGAAGCTGCTTCCGGTATTCCCACGGAATGATGATCTTATTTTTAATAGGGCTGGTCGATTATAGACATCAAATTAGCTAAAAGACTAGCAGACGACCGAAATCAACCGAAAGTAAACGAAGATGGTTTCTGTGAGATTGGGAACATCTCCCCGAGACGTTAGAAAATTACTAATCTCATTCGTCTGGTTTTGGGTGACACAAAGGTCATGACTGGAATCATATTACCGATAGATGGGGCGAACAGCATCTGGAGGATCTAAAACAATTGACGTACCTCCAGCTCTCAAGCCACCAGTTAAATTCTGTAAGGAATTCGACGCCGGTGTTGCCTGGGCCCAGTCTAGCCCCGATATAGTGCATCGCTAATGTTTTTGATTCGACCGTCTGGAATATTTCAGTTGGGCGGAAAAATGAACACGCGGTTCGATTTTACAACCAGTTGATTATCTAAACGAATGTCTCTAAAAGTACTATAAACATTCATTTTATTTGAATCAACCAGAGGGGGGGGGGGGGGTGGCACTAAATATTTACAAGACGTGACGTCCTATTTTTTATTCAGCTCCTTTTTACACCCACCCACCCCTACGTGCAAATTTTTTACTACCGTTCTCAGACACCCACCCCCACTCTCCCATTAAAATCCAAAATAAACTTATAAACTTAGTAGGCACAGCTGTCTTTAAGGGGGTTTCATAATGTTCTTAAACTGGTACCACCAATTTAAACCTCTGTGGGCTGCTGTGGGCCTCAATCTACAAATGACAAGCTGTTCATTATCAGGCTTGGCCAGAGCAGGTGTACATATACGGGAACAAATTTTCATTTGAATTGTTCTGTCAGTATTCTCAGGTGTTTGCTACTTTCCTCTTCTATCCATACAAATTATATTAATAAATAAATAACTTGGGTTGCATTTAGTGCATCAGAGAGAATTTTCCCAAAATATTGTCTGCACATTTTCTACATTTCGAACAAGACACCCACCCCCTACTAACGTGTGACATTTTCCCAGATTAAGCCCAATATTCTTACATATAAAGCCTCCTGATGTTGTATTTATGTTAAGAGTGTGATGTACAACATCATCTTTAAGGTTTGAAACACAAATGATGGTATATATTAGCTGATATATTGATATATATTTAAAAAAATTAAAAAAAATTGCACAAGTTGGAAATGCACATTTTTGGCGCACTCAAGAGACCCACCCACCCCCACGTCACGTCTTGCAAATTTTTGGTGCCCCCCCCCCCCCCCCCCGAATCAACACAAGAAATGTTTCTCAATCTAGAATTGGTTTGAACGAAATCTTAAATAACTTTACCAATTCTATTAGACATGTTTGTTTACTGAATAATTATGAATGAAAACTCACCACAGCTGTAGTTTTATAATTATGCCGTAGGGTTCCACCTGTTAGGTCAATACAGTGGGACCCCGTTAACCCTTTACCTAACGAATTGCCCGCATCCGCCTGCGTAATTTGCAAATTGAGCAGTTGAAAAAAATATTTTTTTCAAAATATTTCAACAAAACCATATCATGTGACCCCTCATTGGAACGAGCTCGTCGAGCTCGTTCCAATGAGGGGGTCACATGATATGATTTTGTTGAATCTTTATTGACGGTCATGATTAGCCATTGTGCAGAAAGATGTGACCTTAAACACCAATAAATAAATAAATAATAATAATAAATAATCTTTATTGAATTTTTTTTTTAAAAATTGTAATTAAAATAATAAATTTTGATATTCTCTATGTTGGGTAAAGGGTGAATTTAATAGCGACTTTGCCAATGAAAATTATTCAATTAACAGGAGTATCAAATTAACAGGAACTGTGTCGCTTTCCTGTGTTCTAGAGATAAACTTAGCATTTATTCTATTATATCTAGAATTGATTTGAACGAATCTGTACCGACACTACTCTTTGTAGCCTTATAAAAGAAGACTCAACACGCCTGTAATTTTATGATTTCGCCGCGTTATTCCATCAAATATGTTATCGTGATGTTTTGAAGACGAAATAAATATTGGTTGGAATATATATAACTGGAGAACGAAAGAATATCTGTATATCTTTAAGAATAATGGGACTTCATATTATATCAACGGTACTCTATCGCAAATTCTACGAAACGTAGAACTGGACTGTTGCCGAAGAGATTGAATGTATCGATGAAAATCAGTTCTCACTCATTCAAAGCCGCCATCACTATTACAAACTACACCACTCTTGAAGACAGGAGGTGTGTGGGGGGGGGGGGGGGGGGGGGGGGGGGGGCAAGTGAAAAAATAGATACTCATTTTGGAGAAGAAAGTGTATGTCGCTGGGGTAGACAAGTCCCTGTGTATTCTTACTCCCTCACTTCGGAATGTTTTTTTCCTTTTCACACGTCCCCTGCCTACATCACATATTGACCTCTTGCAGATTAGGAATGACAATATACTTTTCTGATAATCTACCTAGTCCAGCGCACCTCCCCCCCCCCCCACCACCACCCTTAAGACTTGCTACAGTACAGTACAGTCGCCGTGGACTGGTCATAATCCACTCGTGGTCAGTGATGTCCACACATGCGATTACCAGGTAATAAAAATCATCATCAGTAAAATTGAAATTTAATGAACCGGGTTGTACCGGTGTGACAGGAATGATAGTCCGTAGGAAAATTAGTCCCTCTGGACTATTATTCCGCTGAATTATAGCCCTAGGTCTAACATTTCTAGGAATAGTAGTCCGTCGGACTACTATTCCTAGAAATGTTAGACCTAGGACTATAATTCCGCGGAATAATAGTCCAGAGGGACTAACGTTCCTACGGACTATCATTCTTGTCACACCGGTTTGTACCGAGTTTTGTCGGTTGTACCGGGTTGTGTCGGTTGTACCGGGTTGTGCCGGTTGTACCGGGTTGTGCCGGTTGTACCGGGTTTGTACCGGGTTGTGTTGTAATAATTAGTTTTTGGAATTTAATATTATTGCGTCTGTGGAAATATTGCCCACCGTGGGAAGAGAGCAGTCCACTGTGGCCGTGCTGTATAGACATTGTATTAACGAGTTATCTGTCAGTGAAATTTATCATTGACAGATACATACGTAAATGAGTGAATTATGATTGCTGGTACGGCATGTCCCCAAATATTATCCATGTCTATATTTGGTGCGTTTTAGAAACCTAATTCTTGGTTAAAATAATCAATTGTCGATGGAATCAACTAGAATGTCGCACCTATTTCCTAATTAGGCTTACTGTGTTAATAGGAACAGTTTCAAATCCTACCAGTATAAATTAAACGTAAAAAGACATACCTTCAGGCGCTTTGGATGTCTTTCCAATCAGTTTGACAGTAATATGATGTGCGTAAATTCATCAATTAACGCACCATTTCTAAACGTACTAAAGGTTAGGACAACACAAGTATGCAACTGTTTTCAACTATGTCGAGGTATACACTGAAATATAATCTTACCCCCCCCCCCCCCCCAAGACTGCTTAAGATGAAGGGTCCAACTCGTGACTAGAAGTGGAAAGTGTGATAATCAGTTCGGTCCCGGAATCTATCCTTGTGCGAGCTCATTTGAGTGACACACTATAAGCACTTCGAACCCCCCCCCCCCCCCCCCAGTGCTTTACTTGTTGTTGTGGTGTTGTTGTGCATGTGTGTTTGGGGGAGTGGGGGGATTCTGGGCTACTACTGGATTGGAAGGAGACCATTTTGAAAATTTAGGTTTGATATGAAGCATTTTTTTATATCTTTTGACAATATTAAATCTTAATAGTGTGTTTCTGAACAGCATCCCACTATCAACAATTATTCGCGGGGAATAATAATTTAATCCCTTTTGAGACCATGGGATTACATTTTTATTGATACTCTTGAACTTGTCTTTGTTAATAACGTTGTGCATGTTTAATATACCATAAACGGGTGGCTCCTTAACACAAGCCAAACAAATATTCTTGAAATATACGCCCCACCCCCATCGAATCCCCCTCCCTGAACTCCGAATCACGACAGCCTCCGAATGCCCCCTGTCTCTGACTGCCACCTCCTGCATATCACATCATTCCTCCAATTGGTGGATGTTCGGAGACATTATTTGGACTGTTCGTCACACGACAGCAACAGTGGGTCATCGATATTTGTCGGCTATCAATATAAGCACATTGTTGAAGATATAAGGCTGATAATCATTGCATTTGACCGACTCTTTCACCCCGGACCAACCTCGGTTGATGATTATAAAAAAAAAATGTTTGATGCTGACCACCCTGCATGTTAGGGATATGATATAATCTAGGTGGACATTGAGAACCAGATGAGAATGTCGTTGTGATGACAGTAATCATTCATACCACCGTGATGGGCTCAGTGCTGAGAGAAAATTCTTATCTAAATATGATGCAGATGGTTTTCATCCTCGGATGAATACGTAACTAGTTACCTGAGAACATTAGCAGAAGACACCTCCAATGTTTTCATTCCCTAGAATATTTACCATTTAATCTCTAGAGGCTGCTTTTCCGACCCAGAAGCATAAGTCATAACTTCATTAAGTCGGATGGCTGCTGAGTGAATGTGTGGGGTAGACCAATTAATATTTTCAACGTTGAAAATATTAATTGGTCTACCCCCAAATAATGAATGTGGACTCTTCCAATTGCTGCCATTCAACTGACATGGGAGATACCATCAAAGTTCAAAGGGTTAAGATTTGGGTAAAGGCCAAGAATAGAGGACCGCGCGTTTTTTAAGAAGATAAAACATTTTTTACAACTCTTTTGGAGTTTCTTATCATTCTAAGACATGTTTTACACAAAATTAGCCCAAAACGCCGATACTTACTGACAAATATCATCACTTTTAACCCTTTACACTCCGTTAACTTTATTCTCCAAACAATTTCAACAACAAAACCTGCGGTAAACAGGTACGCGATTCTTTGTTTTTTTCCGCTATCGTGTATACTCTATTTGATCGGAGTATACGAGGGTGTAATTACAATGGGAGAACGAACTAGGGTCAGTTTGGGATGGATACGGGTTAGCTAACCCGTACCTATCCTAAACTGACCCTACTACGCAAAGAAGGCAATGATTAGAATGCGGTGACCAATGCGTTAGGGTCAGTTTAGGATGGGTACGGGTTAGCTAACCCGTACCCATCCTAAACTGATCCTAGCATGCAAAAAAGGTAATGATTGCTCCCCTGTGACGTCACAACGAAACATCCACAGCTCCATTTCAGAACGCAATCAGAAATTCATTTTGTTTCAAAAACCCGTCACAGAGAAAAGGGTTAAAACTTAAAAGTGATGATTTTCGTGAGTGGGTATCGGTGTTTTGGGCTAATTTTGTGTAAAACATGTCTTAGAATGCTAATAAGTAACTCAAAAAAGTTGTGAAATATGTTTTATTTTCTTAAAAAACGCGCGGTCCTCTATCCTTGGCCTTTACCAAGATTTGTAACGTTTTTCTTGCCCGTCGAACAGAATAATTAGTAAAGAACGACTTCTAATATTCAAAAACAATCTGTTAGTGCACAACCTGTTCATTGTCCTTGGTTACTGCCGTATGTAGCATTTTAAAATTACAAGACTGGTTCGCTACATTGGAACTCAGAAAAATAGTCGTTTGGAGTTCACATGGCAGACGTTAACTTGTGTCTCTGTTGTTGGTGTTAAAAGCGTAATTATTTTCTGGGATTTATTTCAACGGTCGGGTATTTATTATCGGCTTCCAACTTTCTGTAACTGGCAACATTCAATTAGTCTTTGAATTAATGCTGCCAGTCAGACATGAGTTCTCATTCAGTTTATACTTTGTATTAATTAAACCAATAAAATAACACGTCTGTTTGTCTACCGCTTGTCAGCAGTCTGTTGTCAAATAGCTTCCTTATATTCCGGGCTGATTGTCTTCTCTGATCCTGTTCACTAGATTGTGGCGTCTTTCAGTAGTTTAACCATTTAACAAGCTCAACTAGAAGATCAAATATTTTCCAAAAGAAATTCTTAAATAACTAAATTTTTTTGAATTTTTGCTTAAAATATGTAGCTTATGACCCCTCATTGGAACGAGCTCTTCGAGCTCGTTCCAAGGAGGGGTCATGAGCTAAGTGTAACAGGCTCGAAGCATCTATTTCTAGCTCCTAATTTGGTTGGCAAATGACCCTTATACCTAGCTAGACCGCTACATTACTCTGAGCAGGGGCGGATCCAGGGGGGGGGGGGTGCTCTGGGTGCTCGAGCACCCCCCCCCACACACACACGCCTACTCACTACTCACAGTCATCCAAGAAAACTTGAATTTGCAGACATTCTGAAAGAGTGAGAACTTCATCCCAATCACAAGTGTTACTGTAATAAGCATACGCGATTACTCTATTTCCGATCCAGCCTCCAATAATCTATCTTGAAGATTTAATTTCAATAAAATGTAATTGTTATAAGAATGTGCCTGGAATTTAACCAGTTACCAATCACAGCTTTTCCCAAAATTGTGAATTTCTTAAAAAAAAAATTTAAAATATACCAATATCCATACAAATATGGATGGCATTTGAATCAGTTGACGAGCTGATTCCAATGTCATCCATATATTTACGGTCTTATGGACAAAGTTTCCACGTATATCAGCTCTGTTCGTAAATATATCTTTGTTCAGCTGAATCAGTGATGCTATAGTGACGTTCGCCTTCAGCAATAGTTTTACACTATGACAGATGATTGAATGGGACAATTTAATATTTAACAAAGAGCATTTAACATTGGTGAATGATTCACCAATGTTAAATGCTCTTTGTTAAATATTAAATTGTCGCAACAGATGAACTTTCTGGATAATATCTACAGGCATTCTCTAGTAAACTGAAACAATTTAATGTTACAGAGCAACAGGACATCTTATTTCTTCGATAACATGAATAAAATAATTAAGCTACTTATCAGTTAAGATCAGTTGAACTTGATGGAACAATGTATTTACACAGTGTACAAGTTTGTGCGTTCACATAGTACGGTAGAAGCGCACAAACTGAGACAGGACTTGGGTGTTTCAGAAGCGGATCCAGGATTTTGAAATAGAGGGACGTCGCCCTCTATACTTATATGGTCACAAACTGTTGTGATGCAAGTGTGCGCATACTATTGATTTATAGTACGCACTGGCTTCAATTATTTTATTAGAATTGACTGGGGTGCGCCTTTGCCTTTGGCACGCTCCAGTCAATTCTAACAAAATAATTTTCAACGACATATACTTTTTATATCTGATTAATAGACGGGGACGCACGCGGCGTGCGCCCCTCTATTTTCTCAGAAATGATTTCTGAGAAAATACAGGGGCGCACGCCACGTGCGCCCCCGTCTAAATCTGCCTTTGAGGTGTTTAACATTCAAATAGTATATGCATCTCAAAGTTGACCAGAAGAAATGTGACCCCCCCCCCCGCCCCCCCGGCCACTCACCCAGTGGCACCCACCCATCCACACTTTCACCCACCTACACACACTTATACTTCTTGGAACTTCTGTCGCCCCTGCCTACAACAGGTAAGTCATGGTGAAAATTATTATGTTTCTTCCAGGCAATCCCTGCATTTCAGTTAATTTGATGCAAAATCCAGGGGTGATTATATTTGTTTCTTGGTAGGTAACAATTTCGAATGATTATTTTGTTTTTCATTGGGCAGTGTCAGTACCATAATTGTTTTTACCAAATTTCAAGCCAAATGGGCAGAAAATAGGTTTAAGAGAAAAGACAAATATATGACCAGGATACGTCTCAGATAGCATCTGATGGGTTCCTAATTCAAAATTTTTTTCTGGGGGAGGACCCCCAGACCCCCCGCTAATTGCTTCGCGCCTTCCGCGCTCGCAAGGACGGCGCAGAGCGCCGTCACGCTGCGCGCCTTCGGCGCTTGTCGACCAACAATAGCACCCCCCCCCCCTTATAAAATCCTGGATCCGCCCCTGCTGAGGCTCTTTAAGATTCATCAGCCGTAAGTAGAATAGTATGTACCCGAACTACCAACTTTACCCGGATCTTTTCTGAGGGAGCAGTGTTAAATTTCCACAAGAACTGGAGCTTTTTGGCGGAGCAACTTAACCTGTGCAAAACTTCGGCTCCATCGAACTAGATCCTGTAAATGGTACACGTATTGCATATATAGTATGCAGTGGTACGCATAGTGATATATGTACACACAGGGCTATGGGTATGTAGTAGGGGGTTGTGATGGAATATTGGTGGGAAAGATGAGTTTTTTTAAAAAGTTTTTCACTCTAAATGGTTGACGTTGCTATTGACGTTGTGACGTCATGATGCGCAACTGACGTCATAGAAACGTTGATCGCTGTTGTTGTCTACTATTCATATTGATATGACGTTATTCGGGTAAAGGTGTGCCGGGGTTCTCGTACGGGAGTGATAGCGTAGTATAGTATTAGAGTTATATACCCCTGTTGGTCCCCTGTTGGCACTTGATACCACTAATCGACATAATGCTTCATATTATTCTATGACTGGTATAGATAGTACGTAATGCGAGTCCAGGCAGTACTGTTGGATGGGTGGAGGTAATGTGGGTTTGTCTAGTACGGTATTGCGTGGCAGTCCTTGGTTGTTGCAGCTCATCACTCTACAAAACAAGGTTTTAGTTGAAATGTTGTGTGAAGTTTCTTGCTCATGTAATTGACTGGTCTATGGCATAAAGGTGCGACCTCTAGAGTCCAGATGTGAATTATCATCTGCTTAGCAACCTCCCTCTGTCGATGTTATAGAAGATACATTTTTGTGAAGATTCCAGTGTTCGACCGACCCGGCTATTTGTTGAGTTGAAGCAAAGGATTTAATTTTATATGGAAAGCTTTGGAAACTTCTCTTCTAAAATTGTGACAAACGATAGCATTTCATTGGAAAAAGTAAGTATATACAAGTATATTGTTCTAGTGCTAGAATAGGGTGTGATACTGGAACAGTTAAATAAAGTCATACAATAAACGCGATATGGGCATCGCGAGCAAAGCGATAAAGTTATAATTATCAGCTTTCAAGTCTGTATTATGAGCCTCGCTGTGAAATGACCTCAAATAATGATAACACTGAGACCGCGTGAGGAAACTCACATACAATCTTTAGTTATCATTTTGAGGCAATGAATCTGTACATTGGGCTCAATTTTATTTATTGTTGTCTTGCTTTAACAAACAGGC
Source organism: Pictodentalium vernedei (assembly GCA_031216915.1). Classification (NCBI taxonomy): domain Eukaryota; kingdom Metazoa; phylum Mollusca; class Scaphopoda; order Dentaliida; family Dentaliidae; genus Pictodentalium; species Pictodentalium vernedei. The sequence continues at coordinate 514,796,180 of CM062293.1, forward strand.
TCAGACTACAAGCATCACATTCAGTCCAATGCGAAACTAGCAGGCAAAAATCAATAACAGTTTCTGTTACTTTATCGCATTGCTAGAGGAGCTCGCTTCACCTTTAATGTGCGAGCACCTCAACCTAGAGAGCACATTCTCAAGAACTATTTAGCAGCATTTTATCAGAAAAAGTATAACAACACAATAACGTTGTTCCCATTCATTCAAGATTAGAACAAGACACTAAATCAGTTAACAACAAAAACAATTTCCAACTGACTGCCACTTAACAAAATTTCATTGGTAAAATCAAAACTAGATTTTGTCACGTTTGTGCAAAGCACACTGTGGTGTTATCCCTGCATTTGTGCACCTGATTTGAGGAGAAACATTGAATAAATACACAAGAAGTCTTTTGTCTCAAACGCTTTAAGAAAGCACAAAAGTTGCACAGGTTGCACAGCTTCGTGGTACAAGAAAAATCCGAAGATTCGTGCACATTTACACACAATTCACAATTGCAACATGTGAGAAGGTTTTTAGTGGCTTTAAAGGTTCGAATTGTGTTCCCTGGAAGCCCTTGTGGAACACAGTCTACGAAAACATTATTAAAGTGGCGCAGTCGACATTGGTGGCACATCCAATTGGCACATGGAAGATCTGAAATCTTCGTGCACATCTGTAGACCATATTGTAACGTCTGAATATGGTTTAGCATTTTGAATGATATAACATTGAAGTCTTTCATTAGAAAAAGTTTGACCCTTTGAGACTTTAATTATCCTGACGTTCAAACGTCACTGGGAATTCAGCTTCTTCAACGTTTTTTCAAAATGCGACGTCAAACGTCGGAAAGTACAAATAACAAGATTTATTTAATGCTCAGGCATCAATTCATGCTGAAAAATTAAGTCATATTCCCCTGTCGGTCGGCAAAACGAAATATCAAAATGATATTTAGAAATCGATATTTCATCGTAGGTTCGGATGACGAATCACATGTACTTTAAACGAGTCAGCACATCAGTAATGAATTCCAGAGTCCCAAATACAAACGAATTCGAATAATTGATTATATAGTGACAGTGACTAAACCAATTCATTAAATCAGCGGTTTCAAAGTTTGACTTTCTCATTCACCTTCCAGCGAAAAGCCGAAATCACTTTCAAATTTCTTCAGTTCAACTTCACACGTCTTCAGTGCATTGAGTTCAAAAAAAATAAAATGACGTGTCTTGTTATTGAAAATAAGAAAGTGGTGTTTTTTGTTATTGTTCTATTTCTTCGAAACACATTGCGATCATTTCAATTCGCCAGCCTTGGTAAATCGTAAAGTTAGGGGAGAAATAAGACGGGACTACTTTTTGTGCGGATATTCACACATTCCAATGGTTGGAGTTTGGTTGTTGTAATTTTTGTATGGACGCCGGTTCGGCACATAAATTTTGCGCCTTAATGGCAAATAAAGGCCACAAATTGGAGAGTTTGTAGTCGTAGAGCATTAAATAAAAAGAAAATTCACGAAAATTTGATGAATACCGAAAATATCTCGTGAGTGGCTACAAGAAATATGAGGATCTTCACTCGCGACTGCGTCGCTCGTGAAGATCCTCATATTTCTTTGTAGCCACTCACGAGATATTTTCGGTATTCATCAAATTTTCGTGAATATCCTCTATATTTTTCACATTAGTGATTATCTGGTGGAGGGCTAGATTATTTTTGGTTGTCTGAATTTGTTATTCAAAACTTGTTATATTACAAATTATTGGAGAGTGCCTACAGGCACTCTCCAATAATTTGTAATAAAACAAATTTATATAAACAAAATATTATTTGTGTTTGACTGAATATTAAATATAAGCAAGCAAAGTGTTCGCTTTTGCTCTGGTATCCTCATTTTTTAAAAGCCCTGATAGTGGCTTTTAGCACTCAACCAGTTAAGAAGTCTTGACAGCAGGATTATGTTAGTATTTTAAGCCGCGATAACATTTGGCTCAACGGTTATCACTGAGCACTATTTGGGAGAAAATAGGAATTTCAGGTTAAAACTTTAAAACATCGAAAAATAATAACAAAACAAATGACCCCAAAGTATCAACGCGATGTTTGATTTCGTTCGTAATAACACTTACACAAATGTCAAAGGGTTAAATTAAACAAAAGATTTCGTTCGCAATAACACGTACAAAAGTATCGGAGGGTTAAAACACATTATAATGGAACAGACAAGTTGTACATAGACGATCCTAAACCTTTTAGCACTTCTGGAGACACTGTTGCAACATCTCTACATGGGTTTGCGTTTCGAATTACAACCCCAAGAACCTTTTCGCCGGAAACGGTAAAAAAACACAAAAAGGGCTCCTGTGGTACACGAAAACTCCGAAACCTTGCACTTATGTGCAGACCATACGTCGACATCAGAGCATGGATTAAGTCTTTCGCATTGCATACCCTAGAATCCCTTCGTTAGGAACTCTCTAAGAAAACATTAAAGTGTGTGGTACCAGTTGTACAGTCAAATGGAACACAGACAATCTGAAACCTTTGTGCACATCTACAGACCATATTGCAGCATCCAGGCAATGTGTTTTGCATTTCGAAATACATACCGCAGAATCTGTTTGCCAAAAACGATCTAACCAAACACAAAAGTAGTATAGGTGGGACAGCCAATTGGCACGTGGAACATCTGAAACTCCCATGCACATCTACCGACTCTGTCGAAACACCCAATACAATTGTGGAACTTAGAATTACATTAGCATGAGCAAGCCTGGAAATAAAGCGCTAACATCGTAACCCGTCAATAGGTCAACAGGTTACGTAATATAATATTTTGGTAACCTGTAGGAAAAAAAAGAATTGTGATAATTTTTCGTTTTCTCTGTTTTTACAACGTCGGCCTTGCTATTTACGTTTTTATAGAATTTTCGTCAAAGTGAATAGTAACAACTAACGCTCGATCTCGCTTTAGCGAGATCGCGCGTTAGTTGTTGCTATTTATTTGGACAAAATTTCTGTTAAGATGTAAATAACATGCCACTCTATTCAAATGTAAATATAAGGAACAACTTTGTATCGAGTTAGTTCCGAACGATTGTCGGATCTGAGTGCCCAAACTTATGAGATTAGGAGTTTATTTCGTGTTGTTTTATTTTACGGTAACCCGTACTGCGTTCGCATATTTTACGAACGCATATTTTACGACCCCCCCCCCCCCCCCAGCCCACACACACACACGTAACCCAAACGATCCTTCTCGAATTATTTAAGGAAGAAGTGGGAAATCAGCGCAACTTTCAAGTGGCTCTGCAGAAGCTACCCGGTGGCGAACATTTCGCAAAGTGTCTATTTTGTTAGATTTACACACCATACTGGACAACTGTAGAGACGTTTGGTATTTCGAATTGAAAATCGGCTGTACGGCTCTACAGACGTTTGGCCGAATATTTTTCCAATTGCTGTCCCAATTAAGCATTTGTGGGTATTTTGTCGCAGTTCAGGAACAGAGCGTGGCAATTTTAACGCTAATAAGTGAATGAATACCTTTTTGTATAATAAGTAACTACGCACACTGATATACATGAAAATTAATTTTTTGTATAAAACTCAATTTATAGAATCTGTGCTGAAAATTATCTGGTACAAAATGGGTTCTGTTCAGTAATTATAGTCAATAATTGACATGACATTTATCAAACGATACAGTTCACCTAATTAAAGTGATTTCGATTTCATGAAGTCCAGGTCGATTAATCAAACGTAATTAAGTGAAAATCATAATTACTTGGTCCAATTTCATCAATCATTTGGACTATAAATAAAAAGGGCGCTGTGTGTAAGTCTGGGATGTATTGATAAAGAATCAAGTTTCCTAACCGTGTCTTGGATTTCGGAGCATTGAGTTCTTCTAGTATCGCTTATTGCAACCAAATCCTTCTCGTCTGAAGAAGTGTTTAACCCTTTACCCAACACAGACGATATCAAAATTTATTATTTTGAATATAATTTTTTTAAATTTTAAAAAAAATTTCAACAAAACCATATCATGTGGCCCCCCTCATTGGAACGAGCTCATTATCGCAGATTGCAAGCTTAGTACCGAAAAAATCAAGGAGGGAGAGCCCGAAACGCCGATTGCAAGCTTAGTACCAAAAAAATCAAGGAGTGAGAGCCCGAAACGCCGATTGCAAGCTTAGTACCAAAAAAATCGAAGAGTGAGAGCCCGAAACGCCGATTGTAAGCTTAGTGCCGAAAAAATCAAGGAGCGGGTTTGTATAGTACTACTGCTGTGAACTGATCGTAATCTACGCGGGGACAGTGATGTCCACTCATGCTTTTTACCTGGTAATAAAAATCAGCAAAAATTTAATTAATGCAGCACCGGATTGTACCCGGTGCGTAATTAATTAATTATTTGATGATTATTCCTATGTCTTCAACCAATCTAACCCTGCTTGTGCTGCAGTGCAGAGTTACGATGTTGTGGAGCTGGCAGTTGCTCGTCGTTGCTCTGTGCTTCTCTCTGGGTACTCCGGCTTCCTCCACCCGTAAAACTGTTACGGTTACGATTAGCCATTGTGCATAAGTATGTGGCCTTAAACACCAATAAATAAATAAATAAATAAATAAATAAATAAATAAATAAATAAATAAATAAATAAATAAATATTCTGATTCATGTAATTCCATATTTACACACGATACAGGTACCAAACGCCATACATTGATTTCTACTTATCTAAAATATCACTGTTATTTTTACCTGCGTCGCCAGCGGCAGAGCAGGTCTAGTAACCGCTCGACTCCGTCCGTCCGCCAGTCTGTCAGTCCGTCAGTCCGTCCGAAACACTTTTTCCGTCAAGGTTTTTTTGGCTTCTATGAAAGGGAATGATTTTATATTTGGTCTGCTGCTTCATAATTATGGAGTACGAACAGGTTCGAAAATAATTATTGAGGTACATACTATATTATTTGAGGTTCATCCTATATTATTTCAGGTTCATCCTATATTATTTGAGGTTCATCCTATATTATTTCAGGTTCATCCTATATTATTTCAGATTCATCCTAAAATAATATTTATGACCCTCTCGTACGCGATCAATAATTTGTCCGACCCTGGATGGACTATAATTATTGTTTCATGTTGAACCAGGTTCGACATAAATATTTCAGGTTCATCCTATATTAATTGAGGATGAACCTAAAATAATTTGTCCGACCCTGGATCGACCATAATTATTGTTTCATGTTGAACCAGGTTCGACATCAATATTTGAGGTTCATCCTATATTAATTGAGGATGAACCTGAAATAATTTGTCCGATTCTGGATGGACCATAATTATTGTTTCATGTTGAACCAGGTTCGACATAAATATTTCAGGTTCATCCTATATTAATTGAGGATGAACCTGAAATAATTTGTCCGACCCTGGATGGACCATAATTATTGTTTCATGTTGAACCAGGTTCGACATCAATATTTCAGGTTCATCCTATATTAATTGAGGATGAACCTGAAATAATTTGTCCGACCCTGGATGGGCCATAATTATTGTTTCATGTTGAACCAGGTTCGACATAAATATTTCAGGTTCATCCTACATTAATTGAGGATGAACCTGAAATAATTTGTCCGAGCCTGGATCGACCATAATTATTGTTTCATGTTGAACCAGGTTCGACATAAATATTTCAGGTTCATCCTATATTAATTGAGGATGAACCTGAAATAATTTGTCCGACCCTGGATGGACCATAATTATTGCTTCATGTTGAACCAGGTTCGACATAAATATTTGAGGTTCATCCTATTTTAATTGAGGATGAACCTAAAATAATTTGTCCGACCCTGGATCGACCATAATTATTCAGGATGATGCTAAAATCCCACGATGCAATACGCTCCACGAGCCAATCAGTTGAGTCGTTACAAACGCGAACAATGGGACATTACTGGGGGAAAAAAGCAAGATAAACTTGATGCAGGCACACAGCTTCAGACAAAGAATCCCGCTGAGAGATTGTTTTGTATGCGCTTCACACGATTTTTTTTTCGACCCTTTGTAATCACGCAAAATAAATAAGATTTTTTCCCATGAAAATGTCAAATGGGCAGTGTTGATTGTTTACTGTACTCTTACAAACAAGTTGTGTTTTAATATTGAAATATGACTCGCTAACCAATAGTGTTGCGGACCGGACCGCAAACAAACGGTCCGGTAAGGGTCCAGGCGTGGTCCGCGGTACGGTCCGATGAGGGACGGGCCGCCCCTGATGTACCGGTACACAGGCACGCTGGACCGGTCCGGGGCGGTCCAAGGGACCGGTCCAGGGAGACGCAAAGGGAACTTTTGCACTCTCCCAATTGATACACAAACTGATAATTTCATCTTGATAGACGGTGAATACATTGAAGTTGAATAAGTTTGAAGTAACTGTCATCTAAATTGAGCCAGTCTGTCACCAATCAACCACCTGCATCCTGTGATTCCTGTCACGGGTGTTGGGTGAAGGTATCAGCGATGAGCGGTTCTACAAAAAAGTTCCCAAAATAGCGAACGCTCAAATTCGGTGACAAGAAGCTGTCATTCAATTCCTTTGTCGGTAAAGAATTTCAATGTGTATTGTTTATCTATTTCTATAAACCCCGATCTGGATTATGTGCACATGGAAACTATTTAGTTGGTAGTAACTTGGTCCCTGTATTTCATCTGGTAGGTTTGGTGTGGTGACCCTATTAAATTGGACCATGGGCGCAGACCATGTGGGGGGGGGGGGAGGGGGGACGAGGGGGCGTGCGCCCCTCAAAGTTTTTTCGTAAGATTTTATGATGTCCCAAAAATTTATTTCAAATTTAAATATTGAATAAACTCACTTTCAACCCTTTGAACTCGTAAGACCAATGTTTCAGTCCAGTGCATAATTTCCATCATTTTTGTCTTAGTATAAGAGTACAACCGGTGATCCATGAGATGAAAGTTTGCTGATGTTTCTTGTATTTTGATGCAAAATCAAATATTTTACAGGTGGAAAATCTACATCCCCGCGATTTAGTGACAATCCACCCTCCGCGTACTGTAGCTATGCTATTTTGAGTGCTCAACTTGTGCGAATAATAAAAAAAAATTATGCAATGTTAACGTTTAGAATGCACCGCAGTGCTCTCCCCGACTTACATTATTACCCTGTATCACAGATGTTCACACCATTTGTTCATTCTATGACATTCTCATCTCACTGTCGGTGCTCCTCAGACGGGCACACAAGGCGAGCACCTCAACAGGTCCCTATTTTACACCTAGGTACGGTGGGGATTACGTAGTACTGGTGAATATTCCCAACGTCCACAGCTGGCATGTAATGCAGCGTCGCAGAATCACATATTCAAACTTCGCTGGTCGCACACCAGCCACTACTACGGGAAACGCCCGAATCAATCACCGAATGGTCACCCATCCAAGGATTAACCGGGCTCGATGTTACTTAACTTCGGTGATCTAACGAGAACCTTTCTTATTATAAGAGGTCTATACACGGCGCATTGCAGATAAAATAATAACTGTATTTTGCAGCCAGGTGGCTGCTCACTGCAGTTATTATTTCATTCCACCTGTATATTGATATTGGACTGACCCACACCACTGTTAGTGTACACAAATACGATACCGTTCCAGGAAACGATGCTTTAATGGGGTTAACTCGTTGAGGGCTAGAATATTTTTGGTGGTCTGAATTTTGTATTCAAAATTTATTTATAACAAATTATTGGAGAGTGCCCACAGGCACCACACCCACAGGCACTCTCCAATAATTTGTAATAAAACAAATTTATATAAACAAAATGGAATTTGTGTTTGACTGAATATGAAATATAAGCAAGGAAAATGTTGCCATTTGCTCTGGTATCCTCTTCTTTCTGAAAGCTCTGATATTGGCTTCTAGCACTCAACCAGGTAAAGAATGTCTTTTCCATGAACTTATTCTCACTGCTGTGAGGTGAGGTTCAACATCTACAAAACCAATGTCAACAGTTCTCTGTGTTTGTACAACATCTATAAAACCAATGTCAACATTTCTCTGTGTTTCTACAACATCTAGAAAACCAATGTCAACACTTCTCTATGTTTATACAACATCTACAAAACCAATGTCAACATTTCTCTGTGTTTGTACATCTACAAAACCAATGTCAACATTTCTCTGTGTTTGTACATCTACAAAACCAATGTCAACATTTCTCTGTGTTTGTACAACATCTACAAAACCAATGCCAACATTTCTCGGTGTTTGTACAACATCAACAAAACCAATGTCAACATTTCTCTGTGTTTATACAGCATCTACAAAACCAATGACAACATTTCTCTGTGTTTGTACATCTACAAAACCAATGTCAACATGTCTCTGTGTTTGTACAACATCTACAAAACCAATGTCAACATTTCTCGGTGTTTCTACAACATCTAGAAAACCAATGTCAACATTTCTCTGTGTTTGTACAACATCAACAAAACCAATGTCAACATTTCTCTGTGTTTTATACAACATCTACAAAACCAATGTCAACATTTCTCTGTGTTTGTTCAACATCCACAAAACTAATGTCAACATCTCTCTGTGTTTGTATAACATCTACAAAACCAATGTCAACATTTCTCGGTGTTTCTACAACATCTAGAAAACCAATGTCAACATTTCTCTGTGTTTGTACAACATCAACAAAACCAATGTCAACATTTCTCTGTGTTTATACAACATCTACAAAACCAATGTCAACATTTCTCTATGTTTGTTCACCATCCACAAAACCAATGTCAACATCTCTCTGTGTTTGTGATTTATATGAGCTGAAACCTGGATATTTGATACATTGTGTCATAAAATGAATCAGAGTGAATGTTTGATAAATATGTGAATGAAAACAGCCATCTGGGTGTTGGCCGCGGGGGGGGGGGGGTTCAATAAGTATAGTAGCCAGTACCAGTCAGAGATGTTCTACAGATTGTGTTAGGTCCAGATATCACGAAAATCGGTGTATATACACGGTAACTTCATCATGGATGGCCGGGTCTTTATTGTTTGAGAAACTTCAGTAGTTGTTTCTAGACAACACCCTTATGGTTTTGATGTGATTCAAGATACGTGATCACATTAACCAGAAGCGTCAGCTAGAATACATAATGTCTGACGCAGGTGAACAAGAAATGCAATAATATTAGTAATCATTCCTGTTTCAATTCAACTGGTATATTCCAATGGTATTTATGTGTGCACCCAAACCATGCTGCTTGGAAAACAAAGTTTATTCAGATCGCATTCCTGGGTCATATTTGCGTTCTCCTTAGACTGAGTCTTTTTCAACATAATTGTATGTGTACTGAGTTAAACACTGTTACAGAAAACATTAATGACAGAAATGACCTACCATACTGTCTAGACAAAAACCTTTCGCCTCACCAGAATGGAGGATTTTGTTTACATCAGTTTCATTAACATATTTTCAATACTGAAAACTTTTTTTTGGAGCACAATATATCGTGTTTTAACCCTTTATCCAACTTGAAAAGCAGACGACACTTGCCCCCCCCCCAAAAAAAAAATCTTGAATAACTATTTTTTGTCATGTTTTGTCTCAAAACATAGGTTATGACCCCCTCATTGGAGCGAGCTCCACGAGCTCGTTCCAATGAGAGGTCATAACCTATGTTTGTGAGACAAAAAATGAAAAAATAATGAAAATTAATTGGCGATTTTCGAGAATAGCGCTGGCCGTTTCTGGGTGTTACGTTGGGTAAAGGGTTAAATAGTTTGTCAATGTTTATATACTTGTATTGTATACTACTGTATCTTGTGTTGACAGGGTTTTTTTTATATTTTTCTCTTCTGTGATGTATACTTACAACTCAGTTCTTGATAAATATTGTTTTACAGGCCTCAGTTCATATACACCACAAAAGGCAGAATCGTTGAGGATGATTTTGTCAATGTTGGACCCAACCACGACGAGAATCACTGTCTGAATGTGTGTCTAGAAATTTTTTTTTTTTGAAAAGTGAATTTATTAAATATTTAAAGTGTTAAAAACAAAACTATAGATCTCAGGATATATTATTTATTGTGTTAAAACCAAATGAACTGAAAATACATCACAAACTGGAATTAATAACCCTTTTTTGCCCAGTGAGCTATTTAATGATTTTCCTGATATTGTACATTTCCCTTGAAACTGTTTTTTTTTATATTTCCTGACGTGTCACAGGGAACACTCGTTTGCTGTCTGATGAAGAAACGTAGAGTTTCCAATTTCGTGTCGAAGTGAATCCCGAATCGAATCATGCAAAGGATTTCGAATCGAATTGAATCTCGAATCGAATCTTGAATCGAATCTCCGAATCTCGAATCGAATCTCCGAATCTCGAATCGAATCTCAACGCTCTTCAAGTAGTTGATATTGCGCCTTCTTCCAACAGTAAATATTGTCGATCTCCACTAAAGTATTGTATGCAATGGTTACTCGTCTTCCATGGAAAACCAATCAAAAACGCGGAATCTGACTGGACGGAATCAATGTAGTTTCGAAAGCAGAACCTCCTTTAACTCTTCTTCTTTCATCAGGTCACCCGCGAAGAAGACCTGATCACAGAAGAGAGTACATGAGGAGACCATTGGTGGGATTTTGAGAACACTTCGACAATTCGATAATTTCCGAATCGACACGACTCGAATCGAATCGGGACGAATTCGAATCGGATCGAGTTTGGAACCTTTGCCGGACCCTACTATAACATTGTGGTTTATCCCAGTGGATAGGTTCATTGTAACAGACCGAGGAATTTCGGCAGGAAATTAAGCATTGACAAACTTATTTTCCATTTCTCTTTGCACATTGCACATTGCAGACACCTTTTTAATAGTTCGATTTCTCACACAGAGCCGTGTTCAGAACTTATACAAGGACCGCACAGATCCGTAACTACCTTCAGATATTGGGCGGACCTGTATATGCCATTAACGTGCCAGATGGCCGGCCGCGTAGTCACGGGGAGGGCGTGGACTCGTCTCTGCCCACACAATTCTCCTGAAAAATATTAACCTTATATATAAACCCAGGGTACATTCTGAAGTCCTAAGAATCCACCCCCCCTCCCCCCGCCCACAAAAATAATGGAGGAATAACGGTTATAATATAATAACCTAAAACTGGTTCATGCACTCTCATTTCTTAGATTATTTTGCAATGGTTATTTCTTCATTTTTTGTGGGGGGGGGGGGGGGAATACATAATCTCAACCTAACAAGAGGTGAAGGGGAGGGTTGGAAGGTGAAGTGAAAGGGATAAAATAGTTGACCCTCCCCCACTTCGTTTAGCCTGTCCACGCTCCTGTCGATGTTTTTTGGGTTTTTTTGTGAACACACACCTGTGCGTTTCAGCGATCTATTCAGACAAGAAGTCTACATCCATATAGAAATGAGCCACGACAGTTGGCAATGATGTTGTGAAAGCTATGTGGCAGACTACGACGGTTTTTATCAAGTCATTGCCGGTCGTCGTAACTGTTGTTCAGCGCTGATCAGACTCACATATCACCAAAGTAGAAACCGCATGTAACAATGTATGTCTATATGGAGGGTTTTAAACATTTCAGTCGCCGGAAAATAGTATTCTGTCCAACTACTGCCTGGTGGGACCGATACACTCCTTTCTTTTCTTTCTTTATTTTTTCTATCTTTTGTTGATGAGGGTCCCCACCCCACCTCTCAGGATTACGCTCCTGGATTTACAGCGGTATTTGAAAGACAGAGCAATCCCCTCCCACATATCCCCAATCCACACCAACCCCTACATAGTGTGAGTTTCCAGGAATTAAGTGCCATTTGCAGACAACACTGTAGACCATATTCGATGACAACTGGCCCCATGTATTACCAGCTAATTTCAGACGGATTTAACATTGAACGCATTAATTCATACACTGTACCTGAAAAATCAGTTTTAACGTATCATTTTGATTAGTTTATGGTTCTTATTAGACTGGGCTTATTGAGGCTTATTGAGTACACGTTCAGTTAAGGGATCATAACCTACCTTTCTTTTCGTTATTTATTTGTTTTGTTTTTTGTTGATTTCTTTTGGAAAGAATAAACATCAGAATCACTTGATTCTCCATGAAGAGTTTTCCATCAAACAGACAAAAAGTAAAATTCAATAGTAGTATAATTCCTGTCTTTCGCTGTTTTGAACAAGCCTAATATTTCTGGTGAATTGTCACGTTCGTGGTTTATAACCCATGCGGACAACGTTCAGTATGGCCTCTACATGGAAAACAACTTTTATCTTATTTCGATGGACTTTATGTTATATTTGGGACAGGAGATTGGCAAGAACATCTTTATTTTTTTTTGGTTATATTTACGGATACATGTCGTCTTAATTCAAATTCAATATATATATATATTATATATATAAAGATTGTACGGGATGAAAGCAACTAGTGCCTGTACGGAATTTCAAGGTGCCCACCTCCATTCCAGCGACACATTATAGAAAGTATCCGCCATCTTATTTTATAAAGTGTTGTCTTTTTTGTTGCAGTCTGAAATGTCGGAACAGTTGAGACATGCGAAACTTCGAAATTCGATTCGATTCGAAATTGTCACAATGATTCGATTCCAGTTTGAGCTGATTCGGAAAATTTCGAATCGTCGAGACGTCCAAAATCATCTTCCTACATTCATCAGATAGTTGCATCAAAGTACTTAATTCTACGAACTGCACCTCAGAAGAAATCAGCGACACTTGTCTTTTTCAATTTGAAAAAGACAAGTGTCGCTGATTTCTTCTGAGGTGCAGTTCGTAGAATTAAGTACTTATATGCAACTATCTGATGAATAATTAAATAATTGAGTATTCCGTGTGTTCTGTACTGGCCTCGTACATACTTGGTTAACTAGCATTCCCTTATTGGGGTCTGTCGGTGGCCGAGTGCTGTGCGTGGTTCAGTGTAGTTTCGCTAGGCGCTTAGTGCCGAAGGAAACTCGCTCGGCGTGGGTTCGAACCCCCGCAATGCCAATGTAAACATCTTCCTATAGATCTCTTCTTTCGTCATCAACTGTCATGTTCAGGAGAACTGATGATACAAGAGAGTTCGAGTTGGGTTCCTCCTACAAAATTACTTTGTTTACTATCCGAAATATTCCGCATTCTATTGATTTACAGTACGTGGAGGATGGATCATCGCTAAATAGCGAATTAGAATTTTCACTAGGCGATTATTTATAATTTTATGAGAACTAAACACAAAAAAGCATCTGCCAACTTTTATCCCATGGGCCATCGGGTTCAACCGGTGATCCATGAGATGAAGGTTTACTGATGTTTCTTGTATTTTGCTGCAAAATCAAATATTTAACAGGTTTTAAAATCTACATCCCCGCGATTTAGTGACAATCCACCCTGCATGTACTGTAGCTTTAATAATGAGTCTCTTTTGAATGCAAAACTTGTGAGAATAATATTAACGCAAATGGTAACCCTTTACCTAAAATGAAAAGCAGACGACACTTGCAAACAAAATTCTTAAATAACTAATTTTTTTCATATTTTGTCTCAAAAACATTGACGAGCTCGTTCCAAAGATGGGTCATAACCTATGTTTTCGAGACAAAAAATGAAAATATAATGAAATTTAATTGGCGATTTTTGAGAATAGCGCTGGCCGGTTTTTGCCGTTACGTTGGGTAAAAGAATCCACCGCAGTGTTCCCTGACTTACATTATTACCCCGTATCACCGCTGTTCTAGCCCACAAAATACAGCTAGTATTATTGGTCGATTGACTCCCTACGCATACATGTTACAAAAGTGCACCCTTGCTGCAGTAGTGCATCCTTGTATGTTGCAGGCACCCTCAAACACCTCCGCCCCACCACCACACCGCGTATCACTCCATCAGTATCCATAAACGTGCTACAACGTGCTATAACAGTTATTGTTCTTATATGTAAATACGTGTAAAAATATGTATGCTTTTTATAAAGATATATACATAATTTTGTTGTTGAGATTGTGCTAAGATATTTGTGCTTTAAATAGTGTGTGAAAAGAGAAAAAGTTGTTTATTTCCTATTTTACTACAACTTGTAGGGTTTTTTTCTAAATGATAAATTGATAAATTTCAGTGCAAGGTAACTATCATTCTTGTTGTTACTATATGAAGAGAATACGTAAAAAGGTTGCATTTCTTACCTCGCATTTGCGGAGGAAATCATTCACTTTTGAGGCCAAATATATTTTTGAGCAAGTTCAGCACCCACACACACTCACATGATTCTAGGGAGCCAATTTTTAGGGCAGCCAAAGTTGTAAAGTTGCACTGTGAAAATCGATTTTTTCGGGCGATGTTCATATTTTTGAGGGGCAACACAAACTTGCCCGAAAAAAATGAAACTGCCCGAAAAAAACCCTTTTTCGGGCTATAAAATTGTTCTCAAATGCATTTTACTCTAATATTGCAAACCAAGAATTCAAAAATTAAAATATGAAGAACGCCACCCCACCCCTTCCACTCCCAGTCCTCACATCCCCTTATTTAAGATTTGCGTGCGCTTTTGGAAGATAGTTGTTTGTAAATATTTACTTATTTGTTGTGTTTAAGTTTTTGAATTTTAATAATAAAAACATTTCACATTAAATTTTAGTCTTTGCTTTTCATTTTGTACATTTACAGTTCTGCAGATGACGGGACCGACAGCCAACAGTAAAGTTGTCAATTGCATTCAATTCCAAACATACAAGTATACCGAGATATGAATACGATGTGCAGGTAACGAATGGTCGCCGACTATTGGTAATCACATTTCGTTTTCATATTCCAATGTGCTTGTGCGTTCGAGACGACTGTAAATTAATTACTTCGTCGATGGTACACAGCGAGGTGCGAAGCTTTTTAGTTATTACCCGTGCAGTCAAGTGTGAAAAAATAGGGGCGACAACTCGAAATTTAATGTCTGACTCAGGCAATAGAAATAGTTCAGTATGACACCATTTGTTCATTCTATGACATTCTCAGCTCAACTCAACGGAGCATACTGTCGGTGCTCCTCAGGCGGGCACACAAGGCAAGCACATCAACAGGTCCCTATTTTACACCTGGGTACGGTGTGGATTGCGTAGTACTGGTGAACATTCCCAACGTCCACAGCTGGCATTTAATGCAACGTCGCAGAATCACACAATGAAACTTCGCTGATCGCGCACCAGCCACTACTACGGGAAACGCCCGAATCAATCACCGAATGGTCACCCATCAAGGATTAACCGGGCCCGACGTTGCTTAACTTCGGTGATCTAATGAGAACCGGTCTCGCTTCGCCAGTGTCCCAGTGCGAAGACGAATAATAATTATACCTGAATGATGTAATATTAAGAGCCGCGAACTCGAGTGGAGATTCGGTTTCATTCGAAATGCTCCGCTTGATTCGACTCGACCCGAAATTTGAGATTCACGAGACACCGCCGAACAACTGACACGATATCACGGTAAGAATTCCAAACATGCAAACTGCATTTGAATATTGATTCAGCTCCCAGAACCACTTTGTGCCGTCCATGATAAACTCAGGTTGATGGAACGTAATTTTGACGGATACAAAATATTTTGATTGGAACAGATCAATTATTGTATAGAAAACGGAATGGAACACTGACTGTCATTAATAATTAAAGATTTACATTTCTGGGCAGTAATACATACACGGACGTATTTGGTTCAATGACGTACATAAACTGTTCAGTATCCCGTTTTACGAGTACATTTACCCCGGGCTATAACTTCACTAAACCACAGACTTCGAACCGTGTGCTGTTAATCCTTTTTTCAATAACATGTATTTAAGATTCTTGCAACAATTTCTTTCTCGTGGGAGAATATCGGATTTCAACAAATCGTACAGCTTCGTTTTATCAGACACTTTTAATTAAATTAACCCTTAAATGTTTTATCGATTATAGGTATAGCCATTTCTCAAGATTTATAATTTAGGGTAGCGGTAGGGGCACAGGATGGGGATTGGTCGAGACCACTGATCTCTATACAACTGGATTTCTGTAAACCTCATTAGTCACATATTGAAAAGTGTCTCACCCGCCGCCATATTGGGTGGTGAGGAAGTTACTATAAATAAATAATGCCCAAACAAACAATACATGCATACCCAGCTTTCCACTTCAGGTATCACGGAGCTAAATATTTTCCCATAGGCGACCATTATAACGTTCAGGCAAAAAAAATTTGATCGTGTCACTTTAATTTTGGCATTCAAATATCTTTGTCAAGTATAGCCTTCAGACAACTTTTTCTGATCCCAAAACGGGGGGCATGCAACAAATAAGAGAGAAAAATTGACAGCAAGGGAAGTACCGTTTATTACATTTTCCTGGGAATTCCCCACAAAAAAAACTCCAAATGTAAATTGTATTTTTTAAAGTCCAAAAGTCATCAAATCACCCTCTTTTCAGGTTATCTGGAATATTCATCAATAATGCAAGATGTCAATAGAATGCTTCAAACATTTATTGAAACAATTTATTTTCCCAAGGCAGTTTATTTTTAGAGATTGCCTCACTTCCGAGTGCAACATTTCAAGGCTGGTATTTCTAATTGAAATATTTAGTTCAGTGATACCTTCCGTGATACGTTCGGATGGACGGTTATCTCCCCTTATCGACTATCTGAACCCTTCGGCTGATTGCTTCATCGATAATCGGTCGAGGTGTGAGAAAAGTAATCGGATTATACAGAATTTTGGACACCAAGGGAACAAAAGTCAAGACCTGGCTCTGATAGATATTTCAAGCAGACAGTAGACACACGATGCTATTTATCGAATTGATGCGCTTCCCAGTCATCTGTCAAACCAAAAAGCGCACATAGATGGACAAAAGTCAATGGAAACACTGTGTTTAAACATTTTTAGGTTACAATGCACTAAATGGAGGCAAAAAGCGCCCTCTATGATTTTACCTCAACATTTAATAGAGCATAAAATGAAGGAGATCAGCTGATTGGGGCAATATTTATTTATTTTGAAAGCCTCAATAAAAATGCCACAGTGTCTATTTTAGAAAAGACTGAACATATTGGCACTGGCTGTCCTTTCACAATGGTGAGAGTTGAAATATAAGGTGAGAGGGCAAGTAAAATATGCCTTTTCAGTTGAGCATGAAACTGGACTGTAGTTGGGAAATCGTCATATTTTAACACAGAAAACACACTGTGACATGTATGTTTTTCCTGTTCATTTTTTTAATGAGATGATACACAAAGTGGATTCAGGACTATTTTCCCCCAAATGGCCTTGATGAGCTTAGGAGATAGGAAATTGTTAACACTGTCGCCAATGCAAATCTTTTAGTGTATTGTAACCTTTAGCATGCTTGCACTGGAGAAAATAGTACATTTTATGACTGGCAGGGGAACATAACTCAGATGGTAAACTGGCAACATTCAACAATCATTATAAAGAAAATACATTGAACTTTCAGATGACATGCGCTTCCATAATGTAACTTTTGAACATTTTATTTAACCGTAGGAATTGTAAAACATTCCCATCTCCGTAATACTAATTTCCTCAGATCACCGAAGTTAAGCAACGTCGAGCCCTCTTAGTCCTTGGATGGGTGACCGTCTGAGTGATAGATTCGAACTCCCGCGTTGTGTCATTGGGCAAGGCACTTAACCGCGATTGTCCACATGGGGTACGATGACGCCGTGTACCACGGCATACTGCACGTCGATGGTGCACATGTCTTCAACCAATCTAACCCTGCCTGTACTACAGTCCAGAGTTACGATGTTGGGGAGCTGGCAGCTGCTCGTCGTTGCTCGGTGGGTCTCTCCGGGTACTCCGGCTTCCTCCACCCGTAAAACGGACACGGTCATGATTAGCCATTGTGCATATTTATTTATTTATTGGTGTTTAAGGTCACATATTTCTGCACAATGGCTAATCATGACCACAACAGTTTTACGGGTGGATGGACCTGGAGTACCAGGAGAGAACCACCGAGCAACGGCGAGCAACTGTCAGCTCCCCAACATACTAACTCCACACAAGCAGGGTTAGCATTGGTTGAATACAGGTGAACCATCGACGTGTAGTATGCCTTAGTACACAGCGTCACCGTGCCCCACGTGGGCAGTGGGGGTGAAGTGTCTTGCCCAAGGATACAACGCGGTTGCCGCAGGTGGGATTCGAACCGAGGACCTCTCGGCTTGCAGCCTGTACCTCTACCTACTGAGCCTCCGCGCCCCCAGCCATTGTGCATAAGTATATGACTTTAAACACCAATAAATAAATAAATAATGCTAGTTTCCAATCTCTAAAACGACAATTTCAGGGGAGATAACTATACCGTTTTCCACTAATCTGAACGTGAAAGCTGACCATGCTGATCATCGATCACTTTTTAACCCTTTACCCAACGTAACGGTAAAAAACCGGCCAGCGCTATTCACAAAAATCGCCCATTAATTTTTATTATTTTTTCATTTTTTTTCTCAAAAACATAGGTTATGACCCCTCTTTGGAACGAGCTCGTCGAGCTCGTTCCAATGAGGGGTCATAATCTATGCTTTTGAGACAAAAATGAAAAACATTTAGTTATATAAGAATTTTGTTTGCAAGTGTCGTCTGCTTTTCATGTTAGGTAAAGGGTTAAAGAGTATAATTTGGTGTATTTGTGATGTTGGTGATGTGAACATTTTTCGCGACAGTACAAATTGAATATTTACAACACTTTTCAGTTATAACTGACAAAAATCAATTGTTGTGATTACGTGTTATTAGTGTTCGTGCGAGGTAAACACTGTGACGTTTGATGAAGTGAAAGCTGTTATGCTGTGACTGTAGTCACAGCCTAACAGCTTTCAGGCCATCAAACGTCATGTATTGGGAAGAGTTACCTTACCGCGTTCATTGATTTGTTGACGTCACATTGGTGCAGTTTGAATGGCGCCGATTTCGTTGACGTTCAAGCAACACAGGTGTATTGAGATCAGTGGGTGGGACTTATAATATAGGGTAGCGGTGTGTCCACGAGGTGGAAATTATGTGTAATTCGCCACCATTTTTCTTAAAAAAATGTCGACCTTATGTACTACTCATACCCTAAATGCCTGACATATATTTATGTACTCTCGTGTTACGTTACCCTTGTCAAAATATAAGAAAAGGGTGGAGACAAAAAAAAAACCCAATAAACTTTATACGAAAATGTTTTAACATAAAGCATTAGTAACACAAAAAATCATGAAATTCGTCATGAAACTGTTACCGTGTGCATTTGAACGTCTGGTGTGGCATTGATTTGAGATCAAACGTCAGATAACGATATACCTTAACTCGTTTGGTGCGGAATAATCTGAGAAACAGAATTCTTAGCGCCTAATATTCATCAGGAATTTTACAAAAAGTATAGGTTGTTAGATTTAAAGCGTTATTATTTTAAAAGATGTTCTAATGATCTCATTGACAGTTTGTCAAATGATTTCCTGTATATATTTAAATGGCACCTTTATAATTTCAAGGGACGATATCGTTGTTCATGGATAGGGCATAAATGGTGCATGAAACATAGGAATACGTGTGCTTGTTCAACCCTTTACCCAACGAATCGGTCGCATCCCCCCTCGTAACATGCAACTGCAGCAGTTGAAAAAATATTATTTTTCAAAACTTTTCAACAAAACCATATCATGTGACCCCTCGATGGAACGAGCTCTTCGAGCTCGTTCCAACGAGGGGTCACATGATATGGTTTTGTTGAAAGTTTTTGAAAAATTTGAAAAAAATGATATTTAAAATAAAAAAAATTGATATCGTCTGCGTTGGGTAAGGGCTAAAAGCACTTGGAAATGGACACACACAGTTGGCTAAAATGACCACTGCAGTACTTTTCCGCGGTCTGCCGTCTGTCGACTTTAGTCGCCTGTCGCGCCGAAAGAGTTAAAATGGTAAAATGGTTGCAGTCTGCTGTTCTTCAAGTACACCGATGGAGAAATCTATTTCTGGTTCAAGAAAGGAATTGGCAGTGAGACTAACTCAAATTCAAGGTGTCAATTTTCTTGTTATTTTTGGCTTACAAAGGTTCACCCAGGGTCAAAACCACACAGTTCAGATGAAAAAGTATGGAAGGACAATATTAGTTATCCTTGTGTTTTCCAGGGTGTATGGGAATTTACACCGGTTTAGGAACTCATACATCCTGAGGCGAAGCCGAAGGGTATATGCACGCTAAAAACTAAAGTGTTAAAAACTACACTTGAAGTGCTGTATTTAACACTTACTAAGTGCTGAACTAGCACTTTGTTCAAGTGTAGATATCCCAGAACTTGACAGGTGTTACAATAATACCACTTGACAAGTGTAATGTCGCGACACTTAAATGGAAATAACGCAGATGACGCGGATCAGGCTCGAACTCTCGAGCCTGATCCGCGTCATCTGCGTTGTGTCCTTTTAATTATGTACCCACCAAGCGCAAATCAAATTATGGACGATTCTGGAAGAACCACCAATGCTAGACACATGGGAAGTGCCATCCATTCAAGTTTCAGATGGCTGACGATTGTAATGTCTAAGTGCTTAAAGCATTGCACTTTGAGTTTTAAAATCAAACCCTAAGAGTTAGAATGGGTTTAACACCTTCAAAGTGTCAGTTTTAACACTTTAGTTTTTAGTGTGTGAGTTCCGAGACCGGTGTAAACTTCCATACACCCTCGAAAACACAAGGATAACGGATTTATTTCCTAGACGTTTGGTGTACTTAGTAGTTTAACCTACATTGTGGGCAAAAACTAACAGAAAATTTATACTTTGTAAGTTTCTTAATAAATAGAACCAGACAAAAATGGATGTCATTGGAACTGGCTCAATGAGCCAGTTCCAATGACATCCATATCTGTAATATTTTATTGCACATAAATATTAAATTTCCTGTATTTTTATTTTTGTTCTAACATGACCGAGAAGGTATGAATTAATAATTAAAAATTTGTACTTTTTTTAGCCATATAACCTGCTATTGTGTATTCTTGTTTTACTCCGTGGTTAACCACGGTGTAAAAAAAATGCTATTGTGGATTGCAAGTTACACCGTACCTCTCAGCCAATCAAAACGCAGTATTTTGATTAATTTGGAAATAAGTGAATTTACCCCTGTCGAAAATATACCATAAAAAAGGTTATTCATTTTTCAGTGTATACACCTCAAATTGGCAACAACAAAAAATACACAATAAATGAAGGAAACTGATTGAACATTTGTGTACAATTTTCAAAGGCGATGAAAGATGGAAACAACAAAAGAGAAATCGAGGATATTTGTTTTATTTTGTAACACGTTTAAGATCTCAGGAGAAAAAGAATATTTTACTAACTCGATTTATATAACATTTATATCAATTAATGAACTGTTTGTGCCATGCTCACCTATGTTACTACCTGTGAAAAGCCCTTATGTTAAATTTTAGCTTTTAACCTCACTACCGGTGTAACGCTTCCTCTGCGGTTAAAACGTTTTCAATGGGAAATCCATTACCAAAATTTACACCTTTTGTTGTGAACTTAGCGATGTTTTTTTTTTTAAATACGACGTTTTGCGGTAATATCTACTACGTGCAATGACTTACTAAGTTTAAAATACCTACAATTAAATATTTAAAATAAAATTTAAGAATTGTTAATAATAATTAATAATAATTTGATTGAAAAAGCAAGGTAAATTCAATCAAGTTTGACGATGTGTTTAGCTGTCAATCAAGCATTCACGTACGATGGTCCATACATTACAAATACCGATAGCGAGTTTGGTAACTAAATTACACCCTGTCCTTTCTTCAGTCCACAAAAACACTGTCACGGGTGTACTGAGTCGATCAGAGGTAATCCACTGATGTCATTTGAATACCTAGCCTATTGTTCTACCAGACATTTCAGGTTACTTGCATTCCCCAAAAACACAATAGAGACGGGATAAAATTGACATTGCCATTGCTTTGAATTGCATAAACTGCTTTTGTTATTGTATTGCTTAAATTTGCTGGAAGGATCTCGGAGTTGGGAACCCGGGCAAATTGCTAACGGTTAAGAGAAGAGAAATATTAACTGAAATGTATTTTCGTAAACAAATTGATCCTTCCCATTAACATTAATGCTGAGATTGATGTCAATTCAGTTTCAGCATGTGCAGGGAACGAGGTATTCAGAACACTTTCCAGTCAGCTGCATTGTTACCGACCCAGCAGCGCGAGAACTCCACCCATCGAAGAGGCTTGATGAAGTGAATGCTGTTACGCTGTGACCAGTAACACGCCATTCACTTTCCAGTATCAGCACATGTTCTTGTCACTAATAATTAAGTATGTTGTAAATATTCAGTTTTCATTGCCGCGAAAATATGCAAATCACCGACATATTCATATTCCGCAGACGCTTTAAAATGCGATTGGCCAGTGAGAAGTGTCGGGAAATTGAAAATCTTCGAGGCAAATGTCTTTGTTAGGCATTGTCTGTTTATATCGATAAATCCCATACCCCTTCTCTATCAGGATGGTTGGTGGACAGTTTTCTATTTGTGTCCAATGAGCGCCCTAGGAACCCTGGCTCTTTTGCCTTTTGGGGGTTAGTAACCAACTTGAAATGCCTAATAGAACAATGGATCGAGTGTTCAAGTGACGTCACCTGAATACCTCCAGTGTACTGAGAAAATCGGGTCCGTGCGTTTTATTGATTGCACAAACGACATGGTGCAAATCAGTTACGAACCCAGCTGGAAGTATTCATGAATTTGAACGTCTACGCTTCTTTATCGATAATAACACATCTAACTGTGTTGAACATAGCCAGAGTACAGTTAGCCGGTTTATTGATGGTACAAAGATAAAATACACTTGGAGATCAATTACAACACAATGTGGTCTAGCACTTAAACTCCCCAGTGACACCGACATCGCCGGCCAGGAAAAACGATAGATAAAAACCCTTTAAGGTCGAAAACACTATGGAAACCCGTGTTCCACACCCAAATGCGCATGCCGACTGCGGGGTAAGCCGTAGAACAAAGCCTATCTGCTAGCTCCTATCTGCTAGCTCCTAAAAGCAAAACAGACGAATACAACATTTAATGAAAGCGAAATTAAACGTTAACCTGCTGCAAGAACTGGCTAAAGTGAACAGGACCTCCGAACACAGCTCATACGTCTGAAACAAAACCCTCAGACCATTGGTCCTTTTAATTATCAATTAACCAATGGCTGTAATGATTGTACTCTCACTGTAATACCCTTATTATTCCCCTTGTCGCCTAGACAAAAGTTTCGCGCTATACTGTCGAACCGCACGAAACTAAAAAACCTGTCAGTGTGTTGTAACACCTCCCTACTACGCGGCTCGGCGTCACTGATCGCATACTGTCCGATTGTTCAAATACATGAATACCTTCAGTCAGGTCAGTTACTATTACTTGAGCTCTTAGTAAATTAGTCTGTGTGTGCTAGGGATAGTGTATTCATGCCTTGGCTTCATCCCTCAACCCTCTGCACACTGATGTCAAAATATCTAAATTTCAGGCAGAAAAAATTTCCCATAATGCAACTAGAAATTTAACCAATTCAATCTCATTTGACAGAGCTCATTGAGCTCTGTCAAACGAGAATGAATTGGTTAAATTTCTAGATGCATTATGGGAAAAAACAACTTCCTGAAATTTTGGTATTTTGACATCAGAGTGAAGGGGGGTTAAATCTCAACATATGCATTGTCGTGTTCTGCAATACTATTTTTGTTGGTAATGCGAAGGAAGAAGGAGTTTTAGCTTTTCTTCTACTTTTCGAATACGGTATCGGAAATGATACCAGACAAAACAACTTGGCACGGAATGTGTCAAGGTTGAATATCTCGCGGTGCATTTTTTTCAGAAAGAACCGGAAATCGATCTCGTCTTAAATATCCGCAATTAAAGCTTAATCTTGGCAATCAATCTCGGTACATCCGACCAGAAATCAAATTATATCGTAATGTAATCACTTCGGGATATTTTCAGTTTTAACCCTTCAAACGTGATCAGAGATTCACCATTCCATCAGCCATCTTGAATTGTCGCGAATGTGTATAAAATTAACGTTTTGTATGACGCACTAGGCAAGTGTTTTGGTCTGGTGTAAGTATTTATGTTCTGGGAAATCTCGGTTCTTCTCAAGTATGCGAAAAACTGTTACTTGCTTCTCTTCTTTCGAGTTTTCGCTCGTCTGTGACAGTCAGCTGGTACACGGATTAAGAATATACAGACAACAGTTCATTGCTCGGATTCGAGTGCCATTTTTATCCTCGAGTGGGGCTCGCGGAGGATTATTTCACGAGGCGTTAGTCAGGGCTGCAACGATCCATCAAGATTTCAATGCATCGCGATACGTTTGTACACGATACGCATATCGTATCGTTTCATGTGTATCACGATACAAACGATACACTTCCAGAAGGTTGGCTTGATGTAGTCAGAAGTTGCAATTTCAGGCCCAACAAGTCTATTTTGTGCTTTTGAAGCTTATAATTCCACCACAGGAGTCTTAAATTCTACCAGCATAGCTATAATTCACTTTCAACGTGACATTTACGTTCCCAACGTAATCCCCTTCAGAAGGGGATTACGTTGGGAACGTAAATATCACGTTGAAAGTGAATTATAGCTATATTGATAGAATTTCAGACTCCTGTGATTCCACTTGTTCATTTGTATTTCAGTAAAATATAAACTCTGTCTAAATTCTAAGCATAGTTTGAGGCAACAGACCTCTCACCCAGACTCCCAGAGGTCCATTGGCTGAAACTTGATTGTCTTTCTCAAGCACTAAAAAGGAAATTGGATGTTACTTGTCAAATGAAAGTTGGATTCTGTGCAGTTTGGGGGCTTTTTATTACTGATAATTCACTCTCAATGTACTGCATGTAATGTATCGTGAAAAAAAATCGCGATATGTATTTATCCTGAGCGAGACGTGTCGTTGCAGCCCTAGCGTTAGTCGAGTGCAATAATCCGCGAGGCTCACGAGAGGAAACAATCGTACTCGAATTCAAGCAGTGAACTTTTGTATTCATTTTGTTTTCCCCTTATTTGTTTTCTCAAAACAACCCTTTATAACTGATTCTACTCAGCTGATTTGTAAACAACAACAACAACAACAACAACAACAACTAGACCGTCATCGCTGAGAGTGGAATACGATGGGTGGGATAAGGGTGGGATACCATTTTCGGCGAGTGGGAATACGATTTGTTTTTGGGGTAAGAAAAACGAATGAAAGTAAAATAATTGTCTGTATTTTTTTTCTTTAGGTTAAGATTCAGATGTGTGGATCAATCAATCTCAGTATATCCAACCAGAAATCAAATTAAAAATATGTCAGTAATTATCTTCCACTGGTGATTTCTAATCACTTGATTTTCCATCCTATCCATTGACTTCCCATCCTAGTTACTGTGCTGTGTGCATGGTACCTTTCTCCATCAAATCGCGGTTCGATCGCAAAATACTTACATTACAGCCGCCGTGGACTGGTCACTTTCCACGGGTAGACAAAATTTCCACGGACGCAATAATAGTAGATTCCAAAGCTTAATTATAGGAATAATCATCAAAAGTGTAATTAATGAAACACCGGGTACTATTAGTTACCCCGTGTCTGATCACGTGGTACGGGTTTTTACCTACTCGAAGCCAGCCGTATCCCATGAGGCCAAAGGTCTCATGGGATACGGCTGGCTTCGGGTAGGTAAAAACCCATACCACGTGATCAGACACGTGGTAATGAATTTATCTATTGACTTTCCGTTTTCGAAGTACAATCTATTTCATGTGTGAACACACACAGCATGAGATCTTTTATCTTCCATTGTTGAGCCATACAGGTTTCTGTGGAATTTTTGTGCAAAAGAGTTTTTGTGAAAATATGCCGATATGACTAGTATAAAAACATTATTGAATTTCTTTTTTTTCTTTTTTGTCTCAAAAACATAGCTTATGAACCCCACATTGGAGGGTACTCGACAAGCTCATTCCAATAAGGGGTCATGAGCTATATTTTGGAGATAAAAAATTAAAATACATACAATACATGTACACTATAAAATTGGAATGACGCGTCTTCTACGGGGTATGGACAATTTGTAGATTTCGGAACGAGGTTTCCACTGGGTATGGAAAATTTGTCAGTGGCTGGGCGGACATATATCGTGGGTTTCAATGAATATGGTCTCATACCACGTATCTATCAACCAATCAAATCAAAAACTTCACTTTAGTCAATAGATAAAATCCGATGCTTCATAAATTAAAATATTAATAATAATGATATTTGGTTTAAACAATATTTATGCGTGGACATCACTTCCCATGCGTGGATTATAACCAGTCCACGGCGAGTGTACTCTACTATATCTAATTCGAGCAATCCAACTGTTCCTTAATATTCTTGCAGAATATATTATTATTTATTATTACCACTTTTGCGGGCGTTCCTAGCACATTAACGATGTTTTACCGAGCGTTGAAACCTCGTAATGCTCAACAAGTACAAGTCATGTGACGTGTTGGGCCGTTATTGACTATAACAGCCCAACATGTCAATAACAGCCCGACACGTCTAAATATAGACAATGACGTCACATCTCTCAGCCGATCAACAATATTTTTCCCAGATTTCCATTTGGATCGAAATTCAATTCGGATTTGTTTAAGTTGTAAACACAATTAACACATTCTTTTCAAGTGTTTCCCTTTGTGTCGCGGATAGACAATGTATCAAATATAGAAAGCGATGCACACAAAGTAAGTGATGACATCTTTGATGAATAAACTCCTTGCCTAAAGTTCGCATTTCGAAGATATATTTCATCATCTAACTTTCCAAATTTCGCCGTAGACTGATCAGACGATAGACATGTTACCCGGTTTGTTTGTCAACAAATCAGACGATAGCGTCGCTGTTTTTTTTATTCTAAAACGTCAAACTTTATTTATTTATCTTATTTCCCTTAAAATTTAATCGTAATGTACCCGATGTATGAAAGTGGCAATAATAGAAATAACATGACTTTGTCGGGCATTACAGTGTATCAACGGCTCAACATAAATGGTTAACAGCCCTTGAGCTTATTAGCGGCCCTCGACTTCGACTCTTGGGCTGTTAACCATTTCTGTTGAGCCGTTAATATACTGTAAAACCCTTCAAAATCATGTTATTGTTATATTTTCTTGTATTTATTGGGTGGTTCCCGCATGGCAAAATTAGCAAGTCATTTACCGAAAAGATTTACAAACAAGAGCAGTGCCTAAACATTAACCCAAGGTGGCAACGCCTGTACACCACACACCATGCTAAAACTCTCCCAAAGAATGCTTTCCATTCAAGCAATAACTGACACAGTTACATGATTACAGAAGTGGGTTCTTTCTAGATACAGCTGAAACTAGACGTCCGGACACAATTCGCGCAGAAAATGCTCGTTAATTAATGCGCTCCTTACTGCAGAAAAATGAAATAGTCTGAGATACATAAGAGGGTTTGCGCTGTGCACTGCAAACTATAATGCGCTATTAGTGAGTTCGGTAGCGAAATCATGAACTGGACCAATCTAACAGAACAAAACTAACGAGGCTACAGTCTACAGTATGTGGAGAGCAGATTACTACTAAATCTGGGATAGACTTTTCACTTCGTACTTATTTACAATTTCTGAGGCCCAAACACAAGAAGCACTTGCAAACTTTCATCACGTGGACCACCGGGTTGTACCCGGTGGTCCACGTGATGAAAGATTACAAGTGTTTACTGTGCTAGGATGAACAATTAAAAATACTTTTCGAGTGGAGAATATATGGCGCTGCGATTCAGTAGTAATCCACTCTCTACACTCTGTATATGCATTCAAATCTTAAGGGGGTGCGGCGGCTCAGTAGGTAGAGGTGCAGGCTGCAAGGCGAGAGGTCCTCGATTCGAATCCCACCTGCGGCAACCGCGTTGTGTCCTTGGGCAAGACACTTCACCCCCATTGCCCATATGGGGGCACGGTGGCGCTATGTACTAAGGCGTACTGCACGTCGATGGTGCACCCGTCTTCAACCAATGCTAACCCTGCTTGTGTGGAGTTAGTATGCTAGGGAGCTGACAGTTGCTCGCCGTTGTTCGGTGGTTCTCTCCGGGTCCTCCGGTTTCCTCCACCCGTAAAACTGTCATGGTCATGATCAGCCATTGTGCAGAAATATGTGACCTTAAAACACCAATAAATAAATAAATAAATAAATAAATAAATAAATAAATAAATAAATAAATAAATAAATTCAAATCTTAAAATCTATTTAATTATTACATGTACATGTGTCGCACTAGAGGTTAGGAATTATGTTAATGATCTCTGTTATTCCATTTAAACAATGACTACTTACAGTTAATTCATTGGGCTTAGCGGGTCGCAAGACACGCGCGACGGTTTAAAATATTTATCGAATTAGTAGTGGCCTTTTGTAAACTTTATAACCTACAAAGTCTTATTGAAGAAAAAAATAAATGCATCATTACCGCTAACTGACAAGTAACGTTGAAAGTTAGTCCAAACACCATTTCTAACACCTTCTTGACAAACTGGCTGGGTTTCGTGAAAATCTGTTTTTGTTTCCACCTTTATTGCCAGCTGGTGATTTCTTTGTAATAAAATATGTTTGTTTGGCATCGATCACGCACTGTATCAGGCCTGGCATTTTCAGGAGAGCGATTTATTCACTCGCCTACTGCTCTCCTTAAAATAATTAAGGCGGACGAAAACTAGCCCTCCCAGCCCTGGGAAATAATGATTACCATAACAGCCTATTCCTAAAACACACATCTTTTGAGACCTCTGCTATGTTAGTGGTCTCCATAAGACGGCCACACTGCACCTCCCACACCTACGGGCCCTGCCAAGGCCCGGAGGTGTGGGAGGGGCAGTGTAGCCCTCTCACAGAGATTACCCTGTAAGTCGCACCAAATAAAATGTACAAAGCCCACTGGACAGAATACATTAATAGTGGGACTTCATTTTGTCACCTTTAGCTTTTGTAAGCTTGAGGAGAGCTAATCGCCCCCCCCCCCCCCCCACCAGGCCATGCGAGGGGCGCGATTTTTAGCCCTCCACAATTTTTAAGAATGCCACGCCTGCTTCACTACTGCAATAGAGTTCTTTCGTGCCTAAGCTCCTACTCTGGTAACTCTTGTAACATTTTCTTCCCGAGTGATTTCAAAATTGTTCTCCTAAGCAGAGACCAGTTGTGACATCTTTCCACGAGAGACAAAGTATTTCCAAACTACAGTTATGAAGTCATAAAATATTTATTCATTTATTACTGTCTATTTGGTGTTTAAGCATCAAAGATCAATATCAAACTTAAATCATAAAATGTTATTTTCCTAATACTATTGATGGTAAGAACATCTGCCAAATTATTGCGAAACATAACTTCCGCTTTAACCCTTTACCCAACGAATCAGCCGCACCCGCCCGCGTAATAAGCAAATTCAGCAGTTGCAAAAATATTATTTTTCAAAATATTTCAACAAAACCATATCATGTGACCCCTCGTTGGAACGAGCTCGTCGAGCTCGTTCCAACGAGGGGTCACATGATATGGTTTTGTTGAAATTTTTTGAAAAATTTGAAAAAATGATATTTAAAGTAATAAATTTTGATATCGTCTGCGTTGGGTAAAGGGTTAAATAAGTTAAAGTCGTTGGTTAAAAACGAGTGATTCTTGTCGCACGAAAAGAAATTCCGCATTTCTCGAATGACGAGATTTTTCCAAATCGATGCACGAAGAATGTCCACTGTGATGGTTACAATATTTCTAGAATTATACCCTAAAATTCTTGTACAGTGTGCAGTTAAATGAATTTAATGTGAAATTACATTGTTTGATTTAATGAGTGAATGAGATTTGACATTTAATGAGAGTTATGCATCGCCGGGAGGTGAAAGGGATTGTATTTTATAGATATGTAAAATGAAAGGCGTGCTGTCGTGTTTTGCCTATTGCGTTTTTTCTCTCTGTCTACTGCATGGTAAGACGAGGAGTTTTCTTTTTATCACTACTACAATAACTACTACGGCTGCTACCACAACTACTGTATTACTATTGCCATTACTACTACTACTACACACTGCAAAAAATATAGGTTCTCTTTAGAACCAAAACTAGTTCTAATCTTGTCCCTGAGATGGAACCAGTTCTGTTTAAACAGTATTTATTTCAAATCAAATACATTTACCAAGATTAGCATTCAATTTTAACAGAATATTGCATGAATTGAAGTAGATTC
Source organism: Pictodentalium vernedei (assembly GCA_031216915.1). Taxonomy (NCBI): domain Eukaryota; kingdom Metazoa; phylum Mollusca; class Scaphopoda; order Dentaliida; family Dentaliidae; genus Pictodentalium; species Pictodentalium vernedei. Next base: position 514,826,579 of record CM062293.1, read on the forward strand.
AGCAGTAAACTTGGAGCTTGTTCAAAGCAGTCGCCAAACATTTTGAAACAAAGGGGATATGAACAGTTGGCATATCGAACCAGTTTTGGTTCTGGAAAGAACCAAAACTGGTTCGGTATGCCAACTGTTCATATCTCCTTTGCTTAATAATGATTTGAGACAACCTCGCATAAGCTCTAAACTTACGGCTGAAACCCCCTCAATTTATGTTTAATTCTGTTAATATTTAATGTCAATCTTTATAAATTTATTTGATTTGAAATAAATACTGTTTAAACAGAACTGGATCCATCTCAGGGACAAGATTAGAACCAGTTTTGGTTCGAAAGAGAACCTATATTTTTTGCAGTGCACCACTACTGCTGATACTTCTACGACTACAACTAGCACGACGACGACGACTGTACAGAACCAAAACTGGTTCGATATGCCAACTGTTGCATAAGCTCTAAACTTACCTCAATTTATGTTTAATTCTGTTAATATTTAATGTTAATCTTTATAAATTTATTTGATTTGAAATAAATACTGTTTAAACAGAACTGGATCCATCTCAGGGACAAGATTAGAACCAGTTTTGGTTCGAAAGAGAACCTATATTTTTTGCAGTGCACCACTACTACTGATACTGCTACGACTACAACTAGCACGACGACGACTGTAACTACCAATGTTGCCTCTACTGCTGCTGTTGCTACTATCCTTGCTAGCATTATTGTACTAAGCCGCATTGCACGTCGATGGTGCACATGTCTTCAACCGCTGTAACCCTGATTGAGCGGAGCTTGAAGATAGGATATTGAGGAGCTGACAGTTGATCGCCGATGCTCGGTGGTTCTCTACGGACGGGTACTCCTGCTTCCTCCACCCGTAAAACTGACCCGGTAACGATTAGCCATTGTGTATAAGTATGTGGCCTTAAACACAAATAAATAAATAAATAAATAAATAAATAAATAAATAAATAAATAAATAAATAAATAAATAAATAAATAACACTTGTCCTTGTTTTCCACCACCACAACTACTACTACATGGTTTGTTTGTTTTGTTTTATTGGGGGTTAACGGCACTTCTAACAGCCAGTGTCATATTGTGTAGGACACTTCACGGGTGGATGCAGCCGGAGTACCCGGAAAGAACCACCGAGCAGTGACGAGCAACAGTCTTCCCAACGCACTACCTCTGCAAATCCAGAATTAGCAGCGGTGAAAGGCAAGTGCGGCAATCGATGTGCAGTACGCCTTAGCATATACAGCATCACTGTGCCACCATGCGAGTAATCAGGATAATTTGTGTTGCCCAAGTGCACAACTCAGTTACTGCTTGTCAGCATCAAACCCTGGTCCTTTTGATTTGAAGTTCAATGCTCTTATCATTGAGCAACGGCACTCCCACTACTACAACTACTACTATTGCCACTACTACTACTATTGCCACTACTACCACTATTGCCACTACTACTACTACTAGTGCCACTACTACTACTATTGCCACTACTACCACTATTGCCACTACTACTACTATTGCCACTACTACTACTATTGCCACTACTACCACTATTGCCACTACTACTACTATTGCCACTACTACTACTATTGCCACTACTACCACTATTGCCACTACTACTACTATTGCCACTACTACTACTATTGCCACTACTACTGCCACTACTACTACTATTGCCACTACTACTGCCACTACTACAACTATTGCCACTACTACTGCCACTACTACAACTATTGCCACTACTACTGCCACTACTGCTATTATTGCCACTACTACTACTACTGCCACTACTACTACTATTGCCACTTCTACTACTATTGCCACTACTACTACTATTGCCACTACTACTACTAATGCCACTACTACTACTATTGCCACTACTACTACTATTGTCACTACTACTACTATTGCCACTACTACTACTATTGCCACTACTACCACTATTGTCACTACTGCCACTATTGTCACTACTACTACTATTGTCACTACTACTACTATTGTCACTACTACTACTACTATTGCCACTACTACTACTATTGCCACTACTACTACTATTGTCACTACTACCACTATTGTCACTACTACCACTATTGCCACTACTACTACTATTGCCACTACTACTACTATTGTCACTACTACTACTACTATTGCCACTACTACTACTACTATTGCCACTACTACTACTACTACTTACTACTAATATTTACTACTACTACTACTACTACCACTACTACTTCTACTACTACTACTACTACTACTACTACTACTACTACTACTACTACTACTACTACTGCTACTACTACTACTTACTACTAATATTTACTACTACTACTACTACTACCACTTACTACTAATATTTACTACTACTACTACTACTACTACTACTACTACTATTTACTACTACTACTACTACTACTTACTACTACTACTACTCTACTTCTACTACTATCACTACTATTACTACCACTATGTACTACTACTACTACTACTACTACTACTACTACTACTACTACTACTACTACTACTACTAACTACTACTTCTACTACTACTACTACTACTACTACTACTACTACTACTACTACTTACTACTACTACTACTACTACTACTACTACTACTACTACTACTACTAACTACTACTTCTACTACTACTACTACTACTACTACTACTACTACTTACTACTACTACTACTACTACTACTACTACTACTACTACTACTAACTACTACTTCTACTACTACTACTACTACTACTACTACTACTACTTACTACTACTACTACTACTACTACTATACTACTACTACTACTACTACTACTACTACTACTACTACTATTAACTACTACTACTGTTACTACTACTATTAACTACTACTACTACTACTACTACTACTACTACTACTACTACTACTATTTACTACTACTACTACCAGTACTCCAACAACAACTACTACTACTTACTCCGTATCTGTCCTACTACTACTGTATTCAAACTCGATTTCGTTCAGGGGTTTCTCGTGCGGCCATGAAGCCTGGTACACATTCACCCGGCTTTTCCGTGCGGCCATGAAGCTTGGTACACATTCATCCGGGTTTCCCGTGCGGCCATGAAGCCTGGTACACATTCGTCCGGCTTTCCGACATCGGCAATGCGATGTCCGCGAAAAGTAAATAAAAAACCAAGCACCTACGCCGACTCAAAAAAAAACCTGATAATCGAATCTTATTGTTGCCGGATGCCGTCCCGTTACAGTGAGTACATGCATACACAATTTCATATTGAGTGATTTTTGCCATTGTCGGGTTGTCGTCGTGAATTTGCTGTTGCCGGAAAGTTATATAAATCTGTGCGGGGCGTTATATCGGATATTCCATTCCACGTCACCCTGGTGGAGAGATAAGCAATGCTGTAAAACCTGGGCACTAGAATAGATATTCCTGATAGCAATACCAGTTTCTTTGAATAACAGGCGAATATTAGGCGACGCCAAAGGGTGTATGAGTTCCCAAACCGGTGTAAATTCCCATACACCCTGGAAAACAGAAGGATAACTAATAGCACATAGTTTATGCCATCGTTGAAAGATACATTGAACGCTGTCTTTATTTCCACATCATTAGCTCGAATCTGACATCTTATATTGGTAATTACTCATCGATTGTCAATGATAAGCTGAAAATAACATGTTCTATTTTCAAAACTTGTCATTAGTTCTACACTTTTTCACTGTAAATGTTTTTTAGATAAACAATCATCTACACAAGAACGATATTCAAAGAAACTGGTATTGCATTTCAATACATGATACAAATATATCTCTAAAAGCTGGAGTCCTTTAACAATATGAAATGAAGAGATTTTATTATCCCATTAGGTTGCAATCGACTAAAAAAGCACGAAAAATACATTAACTTGAAAGGCGCAGTCGCTGACAACAGCAAAGTGTCTCTCCGATATAACTATTGTTGTTATCTAGCTTAAGGTATGCTATCAGGAATACCTATTCCAGTGTCCAGGTTTTACAGCATTGCTTATCTCTCCACCAGAGTGACGTGGAATGGAATATCCGATATAACGGTTTGGGAACTCATACACCCTGAGGCGAAGCCTCAGGGTGTATGTGTTCCCAAACCGGTGTAAATTCCCATACACTCAGGAAAACACAAGGATAAAGCATTTATTTCCAAGACTTTTGGTGTACTTAATACTTTAACCTACATTGTGGGTAAAAACTGACATGAAATTTGTACTTTGCAAGTTTCTTAAATAAAACCAGACAAATATGGATGTCACTGGAACTGGCACAATGAGCCAGTTCCAATGACATCCTTATCTGTAATATTTGTTTGCACATAAATATTAAATTTCCTGTATTTTTTATTTTTCTTCTAACATAACCGAGCAGAAGGTATGAAATAATAATTAAAAATGGGTACTTTTTTAGCCATGTAACTTGCTCTTGTATATTCTTGTTTTAACACCGTGGTTAAACACTGTGTAAAAAAGCCACTGTGGATTGCAAGTTATACCGTGCCTCTCAGCCAATCAAAATGCAGTATTCTGTTTCATTTTGAAATAAATTACAATATCTCTCCTCACAGCCGGCTCACACTCCCCTATTTACAGACTCAAAAATTACTCCTCTAATCTCATATATACACCTCAGTTGACTGTCTTCGCATCAACATGACAAAATTAATTTGTGTTGCTGGCGATGTTGATATGAAGACGGTCAGCTGAGGTGTGTACAGTTAAAACTGGAAGTCCTGTCACAAACTGTGCGCTTAATTGCACTTAGGAATTGCGCGCAATTGCCATATCGAATGGTATCCAAAGCACGGTAGGTTCTCCTGGTTACTCATAGCAAACACAGACCATGTTTCTGCCAATGGACTTCCGGGTTACCCGGAGGTCCATTGGCTGAAACATTGCTTGTACACATGCCACATTGACAGAATTTGATAGCCTTACTATGGCCATATCGCGTAGATTAACGCGCATATCGTCGTGCTATTTGTGCGCATTTCAGGACAGGACTTCCAGTTTTAACTGTATAAGGGTCAAACAGTCTTTCGAAGAGATTAATAAATTCTAGGCTCGTATCCTCACACATGTGTTCCCCTTTCATGACAAAATGTTTCATGACATCATGATTTATTTATTTATTTATTTATTTATTTATTTATTTATTTATTTATTTATTTATTTATTTATTTGGATTTAACGAAACTTTTAACAGTCAGAAGTATATCGTGTCGGACAGTTTTTACAAGTGGAAGATGCTGAAGTACCCGGAGAGAACCACATTTTGTAGGTGAGTAACTATCAGATATTCCAACATATTAATCCCACAAAAGCATTGTTACTATTGGTTGAGGGTGAATCGTGTCGGACAGTTTTTACAAGTAGAGGAAGCTGAAGTACCCGGAGAGAACTTTATTTTAAAGGTGAGTAACTATCAGACATTCCAACATATTGATCCACAAAAGCAAGGTTAGTATTGGTTGGAGGCATGTGTACCATCGACGTACAGTACGCCTCAGTAATCTGCTTCACCGTGCTCCTGCTTGAACAACTGGTATTAAGTGTCACCTCCAAGGACACAATGCAAAGGACACGACTCCAACAAAAGTTTACATCGATCCGAATCAATCCACAAAAGTCATCATCAGTTCACAAACAATGGTCGCCATTGATCAACGAATATCCATGTGTGCCAATGTGTTGCATGGGTTGTTGGAGCATTATGTATTGAGTAGAAGTCATGACATAGATGGAGCAGGTCCAGGAGTTGGGGGGGGGGGGGGGGTTGTGTAGATTGGGTCAGAATAGTCCGAAAACGAAAATTCTTTGAGAATCCGAGGCAGTAAAAACACCTCTATTCAATTTAGCATACCTTAGAAGCATGTCGGTCCAATAGCCCTGTGTTTTATCCATGATTATTACTAATCTATATACAGCAGGATTCTTGGAACGTGAAGATAAAAAACGTTGCTAACTCAAATTACCCCACCCCCTCACCCCACCCCGCTCCAATCACCACCACCAAGATGGCGTCAAGTCAACTAACGTGGTAACTTCTCACACTCCATGACGTTTGATGACGTGGAAGCTGTTACGCGACAGCGTAACAGCTTTCACGTCGTCAAACGTCGTGGTGTTTACCTTGTACGAAAACTAATAACACTTTTTCAGAGTTCCAATCTCGCACTTGTTTTTGGTCCATAGCAACAAAAATATATCGTAGGTATTCAATTTGCATTGCCAGGAAAAAATAATCAACACATAATATATTTACTCGTTTGTATGTAAGTTACTACAAACTTATGATATAAAAGGGGAGGCACATGCAACCACCCATCCCAGTAAGTGAACGCCTAAGCGCGGTATGCGGCTCATGTGCAGTGGAAACAGAATGGCACTTCGTTATGGAGTGTAGTGAATATTCATCTCTCAGTTAACGCGCATTTTACAAATGTGAACGTCAATTCCAAGAGTTTGTTGTGATGGACACATCCGTGAGATTTATATTTCTGATGCTAAACAATTTGCCACAGCTATGCGGTATCATCTGTAATATGATCCAGCAATTCTTAAAACAACGAGAACAAGTTTTGTCAATCTGACACCAAGAGGTGACATTGATAATATTATATTATGCTTCTGTTTGTAGGTACAAGGTAATCTGCCTTTGTTCCGGTGTATTTGCTTTATTTATTTATTTATTTATTTATTTATTTATTTATTTATTTATTTATTTATTATTTATTTATTTATTGATGTTTAAGGTCACATATTTATGTACAATGGCTAATCATGAGCGTATTTGCTTATAAAGCTTATCTTATCTTATCTATTCATTTTTCGCGGATATCAAAGTATATTTTTAAAAAACGATCCTAATTTGCGAAGCGTCATGAAACTGAAGATCTTCGAGAAAATGTTTTGTTGAGTTTAGTTTATTTATAGCAACTTGCGTGACCAATGAGGTTCCAGAAATTCAGTTATACAGAAGATCAGGGATACTGATCGAGGTTTAGGAATTGTTTCCGTTTTTTTTGGTCATTGTCTTTGATGAAACAAAATTAAATTTGAATTGCGATGTTTTCTGAATAGCGTTACCTGGTTATGCACGTTAGGCCAGGTAAGGAGTTAAAAAATAATCGAGCGATCGTTTGGAGGAGGTGCAATGTATATTTTCTGGAATAAATGCCCCCATGCCTCCTTTAGTCCCACTAGCTACCTGTATTATTAAATGTGTGTTATATGTTTAGTTACCTTTCTATGTCCTTTAGATATACGGTTATTAAGCAAATTATGTATGTCATTAATGTACCTTTGATGATTCTAAAAATAGTAATTGATCAATCAGAGTTTGTATTCGTTGTGTCCACACCCTCGGATAACTGAATGGTCTTAAAAATCGGTCACTGGGGTTACTTTCAACATATCGCTTTGACCTATCATAAAGGTGCATACTTCTCTTCTCCATTTATCAGTGATGTATTATCCAACAAGGGACGTACGTATTTTTAATATTACGTAGGGGTTAAGGTGGCATGTATACCGTCACGAGTTTGTGATGTGACATATCGTCGGGTGAGAACCATAAGGTTCTATCGTCCAGTGGACGATAGAACCTTTTGGTTCTCACACGACGATATGCTACTAGAATAGGCAAGAATCATCCGTACTGATCGAAATGTTAATTTTATTTATTGTGTTTTAACAACACTTTCGACAACCTGGCTCATATCATATAGGACAGTTTTGTAGGCGGAGGAAGTTGGAATACCCGGACTACTTCAGAACGGTGAGTAACTGTCGGACTTCCCAATGCACTATCCTGGCATGAACAGCGTTAGCATTGGTCGAAGGCAGGTGTACCGTAAACGTGCAGCACATTCACCATAGACGTTCAGCACGCCGGCACAACACTTGGCTTTAAGCAATGCTAACTCTGAGCACAAATCGGAGGGTCCAAAAATTACTCACAGTTGCTCAGTGGTTCTCTCTGGCTTCCCCCGCCGGTAAAAACATCTAACATGATATTTCTCACGTTGTGGAAAGTGTCGTTACACCGTGTACGTTTACCTTTAACGTAAAAAGTATGTAGATGCGTAAGAGTGATATTTAGTAAAGTATGAGTAGTATATGTTGTCATCTTTCTCTACACACTTAATGGTCGGTTACATACCTGACTTTTATCGTTATGAAAATCGACTTTCAATAAAGTTATCTCCCTTTTAAAATAGTGGACGAGAGAGGATGGTCCACTTCAGACGCATGTAATTGTTGCGAAAACCCACATGACATCAGTAGAAAATAAAGAAACGTTTCGTTTCGTTTTGTTTTGTTGGAGCTGTCTGTTGTTTTCATTTATCAAAAGTAACAAAAAGAAACTTGTATTTTAATGCAAGCTTACTAGACGCAACTACTTCACAGATGGCCACCCATTAAGAATACCTGAGCGCAGTGACTCCATGGTAGACTGTTCGACTTCTATGCTAGAGGTCCCTAATTCGATCCACGTGTCTTTGGGCAACGTACTTTATCCCGGTTGCCTCCTTAGGGACACAATGACGCCATGTACTAATATCACAGAGGTCGCAGGTACTCCTGGAAGACGAGCATTATTCCTGAGTAATAAAGGTGGACTCCTAAAATAATTTTACGAACTTCTGATGAATATATATATTACAAGTTTATTTTCACTTTTTAAACAATCACTCCATTCTCAAAATACTATTCACAAATCAGTCTCAATATATTACACGTCACTTGTTAAACCCTGAAAAATAGAATTAAAACAACATAAGCACCTATAAGTACACATATCATGGAGGATAACCCTTTAACAAAAAACAAAGGTAAAGTAATCGATTCATTGTTGATCTGATTGCAATGCGCTCAGGGTTTCAACGCCGATCACATTGCAAGAAGAGCAACAATTAAAAGAAACGAAAATATAAGTAATTTAAGTAATCTTACCATTTCGAAAAGACTTAGGTTCTCAAAAAGAAACTCCAATGATCAGACAAAATGTCAACATCCTCCATGACAGGTACTTTTGCTAACTTTGAATGTCAAACCGAGATTCCCCAAAACAAAAGAATTTCCCGCCAGAACTACCAACAAGCTTACTACCAGAGAACAGTGAACTCACAATGAGTAACCCTTCAACCGACAAGATCCAAGACGCATTAAGCTGACGCGCGCAAGAAAGCTGTACCTATAATAAATAAACATTAGTAGATCAGGCTGTAAATAAAATATTAAATTAGTTACCACAAAAAAATAGAATTTGCTCACTACCACATTAAGGCGTACTGCACGTCGCTGGTGCACATGTCTTCAACCACTGTAACCCTACTTGAGCGGAGCTTGAACAGAGTTAGAATGTTGAGGAGCTGACAGTTGCTCGTCGAGCCTTTGTGGTTCTCTCCTGGTACTCCGGATTCCTCCACCGTAAAACAGTCACGGTCACGATTCGCCATTGTGCCTAAGTATGTGACCAGCTGCTCGTCGTTGCTCGGTGGTTCGCTCCGGCTTCCTCCACCCATAAAACTATCATGGTCACGATTAGCCATTGTGCATAAGTATGTGATCTTAAACACCAATAAATAAATAAATAAATAAATAAATAAATAAATAAATAAATAAATAAAATGAAAGAATTCGGAAATTAAGGGGAGCTAACTTTCCAAGGAAGTAAATTGTCAGCCATGGAACAGATAGAAAAGATTATACAATGAAACATTAGGACTCAACAAACAAATTTTTTTACCCCCGAATATTCTACTTGAACAGTAAGTTTTCTTGTGGCATCGGCATGTGTCTGCTGGACAAGCATTTGGGAGTATTGATGGTTGCCCCGCCCCCTTTGAACAATAGGAACCCATGTGCACTTAAGACCATCATATGCATACAAACTCTAAAATTTTAGGGGTTTTTCGTGCTTTGAATTTAACCATCTCCTCAATGATGTCAAAATCTTAAAATGTCACGATGCCTGGTTTCTTCAATAATGTGATATGATATTTTACCCATCCAATCTTATTTGACAACATAATTGATTAAATTCCTAATTATATTACGGGAAAAATGCAACTTAAAATATCGGTACTTTGATGTCAGTTTAAGTTTGAGTTTGATAGAGATTAATGGTTTCTGTATGAATTGGTTAAATTCCTAGTTGCATTGTGGGAAGAATTTGCTTCTCGAACCTTTTGAACTTTTCTACATTTTGATGATTAAATAAATACCTTCACGAAATGACGTGAAAGTCAAAATAAACTTTGGTTCACGAACAGAATATCTGACCCAGGGATACGCCCTTTCCAAACTATATAAACTTTTTTTTTATTTACATATTTATTTTTATCCCCAAAATTTCAAGGGGAGGCAATTTATTTCCGCCTGATAGTTCTTACACATTTCGGCTACTGCAGAGTATATGGTACCAATTGAGAAAACGCTCTGAATAGGATATACACCTAATATACACAAGGATATTTGCTATCCAGGTGAGACTCCGCTGACCCTTCCTGGTAAGACCTAAACGTCATATTCCCTAGTAGTCCAAACATCTATCAAAACCCAACCAAACTGTTATAAATCTATAAATTGTATATACCACATATTTTAATCACATATCTTTATCTGTACAACTGGATTATTAGAACGCTCAATGGTTACATACAGAAAGATGTTTCAGCGCCATCTTAGATGGGGTATGGGGAGTTGTGCCGTGAATAAACAATATTCAACAAATAAAAAATGCCTGGTAGGTTTTCAGTCTCCCGACCTCTCGCAATTATCGACCGCAACCCTTTACCTAACATGAAAAGCAGACGACACTTGCAAACAAAATTCTTGAATAACTATTTTTTTTTCATTTTTTGTCTCAAAAACATAGGTTGTGACCCCTCTTTGGAACGAGCTCGTCGAGCTCGTTCCAAACAGGGGTCACAACCTATGTTTTTGAGACAAAAAATGAAAAAAAAATAATGAAAATTAATTGGCGATTTTTGTGAATAGCGCTGGACGGTTTGGGACGTTACGTTGGGTAAAGAGGTAAGGAACATACTTTGATGTCTGTAAACAAAGAACAGCATGGATTGTGGCGCCGTACCAGAACCACTGATTTCTATACAAGTGGATTGCTGGAACGCCCATTGGCCACATAAGAAAAGTGCCTCATTCGCAACCATCTCGTGGGTGTGAGGGCAGGCAGATGTTTCTATAAATAAACAGTTACCAACAATTTTCTAGACGGCTTTCCTTTTCCTGAAATCTCAGAATGGCCGATAGGCATGGAAATAATAATTATGTTGTTGCTATGCACATTTTTCTCGGCAATACAAATTGAAAATTTAAAACTTATTTTAGTTATTAAAAAAACAACAAGTACCGAGATTGGAACGGTGATATCGTGTTACTTGTTTTCGGGCTCGGTAAACATCGTGACGTTTGGTGAATTGAAAGCTATTACGCTGTGACTGCGGTCACAGTGTTGCAGCTTTTACATCGACAAACGTCATGAATTGGGAGGAGTTGACGCGTTGGTTGATTTGACACCATCTTGGGGAGGGGTGGAAGAATGAGTTGTGAGGTTTTCCCTGACGTTCCATCAATCCAAAGGGAACTCTCTCGACTGGAAGTCGAACCCAGTTATGGCCTTTCAAAATAATAGATACTCAAGCTATTTTCTGAACTGATAGTGCCGCTGTTCCTTTTTGCAAAATAATATATATATTCAAGCTATTAAAGAACTGATTTTTAGGGATGTGGCGACAGGGGGTGGGGGGTGTCTCACCCCCTCCCCCAGTTAGGAGTATTTTTTTCAATAGTTGGAAATTCCGAGGTCAAAAATCAAATAGTTGGAAATTCAATAAATTAACATTGTTCATGAAAAATATTAAAATTCCAACTTAATGATGAGAAATTTTGATCTTTTATTTCCAACTGGAAACTTGAGTTTCAAATTTCCTACTCTAAAATTGACATTGGCTTCAAAATTTCGACTCTGACATCAATCCGTTAAATTTTCTGACCCAGACACATTATAAATGATGCTTTTTCCGTTTCAGGACTAGTGAAAATTTTCACAAGGGTTCATAAGCATGTGTATATATAAATATATATATAATCACTTTAACCCTTTACCCAACGCAGACGATTTCAAAATTAATTATTTTAAATACCATTTTTAAATTTAAAAAAAAAAATTCAACAAAACCATATCATGTGACCCCTCTTCGGAACGAGCTCGACGAGCTCGTTCCAAAGAGGGGTCACATGATATGGTTTTGTTGAAATTTTTCGAAAAATAATATTTTTTCAGCAGCTGTATTTGCATATTACGCGGGCGGATGCGGGCGATTCGTTGGTTAAAGGGTTAAAAGATATCACCCAGCGCTGCAGTGCAACCACCAATCGAAACTACTCAAGTTGGAATTTACACCGGTGGGCGAGTTAGGATCTATCAGTTCTTTTTTGTAAAGGGTGTGAATGCGGATGCTTGCTAAATGTAGGAACATTTTATAGGCACTATACACAGTGGGGTCTCCTACTCAACAAGCAAGCGAGTGGATAGTAATCCACGCCCTTACTCGCTGTTCAAACAGAAATGCAAGTTTGAAGCCCATGCATGGACATCCGGGTCTTGATTTTTCCATACTCGAATTTCTACTAATCTAGCAAGAAAGTGTGTTCGAAAATGTTTACTTGTCAGATGACCGCATGCCATATAACCTTGTGTGTATTGTAACTCTAACTTGCAGCCTTACGTACAGCATTGCCCACGTGGGGGCACGGTGACGTTGTGTACTAAGGCGTACTGCACGTCGATGGTGCACCTGTCTTCAACCAACGCTAACCCTGCATATGTGGAGTTGGTATGTTGGGGAGCTGACAGTTGCTCGCCGTTGCTCGCCGTTGCTCGGTGGTTCTCTCCGGGTACTCCGGGTTCCTCCACCCGTAAAACTGTCACGGTCATGGTTAGCCATTGTGCAGAAATATGTGACCTTAAACACCAATAAATATTACGTACAGCATAACAATTGGTTGCAAATACGTATAATTTCACATCTACACAAACAACATATACGAATGGTTTTTGACTGCATTTTGCGCCCCATAGCCCTTTCCCAATACTAGGCGTTATGAGGGCACGTACTCCATTGTACACAAAAACTCTTAAAGTATTCTTATCCACAGTGAAACGCATTGGAAGTGCCTCACTACCTCCACTAACTCGATTCGCCTTTGCCATTCAATGCTCCGTATGTGAAGTATCTTGCTTTGAGTTGAGTCTCATTTGACGTAGTGTCACGTAAGCTTGAGTCTACAAGACAGTCATTTGAAGCTGCCCAAGTATCTACCTTTAAAATTGTTCAGTACATAACCAGAACGACTGCGGCCTCTAGTTTTATCCTTCCGCGATGGCACAAGTGCCATATCGATTAACCCATCCACAAGTGTGTGTCTTATGCTTCTTCACGTCTATAAAAGCAGTTATAAGAAGGACACTCAACAATTCATTTGACAACTCGTCCCCTGAAGTCCAATGTGTTCTATGTGCCTGTAGGCACATAGAACACATTGCAATCCAGGGGACGAAGTATCGATAAAAAGAACACATTTCATCCCCAACCAAATTTGTGTGGGGAACCCGTGTTACTATTTCTAGCTATCGCTGGCGATTCAAAATGTAATTGCTGTGCACTATTTGTTGACAATTCCAGTGAAATTTCGCTTCTGTTTAAAAATAGTCTGTCAACGATTTCCGTTCCACACATGTGTGCGGAACGGATTCTTATTTTCCGCATGGTTTAGAGTTGCTGTAGGTTGGGATTTCACTGAACAGGCGTGTGATAAAGATTTTTTATCATATGACTCGTCCGTTTTGTTCACTTTAAAACATTTGATATTTTGTTTTCATATTAATCAGTGATAAATAAAGCCTTCCGTCAATTTCATTGGTCAATTTCAAAACTAGACAATTTGATTGGCTTAACAAAATACAACAGGGCCATATTTTCATAATTTGCAAAATTAGAGTTGGGAGCTTTTATTGGTCAATTTCAAAATTGGACAATTTGAATGGCTAAACAAAATACAACTGGGTCACATTTGCATAATTTCAGTAGGGAGAATTTACGTTATCTCTCCTATTTAGGGTGGGTTATATTGTATTAATCTTTTACCTACAAAAAACGCCATTCATTTTTTTGTTGTTGTATTTTCACTTTCTGCTTCCAAAACATAGGTTATGACCCCTCATTGGAACGAGCTCGACGAGCTCGTTCCAATGAGGGGTCATAACCTATGTTTTGGAAGCAAAAAATGAAAATTTTTAGTAAAACGAGGATGTTTTTTTTTCCAAGTGACGTCTGCAACTGAAGTCAGGTGATGGCGTGTGTTTGTGTCATATGATAAATAGAATATGAAATGAGTGTTTTTCACATATAATATTTATGAAACTCGTCCGAATTTTCCGTTTGGGCTCGCTAGAGGCCCGCAAAAACGGAAAATTCTTAGACTCGTTTCATAAATATTATATGAGAAAAACACTCATTCCATATCCTCTATTTATGATGAAAATGGAGAGCTTCCTCCCGCACCACGACTCTTACCCACAAACAGAGACAATACCAGTGGACTAACCAGCAGTACTGAGTAACAATGAAGTTTACTTGACTTTACTTGACAAATGGGTTCATAATTTTGTGAGAACGCGTCATACTTTGTGTTAAATTTATATTTAGAAATTCCTTTAACATTGTTTAGAAGATGAAATGAGTGTTTTAGTACTTCCGATGAGTATCTTAACAAAACGTGTCCATACATCACGCTAATAAAGAAATAAACCCAGACTAATGAAAAAAAACATGTCGAGTGACCGATCTACGCCTAAAGCTGTTTTTTCATTGCTCGCTCGTAAATTCATCGCAAATTAACGGAAGAGAACAAACGAAATTGGGATTCCTTTATAAAAACAAAGAACAATCCTTTTCAGTTTGGACACAAGTCGTTTACTAATATCCTGCTTGGTCATCTTTCATTTTAATTTACTATTCGAAATGCGTGCCCATCTGCTCCCGTCAAACTTGCAGGTGTGTGTGTAGTTAGATGTATTAAGCAATCTTTAATTCTCATTTGTTTTTCTTCTTTTTATTAACGCAGTAATGAGGCGAAAAACAAGAAATATAACAATTTCAGTATAGAATAAAAATAGGTACTAGGGTCGGTAATCAGACTTAAACCACGAGTAGGAAACGGGTTTTAACTACAAGGTTCTATCGAGTAGTTAACCCTTTACCTAACGAATCGCCCGCATCCGCCCGCGTAATATGCAAATTCAGCAGTTGAAAAAAAAAAAATTTCAAACAATTTCAACAAAACCATAACATGTGACCCCTCGATGGAACGAGCTCGATGAGCTCGTTCCAACGAGGGGTCACATGATATGGTTTTGTTGAAATTTTTTGAAAAATTTGAAAAAATGAAATTTAAAATAATAAATTTTGATATCGTCTGCGTTGGGTAAAGGGTTAAAAGTCTTATTCTACGAGTGGTTTAAATCTGATTACCGTCCCTAGTACCTATTTGGTTTATTTATACCATGCTTACCTATGTTACTACCTGTGAAAAGTACTTGTGTTAAATTTTATCTTTTTACCACACTACTGGTGTAAAGCTTCCAGGCGGTTAAAATGTTTTCGATGGAAATTCCTTTACAAAAATATACACCTACATTGCAAAAAATATAGGTTCTCTTTAGAACCAAAACTGGTTCTAATCTTGTCCCCAAGATGGAACCAGTTCTGTTTAAACACTATTTATTTCAAATCAAATAAATTTACCAAGAATGGCATTCAATTTTAACAGAATATTACATGAACTGAAGTAGATTCAGCAGTAAACTTGGAGCTTATTCAACGCAGTCGCCAAACATTTTGAAACAAAGGACATATGAACAGTTGGCATATCGAACCAGTTTTGGTTCTGTATAGAACCAAAACTGGTTCGATATGCCAACTGTTCATATCTCCTTTGCTCAATAATAATTTGAGACAACATCGTATAAGCTCTAAACTTACGACTGAAACCAATTTATGTTTATTTCTGTTAATATTTAATGTTAATCTTTATAAATTTATTTGATTTGAAATAAATATTGTTTAAACAGAACTGGTTCCATCTCAGGGACAAGATTAGAACCAGTTTGGGTTCTAAAGAGAACCTATATTTTTTGCAGTGTAGAGTGGGATTTGCAGACTTCGATACATTCACACTTCACGATGTTTCATTCAAACATACGACCTCTGCGGTACTATCTGCTACGTGCTATGACTAAAATACCTTCAATTAAATATTTAAAATAAAATGTAAGAATTGTTAATAATAATTTAACTGAAAAATCAAGGTAAATTCAATTACGTTTGATATTGTGTCTAGCTGTCAATCAAGCATTCACGTGCAGCCGGAAGTATTGCCCATCGGCAGGGGCGCCGGAACGGCCAAAACACTGACCCCACCATAACGTCCGGATCCCTGTTTTTCGAATGGTTGCCATTAATTATGTGGGTGGGGGGGGGGGATAAAAAATGACAGTGCATGCAGTTCGTCTTTCGAGGAACATAATATGACAAAATTCCCTGTCAAATTGCCAAAGGCAATTTGGCAGGGAATTTTGTAATATTATGTTCCGCGAAAGACGACCTTCACTGTGGAGGACCCCATAAATGTGAGGGCCCTGGGCGTCCGCCCAGTCTGCATATTCGTAAATCCGGCCCTACTCCCAGAAAATGTTTCAAAAATGACATCTCTCAGACCCGTTTTGGGGCTACTTCTTTAGTATTCCAACAGCTTCGAAGCGGTTGGATTACTAAAGAAGTAGCCCCCAAAACCTCTTCATCTTACGTTAAGTCGTCATTAATAGCCGTCATTGTATGCCCAGTATTAAAGAAACAAGGCGATCTATGCGCGCACCATTTTCGGATATCCGACAGAACAAAATTAAAAAATTATAGCCTAGTTTTTGATATGAATGACGTTCGGCTGAAGATCGATCACAAAAATATCAGGTTCGGCAAATTTTTGGGGTGGTCGGGGCGGCTCCGGCGCCCCTGATCGGCACAGATGCAAACAAAACAAACCCATGTGTTCGCTCGTCTGCTAATCGAAAATTACGAAAAAATATAGTTTTTTCTCCATTTTAGGTGACAAAATCGATTATTTATCAAGTGCATGGAAAAAAAAATCATTCTTCCACTACCAGGTCCTACCACCCAAAACTATTAACTTTTCAAAACGAAATAATTATCCTATCTTATTTTGTCTTCTTTTTCCGTTATGGTTCTGTCTCGTTAGTAGACAGTTTTTTTGTTTGTTTTATGCCATAATTAAGACACACGATAATGATCAGCCCCTTTGACCCGGTAAGCATATTTTTGGCAGAAAGGAAAGTTTGGTAGCCGCCAGGAAAAGGATAAAGGATAAAGGAACGGCACCTCGATAAATGGAATACTGATATGCAATTATTTTTTCTGTCCATCCCGAAAGGATAAAACTCGAGGCCCGTCTTACTAAGAACGTTTCCACGCGAAGGGTACTTTTTATTGGATCGCACTAGAACTTTCTGGTTGAAATTACCACATGCACCCAACACCTGTGTGGTCATGAGAAATACAGTTACGAGTTTGTTACAAACAACTGAATTGCTGGAAGGTTCATTGGTCACAAATATTACTGTCCCCACAACCGCCATATTACGGGGTGAAGCGGAATTGCAAAAGAACAGTGCTCAGCAAGACTATTATTTTCTCAAAGGTTTCGTTTCACTTCGCCTTGTAATCTCTGATCGTTTTTCAAAGATTACACTTCGATGTCTGCGGAAAAATGAATTTCCTAATGACGTGCTCATTTTTGTGGCAACACAAAATGACTATTTACAATATATATAAGTTTTTATTGACAAAAAGAAGTTCCGAGATTGGAACGCTGATACAGTATTAGTTTTCGTACAAGGTAAACGCCATGACGTGTGTTACAATACGTCATTAAACGTTATGGATTGGGAGGAGCTATCGCGTTGATTGACTCGACGCAGTCATGGTGGAGGGCAGGTCGAGTGGCAACGTTTTTCGCTGACGTTCCAGCAGTCCCGTTGTGTATAGATCAGCGGTCCATATCATAGCGCCAATGAATGTTCCAGGTTGGGGAGATGAGTGCGTCCCTTCAACATTAATTATTTTGTGAGAAATTAAGACTGTTGAGAGATTTTTTTCTCTTTATGCTAAAAACAACTGCATATTTTCATTTAGATCAAAGCATATTGTGCATTTTGTAAGCATATTTTTTGAATGTTCACGTTCTATGTCTACGAGCCCTCCCCCCCAACCCCCCACCCCCCTCCCCTTCCTTAATGTGGGGAGTCGAAATATTCGGGGATTTTTACTTTGTTATGAACTGGTGGGTTCCATTTCTCACCATTTCGTCCCCTGAGTTCCAATGAGTTCTATGTGCCTACTGGCACATAGAACACATTGGATCTCAGGGGGACGATTTGTGTATCAAAAACATAACACACGACACCCCAATCTGTTAAACTCTTTACTTATCAGGGAGAGAAGACAACACTTCTAAAACACTTTCTTGAATAACTAAAACTTTTCATTTTTGCACCCAAACCCTAGCATATGACATCCACCTGGAACGAGATCGACGATCTGTTATTTTTGTGTTCGTTTTATCATATATAATATAAAGAACTATTTTGTCAAATGATTTAATTTTTCGAATTGCCGCCACGTTTTCAGCTTTTACATGTTCATTTTAAAAAAAAAAATGAATTCTTTTATTTTTATTCACTTGAACTCATAGTTTCCTCCAGTAATATCATATCCGTGTATTTTATATTCATTTGTTTGAAAGCTGTACATTATTTGTTGTTTGTTTTGATTTTTTTTACAGTTGGCCGCGATAGGGAGCACGATGGCTGGGTGGTTACCGCATTGAACTTCAAACCAAGAGGTGCACGATTCGATCCCCTTCATGGGGTAGCTGCGTTGTGTCTTTCGGCAAGACACTTCACCTCCACTACCCACATGGGGGCACGGTGGCGTTGTGTACTAAGGCGTAATGCACGTCGATGGTGTACTTGTCTTCAACCAATGCTAACCCTGCTTGTGTGGAGTTAGTACGTTGGGGAGACTGACAGTTGCTCGTCGTTGCTCGGTAGTTCTCTCCGGGTACTCAGGCTTCCTCCTCCCGTCAAACTGTCCGACACGAGGTAACCAAAAAGTGTCTTTAAACACCCAATAAATAAACAACCGAAATTGGTCAGCCAAACATGAGAATGTACCATTTGAGGGGTGCAAGCAGTCAGAACCAAGATACGTTTGGGATTTTTTGTGTAGTGATATAGAGGATTGACGTTTGGAATGTATAACTAATGGGGCAGTACCTTTAAAAGAAATACTTACAGGTATCTTACCCCCTGAAAACTGATGTCAAACTACCGAAATTTTAAGCTGCAAATATTCCCGTAATGCAACCGGAAATTTAACGAATCAAATCTTGTTTGACAGAGCTGATTGAGCTCTGTCAAACAAGATTGGATTGGTTAAATTTCTTGTTGCGTTATGGCAACATTTCCAGCGGATTTTTTTGATATTTGGACATCAGTGGGTTAAACTATTCCTATGACGTCATCGATATATCGGCATTACCTTCTGGGATTGGACCGCTCACGTTTCCATACGTTCTGTGGGGATAAATTCGTGCCAATGCCAATCACGTGGGAATTGTTTAATAGTCGATAAGGAAGATAAGGACTTTTCAGAGAAAATCCTCATAACTGCTAATTCTTGAAAAATAATAGGATTTGGACTTTCCAAGGCCTCATCTCCGTTATTTTTACGAATGAATAGTTATTCGAACTTTGTCCGAACATAACGTCATTTAATAATAATAATTTTTGTGTCTTCCGCTGATTTGCCGCGGCTCTCTAACGAGGAAACCTACATCAACCCAGCGGTTACTCCCTCTGCACTCTTCTTTCTAATCTTCGAGCAGTCTGACGCAAACAGTTTTATAATTTCTCCCCTTGGCGATTTCTGAATCTCCCAACTAACTATAACATTGACCCTTTCCCTGACGTCATCCCTCATCAGCTTATCTCTCCCCCTCTCTCTCTCTCTCTTTCTCTCTCTCTTTCTCTCTCTCTCTCTCTCCCTCTCTCTCTCTCTCTCTCTCTCTCTCTCTCTCTCTCTCTCTCTCTCTCTCTCATGTTCAATCCCGTTCTTCCATTAGTTTCTCGGGGAGTTTTACTCTACGGGCATATACTTAGGACATTCGAAATGAAATGTTCCAGGCTTACCTTCCCCGGCCCCTCCCCTCTCACTTCCATCGACTTTGAAACAATAACGCCCCCCTCCCCCCCCCCCCCCAAGGATCCATTTAATACTTCTCAAAAGCTGGCGCATCTTTATTTGCATAACCCGCGTCCAACGAGCCATTCTTTGTAGTGTTACCTATTATATAGAGAGTAATCGCTTGACTGGACTGGCTACGTGAAATAATTCAAGAGATGTGAGGAAACGTTGTACAAACACTCGTGCGCGAATGCGCACGGGTGTTTTACAATATAGTCCCTCGTCTCGAATGCATTATTTCACGTTACCAGTCCAGTCAAGCGATTACTCTGTTTATTACTTTTAATTATTAACGATAATTATATTATTTAACCCTTTACCAATCGCCAATTAATGTTTATTATTTTTTCATTTTTTTTGTCTCCAAAACATAGGTTATGACCCATCATTGGAACGAGCACGTCGAGCTCGTTCCAATGAGGGGTCATAACCTATGTTTTTGAGACAAAAAATGAAAATAATTGCTATTCAAGAATATTTTTTTTTTGCAAGTGTCGTCTGCTTTTCATATTCGGTAAAGGGTTGAAAAAAACAATGAAGTCCCCATTACACCAACGGCAAAGCGTCTTCGTTTGCGCGCACGGATACATGACACAATTGTTGATTGCATAATTCACTTGTGAAGTTATCGTTCATAATCAAACCGGGAAATCCCAGTAAATCACATTTTGGAAAGTAATACATTTTTACCGCTATGTTCAATGTGTTTCCTGTATTTTCTTCTGTATTGTGTATACCGTAAATTAAATCAATACATCAACGAGCGTTTGGCTTTTACTCCAACTTGCCAGTTTCTTTTGCAATCCTCAAGCACCCCCCCCCCCCCCCCCCCCCCCTGATCCGCCATGTCTAGCGTCTAGGTTTTGGAGCCGCACACATAATTATACACTGCTTTACACCATCTTATGTTTTGGAAGGTTTATCAGGTAATATAGGCAGCATAATTTTCACATATCCATCTTTAACTGGTATCCAGCCAAGTTCCCCTCTGGCGGTGTCTTCCCACTAGACCAATTCCCTTTAGACTAATTGCCTTTAGGCCAATTCCCAAAGGACCAATTCCCCTTAGACCAACTACATACTGTTATTGAGTAAGAGTTGATTAAGGATAATTAAGAAAATATTTATTTACTGATAAGCAATCATTTGATAAAAAAATATTTATACGCATGACATACAGGAAATATAGGTTTATAACATTTCAGTTGATAAAATAGCAACAAGCCAGAAAATAAGCAGACTATCATCTGAAGAATGAGATTCCCAGGGGGTGAATTTGGTGATGCTACCCTGCGCAGCAGGGTAGCATCACTAAATTTACCCTCTGCGAACCTCAATCTGAATTAAGGTCTCAAACATAAACTGAAAGAGGTACCCAGAGGATAAACTGGCCTACTGTATGAGGTAGCACCAGCAAATTCACCCTCTGGGGACCTCACTCTGCAAATGACAGACTGCTTTTTTTAAGGCTTGAATATCAATAACGTTAAATACATTTATATATATTCATAAACATATTAAATTATTGATATAGAATTATTTCAAAAGTAGAACGCATGAGTTGTTCTAAGGGGAATTGATCTTTCGGGAATTGGCCTCGTGGGAATTGGTCTAAAGGGAATTGGTCTAGTGGGAATAAACCTCCTGTGACCGCTTCCAGTGCGGATGTGTTACTTGATCCGGTTGTCTACCCATTAGAAATAATTTTCAGTTTTAGTTGTATATAAATACGATATGATAGCCTCCGCCACCGGCAAAGCAACATGTTTTGAAGCAATACAAGACTCATATGGAAAGTTTTAGCAAGCCATTGATGGGGCGTCCATTCAATTTCAAGTATTTCTATTAATGGGCGTGCTGTTTAGCCCTCCGTATCTAAAATAAAGAATCCGTATAGACAGGGATGTGGCTAGAGGGTTTCAGCTGGGGTGCCACCGGTGTAAATTCCAACTGTGAGTAGTTTCGATTGGTGGTTGCACTGCAGCGCTGGGTGATATCTTTTAACCCTTTAACCAACGAATCGCCCACATCCGCCCGCGTAATATGCAAATACAGCTGCTGAAAAAATATTATTTTTCGAAAATTTCAACAAAACCATATCATGTGACCCCTCTTTGGAACGAGCTCGTCGAGCTCGTTCCAAAGAGGGGTCACATGATATGGTTTTGTTGAAATTTTTTTTTTAAAATTTAAACAATGATATTTAAAATAATGAATTTTGAAATCGTCTGCGTTGGGTAAAGGGTTAAAGTGATTATATATATATATATATATATATATATATATGTATATATATATATATATATATATATATATATATATATATATATATATATATATATATATATATATATATATATACACTTCATCAAATATTTTATATAACTTCGTCAAATTGCCGTCATGCTCGGAAGTTTACTTCCTTCTAAGCGGCTTTCATTTTTGACTAATACTTATTCCGTTACGTTAAGTGCCGTACCAATGTGTATCGCGTCATGGGAACGTAAAATTTAGCGTCATGCTGATCCTAATTGTTGAATGGGAATTATAAAATTGATCGTGATACGCGTACGTCTTACAGATCGATTTATTATTTGGCAAGTGGCTGCCTAGCTCCTAATCACGAACCCGTCTATAAAATCGCCGATGCATGTCTTCCTTGGGTGGCAACAAGTAAAGATATGTTCCGCATTACACGTTGTTCACCTTCTTTAATTGTAAATTATGGACAAACAAGACCGTATCATATCTTCCTAAGGTGGTAACGAGTGGAGATATATTCCGCGTTATCTCGCGCATTTTTTTGTTCTCAGCCTTAGAATTAGAAACATTCAATCATTTATCTCAACCTCGCCCTGGTAACAGAGGCAGAAGCGAGTTCGCATGCAGTATTCACATTCGCTTATAAAACCACTGTATCATATCTCCGTTGGGTGGTAAAGATATGTTCCCCGTTTCATGTTGTTCCCCGTATCCGAGTCTATTACGCGCAAAATAACCGTATCATATCTTCCTTGGGTGGCAACAAGTAAAGATATGTTCCGCGTTATTACGTAAAAAGCAAATATGAATTAGACACTATTTCTAAAACCTCGCCCTGGTAACAGAGGCAGAGGCAAGTAACTTCGTATACCGTATTCACACATCCAACCACTCCGCGCGCCTCCATATCTCCGCCCCAGTACCCAAACCGCGTCAATCAGACATCAATACAGCTGATGGAAAATATAATTTTTTATACCCTCCTTGCGTAGTAATACCCCCCCCCCCCACCCCGCCCAATCCTTCCAGGGTGTGTAAATGTCTTGTCCCAACCCACTATTGCAGCATATATATGCCCTCCACCACTGATCTAAGTGCAGTCCCTCCTATAATGTCTACACTGACAATCGTAGGCTAGGGTTCCATACCCCCCCCCCCCCCCCACACACACACACACACACCACATACACATGATGTACGCACTGACATGTACCAAATGATCATAATCTCGCAACATATACACGCTATGTCCAACACCAATGCGTGCGTGTTTAGGTGTAATTGCTCTGTACGCTAATTTTTGTCCCCCCCCCCTCCCCCCCCCCCCCCCCCACCCCGTTCAGCAAGTTTATAAATGAAAATATTTGGAATTATTCTTGTCTATTGAGCCCATTGGGTTCTGGTGTTTGAAGTTTGTTAATCCAAAATGCTTCACGACCCCTCCTGTAAGCTGTATTTTGTTTATTAATTTGTTCAATCCCAATAATCTTAAAATCGTTTATACTATGGTTTTTGGTCAGAAAATGATGTGGTATCGGTTCATCCATAACCTCAAGTTTTATTCTACTCAGGTGGTTTTGCATTCTCTCATACAATTTTGTCCCCGTCTCTCCCACGTACACGACTTCATTGCACTTGTCGCAGAATATCCCATATATCACATTCCTGGACATGCAGGTGATTTTTTTGCCTATGTGGTAGGCCGTCCCGTTCTTGTCTGCGAATTGTTTTGTTTGGAGCATAAACCCACAGATTGCACATATTCTCTCGCATCTATCAGATCCCGTCCCTTGATTGTTGAACATTTTATTATGCTTGCTGTGGACTATGATATCTCCCAAATTTTTCAGTCTTTTGTACGAAATCAGGGGAGGTTTTTCGAATGCCAACTTCATGCGTTTTGAGCGGTGTAATAATGGGCATCCGTTCCCGCGTTATTTTCCCGATGTCGGGGAGGCGCCGCGAGTATGTGACCACAAACGGGACTCTTTCGCCGGTTGAATTGTTGGATCGTTTTTCAAGTAACTGTTTGCGCTCGATTTGATCGACCTTTTCTAGTTGTTCGCTTACAAACTTTTCGTCGTAACCTCTGGCATGCAGGTGCTGTTTTATATTATTTTTGTGGCATTCATATTCAGCATTATCGGAACATATTCTTTTTACTCTTGAAGCTATTCCATATGGTATCGCTCTTTTAGTGTTGATTGGGTGATCTGACTTTGCGTGTAGGTATTGATGCGTGTCCGTGGGTTTTGTATATAAACCGGTTTTAAGAAATCCGTCTTCAATTTTGACTACCATGTCTAAGAATTCTATCTCATTTTCAGACCACCTTAAATCGACCTGTATTCTTGGGTTGTATCGTATTTGCCAAAGAATGATATTGTTTCAGAGACTCCAACCCATGCGTCCATACTCCCCAGATATCATCAACGTACCGTACCTGTTCAAGGGGGTGTAACTTCGATGCTTTTGACAGTTTCTCTTCCCATTCACCCATATATGTGCACGCATAATTCATCCCTAATCGCGAACCTATTGCAACGCCGTCGGTTTGTAGATAATGTCTTCCTTTAAATGAAAAATTGTTGTTGTCCAAAACAGTTTCTATTAGTTTAAGACCTATCTCTGTTGGGAATAATTTTCTTTTAGAGTTTTCTAGTGCTTTTTTACATGCTAATATACCTTCATTACGTGGGACGCTTGGATATAGTTTCTTGACGTCCATACAGTACATTATGCTGTTTTCAGGGAGTGGTTGGGGTATACTGTCCAGTCTGTTCAAGAAATGTGTGGTGTCGCGTATGTAGGATGGTAATGACTCAACGTGTTGTTTTAATTCAGACTCCATCACTTCTGCTATTTTCTCTGTTGGGTGGTTTATTCCCGAAATTATTGTTCTTAAAGGGGCTTCATTTTTATGCATTTTGGGGTTACCTTTTACTCTTCCAGCCTGTGGCTGCTTAGGTATCATGTACGCTAATACTTTTTTGTCTATCAGTTTGTTTTTTTCTAGTTTTTTTAGTTGGCTTTTAATCTTGTTTGTTATTTTCTCTGTCAGATTTACAGGTACTTCTTTGTATGTTGTTTGGTCCCCCAACTCCATCAAGATCTCATTTTCATATTTACTTGCATCCAAAACGGTTATTCCAGACCCTTTATCGGCTGGTCGCACGACTATTGTATTATCATTTAACAACTCCCTCAGAGCCTTCTCCCCCATTTTTGTTATGTTGTTTCGCACGCGTTTTTTTATGCCCTTCAAAATATCTTCCCGTACTATCTCTAAATAAAGGTCAAGGTGCTTATCTCTACCTTCTTTAGGGGTCCACGGGTTACGCTCTTTAAATTTATCATTAATATATTGCTGTTTATTGTCTAGGAAATACTCACATAGTCGCATTCTTCGCTCCCATTCTTTTATCTCAACGATAAGGTTCGCCATATCCAAAGTTCTTTCCGTTGGGACAAACTTGAGACCCCTTTTAAGTAATGTTCTTTGGTGTTTTGTTAGTTTCTTACCGGATAAATTAAACACGTTATTTTGCTGATTTATTTTAGTTTCGTTGTGCAGAATTTTACTCTTTATATCTACATACATGTTATTTTGATCATCGCTCATATCCTTAACTTCTACAGATTCATCCTTTATGGAGGGTTTCTCAGACTTTTTGTCGGTAATTTTTGTTGTATAACCCCGGGGATTCACAGATTCGTCCTTTTTGGAGGGTTTCTCAGGCTTTTTGTCGGTAATTTTTTTTGAATAACCCCGGGGATTCAGTTTTGGTATATATATACATGCTTATGAACCCTTCTGAAAATTTTCACCAGTCCTGAAACGGAAAAAGCATCATTTATAATGTGTCTGGGTCAGAAAATTTAACGGATTGATGTCTGAGTCGAAATTTTGAGGCCAATGTCAATTTTATTTAGAGTATGAAATTTGAAACTCAAGTTTCCAGTTGGAAATAAAAGATCAAAATTTCTCATCATTAAGTTGGAATTTTAATATTTTTCATGAACAATGTTAATTTATTGAATTTCCAACTATTTGATTTTTGACCTCGGAATTTCCAACTATTGAAATAAATACTCCTAGCTGGGGGTGGGGGGTGGGGGGCACCCCAACCCCCCCCCCCCCCCCCGTCGCCACATCACTGCGTATAGAGGATAGGAAACCTTTCCCAAATTTTCCAAAACACCGCTGGAGACAACACAAAGCCATTTATAGCTTATTAAAAACGGTTATTTCAATTTTGCAAAATTGGTCCCCTACAACAAAATTTTTTTAAAAAATACTGGATTCAGGGCAAGTGGCCACAATTCAGTGCAAATATCAGGACTATTTTTAATCAAACTTACGTTTAAAATAAGTTTGTTTAAAAATAGTCCTGATATTTGCATTGAAATGTGATCTAAATGGGACCACGCGATGTTTTTTTTTTTGTTTTCTGTTGTTTTTTGTTTTGTTGTTGTTGTTGGTGTCCCATTTTGTTTGGGTTTTTCTTTTTTTTTGGTGGTGGGGGGGGGGGGTGGTTTTTGGAAATTTTCTCACCATTTTTGTCGCTTTCATTCTTCCCAGAGGATAATATGTTTAACCTAATATTAAATTTTCTTTTTTAATTATCTTCCGTATCCGATAGAGTGTTTTTATGGGTGTGTGTAAATACCGACAGATTGTTTTATGTCATGACAAATCTTTATTCTATGATCATTCCAGATTTTATGAATTGCATAAGAGATTTATCACATCACTCAGCGGTTGGGTCACCTTGCGTATTGTTTATTGAACGCACATTAATCATCATTTCCGTTTGGTAAGGACTCAGAGTGAAATAACACCTCGTAAAACTACACGCGTTAAAAAAAAATGTCGCACCTTCCCTCAATTGAGAGCGGGTTTGCAATACAACTGAATCTTGGTGAACCATCACATAAGTGTCTAAGACAGGTTGCATTCAGACGAGCATTGGGAACTGAAATAAGATAAGGTCAAACGCTTACAAAAAGTGAATGATTAATATACCTTATCATGAAAATGTGCATGTCCTGTAACTTGTATCAGATTCTCGGTCGTGTCTTCAATCGGATTGCAACGAGACCGCCAGAGCAAGTTGCGATCCGATTGTAAACACGACCGAGAATCTGATACAAATTACAAGGGTGTCTTCCCACTAGACCAATTCCCTTTAGACCAATTCCCTTTAGGCCAATTCCCCTTAGACCAACTACATCCTGCTAATGAGTAAGGGTTGATTAAGGATAATTAAGAAACCATTTATTTACTGATAAGCACTTTATTTGATAAAAAAAAATATTTATATGCATAACATACAAAAAATATAGGTTTATAACATTTCAGCATAGCTCAGTACATTTTACATTTTACAAACAATGAGGTCCCAAGAGGGTGAATTTGGTGATGCTACCCTGCAGAGCTGGGTAGCATCACTAAATTTACCCTCTGTGAACCTCAACCTGAATGAAGGTCTCAAACATAAACAGAAGGAGGTACCCAGAGGATAAACTGGCCCACTGTATGGGATAGCATCAGCAAATTCACCCTCTGGGGACCTCATTCTGCAAATGATAGACTGCTTATTTTCAGGCTTGAATATCAATAACATTAAATACATTTATAAATATTTATAAATATATCAAATTATTGATATATAATTATTTTAAAAGTAGAACGCATGAGTTGGTCAAAGGGGAATTGGTCTTTTAGGAATTGGCCTCGTGGGAATTGGTCTAAAGGGAATTGGTCAAGTGGGAATGAACCATTACAAGATATGCACATGGTCATGATCATTTGTCTAACAATCCCGTTACATAAAGCCCTTTTCCTCCATTTTCAGTTTAAACTGGGTTGAAATTGGTAAAACATTTAAATTTTAAGAACTACAGGAACTATATTTTAATTCCTAAGAACAATGCATAAATGTATGTGATAGTGTGGTGTTATGGAGCGGGGAGGGGCTGATCAAACGTTTTTTTTTCTGAGTTTGTAGATACAAATTAATTTTATTGTTCGATAAATAGAGATTATTACCATTATGTGGATGTACAAAATATGTATCCGAGTCGAGCTCCGGGTTCTAAGGGCAGATCACGACGAGTCGAAGACGAGTTGAAGACAAGTCGAGATCTACCCTTAGAACCCGGAGCGAGACTCGGATACATATTTTGTACATCCACATAATGGTAATAATCATTTTATCTTACGATATATTGGGGATAAGTCAAGAATGGAGACCAATATATAACGAACTATTTATTCGTACGGATGAACAAAAAGAAAACAAATGGAACTCACGCGAAAAGAACGTGCTTGTATCCGACCCCCTGATACAAACATTTGTATCAGGGCTCGGATACACGACAGTTGCGGAGTTAATACTACATGTTGATTGTAAGATACAAACATTTATTCGAAATAGTTGGACGTACAAAAATCACCCTTTACTTACAACACCTCGTTGAGGTGCAGTTACTTTACTAAGATTCAGAAATGATTAAGATTTCAAGTCAGCAGACTACACTGGACTAAAAAAGGTCATCCGGTTAAACATTTATTTTCCGTCACAAAAGTCTGTACCACACTAGTAATATAGTAACATGAGCAACTATTTTATTGGTAAAGGCCAAGAATAGAGGACCGCGTGTTTTCTAAGAAGATAAAACATTTTTTACAACTTTTTGGAGTTTCTTATCATTCTAAGACATGTTTTACACAAAATTAACCCAAAACACCGATACCTACTGACAAAAATCATCACTTTTAACCCTTTTTATCCTCTGTTAACTTTATTCTCCAAACAATTTCAACAACAAAACCTGCGGTAAACAGGTTCGCGATTCTTTGGTTTTTTCCTATCGTATATACTCCATTTGATCAGAGTATACGAGGGTGTAATTATAATGGGAGAACGAATTAGGGTCAGTTTGGGATGGATACAGGTTAGCTAACCCGTACCCATCCTAAACTGACCCTAGTACGCAAAGAAGGCAATGATAAGAATACGGCGACCAGTGCATTAGGGTCAGGTTCGGATGGGTACGGGTTAGCTAACCCGTACCCATCCTAAACTGATTCTAGGATGCAAAGAAGGTAATGATTGCTCCCCTGTGACGTCACAACGAAACATCCTCAGCTCCATTTCAGAACGCAATCAGAAATTCATTTGTTTCAAAAACCCGTCTCAGAGAAAAGGGTTAAAAGTGATGATTTTTGTGAGTGGATATCGGTGTTTTGGGCTAATTTTGTGTAAAACATGTATTAGAATGATAAGAAACTCAAAAAAGTTGTGAAATATGTTTTATTTTCTTAAAGAACGCGCGGTCCTCTGTTCTTGGCCTTTTCCATTTTATTCCCCTGATGTCCCAGGCGTAAATCCGAGTCGTACGAATCCAGAAATTTACTGAGGAACTCTGTGTATATAATAATTAAAATAAGTATTTAAAAAACAAAAATGATGATTATTTTGGGAATAGTTAGACATCAATTCATGTAGTCCGTGACATTTACTTTTAAATGACGTATGATTTAAATCGCTGATGTGAAAATTTTGAACTCCCATTTTGAACTTCCATTTTGATTTGAAGTTTGGCATTTTTCTTCTTTTGTTCCTGTTCATGAGATGTGAGGGACGTTGTACAAACACGCGTTCGCGAATGCGCACGAGTGTTTTACAATATAGTCCCTCGCCTCGACTGAATTATTTCACGTAACCAGTCGAGTCAAGCGATTACTCTGTTTATTACTTTTCATTATTGACGATAACTATATTATTTAACCCTTTACCTAACGTAACGGTCAAAACCGGCCAACGCTATTCTCAAAAATCGACAATTAATTTTCATTATTTTTTCAATTTTGTCGCTAAAACTTAGGTTATGACCCCTCATTGGAACGAGCTCGCCGAGCTCGTTCCAATAAGGGTCATAACCTATGTTTTTGAGACAAAAAATGAAAATAATATTTATTCAAGATTTCTTTTTTTTTTTTTTTGCAAGTGTCGTCTGCTTTTCATGTTAGGTAAAGGGTTATAAAAACAAAAAACAATGAAGTCCCCATTACACCTACAGCAAAGCGTCTTCATTTGCGCGCACGGATACACGACACAATTGTTGATTGCATTATTCACTTGTGAAGTTATCGTTTATAATCCTGTTCAGATCAATGTAACATGTTTAAACACACCTTAGTGCGTCTTCTTCAAAGTGAAAATATTATATTTACCACCAGTGTAAAAAAAAAACAAGCCAGATATTATTTCAGACCAGATAAAGATTGAATTTTGTAAATCAAGCGGAAAATACAAATTATAAGTTACATGGCGTGCAGATGGTTGATAATTTCCATACAAGGCGATGGAAGTTCACATCTTGTGTGAACACTCAGAGCTTGGTGTGGAAATGTATCAAAAACTACATGCCATGTAACAATCTTATTCTGTCGAAAGTCCATGTAAATCAAGGGATTATCAAATTTTCGAGAAATAAAGGACTGGACGGTTATTTTTTAGAGAATCCTATTTACAGCACCGCGAAGAATCACCAACACTATGTGGCACCGGTATGTATATGGTGACAGTAAACATCCTTCGCTGTTCGAAGTGCGATATTTGTTTGCAAATAAAACATATCGCTACCGGCATATTTGAATACCCTTACATGCATTTATCATATGACTATGACATTTTTACCCTAAATATCACTACTGTTTGACGATGTTTTCCAAACTGTTGTATCACACCGGGTGAGATTTTTCCGGATCAAAAGTCCATATCACACTCTTACGGAAATCAAAAATCCATATCACACTCCCACGGAAATATCCGAGAGTTTCCGTGAATAGTTTTCGTAACTAGGGAAGTCGTTGTTGTTTCGTCTGCCGGGAAAAATCTGGGTATCTAATTTATAACGGCCAGTGAATCGAAGTGAGCAAATTATGTTACAATTTGCGTGTCATATGATAAACATATTATCATAACAGTGTGTTGATCCGTTTCGTCGCATCACGTCTCGTTGAGGTGGCCAGATTTTCGGATCACACTCGCTGCCTGTGGCAGCTCGTGTAATCCGAAAATCTGGCCACCTCAACTCGACGTGATACTACGACACGGATCGACACACTGTTATGATAATATCTATTTACTGTCATACCATCCGAAAGAGGGTAACCAAAGCGCTTTTAAATGTTTAAAAAATCACTTTTAATCTTTTAAGTGAACTGTAAAGAAAATGTTCGCTTCAGCATAAAAAATCGATACACTGTAGTCAGCAGAGAGTCGTAAAGAACTTTTGAGACAACAAGTAATATTTTCTATCTATTTTTTAAATATTTAATGTTTTAAATCATTAAATACGGTACCTTGAAAATATATTTGGTACTTAACTTCTGTTATTTTGTTTTTGTTCATGTTTTGAAAAGTTCGAAGCCAATGGGAATGCATCTATTTGATCAGAATAATAATGGCTGCTACTCACATGATATCAAATATTATTATGCCAGCTAATGAAATTCGCCAATCACAGCCCCCGAATAGTGGGACGGTACTGAGCCGTATTGGGTCACCTGCAGCCCGAGGTGACCTAATACGAAACTCGTATTAAGTCAGTACCGCCATTTCGTTTCGACGTGGAAATTCCTCACCTCGCGGTGCTTTTATATCCATATTGAAGAAATTGCAGTACAATCAAACGTCCCTCCGTGTCTATATGTCTCATTTTCTCTCGTTTTGAAATGAAATTGTATATAAGAAATTAATCACAGCTATGAAGGAAAAGATGCGAGATACATTTATTTTGTTCGAATTCTACAAAATCGGACGTTTCGGACATTTTCTGCACACTCAAGACAAAGTGACAGTACGAAGAAAGGCGTCTATCGCTGTTGTCTGTGTAGTCAAGGAAATTATACACAGACAGGGAGACAACTGTGCACGTTTGTTACAACTTACATAGCGTTTTGCACCAGTTTTGAAAATGTGCCGGCGTTCAAATTTGATTGTTATTTTGTTTTCGCTGGCATAATAAATACGTCACAGGACGTTCCGGTGGCGGATACGGTGTCATATGAGGCTCGGCAAAAACAATATTGGACTCGGCGTACCGCCTCGTCCAATATTGTTTTCACCTCGCCTCATATGATACCGTATCCGTCACCTGAACGTCCTGTAACTTATAATATCAGGTGAGTTACCTGATACGAGGGAACCCTTAGATGGTATTCCAGCGTTCTGATTGGACAAACTAACTTTGAGGCATAATAGAAGTGTTTATCTTCCTACTTCCATCTCACAAAGGACTATTTTTCTAATCTCTGCTGATATGTCAGAGAAGTGTGTTAGGTCAGCATCCTGACAATAAACGAATTATGGAAGTTATTTAGAATTGATGTGATTCAGCTAATTGGTTGTTTCATCTGGCAGTAATTAAGGGAGCCAACTCCACAATAAATCAAGAAAAGGATTCAAAATTCGGAATGCTGCCTGTTGCACAGAATCGGTTGAGATTTTCCATCTCTGCATATGTCTGAGTTCTGGACATGACAAACTAACACGACCACACGACCCCCCACCACCACATTCAAGAGTACTTTCATTTTTAATAGTAGATTTTAACATTCAAATAAACTTAGCGATGTACTGCATCACACGTAAATTATTTGCACTCGACAATCTCTATTTAGAAGAAAAATTAAGAATGGATGTGCATGTAGCGCAATCTCTAAGTTTTAACTCACTGATGGCAGAGGTGGCTCACGATTGTGGGAGACAAATCGGTAGAACTTTTCGCTCTATTGTTCCTGAAATATCTGCGACTATTATTATTGCTGATGGAGGAGGGTTTTAGATGGGGAAATCTCACCAGAGGGCAAGATATTTGGGCCAGACACGAGGCTTGCCGAGTGTCTGGATCAAATATCTTGTATCGAGGGTGAGATTTCTCATATCTCACACCCATCTCTATAAGCGGTAATTTTGCTCCCCTACCAAAACACTCTGGCGTCATCAAAAGTAATCCAAGGGTTTAGGCAACTATGTAGAACATTTTTGTTGTCCGTTTCTGAAAAAAAACTGATGTTCTTATCGGAAAAAAGCGCACAAAAGTTTTGTATATACCATAGGAATATACCACGAAATTAAATCTCAACGCCGGCAAGACAAGGATTAAAGATGCGAAATGAACATTGCCACATTTCGATGAATTCTGCAATGCATTCGCATAACTTTTCGACGGGAATTGTGTACGATACGAAAGAGTCAATTGTCCTTTGGTTTTGCAATCTATGTTTTTATTTCCATTTTCTTCAACAAACGTTCGTCTGCTAATATTTCCGAAACGTGACGCCTTGTTGTTTGTTTACGGAAGGACGCGTGATGATTAAACACTCCGTGTACTCATTAATACGCTAATAAGCCGGTCACGTGGGTCATGTGAGATAGATATCTATCTCACATGACCTTTTCACGTGAGACACGAATATCTTGCATAGGAAGTGTGTGTGTGGGGGGGGGGGGGGGGGGGGCATTAAATATCACCCAGTGTCTGTTGAATTCTCTACACACTGATTAATGTACTCCCGCACAAAGATTTCTTGTGTCATTTTGAAGGAGTTATACCTTCAAATCCGGGTTCTTACCTCTTAACCCATTGAGTATTCTCAAAATATATTTCATTAAATCTAGTCATGGCTGCTGTCAAGCAGCCATGACTAGATTTGATGAAAATGCATCTTACTTTAACACAATAATCATTGGTTAAACAGTTCATTCAATTTACGTGAGAGGGAGGGTGGGGTGGTTAAATGTGCCCGAATTATATTTATTTCAGTGAGAAGAGATTTTGTGTTCTGGGAAAAAATATCGGTCAGCAGCATGCAAGGAGTTAAGCCTTAGAAAGTATTCTGGATGCTCCAGTCAATATTAAGAGTTAATATATTTTCCCTTCGTTTGTGTGGTATGTACCCTTATACCCCAACCCGAAGTGAGATGATGTGCTGTAAAAATATTGTCCTGCTGCCATTGCCAAATCCATACTTCATTCAGAGCTGGAAACGCCATTCTCAGACGGTTATTATTTTTAGGGCAAAAGACCGTTCTGTAAGCCAAAATAAAATCCGACAGAATATTGTACGTTTTCTTTGGTAAGACTCCCATCTTTCACATTCACGCAAATGGATAACTTTCAGACAAGCTCTGATCTTTATTGAAAAATCCGACTGTGACGTAATTAGAGATGGTCGGTGATGGAGAATTGAAGGATTGATTTATTTTAAAAGTTCTTTAGATATTCATTAAATCGAAAACGGGGGAAAAAAACATTCATTGAAATTGACATACATAAAAATAATGTACCATAGTTATGTATTCGTTAATTTGTGTTCTTTAACCCTTCACCTAACACGAAAAGCAGACGACACTTGCAAACACAACCCTTGAATAACTAATTTTTGTCATGTATTGTCTCAATAACATAGGTTATGACCCCTCGTTGGAACGAGCTCGGTGAGCTCGTTCCAAAGAGGGGTCATAACCTATGTTTTTAAGACAAAAAATGAAAATATAATGAAAATAAATTCGACGAGCTCGTTCCAACAAGGGGTCACATGATATGGTTTTGTTGAAATTTTTTGAAAAATAATATTTTTCCAACTGCTGAATTTGCATATTACGCGGGCGGATGCGGCCGATTCGTTGGGTAAAGGGTTAAACTGTATATTAGTGTTGAGAAGCACAAAATACTGGTCCAGGGATGGACCGCGATCCGGACAGAACAACTCCTGCTGTACTGTACATAACTATCTGGACCGGTCCGAGACGTTTATAGGCGATCCAGATGGGCATTATAATGTGTCAAATTATCGCAGGTTCGGGCCACATCGCTCATTTTGGCAGTCAAAGCAAAGTTTAAACCCCCTGATTACAGTGACGCCGTTAAGCTCGTTTAATTGAGGTGTTATAACCTTTGTTTAAAAAAGAAATCCGTTTTGAAAACAGTATTTTGTTTGTAATGACCGGTGCAATGTGAAGGGTTTAATCTTTCAGATAAATTCAAGCGCGGATAGTCGGATACCCCCGCAGCTGAAGTCAACGAAAGGACAAAATCGTAATAAGTGAATTAAATTTCCTATAAATTTTAATAAAATAATGATTGACGTGCCATTTTGATGATCTATGGGAATGACCCGATGATTTGACAGCCCTCGGCTGTTTATAATTTATTAGTATCCCACGTAAATATTATTGCATGGTGACACACGTGACGACATACAAATGAGTGCTGCGATTTGTCTGGCGGATAGAAATGTTTGATGTAATGTGTGACGTAGGACCGAAAATGCCTCTTTCCTTTGACAGGTAGGTAGCCTGTGTATATAAGGACGGTATATGCCGCCCTCACTTCATTCTCAACCCCAAAGCTGTAGAGTTAACTATTAATTTATCGAACTGAATTTAAAAATCAAGAATGTATCGTGAACTTACAACAGGATTTTCATTGCTTCTGCTTGTTGTTTTAAGCGCAGGTAAGATGGAGTTTCATGTTTTTTTTTTAAATTTAAAGCCAGCTGATGCTTTTAAGGAAATATGTAATATTACACTAACAACATTAAATGATCAATTAGAGTCATTTTCTGTTTTTTGCCCTTGGAGCAGCAGCTCCGATAAAACAAAAAGAAACCCGCAAGTACGCACACAACCGAAGAAAATCAATTCGCCATCATGTGATGGGAGTCCGTATTCCTGAAATACAGGCTTTCGCATTCTTTTTTATTTCGTTCTGTGTTTTTAAACAGGATTATTATTATTTTTTTTAATTCATTAAAAATGAGCGCTGACGGATCCAGTCCCTTGATAAATGGGGAGTGCGGTAATCTATCAGTTATTTTTTTTAAATTGTAGCTCCAAAACACAGCTACCTTATTGCCCCTCATTGGAACATGCGTGTTAAGCCGGTCTCACGAGTGGTTCATAAGCTATGGTTTTGAAACAAACGATGACAAATTTTAGGAAAAACTGCAAGTGTTGTTTACAAGTCATATTATGCGAAAGGTGGACATAAATTATAGACCCTCTCCCGCCCCCACTCCACAGAGTACCTGTCGACGTCTCCTCCCAAACAAAAATATTGCCTTTTTATCGTGGTTTTGGCGGGGATTACCCAGGCTCCTGTCGTGTAGAATTGGAAACCTTGTAGATCACATAGTGGGGCCATCCCTGGCAGATCGTCAACTCCGATTCTCCCTGGACTGGGCCATTGAAGTTGAACGCAAGAAGATTATTGGTCTTCGTTTTTTGTGTTGCGGTGATCCGAAGTTTCAAACTTGAACAAGAGTGTAAGTTTTCTCTGTTTATTACATGCCACCTAGTAACTATCAAAATTTGGAACTATATTATTTATTTATATTTTTTTTCAAAAAGAAATAGAAAGATTTTTTAATTAATACATGACCTCGTGATGCCAATGATATTTTACACGGTTGGGGCAAGGGGAGGCCACCAAAAATTTGCAAGACGTGGCGTGGGGGTGGGTGGGTCTCTTGAGTGCGCCAAAAATGTGCATTTCCAACTTGTGCAATTGTTTTGAATTTTTTAAAAATATATCATATCAGTTAATATATACCATCATTTGTGTTTCAAACCTTAAAGATGATGTTGTACATCACACTCTTAACATAAATACAACATCAGGAGGCTTTATATGTGAGAATATTGGGCTTAAACTGGGGAAATGCCACACGTTAGTAGGGGGTGAGTGTCTTGTTCGAAATGTAGAAAATGTGCAGACAATATTTTGGGAACAATTCAAATGAAAATTTGTTCTCGTATCGTATATGTACACCTGCTCTGGCCAAGCCTGATAATGAACAGCTTGTCATTTGTAGATTGGTGCCCACAGCAGCCCACAGAGGTTTAAATTGGTGGTACTAGTTTAACCCTTTACCTAACATGAAAAGCAGACTACACTTGCCAAAAATGATTGAATAACTAATTTTTTTCATTTTTTGTCTCAAAAACATAGGTTATGACCCCTCATTGGAACGAGCTCGACGAGCTCGTTCCAATGAGGGGTCATAACCTATGTTTTTGAGACAAAAAAATGAAAAAATAATAAAATTTAATTGGCGATTTTTGAGAATAGCGCTGGCCGGGTTTTGCCGTTACGTGGGGTAAAGGGTTAAGAACATTATGAAAACCCCATAAAGACAGCTGTACCTACTAAGTTTATAAGTTTATTTTGGATTTTAATGGGAGAGTGGGGGTGGGTGTCTGAGAACGGTAGTAGAAAATTTGCACGTAGTGGGTGGGTGGGTGTAAAAAGGAGCCGAATAAAAAATAGGACGTCACGTCTTGCAAATTTTTAGTGCCCCCCCCCCCCCCCCCCCCCCCCCCCCCGGTTGGGGCAGGATTTTTTTTGTCGAACCGAAATAATAAATATCCCACAATCCAGAAATTCATCGAAGGTTGAACTTCCAGAAAGTTAAATTGAGAAACAACTCAGTATGAAAAAGTGCTGTAATGATATTAATTCGTTCTGAAAGCTGAGCAATAAAATTTGGAAGCAATATTGATAAAAGCCTGCAGTAAGACGAAATCAATTATTTTGGTTTTCTCGGAAGAATCATTGAATGCAGCGAGTACATGCACTACAGTCGCCGTGGAATGAGCAGCACAATTTTAATTAATGAAACACCGGATTGTACCTGGTGCTTCATTAATTAAATTTTTGATTTATTATTGCGTCTGTAGAAATATTGCCCACCCGTGGGAAGTGACCAGTCCACGGCGGCCGTGCTGTATTTTGGTTATAAATCTGAACAGGGGTGTAAGGAATTGGAACTTGTGGGAACAGGATCATACAGGGACACCCCATAATGATATATATCAGTCATGGTCCATGCGCCTTAGTGACGTGGTAGGATTATAATATATAAAAGCTATGCTTGGGATTCACGCACTTCTAGGTTGAGAGAGAGCACATTTTGGGGAGAATTTGTTAGATATTGAGTCAAAAATGAGCATTTTTCTCGTCTTTAAAATCCTTAACAGAGACAAGGAATGTTTTGGGTCAAAACGTATCTGAAGAATAAAGAGCATATGAACCCCTTTCCAATTTCCAATGGCGGGTTGGTAAAGGTTAAACTCTCTGGCTGTCTGTGTGTGTGTCTGCGTGTGTGTCTGTGTGTGTGTGTGTGCCTGTCTGTCTGTCTCTGTATCTGTCTCTGTCTGTCTGCCCCTCTCTCTCTCTCTCTCTTTCTCTTTCTCCCCTCTCTCTCTCTTTCTCCCGCAAGACTCTCTATATCTCTTTTTATCTCTCTATCCCCACCCCCTCTCTCTCGCTCTGTCCATTTAACTGGTTACGCTGTACCCACCATGATGGCGTGGTGGCTCCATATAAAACATTCCAACTACATATATTCAATGCCCATTGCAGTTCTCAGTTCTTTTAGAAGGTATAATGGACTTCTTTTATATTCTCATTTCAGGTTATACACTACCACAAACAACTCAAGCACCATTTCCAACAACACCTAATCCCACGACACCATTTCCAACAAGAGAGCAAACGACCACAACTACCAGTCCAACAACAACAACTAGTACAACGACCACTACTACTCAGCCACCTACAACAACGACAACCACATCAACAACAACAACTACTACTCCAACCACAACAACAACTACTCCGACCACCACCACCACCACGCCAAAGCCTACAACTCAAGCTGCACCAAAGACTGTTGTAACAACACAACCAGCTACAACTGTTGCACCACCAAGAGCAGGTAAGGCATATTATACATAACATGCCTCGTTTAATCCTTTATATATTGCCCTTGTTTTTGAATTTCTGTTCAGTTAAAACTAGAAGTCCTGTCATGAACTGTGCGCTTATCCAGGCTTAATTGCGCGTATAAGAAATTGCGCGCAATTGCCATATCGAATTACATCCATAACAAGGTAGGTTCTCCTGGGTACTCATAGCAAACACAGGCAATGTTTCTGCCAATAGACCTCCGGGTTGACCGGAGGTTCATTGGCTGAAACATTGCTTGTGCACAGGCCAAATGTACAGAATTTGATAGCCTTACTGAGGTCAAAACGCGAAGACAAACTTTCAGATCGTCGTGCTGTTTCTGCTCATTTCATGACAGGACTTCTAGTTTTAACTGTATATTGACGCCACGTATAAGGATTTCCTCCCTTTTCCTATCTGTGAGAGCGCACTGACTCAGTGGCTACAGCATTGGACTTCGAACTAAAAGGTCCACACTTCGAACCTGACCAGTGGTCATGTTGCATGCTGTCCTTGGGCGAGGCATATCCCACCTACCCACGTTTGGGAATGATGGCGGTGTGTACTAATAAGGCGAACAGCACGTCGATGACGCGCTTGCCTTCAACCAACGATAAACGGCTTGTGTGAAATTAGTACGTTGGAGAGACGAGGGTTGTTCCCCGTTGCCCGGGGCTTCTCTCCTGGTACTCCAGCCTCCTCTACCCGTAAACTGTCCGACACGGGGGGGGGGGGGGGGGGGTGGTGGTGATTGTCGAAAGTATCGTTAACCCTATAACCTAATTCGAAAGGCAAACGACACTTGAAAATAAAATTCTTGAATAAGTCAATTGTGTGATTGTTTGCATCGAAAATGTAGCTAATGACGCCTAATTGGAACGAGATCAACGAGCTCGTTCCAATGAGGGGGTCATAAGCTATGTTTTGAGATGAAAAATAAGTGGTGGCAATAAACACCTTTTACCCTTGGCTCGCTAAGTATTTTCATAGACATTTTTATTAACTCTATTCATGGCTACTGAGAGGCAGCCTGACCGAGTTGGATGAAAAATTTCCGGTAATTCAAATCAATAGATCATTTGCTAAAAAGGGTGACGCAATTTACAGGAACAAATTAAAGGGACCAAACTTTTACATATACTAGTCATTGGACAACTGTTACCCTTGAATGGAACATAGAGAGCGGATTGTAACTAAATCACCCGGGGAGTGGAGTTATAACCCAAAGTGTCACTTT
This sequence comes from Pictodentalium vernedei, assembly GCA_031216915.1. Taxonomy (NCBI): domain Eukaryota; kingdom Metazoa; phylum Mollusca; class Scaphopoda; order Dentaliida; family Dentaliidae; genus Pictodentalium; species Pictodentalium vernedei. Next base: position 514,867,337 of record CM062293.1, read on the forward strand.
CAAATTCTGTGCATTCAGATAAAAACACAAGCAATGTTTCTGCCAATGGACCTCCGGGTATAACCCGGAGGTCCATTGGCTGAAAATTTGCTTGTTATGCTTTGCAATAAATTTGAAATTATTGCTTGGGTGGAATCTCCATTCTGTGGTTGATTTAGTGATAATACATGCTCCACGTACTGTACGTAACAGTAACTACTTCGTTTTTGTCTCCTTTTTTCCTGTTTTTTATGATAATGAACGTTGAGTACATATATTGACATAATAAAAATTATAAATATCGTACGGCTTGGAGTTTACTATGCAAAAATAGTAATTCTCGACGAAGAACGGTTCACGCATCGTCTAACTGACACGTGACGTCTCAAGTCGTAGTAATGGTATGTTTGTGTGTGGATTTGAAAGTAGAACTGAATTCATTTTCTATGTTTTTGAAGTCATTAAATAAAAAATTACACATCATATGATAAAATGAATGTCAGGCTCGTCATTATCAGCTCACTTTAGAGAACTCGATTAGGAAATTTCAAATCAAGTCGTGATTCGTTGGATATGCTCTTCCATGGACGTACAGGGCTTTTGTAATATAAGGGGGCAAACCATTTGATTTGCCCGAAATCCAGCATGGGTGGAATACAAATATGCATGACCCCCCGCCCCCCCCCCCCCTCTCTCTCTCTGTCTCTCTCTGTGTGTCTCTCTCTATCTCTGTCTCTCTGTCTCTCTGTCTCTCTCTGTCTCTCTCTGTCTCTGTCTCTCTCTCTCTCTCTCTCTCTCTCTCTCTCTCTCTCTCTCTCTCTCTCTCTCTCTCTCTCTCTCTCTCTGTCGTTCCTTCTTGCCTGGATTTGTAAAGCCGGCTTGCCAGAATCCAGGGGTGGGGGATGGACTGCTCTCCCCTGCCTCCCTGGCTCGCACGCCCATGTGCTCTTAACGTAATGTCTAGTTTAGAAGTAGTACAGAGCATTGGTGGATGCGATGCGATGAAATGTCATGTGTCTTGTGGCGCATTCTTGGAAAGGGGTCTGAGGCCTCTTTAACATTGCGTCTCGTGTCGGAGTAATCAGAAACCTTAAAGAAAATATGTTGTTTTTATCGCATCCCTTATTGACCCTCGACTTAGTACCCGAGCATTCAAGAGCAACAGTATACGTCTCCTATTTACCCCTCTATAAACCGATGTACGTTCTTCCCATAATGCAACTAGAAATTTAACCAACTCAGTCTTGTTTGACAGAGCTCATAGAGCTAGAGCTGTAGGTTTTTAAATTTCTTGTTCGGTTTCGGTTTTGATTTTTCAGGTGGAGTAAAACCTCGGTTCGGTTCGGTTTTCGGTTTGTTCATGAGGCCAAGTAAAATTCAATAAAACTCATTCTTATGTCCGGAGTCATAACTGAAAGGTAGTGAAATTCAGTGAAACACAATAAATGCCCGAAATAAGCTATAATACACGAAGAATCAGGAAGGCCAATATAATAATTACCTAAATATACAGAACTTTTATTGTGCTTGGCCATTTTCCGAGGTCTGACACCTACACGCAACTTGAGGAAAGCTGCAAACACAACTAAACTGAAATGGAAATTCACAGAATGTAGCCTTCCCAGAGTAGTGAGAGTACCCAGACACTGCCATTGGCAGTGTCTGGGTACTCTCACTACTCTGGGACGGCTACATTCTGTAAATCTCTGCAGCAAGAGAGTATTGAATAAAAAAACGAAAAACCTTAGATTACGGGATGTCGACGGTTTCGGTTTCGGTTTTTTAAAAAAAAGTAAAAACCTCGGTTCGGTTTCGGTTAACCTACAGCTCTACATAGAGCTCTGCCAACCATCTTGAATTGGTTAAATTTCCAGTTGCATTATGGGAAAAATGGTTAGTTGACATTTTGGTATTTGACGTCAGTATTCAGACCAGTTAATTATGTACAACGAATCGAATTTATTTATTGTAATTTATAAATGTTTTGTATTTCTTTTACAGTGAACACTTGTGATGATGGTATGATGATGCCAATAACTAACTACCCACAATACCGACAATACCCACAATACTACTATATCTGTTCTCGTGGTTCTTGGGTAATCCAGCTCTGTGATGAAGGTACTTCATTCAGCACTTTTTACTACACCTGCGTTCCAAATTGGCTAATGAATTATGGAAATACAAACACAAACACCTTCGGTGGTACTTCGGATGACGACGAATATGGTGGATGGTGGAATTTCGGTGGATTTGGTGGTTTTGATGATTAGTTTAGAGAACTGTGGGTTAGGAATGTATCCGGACACTTTACTGTCGATGTAGGTGTTTGCGATTTGAAGATCTCATGAGATCCAGCTGGCTTCGCAGCATCTACTGTAACGTCAGAAAAAGGACGAATAAATGATTGAGTTTATGAGTGGACTAGTTCGATCCCCGTCTGGGACGACACGCGTTGTGTCCTTGGGCAAGGCACTTTATCCCGGTTGCCTACACAGGGGCACGATGATGCCGTGTACTAAGGCGAACTGCACGTCGATGGTGCACATGTCTTCAGCCGCTGTAACACTGCTTGAGCGGAGCTTGAACAGAGTTAGAATGTTGAGGAGCTGACAGTTGCTCGTCGATGCTCGGTGTTTCTCTCCGGGTACTCCGGTTTCCCCCACCCTTAAAACTGTCACGGTCACAGTTAGCCATTGTGCCTAAGTATGTGACCTTAAACACCAATAAACAATAAACAAACAATGAGTGGACTTTCCGATTTTGAGGGACGCGTCTGTAAAATATCGGTGTAAAATCAGTCCCACTTCAATTCTAATTTCGTTCTATGTTATGGGTTAAGTGGTGTGTGCAGTTTTTGTTACCGTACATAATCGTGATGTTATATGATTTTGGTTTGGGTGACCGTTTTACCGTTGTCAGGTTGGTAGTATGCGAGTCGAACGAGCCCTAGACATTAGCTTTGGCAATTGGTAGTGCCACGGTGGGAGCGGTGGTAGTTTCCAGGGCTTTCAGCGCGCTATTATCAATTTCCGTGACTAATTTACATTATTATGTCTCGATTGCTTTGTCTGTTCTATGTCACCTGATAAAGTGCAGACATTGAGAAGTGTGCTAGATACACCGCGCGTGGAATCCAGCCTACGCTTGAGAATGCCATGAAAGAACTTATCCGAGTGGCCGTTACGCATCACACTGCCGTTGTGGAGTGAATGAATGGTTTGACACAAAACAGTGCCAATCAAAAAAGTAAGGCGGGGGTTTTCCTTTACAAATATCGGCTTCTTTCATTTAATTCAAGTTTAATTGTGATAGAAACACAGAATACCACTCAGGAGGCAGGAGTCAGGAGTCGACGAGAAATATAGGAACAACTCTAACTCGGGTCGTTGATCCCGTACCTCCTACTTCACCCCGTTGTGTTTTGTTTTATTGCAAACTTCTTGTTTGAATGACTCCTTGAACAACATAAGTAAGTGTGTATAATAACAGTCGGGCAATTTCATGCTATGGCCGGGCAAATACGGGACACAAACACTCCCTTCCCAATATAGTTACAGGTCAGGTTACATGATTAACTTTAGGAGACCCACCTTACAGCATGGATAATGGGTTGTCATCTGTACACTAGAGAGAGAAAGTATAGTTTCTGAAAGATATTTTGGAGTTCTGTGAGAGACGATACGTTACTGCACGATTCATATATATATATTGTATATTATAGAAATAGAAGGGGAGGTATAGTCTCTGAGAGAGATTTTTGAGTTTTGAGGAACTCCGAATGTTAATCCGGTGTTCATCAGTTACAATTTTGATATCATCTTTTATATTGGAATGCATTTTCCACTCTTAGGATGCACAATTCGATGTTAGATGCGTCGCGTTGCAGTGCAGTTCAGGGCTGTGCATAATTGAAAGTTGAATGCTGAAACAACAAATACGTGTTCTACTCCCAAATCAAAGTCAAAGAGATGCACAGAAAAGCTATTCATTACAAGCCTGTTTTATGTACATGCCCATCTACAGCAACACTAAACCCCGCGGAAAATGAAAATCAGTTCAGCACATATGTGCGGAATGGAAATCGTTGAAGAACTACTTTTAAATAGAAGGGAAATTTCACTGGAATTTTCTTCAAATCGTGCGCTGCAATTACAATTTGAATCGCTTGCGGTAGCTGAAAATCGTCCCCTGAATTCCAAGGTGTTCTATGTGCCAGTAGGCTGCCAGTAGGCACATAGAACACATTGGAACTCAGGGGACGACATAGTAACACGGGTTCCCCTCGCAAATTTGGTTGGCGATAAAATGTGTTCTTTTTGGTGATAGTTGTCAAATGAATTGTTGAGTATCCTAATAACTGGTTTTTTTTATAGACGTGAAGGCGTGTAATAAACACAGAACTGGTGCCACCGCGGAGGGATAAAACTCGGGGCCTGCGGCCTCTCGTTTTATCCTTCCGCGCTGGCACTCGTGCCATATCGATTAACCCATTCACACGCGCGTGTCGTTCTGCGAATTACCAAGTATTGCAGTTTATATCAGCCACAACGTTGAACAGTTAAGCTTTATCCACGGCACATTCTCATGTTGAAAATGATTTGAACGAATGGTGTCAGGGTTTATTGAAAGTAACATTAATATATTTGTAATATTTATTGGAAACGAAATGTGTGAGTAGCTGAGCGAGTTTGTGAAGAACCTGAACCCATACACTAAATTATTTTTTTATTAAACATGACATTCGTAATTTTTGTGTCTTTTTTGTTTACAATGGATGTTAAATAGAATCACTACACCCTCGAGTTACAGGATGTTTATACCCGATTACGATTAGCGCATCTCTGTAGATGAGTTTCCACCCAGGTAGAAAGTTGCGCTGAAAGGTGGCGTGTGTGTGTGTGTGTGGGGGGGGGGGGGGGGGGGGGGGTAACGGCAAGTGGCGTTCCAATTCTCAGGGCCGATGAGAAAGAGGCTATCAGGTAGTAACATCTCAGAAATGCTGGGGAATGGTGATCTGGCCCAGGACTATAGCCTCATAACTGCCTATTGAAATAAAATGAAACTCACCAGTCATTTAAACAGGGAATTTGAGGACCTTATGGAGTTATCAGTATAACTCATTAATGTCTCGGTTTTCGCAATATGATTCTGACCAAATTCAGAAAATGTTTGTGACATCCGGGAGATTTTCCAAATTTGGACTGCAAAAGTTACTGACGGCTTCCGTGTCCGCAGTTAATCCCTCTAAGACACTCTTTGTCGTATCCGGGTTCTGATCGTGTGTTCAACACTATCAAATGCCCCAGGCCACTTGAAGGAATTAACTCTTTAGGCGCGGAATAATCTGAGAAACAGAATTCTTAGCACCTAATATTCATTAGGAATTTTACAAAAAGTATAGGTTGTTGGACGAAAGCGTTATTATTTTAAAAGATGCTCTAATGATCTCATTGACAGTTTTTCAAATGATTTTCTGTATATATTTAAATGGCACCTTTATACTTTCAAGGGACGATATCGTTGTTCATTGATAGGACATAAATGGTGCATGAAACATAGGAATACGTATGTTTGTTCAACCCTTTACCCAAACGAATCGGCCGCATCCCCCTCCCCGCGTATTAAGCAACTTCAGCAGTTGAAAAAATATTATTTTTCAATTTTTCAAAAAATTTCAACAAAAACATATCATGTGACCCCTTGTTGGAAAGAGCTCGTTCCAACGAGGGTCACATGATTTGTTTTTGTTGAAATGTTTTGAAAAATTTGAAAAAATGATATTTGAAATAATATATATTGATATCGTCTGCGTTGGGTAGAGGGTTAAAGCACTTGGAAATGGACACACAAAGTTGGCTAAAATGACTCTGCAGTACCTTTCCGAGCCTGTCGCGCCAAAAGAGTTAGCGTGTTCCTGACATTTCCAGTTCTGTGAAAAAGCATAAGTACAGTACAACCGCCGTTAACCGGTCAGTTTCCACGTGAGGGCACTATTTTCACGGACGAAATAATATTATATTACATTCCAAACACTAATTATAGGAATAATCATCAAACAATTAAGTAATGAAGCACGATGACCAACCCGGTGCTTCATTTAATAAAATTTTGCTGATGATGATTTGTATTACCTGGTAAAGTCATGAGTGGGCATCACTGCCCATGCGTGGATCACGACCAGTCCACGGCGACTATTCTGTACTGCAGATGGAATATCAATCAATTGATCCTCCAAGTTAAATACGGAGGTACGTCCCATTAACCCTTTACCTAACGTGAAAAGCAGACGACACTTGCAAAAATAATTCTTGAATAACTAATTTTTTTCATTTTTTGTCTCAAAAACATAGGTTATGACCCCTCGTTGGAACGAGCTCGACGAGCTCGTTCCAACGAGGGGTCATAACCTATGTTTTTGGGACAAAAAATGAAAAAAATAATGAGAATTAATTAGCGATTTTTGAGAATAGCGCTGGCCGGTTTTTGCCGTTACGTTAGGTAAAGGGTTAATAATCAGTGCTTTTTCGTCGAGTTGAATGCGGAGATACGTCGCATCAATAATCATTGCTTTTCTCTCTGAGTTAAATACGGAGGTACGTCTCATCATTAATCAGTGCCGTTTCTCTGCGTTAAATACGGAGGTACGTCGCATCAATAATCCACGACCTATAAGAGGGTTTGGGGTCACATTGCAACCACATGCCACCACAGAAACAAGATAGCGGTCTCAAGTATACAAAATGGACGACGGAAACACGTTTCACCCTGACAACACGCGCTGCACATGCTCACTAAGACAATGTATAATTATGGGGATGACATCACGAGATGACCGATCACACGGGTACCATAACCACCAAACATGACGTAGGTATGTCACGTGACTATGACGTCACTTCCGATGTCCCTTGTCGTGGTCCATCTAAAAAGGCACGTCCGGGTACGTACTATACTACTCAACAATAACGGCGATAGAAGCCATTAACATGACGGCACAAGTCAGTTTTATTCAGAAAAGAATGTAGCGCTTAGTGGTAAAAATCGAGCCCTGTAGTTATATAGCAGCTAGTAGAGTAGTGACCAGAGACACAAGTGGTGGAAGCTTGTGGTTATAGTAGGAGGACACTCCAGAAGTAGTATTAGCTGCAGTGACTGGACTCAACAATAGCGGTGAACTAATATGGTGACAGAAGCCATTGATATATTTGTAATATTTATTACGAGTATAGCACTGGATGAAGACCGTAGCAGTGACTTCGTGATCGTAATGGTAGTTCTACTAGGGGCGGTAACAGAAATGTCTAGCAGACTGTAGAAGCTTCTAAAATATGATTAGCAGTAAACGCTAGTGACTCTTTATTGTCGGGGTGGGGTTTCCTTATAGCTCTCATAGCCTCATACTGTAAAACGAACTAACATATCTCGGTCGAGTAAGACCATCCATTTAGACTGATAAGGGTGGGCTATGGTAAATTTAGAAATCTGAGACAACAGAATCAATTTCATTGGTTGGTATGGTCTGCGGATAGAATTTTGTATTCCTTTGGGGTATTCCGAAGAAGAATAAGATTAGCCGGAATAAGTTCCGAAAAGTTAAAAATAGGAACGGAAGATGAACTCTGTTCAAGTTGGAGACTTTTCGACGGTACCAGAAACTTCAGAGCAAAAAGACACATCTCAAACCCTATCATTCTATAGCACCACTCCCTTCATTGTGGTGCAGTATCATGCTTCAGGTGAGCAAACGTCCGTTCCCAGTGTATCAATAGATCATGTATATATGAAATAGGTCTAAGAAGCCTAACACCAGTAACAAAATAATGGTTCTGTTCCAATTTCAAGGTACTATTATTCCGCTGATGTTCAATCCAGAACAAGCTTACAGATCTAAAGCTGTCATACTTTAACATAACACTCATAGAGTTGTAGAATACTTCATGTATATGAATAACACTGAAGGGCATTCCTTTGGCTAACATTAAACCAATAGGGCTACAGACTGTTCATACTATTCTACCACGACAGTTCACTGCAGTCGAGCAGACTCATAAAACAACACCACTTCATCCGGGTTCATAACAACCACGTGGCATCATAGAAGCAAAAATGGCCACCTTCACCAACCAATATGGGCGACCGGAATACGTGTCCCTCTTGCCGCACAATAACACTACACTTCACCACGCGATCACTTCAGAATATTGCTTATAGTTCACGAGCGGTACAAGACAACCCACGTGACACCCATCATGCACCACAGAATGCGACCACCATTTTCTAGGTCATCCAGAGAAGTCGCATGTCTAACATTTGTATAATATAGTATCCGGGTGGACCTGGGCTGTCTCTATTTAACCCTTTACCCAACGTAACGGCCAAAACCGGCCAGCGCTATTCTCAAAAATCGCCAATTAATTTTCAAAATATTTTCATTTTTTGTCTCAAAAACATAGGTTATGACCCCCTCGTTGGAACGAGCTCGACGAGCTCGTTCCAACGAGGGGTCATAACCTATGTTTTTGAGACAAAAAATGAAAGAAATTAGTTATTCAATATTTTTTTTTGCAAGTGTCGTCTGCTTTTCATGTTAGGTAAAGGGTTAAGCATCTCTGACTTATATCATCATGAAAATCGATATTCGATAAAGTTATCTCCCTTGAAATTATCAGACGAGCGAGGAATGTCCAACTGAGAAGCAAGTAATTAGTGACAAAATACTCATGTCATCTGTACACAATAAAGCCAAGTTTCCTTTTGTTATTTTTATTAAAGGAAAACAATAGACAGCTAAGTAACTGTCCACTTTGGCCTTTTGTTCAGCGAATGTGTTTTACAGTAATTAGCAAGGATAAAACCGTGTCTGTTTTATACGTCACGGTGTATACACTGTTGATATAAAGAACAGAAAACTGTTTTATTGCATTCCTATGCTTTTATTTTCATAACAAAGATAGCACGGCATCCACAGAAGTCGCATGTCTAACATTTGTATAATATAGTATCCGGGTGGACCTGGGCTGTCTCTATTTAACCCTTTACCCAACGTAACGGCCAAAACCGGCCAGCGCTATTCTCAAAAATCGCCAATTAATTTTCAAAATATTAAAACCTATCTTCATTGGAACAGCATAAGATGGGATCACAGCCATACAAACCGGATACTTGAACAAAGTCTTGTATAATAGTTAAGTAAAAATTCCAATGTCCAAAACCATCTAAAAATCTCAACGTTTCGTCAGCAAAATGCCAGCTTCATCAGGAGAAGATACAGAATGAGAAATGAGAAGACAGAGAGAACCGGGAAGAGAGAAGGTGTGAAACATGAAAGATAAACAAAGCTGACGGAATTAGCACACTCAGAACGAGTCACAGAATGTCAAAAATTCGTGATAAAGGTACGATCATTATTGCACAGAGGAGGAACCCCACTATTGGTAATTTATTACAGATGAACAAATTACGTCCGTCAGACCCCAGTGAGGTTTATGTGGATACTAGCCCTGGATGTCGCCCCTGTTCTAGAAGCAAGTGTAAAGCATGTTCCGCTATGGTAACTGCTACATCTGTCTCTAATAGAGATTCTAAGTTGTTTTATATTAAACAGTCCCTTACCTGTCAATCAGACTTTGTGGTTTACTGTCTTACCTGTGCAAAATGTGGCATGCAATACGTAGGACAGACCACTAACCCCTTTAGCAAACGATTATCGGGTCATAGGCACAATATTAAATATAATAAAATTGACCGTACCCCCCATGTGGCCCCACATTTCAATCAGCCAGAACATTACTTCATTTGCTATCTGCTACAGAGAATCCCTTCCAAAGATAAAAACAAACTTAATATTGCTGAGTCTGTTTGGATACAGACTCAACTGTGTCTGGCCTTATGGTCTTAATGAATACGACCCGCTTGGATGTTAACAGTGTGCTAATTCCGTGAGCTTTGTTTATCTTTCATGTTTCACACCTTCTCTCTTCCCGGTTCTCTCTGTCTTCTCATTTCTCATTCTGTGTCTTCTCCTGATGAAGCTGGCATTTTGCTGACGAAACGTTGAGATTTTTAGATGGTTTTGGACATTGGAATTTTTACTTAACTTTTATTTTCATAAAATACACGCCTTTTCTGCAAAAACCGAAGCAAACAATATTTTTTTGTATTGTCCTTGAACAATACGGATCACGTGCGCGGACTATTTAACTATTTTTTTTATGTGTGGACTATTTTTGGCAATAATTTGTGTTTTTAATTTTTTTTAGTAAAGTGTAGGCACGCAATAAATGCAGAACAGCATACGCGTTGGAACTGTCATTTTTCACCGCACTCGATCGATTTGGGCGGAGTGGTTCCATAATATCCCTCCGCCAAAATCGATCAGTAGTTTTTTAGTAAACTGTAGTAGGCGTGCAATGAATACAGAACTGCAAATGCGCTTGAAGTGTCATTTTTACCGCATTTTGGCGGAGGGATGATATTGAATTAGAAGCCTTCGGCTTCTCGTTCAGTATTACCCCTCCGACCAAATCGATCTCGTGCGATAAAGAATGACAGTTTAAACGCGTGTGCTGTTCTGTCTATCGGTCTCGCGGAACTAGATATTTAGTTTAGAGTGATCTGCCTTGAAATGTTGCAGGATATTGCATCATAGTCTAAAATAAGACTCCTAGAAACAAACTTATTGCTTGAGAAAACTGTTAAAGCATTTTATTAGGTTTTAACAGCAATACTGAATATTTCACAAGAAAAAAGAGATTTTCTAAGTATTTTCTGGGTCTATAAAATTCAGTTAACTATTTGAGTATTTTTGTTAGGAATTCCCAGAAAAAATTGAGTTCAAGGAGGGTACTTCACTTCCTAGTGCATTTGCTCTCTTATTTGTTGCATGACCCCATGTTTTCTGGCCAGATAAAGTTGTGTGAAGGTCTGTACTTTATTACGGTGGCTGGTTTAGGACCTAGGAAATATTTTTTTTTATCTCGTGCGCACGAGATACTAAGTGGTGCGTACGACATAATTATCTCGTGCGCACGAGATAATAAGTCGTGCGCACGACATGCGCTCGAGATAAAAAAAATATTTCCTATGTCCTAAACCAGCCACCGTACTTTATGTAGGTATTTAAATATTTAATTTAAAGTGATGCGATCATATTTGTGTCCACATAAGTGTTATAATAGTCGCCTATGGGAAAATATTTAGTTCTGTGAGGCCTATACAGGTCATCAAAAGATGGTGAAAATGCCGGTTCCTTATTTTTAAAAGAGTTTCAACAGAGAATAATAGTCAAACGTTCAAACTGATCGGAAACAACTGTAAACAGTCAGCTTCCGTATTTTTATACTGCTCTACAGGAAAATGTCTAACGTTTGAGGAATGATGCGTACATCGATGACACAAATTCGCAAACGTTTCAAAATTTCAATTTTTAAATGAAATTGTCTTACCATTTGCGTTAAATACACTGACAGCTTTAGGAAATTAAGGGGAGCTAACTTTCCTATAAAGCTTTTCCATGACGAAAATTGTCAGCCATGTACAGAAGCTGCAGCTGATTTGTTCAGACGCGGGGTTGGAGGTCGGGGTGGGGTGTGGATAAAGCTACGTTTTTTTATCATTCCACCTCTGATTTCTTGTATACTGGAGCATCAAAAATATCATACTAGGTTGTAGACCATGAAAAAAAATCTCGAAGAAATGAATTTAGCATCAACAATTTGTCGATTCTGTTACCTACCTGCAAACTCTTAGTTTGCGGACAGGACTAATTTCTGGTTGGTCGGACCTTGTGCGAATTAAATCAGTCGGGCTAAAGCAATGATTTATGTTAATTGCTCAACTTTATTAAAAGGAACAGTCTTGGAACAGCCCGTAGTTGTATTAGTACCACTCTGGCTAAAAATACCCAGTCAGAAAAAAACGCAGCTCTGTTTCAGACAATGGATGTTATTGAATTTTGGTTTCTGTTAACCCTTCAGCCAACGTAACAGTGAAATCCGGCCAGCGTTATTCACAAAATCAACATTCAATTTCCATTATTTTTGTCTCAAAACAAAGCCTATGACACCACACTGGAACGAGCTTGTTGGGCTCGTTCCGATGAAGGGTCATAGGCTATATTTTCGTCGCAACAAAAATAGTTATTGGAAAATTTTTTTTGCCTTGCGTGTTAGATAAAGTATTAAAACTAACATATCATGAAGTAAATTTTCACGGCTATAAAATTGATCGACGCGCAATAAAGGGGTTCCAGTTTAAACAATCAATGCCTGTAAAATTATCTTAGGAACAACAACAAAGAGGAGCTCAAGTGTATTGCAGGTGACACCTTGAACCACTTAAGCGACGAAATGCAATTTTAGGTATTGACATTAGAGCGGGAGCTCGGTGGCTCACTGGTAGACTGTTAGACGTCTATGCTAGAGGTCAAGAGTTCGATCCCCGCTTGGGAAGACCCACATTGTGTCCTGAGGAAAGGCACTTTATCCCTGTTGCCAACATGTGGGCACAATGACGCCGTGTACTAAGGCATACTGCACGTCGATGGTGCACATGTCTTCAACCGCTGTAACCCTGCATGAGCGGAGCTTGAACAGAGTTAGAATGTTGAGATGACAGTTGCTCGTCGATGCTCGGTGGTTCTCTCCGGGTACTCCGGCTTCCTCCATCCGTAAAACTGTCACGGTCACGATTAGCCATTGTGCATAAGTATGTGAAACACTAATAAATAAATAAATTGATATTAGAGCATTTGGACAAGGAAAGCTTCACAGTCGATCATCTTGGAGAGAAGGTGGACTGCAGTCCATTGCAAGTGAATCCTGGTAACGGAACATTCATAGTGATAGCAGGAGATAAAAATCAGTGGTAATACCCAGCGATGCGACACTTTAAGAACACTGGACAACAGAAAGCCTGGTTGGAAAAGCTGATCATTGCACTGTTTTTAGAGCAATCGAGTTATTACATCCACTGAATACCCAAATCGATAGAAAGAATATACTGATAAACAGCTACATCTATGTATCTACTGGTTGAGAGTTCCATGTCCGAAGTTCATTGGTCGATCAGGTCATAAGAGAAAGACCACAGAATTGAGTTGGGGAAATAATTTCGTATCATCTAAATACGAAAGATATTTATATATATTTATTTATTTATTGGTGTTTAAGGTCACATACTTATGCATAATGGCTAATCATGACTGTGACGGTTTTACGGATGAAGGAAGCCGGAGTACCCGGAGAGAACCACCGAGCATCTACGAGCAACGGTCAGCTCCTCAACATTCTAACTCTGTTCAAGCTCCGCTCAAGTAGGGTCACAGCGGTTGAAGACATATGCACCATCGACGTGCAGTACGCCTTAGTATATGGCGTCATCGTGCCCCCATGTAGGCAACCTGGATAAAGTGCCTTGCCCAAGGACACAACGTGGGTCGTTCCGGACGGGGATCAAACTCGGAACGTCTAGCATGGAAGTCCAACAGTCTACCACTGAGCAACCGCGCTCCCAAATACGAAAGATCATCTGTTCTAAAAGATTTACAGTACATGGAGAGTGTATTATTACTAAATCACCCGCAGAGTGGAGATTCCACCCAAGTAATAATTGCGAATTTGTTGCAAAGCATAACAATCATAAGAAAAGTTTCAGCCAATGGACCTCCGGGTTAAACCCGGAGGTCCTTTGGCTGAAACATTGCTCGTGTTTTTTGCCCATATGTACAGAATTTGAAAGTGATACTTTGGGTGATAACCCCACTCCGTGGGTGATTTTGTTACAATCCACTCTCCATGTACAGTATCAGGTTATATATATATTTCCAAGTTAGAGAATGCTTTATTGAATTCTTTTAGAAAAAATTGAAAAGTATGATATTTAAAATAAAAAATTCTGATATTATCCACAGGTACTGGGCACAAGCTGGGAAATCGAAAGAAAAATGATATTTGATACCATTTTTGAATCTATGCTGGCGTGCCCCTGTAATGGTATATAAATATTAACAAGGTAAACAACTCGCTTTTCGAAAACGATCGCACTCATCTTCGTTTCCCCCCCCCCCCCCCCCCTCAAATTTGATTCACACAACGTTTCCAACGATACCCAGTATCAGTGGAAAGGGGAATGAATAAGCTTTACAGTGGTGTATTACATGCCCGTTGGGTGTTCTTGGGTTGTTCGTGATAACTGGGAGAAGTCGCAGAAAAGGCCGAAAAACATTTAGTCGGACAAGATAGTGCACAGTGAAATGAGGTTTACGAGCGACAATTATCCGATTTATTATAAATAATTCGAGGTCCCATTGTCTATGGAGGGCAGATTCAAATATTAACCGTATACCTTTATCAATTACTTATCTCGGATCCACATTTATTCATTTCTGGAGTTCACATTTAACGTTTATACACTTTTTAGCCGTAACTTTGACATCTTTCCCAAGTTGACCTGAGTTGACGGCGTCCATAGATACGCGACTTGCGCAAAAACTTTCCCCATTCTCCCATTGGCTTATTTTCATCGATGATTTTCTCGGCATAAATAGTAGACAATGGGATGTCATTGTGCTTCTATGGATGCTGTAAGCTTGTTTTGTTTCCAAGGAAGGTAAAAAAAAATGTATAAACGGCAAATGTGATCGCCAGAAATGAATAAATGTGGATCCCAGATTAGTAATTGATAAAGGCATACGGTTAATATTTGAATCTGCCCTCCATAGACAATGGGACCTCAAATTATTTATAATAAATCAGATTACTGTCGCTCGTAAACCTCATTCCACTGTGCACAATCTTGTCCGACAAAATGTTTTTCGGCCTTTTCTGCGACTTCTCCCAGTTATCATGAACAACCCAAGAACACCCAACGGTCGTGTAATACACCACTGTAAAGCTTATTCATTCCCCTTTCCATTGATACTGGGTATTGTTGGATACGTTGTGTAAATCAAATTTGAGGGGGGAACCACGAAGATGAGTGCTATCGTTTTCGAAAAGCGAGTTGTTTTCCTTGTTAATATTTATATACCATTACAGGGGCACGTCAGCATAGATTCAAAAATGGTACCAAATATCATTTTTCTTTCGATTTCCCGTGATATTATCTGCTTAGATAAAGGGTTAATTTCTCAATTCTTACTCGTCTCTCTGTTATTGATCACGTTGAAAGAGTTATTTATCAGTCACAATAGGCAACAATACAATCTGTCTGTCTCGTAAGTCTTTACACGTTATCATTTACTGTGATTAATGGTGGCCTGTAGTAAATGTTGTTAATTCAACACATTTCGTATAAATCTTCGTGAAGAAAACTGTCTGATTTGTCGAAATGCTGAAGTGATGCCTTCGGTGAAATCGACATGTGCATAAATCCAGTAAATGGATTTACTCAGTCTATGGCGACAATAAAAAAAGTCTCGAAGTGTACATCGAGAAAGGTTTAGGTAGCTTATGTTTGCCAAAGGAATTCTGACACTTACAATTCATAAAAATATCCTTTGGTTAGCATCACTTTGTTCACGTGCATTCGCTTAATATCTCTCAAATCAACTATAACAATATAATTCATATGAACACACCTCAAATCCACTCCGCTCCCACCACGCTCCACCCTTAAATTCATTCTCCTGACAATTTGCACCATCATGTGCACCATTTACGGAAGTACAACCTAATGCTTCTTTCAATGAATATTTGCTATACCTATTGTACGTGGAGAGTGTATTACCACTAAATCACCCTCAGAGTGGAGATTCCACTCAAGCAATAATTGCCAGTTTGTTGCAAAGCATAACCAGCACAAGCATAGTTTCAACCAATGGACCTCCGGGGTAAACCCGGAGGTCCATTGGCTGAAACATTGCTTGTGCTTTTGTCGATATGTACAAAATTTGAAAGTTTTAACTTGGGTGATAACACCACTCCGCGAGTGATTTAGTTGCAATCCACTCTCCAAGTACTGTACTATTTATTGATTTGGAAAAGTGCCCGTGAGCAACATTGCCCACGCGTGAATTTCTACCATTCCATGGCGGCTGTACTGTACACACTCCAAACCCTCTGGCCATTTCGTATGATCATATCAGAGGGGGATGCAAGAGAAGGTCCTCATTCCGTTTGATTTAACCCTTTACCAACGCACACGATTTCAAGACTTATTATTTTAAATTTCATTTTTTAATTTTTTTTTCAAAAAATTTCAACAAAACCATATCATGTGACCCCTCCCTGGAACGAGCTCGACGAGCTCATTCCAAAGAGGGGTCACATGATATGGTCTTGTTGACATTTTTTTAAAAAATAATATATTTTCAGCTGCTGAATTTGTATATTAGGCGATCGGATGCGGGCGATTCGTTGGGTAAAGGGTTAACATACAACAGAATGAACGTCGAAACGTAAAAACAGTAAAAGATGAATTCAATTTAATCAACTCCAGATTAAAAGAAGCTTTAGATCTTCGACCTGCCATCGCGTAAAAAGGTAAAAGCTTACTTAACATGCTTGTAAGGACAAAACTAAGTTTAACCATCACCTAGGCTCAACAAAGCCAAATTTGTGTAATTTTTTTTTTTTTGGGGGGGGGGGGGGGTGAGGGGGGGGGGGCACCACTGGGGGTCAATATATATTTCTTTAAAAATAATATTTAGGTGACATATTACAAGAAAAAAAACTTTCAGTATGAAATGTCTGTGTCGGTACATCTTTGTAACTTTAAACACATTGCTTGTGTAGCGGTCGAGGTATAAGGGCCATTTGGCCATTTGGCTGGTCTGCATCTCTAAGTCTCGTGGTAAATCGATCTCTTTGTGTGTTAGAGGCCGACGGTCTGAGCTTCAACTCCCACACTTCTCTCTCGATCTGTTACACTTGTTTTCCATCCATAAATATTCTGCACTCCTGGTATGGCTGTGTAATATGCCGAACACAATTCCTGTACGAGGCATAAAAAGGGAATCCCATTAATTAGCTATCTCAGTCTAAGTGGGAGTATCTGATAAGCCAAGCTTTAGTTCATGGAAATATTATATGCTTGGCTGTGAATTATCGCAAATTTTCTAAAATATATGTCTTGATATCCGTCGACTCGATGGATATCGAGGAATATCCCTCAGTAGCTCCCTAAATGACGTTACAATACGCCGCTTCAAGTCACCTTGAAGGAACGATTAGCTGATCTTTGTTTCACTACTTTAGTCAGCATCTGGAATTATCTCATGATTGTGAACCTGAAATTTCTATTTTACGCGACCACTTGCGCTTGCGCGAGTGAAAAATAATATTTTCAGGTCCACACGATGAATTTTTTCAGTAGCTTCCTAATATAAGTTACATGGCGTGTAGCTGGCTGATACATTTCCATACAAGGCGATGAGTGTTCATATCAGGTGAGGCGAAGCCTCACCTGATATGAACACTCAGAGCCTTGTATGGAAATGTATCAGCCAGCTACACGCCATGTAACATATTTATTATGTCGAAAGTCCATGTAAATCAAGCGATTAATAATTTTCTCCATAAACAAACAACGGCCCGGAATTTATTTTTCAGGAACCACTATTGATAGCACCGCGCAGAATCATGAACAGTAACAGGCACCGGTACGTGTAACCATGGTAATTGTAAACAAATCATCACTTTGCGAAGGGCGATTGCCGTACTTGTTTACAAATGAAACGAATCGCTGCTTGCCACTGAGATCAGTGCTGCTTGCCAACTCGGCATAATCTGGAGGCCCCTTGCGTACATTTACTGTTGTTACTACCTAAAAAGGACTAATAAAGCAGTTTTGAACATTAAAAATCACTTTTTTACTGTAGAGCAAACAATAACAATAACGCAACTTGAACTTTGAAGTTGAATCTGAAACGCACACCGACTTTCTGTTAATTCTGTTTGATCGGAATGTTTCAAAAACAAGTTTGTTCATTTATTATTTATAGTGATGTTGATGTTGCCGATTTTATTTACAAATATTATCTTCTGCCCATCTTTTTACATATTTAATGTTTTAAATCACAAAATACGGTATCTTGAAAATATTTTCGGAACCTAAATTCTCTTATTTTGTTTTAATTCAGATTTTGAAAATTCGAAGTGAGGGGAATTGCATCAAAATAGTAATGGCGGCTACTCACCTGATATTAATTAATATCAGGTGAGTAACCCGATACGGTGGAATCTTTAGAAGGTATTCCAGCATTTTGATTGGACAAACTAACTTTGAGACATAATAAATGACGTTACGCTTCAGCGCAAGGCGTCGCCTTGAACGTCGCATTGAAGAAACGATCAGTAGCTTTTTTGTTATTGTCTTGAAACTGTTTGCAGTCGAATTGGGCTGAATATTGAGGAGTAAAATGTCACGTAGCATATAATAAAAAAGAAAATCTACGCTGTTTCGGTGAACATCGGGAATTATCTTATAAGTGTGGACCTGAAAGTTTTATTTTTCACGAGCGCGTCCACATGAATGAGATAATATTAGTTACACAGTTTGTTGGTGGCCTAATATGGTATATATGGTGTCAGTTAATTTCATATTGGACGAGAGCGAACCGACTGCTGCATCGATGCACAAAACTGATAACAACAGCGATCAAAATTAAATGAGAGAATTCTCACAATGTGTTCACGTGTCTTTGCCTTGTTACAATTTATGGGAGAGTGCCTACACTCCATAAATTGTAACAAGGCAAATTCATACATACCAAACAGTTTCATTTCGAAGGTAACATGACACACATCCACAGAATATGAAGCCTTTTAAGTTGCCTAACCTGCACTTCAGACCAAATATGGGCTTCCAACACTTAATCTTTCAACTTGAAGCGTTTATCGGCTGCCGCCATTTTGAATAATCAATGAACAAAGGGGAGATTACCCATAGTTGTCAGCGTTTTTTGATGTTGACAGGCAGTATATGGTTTTATATGCAGTCTGCATGTGACGTCTTTGAACCAATGAAATTCCCAGATACTTGTAGGAGGTAAAATATTTCCCGATATTCACTAAAAAAGCGTAGATATCCTCTATAGACAAGAATACTGGATCCTCATGTTTCCTTTCGACAAACACATAAATAGAGCAAAACGAAGCTTCGAAATTCGATTGTAATCAAAATCGTTCGATGACTCGATTTCAGTTGGGACGATTCGTAAATTTTCTCATTGTCGAGATGTTTTTCTATAATGGCCCCAGTTTTGACGAGTTTGTATGGTCCAGTCAGGGAGCTGTGTTCACAGCAACGCATGACCAATTTATTGCCAACTGACTCGCGACTTTTGTTTGTGGTCAGTTAGTATTGTGGTCGCTTCGAAGTTGTGAGAATTTTTTGTTTGTTTCCTGTATATATACTAAAACATTGATTTGTAACACTGTCCGTAAGGGGTTAATGAACTTGCCTCTGTCAAACTCTGATGTAAAGGGCATTGTGAGATTATTGATCGATCGATAAATTCGCGCAGTGATATTATTAAATCTGCAGAGGAACATGGGTTGAAACAAATAAGTTTAATATTTGAATAATAATTAAATATTGAGTCTATATCAACAAGGAACAGATAAATAGGTAATAAACGAACACAATTTAAGAAGCGTTTGAACGTTTGTGAACACTAATTCATTAGAACTATTTAGAACGTCGATCTGTCAAACTGGAAATCGCTCACCGGTGACCTAATAAAATATGCAAATGAGTATGTCACGTGGGGTCTGCTGTCTCACCCGGGACACGCGTATGTTTCACGTATAGTTTTTCAGTGAGATGACATTATCTCTGCAATGGACGAATATGATCTACCCTGTTTTTCAGTGAAATAACATTATCTCTGCTCTAAACGCATATGATCTACCCAGTTTTGCAGTGAGATAACATAATCTCAGCAACGGGCGTGTATGATCTACCCATTTTTCAGGGAAATAGTATTATCTCTGCACTGAACGTATGCGATCTATCCGGTTCTGCAGTGAGTTGACTTTATCCCTGCAATGTACGTATATGATCTACCAAAGTTACAGTGAGATAACATTATCTCTGCATTGAACGTATATGCTCTACCCGATTTTGCAGTGAGATAACATTATCTCTGCAATGGGCGTATATGATCAACCCGGTTTTGCAGTGAGATAACATTATCTCTGCACTGAACGTATATGCTCTACCCGATTTTGCAGTGAGATGACATTATCTCTGCAATGGGCGTATATGATCTACCAAAGTTACAGTGAGATGGCATTATCTCTGCACTGAACGTATATGATCCACCCGGTTTTACAGTGAAATAGCATTATCTCTGCACTTAACGTATATGATCTACCCGGTTTTGCAGTGAGATTTATTTATTTATTTATTGGTGTTTTTAAGGTCTCATTTTTCTGCACAATGGCTAACCATGACCGTGACGGTTTTACGGGTGGAGAAAGCCGGAGTACCCGGAGAAAACCACCGAGCAACGGGGCGAGCAACTGTCAGCTCCCCAACATACCAACTCCACACAAGCAGGGTTAGCATTGGTTGAATACAGGTGCACCATCGACGTGCAGTACGCCTTCGTACACAGCGTCACCGTGCCCCCACGTGGGCAATGGGGGTGAAGTGTCTTGCCCAAGGACACAACGCGATTGCCGCACGTGGGATTCGAACCGAGGACCTCTCAGCTTGAAGCCTGCACCTCTACCGACTGAGCCACCGCGCCCCTTTGCAGTGAGATGACATTATCTTTGCAATGGGCGCATATGATCTACCCCATTATGCATGCAGATGACATTACCTCTGCACTGAACGTATACGATCTACCCGATTTTACAGTGAGATGACATTATCTCTGCAATGGGCGTATGTGATCTACACAGTTTTTCATAGAGATGACAATATCTCTGAACTGAACGTATATGATCTACCCATTTTTGCAGGGAGATGGCATTTTCTCTGAATTGAACGTATATGATCTACTCTGTTTCGCCGTGAGGTGACATTATTTCTGCAATGGGCGTACATGATCTACCCAGTTTTGCAGGGAATGGTATTATTTCTGCACTGAACGTATATAATCTACGGGGTTTTGCAGTGAGATAACATTTTCTCCCCCACTGCATGTGTAACATCCGCCTGTCCAGGGTGAGATAGCAGGGAGAGACAGATGTATCCCACCCACGTGACGTTATACATTTATAACTTTATTATGACGTTATGCATATCGTATCAGTTTTTTGCTACCAACTTATTCATATTGACGTCATCAGAATTCCATGTGATCAAAGTTTGATGCTTTAAAACTCTTTAGACCCCAAGATGCCACCGTTCCTAATTGATTTCGTGGTATATACCTGTGGTATATACATAACTTTTGCATGCTCATTCCGATCGTGTCATTAGTTTTTCAAAACAACGGATACCAAATGAGTTGGTTATATCAGCACGTGACCGCCGATTACCTCTGCTAACGTAACCGCTGTACGGTGGGTGAGAAAAATAATCCCTGATGGGTACGGGTGTGGGATGTGAAAATCTCACCATCGGTACAAGATATTTGGGCCAGACACTCGGCAAACCCTCGTGTCTGGCCCAAATATCTTGCCCTCGGGTGAGATTTTCCCATCCCACACGCGTACCCATCAGGGATTATAATAATCTCTGCTCTGAATATATATGATCTACTCTGTTTTGCAGTGAGATGACATTATCTCTGAACTTAATGTTTTTGAAATAATATCTGTCATTATCCCTTCAAACACAGAAATGATATTTGGGATTTTTTGTCCATCACTTTTCACAAAATGAAAAAACTCCAAACAATGAAATTTATAAACCCTCAACCATGCATCATGGTGAAGTTGACTAGGTATAAGTCGCAGATCTACGCCTTCATGCTATTCCGTATCGTTATATAGTTAAAACTGGCAAAAAGTGAATGTCATAATATCCGACTTTCAGGTGATACTCATCCCACTATCACATATTTCACAAAGTTTCGATTGTTTCCGACTGTTTTGCATCAACTGTCGTATCTCTGAATTGCAAACGTAGAATTATCGGCACACTTAGACGATCATCAGATATGGTGGCTACAAAACGTTTGTGGTATCGCGGAACTAAATATTGACATTAGAGTGAACCACACTATGACGCAATCTCTAAAAATAAACAGCCTTGGGAAAATCCATTGTTTCAATAAAAGTTTGAAACATTCTATTGACATCTTGCATTATTGTTGAATATTCCTGATAAAAAAGAGGGTGATTTGATGACTTTTGGACCTAAAAAAATACAATTTACTTTTTGTGTGTTTTTGTAGGGAATTCCCTGAAAAATATGTGCACGTGACCGGTACTTCCCTTTGTGTCAGTTTTTCTCTCTTATTTGTTGCATGACCCCCTGTTTTCAGAACAGAAAAAGTTGTCTGATGGGCTATACTTGACAGAGATATTTGAATGCCAAAATTAAAGTGATGCGATCATATTTTTTTCCACCTGAACGTTATAATGGTCGCCTATGGGAAAATATTTAGTTCTGTGATATTCATAGGAAATATGTTTTTTGGCTTCCAGACCAGATTCAGTTATTATTTTGGGGGATCATTTCACATTTAAATATTTATTTGGGGACCATACATCTTATCAAACCATTTTATTGTTTTGAGAAATTACATTTTTGTCACAGTCAGCAATAAAAGCTGTATATTGCCAAAACTAAGGCTGTTTGTTCATGCAAGAAAATTCACATCTTGAGTAAGTGTATTCCCCAGGAGCACACTATAACCTCTGGCAGCTGCTAACCAACAGCCTATCTTACCCTATTAACATATTTATTTAAACCATGGTTTCTCCTCATATTACTAGGGGCAAGGAGGATTCCAAATCTTCCAACCCCCTCCCAAATCACCATTCAAACATATACAGAAAACCTACACTGCCCTTCTATTCACTATTGTTTAGAAGTTTTTCTCTTCTTTTTTATGTTCTTCAAAATGTTGGAAAACAATTCCTTCATTGAAAGAGTATCCTGGAACACAAATTTCAGTAATCAAATCGTAGCTGATAACCAAATGTTGATTCCATTTTTCTTGAGCTGGAGTGCAATGCACCAGATAATTCTAAAAGCTTATCGTAAAACCTCCACCAAGCTGTCGGAAAGCTTTAATGTGTCGATATTTTATTGCCTTACGGTTTCTATTTTTAATTTGTTCTATAACTGGCTTCCAAGAAACGTAATTAATCCATAGTATACACTGAATTGTTCCTTGAGTGAAACAAGATGTCAATTGCAATGCTTTAGCGTTGCCGATGGCATCTCCTTGCATTCAAAGGATGAAATGTTATTATCATATCGCATTTATTTGCAACGTTGAAACAAGGTTTATAAAACCTTTATAAAATAGTTTCCGTGAGAATAGTGTACGCTAGAACTTCTTATACCTCGGCAGTCATGGAACCTCGATAGCTCATTTGTTAGAGCATTGAACTTTAAAATAAAACGTCCACGGCTCGATCCTTCCCTTCGCCTTGCCCAAGACACTTAATCCCACTTCTTGACGAGGGTGTATTAAGGCGTACTTTACATCGAAGAGTGGATACGCTGGTGCTATGTACTAATGCGTACTTCATGTCGAGGAGGGGGTGCGCTGGCGCTGTGTACTAAGGCGTACTTCACGTCGTCGAGGGGTTGCGCTGGCGCTGTGTACTAAGGCGTACTTCACGTCAAAAACGTGGTGCGCTAGTACCCTGTACTAAGGCGTACTTCACGTCGATGATAGGGTACCCTGGTGCTGTGTACTAAGGCGTACGTCACATCGACGATGAGTCACGCTGGCGCTGTGTACTAAATCGTACTTCACGTCGACGAGAGGGGGCGCGCTGGTGTTGTGCACTAAGGCATACTTCACGGCGACGATGGGGCGCGCTGGTGCTGTCTGCTAATGCGTACTCCACGTCGACGAGGGGTGTTCTGGCGCTGTGTATTAAGTCGTAATTCACGTCGACGAGGAAGAGGTGCGCTGGTGCTGTGTACTAAGGCATACGTCACGTCGACGAAGGGATAAGCTAGCGCTCTGTTCTAAGGCGTACTTCACGTCGACGAAGGGGTGCGCTGGTGCTGTGTACCAAGGCGTACGTCACGTCGACGAAGGGGTAAGCTAGCGCTCTGTACTAAGGCGTACTTCACGTCGACGAAGGGGTGCGCTTGTGCTGTGTACTAAGGCGTACGTCACGTCGACGAAGGGGTAAGCTAGCGCTCTGTACTAAGGCGTACTTCACGTCGACGAAGGGGTGCGCTGGTGCTGTGTACTAAGGCGTACTTCACGTCGGCGAGGGGTTGCGCTGGCGCTGTGTACTAAGGCGTACTTCACGTCGTAGAGGGGGTGCGCTGGCGCTGTATACTAAGGCGTACGTCACGTCAAAAACGTGGTGCGCTAGTACCCTGTACTAAGGCGTACTTCGCGTCGATGATAGGGTACCCTGGTGCTGTGTACTAATGTGTATGTCACATCGACGAAAGGTTACGCTGGCGCTGTGTACTAATGCGTACTTCACGTCGACGAGAGGGGGTGCGCTGGTGCTGTGTACTAAGGCGTACTTTGCGTCGACAAGGGGGCGCGCTGGTGCTGTCTGCTAATGCGTACACCACGTTGACGAGGGGTGTTTTGGCGCTGTGTATTAAGTCGTACTTCACGTCGACGAGGGGGAGGTGCGCTGGTGCTGTGTACTAAGGCGTACGTCACGTCGACGAAGGGGTGCGCTGGTGCTGTGTACTAAGGCATACTTCACGTCGACGAGGGGGTGCGCCGGTGCTGTGTTCTAAGGCGTATCGACGAGGAGGTACGCTGGCGCTGTGTATTAAGGCGTACTTCACGTCACCGAGGTGGTGCGCTGTTGCTGTGTACTAAGGCGTACTTCACGTCGACGAGGGGGTGCGCTGGTGCTGTGTACTAAGGCGTATCGACGAGGGGGTACGCTGGCGCTGTGTACTAAGGCGTACTTCACGTCACCGAGGTGGTGCGCTGTTGCTGTGTAATAAGGCGTACTTAACATCGACGAGGGGGTGCGCTGGTGCTGAGTACTAAGACGTATCAACGAGGGGGTACGCTGGCGCTGTGTACTAAGACGTACTTCACGTCGACGACGGGGTGCACTGATGCTGTGTACTAATGCGTACTTCACGCCGACGATGGATTGCGCTGGTGCTGTGTACTAAGGCGTACTTCACGTTGACGATGGGTTGCGCTGGTGCTGTGTACTAAAGCGCACTTCGCGTCGGCGAAGGTGTGCGCAATCGCTGTGTACTAAGACGTACTTCAAGTCGACGAGGTGGTACGCTGGTGCGGTGTTCTGAGGCAAACTTCACGTTGATGGTGCATTTGCCTTCAAACGCTGCTAACTCTGCTTTTCCTGGTTAGAAAGTTGGAGAGTCAGACAGTTGCTTGCCGCTGGTCAGTGATTCTCTCTGGGTACACGGGCTTCCTCGATCCGTAACGTAGGCTTTTGAAAATGTCGTTAAATCCAAGAAATGAAAACAAATAAACAAATTTCGCATCCAAAGACTTATTAATGTTTATTTGCTGTCAGTATGACCGTAACGTCAACGATAATTCTTGTTTTTTATTAAGTTAGCTGATATAATGCTGTTATATGTCATATAATGCTGTTATATGTCATATTATTTGAAACATTCTAAGCTCTTTTCAAGAGTTAGACATACATACAGTTAAAACTAGCTTTTATCTATGCTTAATTGCGTGTAGTAATTGCGCGCAATTGCCATATTGAATGGCATCTAAAGCACGGCAGGTTTTAGCACAGTACTAAAACCAGACAATGTACAGTATATATGAAAGTCTATGTGTACTGAAATCAGACAATTTATAGTATCTACGAGGATCGCGGTGTACCGAAATCAGAAAATTTATAGTATACGAGGATCTCGGTGCGGGACTATATTGGAGACGCCTCCTGTTCCCGCACAGCATGGAGGATGAGGTGTCTTGTGGAAGACAGACCGCAACTGCATCTGCCTTGATTAGAATTGCGAGCCTTATTGTTACAATGTCGACGCGTTAACCGAAGAGATTCCGTTATCTGTACGAGAGATCAGACAATTTATACTATATACGAGGATGCGGTGTACTGAAATCAGACAATTTATAGTATATACGAGGATCGCGGTGTACTGAAATCAGAAAATTTATAGTATACACGAAGGCCTAGCAGTACTGAAATCAGACAATTTATAGTATATTCAAGGTTCTCGGTGTACAGAAATCAGACAATTTATAGTATACGAGGAATTCGGTCTTTGTGTGTTGAAATCAGACAATTTATAGTATATAAGAGGGTCTCAGTGTACAGAAATCAAACAATTAATAGTATGTTTTACTGCCGGGTACATCGGGAAGAGGTTGAATTCGATGGGATGTACATACTCCTTAACCCTTTACCCAACGTAACGGCCCAAACCGGCCAGCGCTATTCTCAAAAATCGCCTATTAATTTTAATTATTTTTTCATTTTTTGTCTCAAAAACATAGGTTATGACCCCTCATTGGAACGAGCTCGTCGAGCTCGTTCCAATGAGGGGTCATAACCTATGTTTTTGAGACAAAAAATGAAACAAAATAGTTATTCAAGAATTTTTTTTGCAAGTGTCGTCTGCTTTTCATGTTAGGTAAAGGGTTAAAAGCTAGTGTTCTGCTTGAGTGATGAGATGGAAAATGTGACGTTCAATTGTTGCTTTCTTGCTCTGACTACAAGGCGAACTACAATCTCCTTTACGATACATACGATACAATCCTTAATTTGAAAAGAAAACACTTTAAAATTACGTAAAAACGCAACTCGACAAAACCATAATACCGGCATTTTCTTCAAGAATCGATATAATTTTGTGATTTAAATACTTAATTTTACACCGAAAACAGATTAGAACAATAATTGTTCTGTGGTAGTTTTCGCATTAACCCTTTACCTAACGTAACGGCCAAAACCGGCCAGCGCTATTCTCAAAAATCGCCAATTAATTTTCAAAATATTTTCATTTTTTGTCTCAAAAACATAGGTTATGACCCCTCGTTGGAACGAGCTCGTCGAGCTCGTTCCAACGAGGGGTCATAACCTATGTTTTTGAGACAAAAAATGAAAAAAATTAGTAATTCAAGAATTTTTTTTGCAAGTGTCGTCTGCTTTTCACGTTAGGTAAAGGGTTAATTGAAATGTCAAGTGCCTGAATCCATAAACAGCTGACATCTGGCTTTGAAAGGTATGAGTGATGAAAATTTAAAGCAATATGAGCCGTAATGTTCACATTCTGTTAACCATGTGAACCCTTTGGATTACACATTCAGTTTTTTTGTATAGGAGATACCCCCAATCCTATGGCCGCTGATGATCAGGGGTAAACCTTTATTACATAATCACCGCCTTGTGCCTAACTGTATAAAACCCGTTTAACCCTTTACCCAACAAGAAAGAGGGACCACACTCGCAAACAGAATTCTTGAGTGATTAAATGTTTCGTTTTTTTAATAAAAACATAGCTTATGACCCCTCATAGGAACGAGCTCGGTGCGCTCGTTCCAATGAGGCGTCATAAGCTATGTTTTGAGACAAAAGTTTTAAACAATAATGAAAATTGAATGGTATTTTTTGTGAGTAACGCTGACCGGTTTGGCTGTTACGTTAGGTAAAGGGTTAATTATGTTTTTGTGTTTGTCGCATACCAACCCACTGTTCAATGGCTATTTCCAACTAGCGCTATTCATAAAATGTTTTGTAAATTTTTGCCTTCAGAAAATAGCTTATGATTCCTAACTAGAAGGGCTCATGAGCTATGTTTTTTATGCAAAACAAAATTAGTTATAAAGATGCTGTCACAGTGTACCATCCTATCCCGTGGGGACGTAAAATGGCTGCACTCTGTGCGGAGAGAGACACACTCCGTGCAGGCTACAGATCCCTTTGTAGTATTCGAGAGGAACGAGACCACCAAGTTGCCACTATGAAGATCATCCCACACACCTACGTCACTGAGCCAAGGAGAAGCGTTAATATAAGTTGTATAACTTGTTCGCCAATCCTTGTAAAACAAATAAGATTAAATAAATATTGAGAATTTTATTTTTTTTTTTTTCCTCGTCTTCTAGCTGTGTTATGTAAAGGATTAACCCATTACTTTACGAATCGTCCACATCCGCCCACGCGATTTACAAACAGAGCAATTGAACAAAAATATATTTTTTAAAACATTTAAACAAAATCATATCATGTTCCCCTATCATTGGATCGAGCTCATTGACTTCGTTCTAGTGAAGGGTAACGTCGTATGAATTTTATTGAAATTTTTTGAAGATTTGAAAAAAATAATTGAAATAACAAATTTTGGTTTCGTATTCGTTAATAGAGGATTAAGCAGTGAAAGGTTCGGTTGGTTTATTTTTAGCACATAACAAATTCACTGGGATGACTATAGTGTGGTCGATGAGGCCAATTTTTGGGCGAACCCGGAAAAAATGTGTAGTAATATGGATTTTAGCGCATTTGATGCGGAAAATTTCCATAACATATCAAAAATCCGCTCTGTAGAAAATGTTACAGCGCTTCAAAGAGGACCACCCTCTTTTGCAATTTTCAACATTTTTTTTTTCTGCACAGCGTTTACAAACATTTTGATTTTCTCGGGTCAGTTGGCATGTTTTTGAAAAAATGGATCACGTCTGCAAAAGTAAGTTTTACACCCACCAAATATGGCATCGACATCAAGTTACTGTCATTCGGGCGGGACGCCCCTTGTTGATCCACATGTTGACAAAGATAGAGGATATGGAATGAGTGTTTTTCCCATATAATATTTATGAAACGAGTCTAAGAATTTTTCGTTTTGGCGAGCCTCTGGCGAGCCCAAACGGAAATTTCCGACAAGTTTCATAAATATTATATGGGAAAAAACACTCATTTCATATTCTGTTTATCATATGACACACACACGCACAAATTAGCCACTTAGTGGGACTTTTTAACCCATCACCTGACTTGAGTTGCAGATGGCACTTGGAAAAAAACATCCTCGTATAACTAAAAATTTTCGTTTTTTGCTTCCAAAACATAGGTTATGACCCCTCATTGGAACGAGCTCGTCGTATTTATAATACTCTTGAAAACTCCTGAAACACGCGGGCCAAATCATTATCTCAATCGTGGTGTTAAGATTGACAACCAGAAAGTTCTTGAAATATCAGACGATCCACTTTTCTCGCTTGATCGCCAACGCGTCGCGTGAGAACCATGAGGCTCTATCTTCCACTGGAAGATAGAACCCAATGGTTCTCACACGACGACATTTACGCTCAAAGGGACGAGAATGCGAACAAGTTTTTTTTAATAAGAGCCAACAGTAATTCCAATGTCTTCAAGTGAAACAATGCAAAAACCTGCGACAGCTCAAATAGCAAGTGAGATGACAATTTTAGTAGAAATCACGAACCCTCGGTAACTCTACTCCTGTCCTCAATGGGAGTGCTCTTCTCCGTACACAGATGTGATTCGCTAATAAACCAATATGTTTGATCAAGATTTGAAAAGTGTTCTGTGTTCCCCCACGCCCCCACCCCTCCCCCTGTGCAATAATCATTTTTGCCCGATGGAGTGACGAATATGATACAAAGATACCATTTACGTGCCCACTAACTGGCATGTGATTGGTCACGCAGATACAAGGTACCAATATGTCTCCTGAGTTCCAATGTGTTCAATGTGCCTACTGGTACACAGAACACATTGGAACTCAGGGGTCAAATTGTTGTTTTATTCCACCAATACAAATAGTTGCTGTATCACACTAGTACCAATAGTTGCTGTGTGTACCAGTACTTATAGTTGTTGTCTCACACTGGTACTGATAGTTGTTGTATGACACTGTTACGATAGTTGCCGTGTCGGACTTGCTCTAATATTTCATGTATCGCGCTGGTTCTGATAACTGCCGCATCACACTGGTACCAATAATTGCTGTTTCACACTGGTACCAATAGTTGTCGCATCACAGTGGTACCAATAATTGCTGTATCGCACTGGTAGCAATAGTTGCTGTGTCGCACTGGTGGTAGTAGTTGCTGTATGACACTGGTATCAATAGTTGATGTGTGGTACTAGTGCTTATAGTTATTGTCTCGCACTGTTACGATAGTTGCTCTGTCCGACTTGTTCTGATAGTTCATGTATTGCGCTGGTACTGATAGTTGTCACATCGCACTGGTACCAATAATAGCTGTGTCTCACTGTTATGGATAGTTCTTGTATCACAGTGGTACCGATAGTTGCTCTGTCACACTGGTACCAATAGTTACTGTATTGCACTGGCAAGGACAGTTATTGCATGGCACTAGTACTGGTAGTAGCTGTGTCACACTGTACCAATAGTTGTTTGTCGTACTGGTGCCAATAGTTGCTGTATAGCACTGGTACCAGTAGTTGCTGTATCGCACTTGTACAAATTGTTGCTTGTCGTACTAGTACTGGTAGTTGTTGCATAGCACTGGTTCCAATAGTTGCTGTGTCGCACTGCTGCAAATAGTTGCTGCATTGCACTGGTACCAATAGTTGCTGTATCGCGCTGCTGCAAATAGTTGCTGCATTGCACTGGTACCAATAGTTGCTGTATCGCGCTGCTGCAAATAGTTGCTGCATTGCACTGGTACCAATAGTGGCTGTATCGCGCTGGTACCAATTGCTGGTGTATCGTACTGGCACTGATAGTTGTTAGTAGTATAGCTCGCTCGTTTCACCTCCAGGTTGCCGGATCTCATGTGACGTCATAGTCACGTGACGTAGTGGCGCCATGTTGTGTTGTCATGGTAACCCGCGTGAGCGGCCATGTTGTGACGTCATCTCCATAGTGATACGTGGTGTGAGTGCGCATGCGCAGCGCGTGTTGTTAGGGTGATACGTGTTTCCGTCGTCCATTTTATATACTGGAGGCCGGCATCTTGAATTCTATGGTAGCACGTGGTTGCTATGTTACCCAGTTTTCCTACAATAGGACGGGGTATGTTCGGAGGGTATGTTCCTTTGTAGAAGAGTAAATCTAATTACCACAAACAACCCGACAATCCCTCCAAATCACCAACATCCACTCAAAATCACCGAAATTGACTTTATTTACTACGGATTTCCCATGTTATTGGTTTTATTGACTTAGCACGTAGTGCTATAGTACTAAGGGGGTACAAGGGGTGCGTTTGATTGAATTGGAGTAATGTTCCCATAATCCCTTTTTTGGATCCCTATCCCATGACGTTTTTCCCATTAAAAGACACGTTCCTTTGGTCATGTTCCTTTGTTCTAGAGTATACTCCAGTAGCGTAGAAGAGCCTATTAGTTGGAACAGTTTACCTTATTATTACTATATTTAGCTTTTCAGGTCTATTCTTGTTAGTTCTGACCCTATTCCGAGTACTCTTGTAGTTTCCTTTATCTAGATCCTTTATATAGATTATAACCAACCAATCAGATTGCTTGATTTCCCATAACCTGTACTTAATCGTACAGAGTTATCTCCCTTCTGTATAATAAAAGCCTATATCCAATGGCAATATCCCCAGGCACCCCAATTTCGGCACCCCTTTTTGAAAAACATATGACCTTCGGCACCCCTTTTTTGTCATATGTGCTTATGTGAAAAAGCGCAATGTGACACAATGTGCCCTAGCACATAGGCACATGCTTTATGTGCCGATATGTGCTTATGTGAAAAAGCACAATGTGCCCTAGCACATAGGCACATACGGGTATTTGAGGATACCTATGGCCTGGTATTGTATTATTTGAGGATACCAACTGGTGAATCCCTTTTTGTCATATGTGTTTATGTGAAAAGGCACAATGTGATACAATGTGCCCTAGCACAAAGGCACATGCTTTATGTGCCGATATGTGCTTATGTGAAAAGGCACAATGTGACCTAGCACATAGGCACATACGGGTATTTAAGGATACCTATGGACTGGTATTGTATTATTTGAGGATACCTATCTAGGATACCTTCTGGAGAATCCCTTTTTGTCATATGTGCTTATGTGAAAAAAACACAATGTGACACAATGTGCACTAGCACATAAGCACATGCCTTACAGTACGTGGAGAGTGGATTGTAACTAAATCACCCGCAAAGTGGAGTTATAAGTGAAACTATAACTTTCAAATTTTATACATATGGATAAAAAACGCAAGTAATGTTTCAGCCAATGGACCTCCGGGTTTAACCCGGAGGTCCATTGGTTGAAACTTTGCCTGTGCTTGTTATGCTTTGCAACAAATTTGCAATTATTGCGTGGGTGGAATCTCCACTCTGCGGGTGATTTAGTGATAATACACTATCCACGTACTGTATTTGCCGATATGTGCTTATGTGAAAAGGCACAATGTGACACAATGTGCCCTAGCACATAGAGACACATACGACCAGAAAGGGATTCCATAGCCACAGGTGTTTTCCAAAAGGGATTCTTTAAAAGGGATTCCATAAAATGGGATTCCTATCCGACTCCGTAAAATCGGATTCCGTGTTTTAACATCGACACACGAGGGTATTCCCCTTCCCTATTGGAAGAATTCAGTTCAGTGGGTTGTAGTTTAAAACTTTAATTCAGATCACCTTTGTTATATTTTCATTCAGTTTAAAATTCATTCAGTTAAACTTTGTTCAGTTCAAAGGGTGTTAATACCTTCATTTAGGTTATGGTTAAAAAATATAGTTCACTCAGTTCAAAGGGGTTTACACTGGGTTATAGAGGTTATAGTTAAAAACTGTATTGGCTTCAAAGGGTTCTTTCAATTTTGTTCAGTTCAAGAGGGTTAACATTGGGTTATATATGAGGGTTATATAGTTCATTCAGTTGAAAACTTTGTTATGTTGACTTTGATCTTGGTTGTGTTCAATCAGATCAGTTCGATTTTCTTCAATTTATTCTGTTCACTTCGATCTTGGCTGTGTTGGATCTTTGTTCATTTTTTATGGTCAATTCACTTCGATAACTTCATTGGGTCAGTTCGATATTCTTCAATTTGTTATGTTCACTTCGATCTTGGTTGTGTTGGATCTTCGTTCACTATTTTATGTTCATTTCACTTCGCCAACTTCATTGGGTCAATTTACTTCGATCTTGGTTGTGTTCGATCAATCCAACTAGTTCGATCTTCGTTCACTTTGTTATGTTGTGTTCCCTTCGATCTTGGTTGTCAGTTGTATCTGTTCGGGTTCTTGTAATAATAATTGGGTGTTATCAATTCCTTTCCATACCCTCGAGTGTCGATGTTAAAACACGGAATCCCATTTTACGGAGTCGGATAGGAATCCCATTTTCTGGAATCCCTTTTAAAGAATCCCTTTTGGAAAACACCTGTGGCTATGGAATCCCTTTCTGGTCGTATGTGCCTGTGTGCTAGGGCACATTGTGTCACATTGTGCTTTTTCACATAAGCACATATCGACACATAAGGCATGTGCTTATGTGCTAGGGCACATTGTGTCACATTGTGCTTTTTCACATAAGCACATATGACAAAAAGGGATTCTCCAGAAGGTATCCTAGATAGGTATCCTCAAATAATACAATACCAGGCCATAGGTATCCTCAAATACCCGTATGTGCCTATGTGCTAGGCACACTAGTTGCTGTGTCGCTGTGTCACACTGCTACAAATAGTTGCTGTTTTGCACTGGCACCAATAGTTGCTGTATCGCGCTGGTGCCAATTGTTGTTGTATCGTACTGGTACTGATAGTTGTTTCATAGCACTGGTACCAATAGTTGCTGTGTCGCACTGATGCCACTAGTTGCTGTGTCGCTGTGTCACACTGCTACAAATAGTTGCTGTTTTGCACTGGTACCAATAGTTGCTGTATCGCGCTGATGCCAATTGTTGTTGTATCGTACAAGTACTGATAGTTGTAGCATAGCACTGAGACCAATAGTTGCTGTGTCGCACTGATAACAATAGCTGCTGTATCGCACTGGTACCAATATTGGCTGGTACTGACAGCTGTTGTATCCCATTGGTGTCGATAGTTATTGGTTATTTGATTTGTCAAATGGCTTAATTGCAGTTTTAAAAAGGCCGAATTGGGGTTCCATACAATTTTCTCCCCCCAATTTTACTCTTGTCAATGGAGGTAGTCTTAATTCATTTCAACAGTCAACAACCTCCTTTTGACAATTTTTTGAAACGATCTTGAGTGGAACAGATGTGGTTGAACTCCTTGGTTTGTTTTTAAACTGTTCCCGTTGATATGCTCGCATGCATTAGTTGATATAAAGAAACATGATTTCAAATTCGATATGTGTGATTATGCTTTAAAATTTCTTTTGATTGACTCTTGAAATATCTTGATTTTTCAATTTGTTTACTGTGTCGTTATGGCGACCGGCGGTAATAGATCTCGACGAGATGTCGTACCAGTTAATTACAAAGATTTGAATAAAGGCTTTAAACTATGCCGAAGTGCCTTCTGATCAGTCTGAATTAGTGACGATAGTTCTAATAAATCCAAAGAGGAGATTGAATTGATCCAGAAAATGAAAAATGAAAATGACGACAATGAATCGCAGTGTGCATTCGATGAAAATGACATGGAACCACTTTCTGGCGCCTTTGATGATTCCGATACAGAGATGGCATCGATGAAACAAGTACTTTTACAATTGAAACAACAGAAAAAGGAAGAAGAAAAGGAAGGATAAAATAAAGAAAACACAAGACGAGATCACCAATTTAAAAGGTATTAAAAAAACTTCTAAAAAAGACAAAATTTCATTCTCTGGAAAAGAAGAAGTGTATATTGTTTCAAACAAAGACTCTAAATCCAGGCTTTTACATTTAGAGGATTTAAGGAGAATGGAAAAATTAAATCGAAAAGTGAATAAAAATATGCGAAAAATGGGTTTACTTCAAAGAAACGAAAATTGGAGTGATATCGACTCTGATTCTGAATCGGATCAAGTTAAAACAAAATGTAAACATGTTAAGAAGTCAGTGGCGGCGCCAGAGTTACAAAAGAGAGGGGGTACAGTTGGGGATTGTGCAGCGTCGAGCTGGGGTAGGTTTCGGGGGGGGGGGGGGGTCCTCTCTCTAAGATGAGAACATTTTTTCTGTTTTGCAACAAAATCATGCGAATATGAATATCATTGGAACCGGCTGACCAAGCCGGTTCCAATGATATTCATACTTGCATGATTTCATTGAGTTATACCTTTGAGAATTTTTCTAAAATATTATATTTTATTTATATTTTAAAATTGCTGTAGGCTGAATTCCAAACGGATGCCTTGCACGCTCTCGATTCTAGCATTCGTCGAATACTCTTAATAGCGGGGGAGGAATTCGTCACATACAGGTGAATTGTGCACTTGGTGATACCTTCTTGAAATTTGGCACACTGTTAGTGTAGGCTATGAGGTTCTCAAAAACGATCGGCTACAAGTTGACACCGACCGGTGGCGACCAGTAGCGGCACAATCCAAAATGGCCGCCAGCGGCTGAAGGGAACCTCCTTTTCGACGGTCTACCGACTATACATCCGATTGTAAGGGCGCGAAAGTGAACTCTGATCCACGCACGTGTTGGAAACAGACGTGGGAGATGATGTAGAATAAAACGAGATTCTCTATACGGACGCATCAATTTCTTGGAACTTGAAAAGAGCGTTGTTTCTCCGGGATCAGCGTCATTCAGGCAAACCTGAATGACGCTGATCCCGGAGAAACAACGCTCTTTATGAAGCAGTCTCTTTGCCATACAATCTCTTGTTTGGCGTAATTCCGCAAGCAATTCTGATTTGTCTGTCGAAATTAATTCGAGAACGCGATTGTTCACAAAAATCATTCACAGAATGAGTGAGAATCCTCTTCGTGTACGGACTAGTACTGACTGGGAACGTTGTTGCTTTTGCCAGCAAGACAGTTCCAAGAAATTGATGCGTCCGTATAGAGAATCTCGTTTTCATGACGCCTATAAAGCTATTGAGGAAGACATAACGCGCTTCCTAGATAATGGCGTTGAGCTTCCATATAATTTGACCATTGATTGTTTGATGAGAGAGAGTGATGAGTGTATGTCGATGTCACTGTTGACGAATAAGGCAATATATCATAAGACATGCCGTGACAGTATTCGGACTCACATCGTACAGCGCGTGCTACACAAGCGAGAGCGAAATGAGGCAGTGGCATCCTGCTCCACGCTGAGTCCTAAAAGAACACGGACAAGTTTTGAATCTGGCTGTGACAGGAAACTGCCCCAGTGTGTTTATTGTCACAAACGCGAAGGTGACAGCAGTGAGCCTATTTGCAGATCAATGTCTGATAACAATAAACTCAAAATTATGGCAAAGGAAGCCGAGAACTGGGTTGTTTTTTCTCGGGTCAATGCAGCATTTGATTCCGCTGCTAGTGATCTTTACTATCACAAAACCTGTTATTGTAAGCTTGCCAATGAAGCACGAGCGGCTAAATCTAAAAAGTCGAAGAACGCCGAACATTCCGCGTCAGGCCTGCCCTATGACCCTCTCGTTATGGCAGAGCTCATAACATTTGTTGAACACAACGATTCCGCGATGAAGCTTGTCGATCTCAAGAATCTGTACAGTCGGAGGTTGAAGCAAGTCGGTTCTGATTGGCTTAGTGAAGAAATACATTCCACTCGATTCAAAGAACATTTGTTGCAGAAATTGGGCGATGGCTGGGACGCCTTCACACAGGGTAGAGATGTGTTTATTTCAAGTAGGTTTCGAGTTGGCTCCTTGTTGTCCGAATCTTTAACTCGTATAGTGTCTGAGGAAGAGGCAAAAAAGATAGTTGATGTGGGTCTTCTTCTGCGTAAACACATACTCATATCTCAAGCTCCTTTCACGGGATCATTTTCATCTTATTGCTTGAGCGAGCCTGTACCCAACTCACTCCTGACTCTTCTTAGAGTTCTACTTGAGGGCACATGTAGTATACAGAACTTAGGCGATGATGAGACTGTTAATGCCAAGACTCGAGTGGCTTGTACTATTTCACAGATGTTGATCAGCAATTCAGCGAAACGCTCCGAACATGCACAAAATGTTCACCAGAGACGTGACAGAGAAACTCCAATGCCTCTTTATGTGGGTTTGAAGTTGCATGCCCATGATCGTATGAAAAATCTTATCAGAGATTTTCATCAAATGGGACTCTCTGTCTCTTATGATCGCGTAATGGATGTTCGCAGGAGTTTCGCGAGAGCTGTTTCACTGCGGTTCAAGAACGAAGGTGTTGTAGTCCCAGCTAACTGCAAACGTAATGTTTTCTCGATAGGAACCACTGATAACATTGATGTATCTGGTAGATCTGATATGCATGGTACGTCCATCACACTCATTGGTCAACTGAGCAGGGACAATGTGGGTACTGATCCCCCACCACTGAGTTTAGATGTTCCAGAAGACACACAAATTGAACTCCCAGACGACTATGCATTTGTTCCTTTCGTTGAAGACTTTGGTGGGGACATCAGGCTTGAATCTCCAGATGAATGTAATGTACGGCCCAATGAATATGCAGATTTGAACGTGGGAGAGAATGACTGGTTGTCTCATGTGTCACAGATCAGCAATAAAGGGAAGGTTGATGGCAGCTGGCAGCTTGATGAAGTCCCTGTGACCTTTTCAGGCTTCTTTTCAAAACATGAAGATCAAGACAATGTCAAACCTCGTGCAGTTATTGGGGTATTCCCTGTTTTCAGTGAGCAGAAAGCGGACTCACTCAGTATGCAGAAGCATGCTATGTATGTGGTCAGGGAAGCTACTGCTTTCGTAAACCCCGGCCAGATACCTGTCATTGAAGGTGACTGTCCGTTGTATGCCAGGCAGAAAAAATGTCAATGGCTGTTCCCAGAGGAGATAGGTGAGGATC
Source organism: Pictodentalium vernedei (assembly GCA_031216915.1). Lineage (NCBI taxonomy): Eukaryota > Metazoa > Mollusca > Scaphopoda > Dentaliida > Dentaliidae > Pictodentalium > Pictodentalium vernedei. The sequence goes on from CM062293.1 coordinate 514,905,233, forward strand.
GAATGGTGTGTATGATTGGATTCCTGCATCTTGAAATGTGCACCCAAGAAGCTGGTGGTAAGCCTATGGGTGGTTCTGGTTGGGAGCGAATGTTTCACCTCGCAAAGATATTCACACCCGGTGTAGCATCATCCCTACTTGGTGGGAAACATGTCAAGAGGACGCGACAGGCATATCTTCTCACTCTAGCTTGGCTTGAGATCCTCAGAAAGAATGCTTATGAGATTTACTGTCAGCAGACTGGGCCCCATGAGTCATTTGAAATGTGGGAACAGAGGATTCTTTCACAATCTCCAACTGCGCGCTATTGGGGTGAAATCGTTCGGAACTTTCTCTTGACAAGCTGTCAATTCGTTCGGAACCAACGAATCGGTAACTGGCCTGGTACACTGTGTTCTATCGATGAGTTGTGCAGTTACTTTTTTGCCCTAGGACATACAAATTATTGTCGGTGGGTCCCCGTATTTCTGAGAGACATGTCTCAGCTACCCAGGCGGCATCCTTCAATCCACAACAAATTCATGGAAGGCCATTTTGTGGTCCAGCGTAGTGAGAGGAAGTTCAGTATGATGGGTTTAGATCAGAGCCAAGAACATAGTATCCAACTACTCAAAGAAGACAGTGGTCCAAAAGGTCTCTATGGCCAGGCTGAAGAGAAAGTCGTTATTGAGCTTTCAAGGTCAGAAGTTCTGCGTGTTATAGATGAGTATGAATATGCAAGTTTCCACACAACATCATCAGATAACACGGAACACCCGGAAAGTTCGGTATCAGAGCAGAAAAAATTTCTGAATCAATTGAAATCTCTCCTCGATCTGGTGAATCAGGGACTCATTATCAACCCTTATGATGAAACTAGTGGTCAGCTGGTGACATTAGATACTGGTGAATATATGGACCCCGAAGTTAGTAAGAGTTTACGGTCATTACCCGAAAGGGGCAAGCATTTATATTCCACTTTCTTGAAGGAAAGGCTTGTGGAATGCACCGTACCCCTGAATGATGTTATTCCCAAGGCAAATATATATACCTTCCTTAACCCACCCCCAGCCAACCTGGACAAAGGCCGAGACAAACTCATGTCAAGTAAAGCAACTGCCGCAATAGTTACCCAGATGTTCGTTTCACTGCAAGCCCGGCCTGATTCAAACATGGATGAGTTTTTCATGCACGAGAATGCACGTGATCCGCCAGCATTATCCGATAGAGGTAAGCTACGGAGTGGGACAAAATCTCAAATTCTCAATTGTTTACCAGCTATTCCTGCACAAGGGAAGAATTCAGCAGCTAGACAAGCTTCAGTTGTCATCTTGGATATGCCTGCTGTAGTCCATGTAATCAAACCACAGAAAGCGGATCTGTTTGGAGAATATGCTCGATTGCAATTATTGCCATACATCGAATCTCTGATTAACACGAACACCACAAGGGTTGATGCGATCTATGACTGTTACCCCGAAGGCAGTTTGAAGAATCAGACGCGAGCAAAACGCCTCGGTGAGACAGCAGTTAGGTTGATACGGGTGTCCGAGAACGTCCCTTTACCTAAAGGGAAGAATTGGCAGGCATTCTTGAAAGTTAGTGAGAATAAAGACGAATTTTTCAAGTTCCTGTCTGCTGAACTGCTGAAATTAACATCAACATCCGAGTACCAGTTGTTAACGACATCAGGAGAATATGTACTATGCAATAAGGATGTTAGCTTATGTGACATATCTCCATCGAACCACGAGGAAGCAGACACGCGCATGATGCTTCATCTCAACCATGCAGTCTCACAAGGTCACAAAATAGCTTTTCTTCGCACGGTTGATTCTGATGTCGTCATTCTGTCTTTGCACCATTTCGCAACATTCCGTGACCTTGGACTCAGTGAGCTGTGGATTGGGTTTGGAATTGGAAAGGCATATAAAGATATGCCAATTCATGAGATAGCTTCACAACTTGGACCTGATTACTGTAAGGCCCTGACTTTCTTCCACGCCTTCACAGGTTGTGATGTAACATCCAGCATGCTCGGCATTGGGAAGAAGACAGGATGGAATGCATGGATGAATTTTCCCGCATCAACTGAAATGATGATAGAATTGACTGAGAATCCGCAAGTCTTTTCAGAGGATTCCCCTCATATGCAGCATATCGAAAAACTCACCATACAGATGTACAGTAACAGTTGTGTCAGTACACGTGTCAATGATGCGAGACGGCATATGTTCACACATGGCCTTAAGTCTATGGAAAACATCCCGCCCACCAAAGCAGCTCTGTATCAACATGTAAAAAGGGTAATTCTTGTGTCATCTTTCATTTGGCATCGTGCTCTGCAGAAACACTTATGTGTGCCAGACCCATCACAGTACGGATGGGAGTGGAATCCACGTCTCAATATTCTGGTCCCATTTTGGACTCACCTAGGAGACGCAAGTGCTGCATGTGCACTGATGCTCCACTGTAGTTGTGCCAAGGCCTGCAAGGGCAATTGCAAATGCTTGAAAGCTGGATTAAGGTGCACACCTTTGTGTAAGTGTGAAGGTGGCTGTTGTAACAATATTGAGTAGTATACTGTCATGTTAGGACCAGTCATCTCCTATTCTGGTATTTTTTTTTCCATTTTCGGCCAGTTAACACATGTCATGTTTCTAGTTGAGTTGATTTTGCTAACAAATGTTCATCCCATGTGGCTTGCTACATTGTCCGGGGTATAGGAATACAGTTTTAGATTTCGGAAAATAGTCTGTTATTTACTGCACAAGACGGTGTTAATTCATGCATAGCATGATACAATATCCCCAACTATTTTGCCTCTGTACAACAGTTGATACCTTCGTTCACCCGTGTGTTCATCTATGGTATCCTTGTCTTTCTCTGGCCATAGGCCACATGTGACTAGTCAGTTCCTACTCCATAGCAAATCAACTTGGAAATCCTTCATCTTGTAGCGCACTCATGTCTCAATGAATCCATACCTGAGTTGATCTAATAAATCTAACGTAAGGTATCAAATTGCCATACCGGATCATATTTCGATAAGTTATTCGCTAAAACATTTCGACCACTCATCGACATCAAAGGTCATGTTTTGGCTCCCAGTGGTGGCTATATCTCTATATCCCTGGTAAAGTAGCATACCATGAGGGATGGGCATTAAGTGTCGGCAACATTAATCCTGACTTGGAACACACCACATCTTAACTGGCCGAAAATGAAGAATACTACTTGTAGTCAAAAAATATTCCTGTACCTCGAATGACTGCAAACATACACTCACCCCTTCTAGTCCCATTTTGCCAATGTTCTATACTGGCAAGATAACATTGTATAATTAACAACGGGAACTAATGCATCCCGAGTTCATTCCAGCACTGCCCTTGCTGGCAGACGTGTCGCTATGGTGTTGAGATTGAACCAGAACTCCTCTAGAAATTTGATAGTTTTATTTTCTTAGAAAATAAATCTATCGAAAATGCCGGAAGTTGAGAATAGACTGTCACTTTAATTGGATTATCAAATGTCCAAGTATCCCCACTGCTGCATACTATCGAGTACCCTTGTTCATGTGTTGACAGGAATCTCTCATACCATGTTCATTTGACCATTGCATTCCCGAGAAACATTCAACACTAATTTATCTACGGACGGACGATCATACTGACAGTCAGACACACAGACGCACACATCGACGGAAATTCTGATCCCATTATCCATTAATCTTCCCCCCAACTTGTTCCAAGGGCTTCACTCCATCATTCACATCAATTACAGCACATGTATGGTGTTAGGTTTGGAGCTTCAGTTGTGCGATCGGCGAAAATAGCTTTTTTTCGATCCGCTTGGCGGCCATTTTGGATTTCGCTGCTAGTGGTGGCTAGAGGATGGTGCCAACTTGTAGCCGATCGATTTTGAAATCTCTGATGCCTACCCTTACATCATGCCAAATTTCAGGAAGGTATCACCAAGTGCACAATTCTAGCGAATTCCTCCCCCGCTATAAGCACTATGTTTCAGTCCGTTTAAACGCGGCATGCCTTGTTGCAGTTTGGATCCTCGACTCTTGTTTGTTGTTTGCAGCTAGCGTGTGCGTGGGGGACGGGGAGGGGGGGGGGGGGGCAAACATAATTTCAAAACTTCTCTGATTTAGTGCACTTGGGAATATGGGATTAAGCATACCGAATATTACACAGCAACGTTCAATACAACAAAAATTAAAATGATGGTATTGTTTTACTACGCTTGGCGAAAAAAGTGGAGGGGTAAGTTATTGTGCACTCAAGTTTCCTCATGGGATCTTCAGTAAACGAAGGAATACTTTCAGATACTTATTTGGGAGAGGATACATTTAAAGTATCGAAAAGTTGTGAACTCAGTGAACATTATCAAGTAAAAACGTTGAGGGTGTCATTTGTTTAAACGAGATCTTAAACGAGCATATAGACAAATAAATTCCTTTGGACACTGGGGATATCCATTTGTTGGGTTACATGTGGAAGAATAAACTTTATTTTGACAAAGTGTTAGATCAGCAGCTCAAATTTGTCAACTGGACAGATGCTGTGAATTTTATTGCAGCCAGTGAGGGGGGGGGGGGGGGGGGGGAGAAGCTATTAACTATTTATATGATTTCGGTGGAGCTGAAATTCCCGAAAAAAGTAGTGAGTCCTCTTTCAAGTTGGGAAATGCTTTAAAATCATGTGGTTTGACAGAATCAGTGGACAATGTGTGTTGTCCTTCAACTGAAATGTTTTGTTTGTTTTTTTTAGGAGGGGGGGGGGGTGGCATTCTACTGAATACGGATTCTCTTACTTTGGAGATTACTGCTGAGAGACTTAATGAAATTCTAGATTTGGTTCAGGAATGGTTAAACAGGAAACATGCTAGATTAAAAGATATACAGTCTCTTTTGGTGAAACTACAATTGTTTGTACTTGTGTTAGACTAGGTAGGATTTTTGTTTCGAGAATTTTGATACGCCTCAGAACATGTAAAGGTAAGAAACACATTTCAAAGAAAGTGCATGTTTATGTCACACAAGATTTGAATTGGTGGAATACGTTTTTGCCTTTGTGCAATCGGGTTTTGATGATGTCCTTCGAATCTTGGTTTCTCCCTGAACAGTTTCTTGCTGCAGATGCTTGTTTATCTGGCTGTGGAGGAGTGTGTGACGACGATTTTTCCATGCAGCCTTCCCTGAGTTTATTGCTCACAATCATTTGAACATATATGAGTTGAAGTTGTTAACAATTGTAGTTTGTTTGAAACTGTGGGCACACAAGCTTAAAGGAAAAAAGATTTTAGTTTATTGTATTGTGACAATTCAGCATCGGTCACCATCATAAATAAGGGAGCTACTATGAACGTTGTTTGCAGTCTTGTTTAAGTGAAGTAGCTTTCACGGCTGCCTTGCATGAATTTGAAATCAGAGCTCATTACATTGAGGGATGTGATAACCGTCTTCCTGACTTTCTTTCAAAGTGGGGTGAAGGAAACATATTTCAGCAACAGTTTTAACATGCTATCAAAGACTTAAATATGGAGGAAGTTCAAGTTTATGATGAATACTTTTTATTAAATATTAATTGGTAGATACTTTCCTTTGAGAATCTCAACTAGCCTTATTAGAAAGAGAAGCACAAGAATCAGTTTGTTCTGCTTTCGCAAGTGGTACGAATAAAAAACTTCGAATACAAAGGAAAGCCTATTTTGTGTTTTGTGAATATTTTGACCTTCAAATGTTACCTGCTTCTTACAACACTTTAAAATTGTTTTGTCAGTTCCTCAGCAGATTCTTTAAGTTTCCTCAATCAATAAGTTGTTTTATCATATGACTCGTCCATTTTGTTCACTTTAAAACATTTGATATTTTGTTTTCATATTAATCAGTGATAAATAAAGCCTTCCGTCAATTTCATTGGTCAATTTCAAAACTAAACAAAATACAACTGGGCCACATTTTCATAATTTGCATAATTAGAGTTGGGAGCTTTCATTGGTCAATTTCAAAACTGGACAATTTGATTGGCTAAACAAAATACAACTGGGTCATATTTGCATAATTTCAGTAAGGAGAATTTACGTTATCTGTCCTATTTGGGGTGGGTTATATTGTATTAATCTTTTACCTACAAGAAAAACACCATTCATTTTTTTTATATTTTCACTTTTTGCTTCCAAAACATAGGTTATGACCCCTCATTGGAACGAGCTCGACGAGCTCGTTCCAATGAGGGGTCATAACCAGTGTTTTTGAAGCAAAAAATGAAAAATTTTAGTTATACGAAGATGTTTTTTCCAAGTGCCGTCTGCAACTCAAGTTAGATGATGGGTTAAAAAGTCATACTAAGTGGCTAATTTGTGCGTGTGTGTGTCATATGATAAAAAGAATATGAAATGAGTGTTTTTCTCATATGATATTTATGAAACTCGTCCAAATTTTCCGTTTGGGCTCGCCAGATGCTCGCCAAAACGGAAAATTCGCAGACTCGTTTCGTAGATATTATATGAGAAAAACACTCATTACATATCCTCTATATATAGGTGGAGTTAAGTCTCTACACAAACTGTTAGAGTTAGATTGTTCAGCTTTTGATTCCCATGAACTAAAATTATAACTTAGGGGCATATCTAGAATTAAACAACATTGTCCACATCAAGCCTCACCCATAATTTCTCATATTCTTCAGAACTGTTATCATTTTATTCAATGCATCAATCCATTGCATGTTTCATTTGGGTGTTTATTCCTATTTGCCGTTTTTCTCATGGCTGGAAAATCAAGTTTAGTGCCAGTTTCTATTTCACAATTTAGTCATAGTAGACATTCAACTCGTGGAGACATTCTTCTTGAAGACGACATCATTTTACTTGTTATTTTTATTTACCAAAACGATACCATTTGGACATTTTTTAAAAATATTCCCTTAATTGTGTTTTCCAAATTCTCCTTTATGTCCTGTTACTGCATTCAAACACATGCTGGAAACATTCAGCTTCAGCACTTTTTACAAAGAAAAATGGTAAAAATTTACCTCTCTTTCATGATAAATTGCAGTCATTTCTTAAACATTTATTGCTTTGTACAGGTAGAGACCCTTGACTATATTCCTCCCATAGTTTCCTGAGGGTAGGCTGGGGGGGGGGGGGTGCTTCCTGGGCTTTTCAATCCCATGTTCCATCTGAACTGATTCAATTAGCAGGTGACTGGGCCAGTGATGCTTATAAGGCTCATTTACATTTTACAATTAATGAATGACAAATTTCTAGTAATGAGTAAAATGAGAGAATTAATTCAAACAAGTGTTCATTAATCTCTAACCTATTCAATTTTTACTTTCAGCCAAACAACAACGTAAAGTTCTGCTGTTGAATGATTCCATGTGTAAATACGTAGATGACATTTTAGATCTGGAAGTAAGACGTTATCCTGGTTGTTCGGTTTCAAGAATGACATATATTATTAATGATATTAAGACCAGTATGGAAAAATTCTCACATGTCATTTTTCATTTCGGCACAAATGATATCCAATCAAAATCGGCTGATGCTATTATTTCTGCCTTTAATAATCTTATAACTTCTATGCATCGTCTTTATCCCTCTATCAAACTAATTCCTTCCTCCATTCTTCCTCGACCAATAGATCGTGATAAGTATGGAGCTAAGGTTTTAGAAGTCAATGAGAAATTAAATAAGCTTTGCCAGGATAGAAATATTTCGTTCCTAGGTCTTACAGACCTTTTGTTTCTGAGGGTAAACCCAAACGTGAACTTTATGGGGAAAACCAACCAATCAGATTGCTTGAATTTAGAAGGCACTAGAAGACTTAGGCATTTCCTTATCTAGGTAATAAATAGGTTATTTTAATAGTCATTACTGTTAGTCAGTTCATTCCAGTGTTGGTGTTCCATCTAATACCGACTTTGACTTTGGATCTGTGCCTGGCAATTCGCCTCTCCATGCACGCCTAATAGCCCGCTTTATGGGAGAGCTACCAATGTACTTGGCTGTTCGCTTGTTCAGAATCCATAGATTTTCTGAGTTGCAGAATTGAGGTAGGAGAGGTTCGAGATTTCACCTATCTCTCCATTCTCTGCTTGGTGCATTACAGTAGTTTTATTGGGTCAGGTGGTAAGGTTATTAACCCTTTAATAACTGTTCAGATTTGGTCAAACATAGTCCAGTATTTTGGGATTTTATTTCATGTGGTTCCATATAAGCTGTTTTAAGGTTCTATGCAGTTCGTCTCTTCGAGAACCATTGGCTTCTTGGGTTACAGAGATGAGGAAGGAGAGGTTTGATTTTCCGATTTTTCTCAATTCTCTGCTTGTTGTATCACAGTAGTTTTATTGGGTCATGTGTAAAGGTTATTAACTCTTAAATAACTGTTCAGATTTGGTCAAACATGATCCAATTTTTTAGGATTTTATTTCATTGGGTTCCATATAAGCTGTTTTGATGTTCAGTGCAGTTCGTCTCATCAAGAACCATTGGCATGTGTAAAAGAAAAAACGAACTACAACCATTTGAATATTGTATCCAGTTGAAACTTATATATTATTGTTCTTGTAATAGCAACCATATGCCTTTGTTATGCAGTTTGTCCCGTCAGAAATCATAGACTTCTTGAGCTACAAGATTGGGGTAGAAAAGGTTTGAACAGATTCAGATGCACTCAGCAGAGAAATGAGAGAAAGGTGTATGTGGGCTTCTAGTGTTCAATTTATCTTTCAGACTTATCTCCCTTTTTTTCGTATCCTTAGGCTTGGTGGATTATTTATATGATATCTGTAATGGCGGGTGTTCGAACCCAAGCCGAGAGAGTTTCCGTTGGCACCAACCGCCTGGCGAAACTATACTGAACCACGCACACCACTCGGCCACCAACAGACCTGTCGGTGGCCGAGTGGTGTGCGTGGTTCAGTATAGTTTCGCTGTCGGTGGCCGAGTGGTGTGCGTGGTTCAGTATAGTTTCGCTAGGCGGTCTGTCGGTGGCGGAGTGGTGTGCGTGGTTCAGTATAGTTTCGATAGGCGGTTGGGTTGGTCTGTCGGTGGCCGAGTGGTGTGCGTGGTTCAGTATAGTTTCGCTAGGCGGTTGGTGCCGAAGAAAACTCTCTCGGCGTGGGTTCGAACCCCCGCCATACCAATGTAAACAAAACCAGCGGCCTTTCTTAATTATGTGGCATCCGAGAGATTTGAAAAAGACAAGTGTCGCTGATTTCTTCTGAGGTGCAGTTCGTAGAATTAAGTACTTAGATGAATAATTATATGATATCTGCATATTAATTGTATAATCTTTTGGTTCATTATCTTCATTAATCCATACGGTTTTAATCCAAGTGCTCCTTTGGACTGTTCCTCAAAATTTGAACTCCTCAAATTTATCTGTATCATTTCTGGAATTTCAAGGTACAGTTTGTTTATTTCAATATTGGTTTCGGAAGAAGGAGGGGGGTCTCCTTCTAAGTCTCTAAGCCAAAGGTATGGTAAATTGTTTGGTGTTTGGAAGTTTTATGTAATGAGGCAGAAGCCTTTGTCATAGGCAAACTGCATGCCATATTACACTGAAATCCGATAACCCCCATCCAGTATGCTGCCCCCCCCCCCCTCCCATTTTCTTCGAAAACGATTTCAACAATTTCCAACAATTTCTAAGTCAAAGGTATGGTAAATTGTTTGGTGTTTGGAAGTTTTATGCAATGAGGCAGAAGCCTTTGTCATAGGCAAACTGCATGCCATATTTCACCAAAATCCGATAACCCATACCTGAGATACAAGCTGAACAGACAAATAATGTCTATTTCCTACAATTTCTAAGATTAATATTTATGTACTCAACTTCTGTCTGTTAATTGTTTGTATATATGAAGTTCTGCGTTTATTTGTTATTTGTGTGAACGTAGAAATGTGATCTGTGGTTTGTTAATTACATATCCTTTATGTACTCTGTTCATCGTTTCCGAATTATGCAATAAACCATTATCGATTGTGTTGGGATTTTTCTTTCCTGCAATTCTGTATTACACTGGTACCAGTAGTTGCTGTGTCGCGCTGCAGCCAGTACTGATACTAGTAGTTACTGTATCACATTTGTACCAATTCTTGCCTTTTTCTCCCATTTCTAAAATAGTTTCACTTCTCTGGCGTAATAAGGCTACTAAAAGCTAACTCTACCATTTGAAAAAGCCGCCATACATTAATAATAAAAAAACTATTTGCATCCTCTAGCCAAGCCATGGATTACTATAGACTTATCAAAGATTGATTGGAACCATACATACTTCATTTTAAAGCAGTTTTCTTCGACCTTTGTTTCTTTGACCACCATTTAGAGACATTTTGATGCTGAGCGTCGCCAACGTGGTATGTTTTCTGTAATATTATGCAGATACTAGAATTCAGGATTTCTAAGGGGCCGCAGTGGATTGGGGGTGGGGGGGGGGGTGGGGGTGGGGGGTTGTAATTGATAGACCAGTGGACATCCGAACATAAATTCGCAGATCACATACCAACAGTCAGTTGTGGTCCGAGATCTTCAGATTTACTGTTACGAGCTTATATTTTATAACCATTTACTGACATGAAAAGCATACGACACTTGCAAAAAAAATTCTTGAATAACTAATTTTTTTCTCACTTTTTGTCTTAAAAACATAGGTTATGATCCCTCATTGGAACGAGCTAGACGAGCTCGTTTCAATAAGGGGCCATAACCTATGTTTTTGAGACAAAAAAATGAAAGAAATAATAAAAATTAACTGGCGATTTTTGTGAATAGTGCTTGTCGTTTTAGCCGTTACGTTGGGTAAAAGGATAACACGGTTGCTCTGTGAAACTCCTATCTACAGCTACATTAAACCATGTGGAAAATGACAATCCGTTCCGCACACATGTTCCGAACGGAACTCATTGAGCAGACGATTGATCACCCGAAACTTAACCGATTCGAAATAGCTAAACAACTAATTAAAATGTCTACAATTGAAGGATATGGCGAGTTTAATGTGTATGAAAATCGCGAAGAAGAAATAGAGCCGATATATGAAGAGGATACTGAATATCCAGAAGAAGAGTATGAGTACGAAAATTTGGATGGCGATAAAATGGGTCTTTTTGTTGATTGTTGTCGAATGAATTGTTGAGTACCCTTCTAATAGATGTGTAGACGTGCAATAAACACAGAACGACTCGCGCATGTAAATGTGTTAATCGATATGGCACTTGTGATAGCGGAATGATAAAACTCGAGAAGAGGAAGAATGAATGGTTTCGCGCCGCAGTGTGGAACAAGCCCCTTTCGACCCTCTTTAACGATAGAATAAGGTTTTCCGTAACATGTCAAAGGAGAAGGAAGGGTACTCAGCAGGTGTCCGGGGTCTTAGTGTTCTTAGTTTTTAGTCGACATTTTGTGGTATTTCTGTGATGCCCCTTGAGAAGAGGGAGGGTCAGAAGAGGGACGCAGGATCAACGCTAGCCTCCCTGGAGGTGAGTGACCATCTCTGGGCATAGAGTGAAGAATGACCAGTATCCATAGCTGTTACCAAGTATCCATAATGATTAAAATAATTCCGTGACGGTTTTTGCGGAATAAAAAAAAAAACGGCGAGTGCCTGTTTGGATAGAAGAAAAATGGATTTGTAAGTTATATGTAAGTGAATGGATATGAGGTATTTGGTAGTATGTTGTGGTCACCGTCTGGCGGGAACACATAGTCATATCTAATCATCCCTCGAGAGCAGCTAGTTACAATAACGTTTCACACTCACGGGTGCTAAGATTTGAAATTTGAAAAAAAAATTAAATTCGATTAAACAGTACTGTATCTGGTGTTTTATATCTGAAGTACGCATCAATTCATTTACTATACTCCTCAAGTCTTTAACCAAACCAGGGGTCAATACTATAAAACTGTTACAAGTGTATTTTGTAGAATTGTATTTTCTAGTTATGACTTTAAATAGGTTAAAATGATCCAATAGAATTTTCAAGCATCTGGCAATTTGCCAGTTGGTAAATTGTCATATCTTTTAAAATTCTAATCATTCATTTTAGTCAGTTATATTAATAAGTAGAAAATACAATTCTAGAAAATACAGTTGTAAAAGCTTCATAGTATTGGCTCCAGGTGTAATGTAAAACTCTCTGCTGGGAAGTGCAGCAAAGTTTGGGATTCCAGTTCTAAATCTGATACAACATTGTTGAAAAGCTTTACCACTCTAATTCAACAATGAAGTCACTATTTTAGCGTTAACAATCAGATATTGATAAGGGGAGGAAGCTACAAATTACTTGCAGCTATTTAGGCTATCGAAGGAACAATCACAAAATTACACCCCAAGCAATTTGCAATTATATTTACCTTTCTTCGAACTCAATCCCCCGATAGATCTTAAGTTCGCAATAGGAATTGCGACATGTAATTACTAGTACAATTACTATTATTCGTACATTCTTTTCTTGTTTAATTATAACCTGCTTGTTACATGTTTTTATGATTATCATTAATGTATTGATTTATATAAATTGCAGTCATTCAACATTCGTCAAGTTTGTGTACCGGAGGTTATACAGACACATAATAACACAGAGCGCACATAATCTTACTTTCTCGGCAGGAGGAGAACAGGCGGTACGCACAGTACGTGGAGGGTGGATTGTCGCCAAATCGCGGTCATGTAGTTTTTTCCACCTGTAAAATATTTATAATTTTGCATCAAAATACAATAAAAAACACCAGCAAACTTTCATCCCACGGACCACCGGGTTGCACACGGTGGTCCAGTGAATGAAACTCTGCAGGTGCTTTTTGCGTTTAGTTCTCAGAAAATTATAAATAATCGCCTGGTAAAAAATCTAAACCACCGTGATTTAGTGACAATCTACCCTCGACGTACTGTACCTCCATGTCCCGAGTTCGATCCCCGTCCGGTACGGCCCGTGTGGTGTCCATGGGCAAGGCACTTTATCCTGGTTGCCTATAGGGATCACGATGCCGCCGTGTACTAAGGCGACGGTGCACATGTCCTCAACCGCTGTAACCCTTCTTGAGCGGAGCTTGAACAGTTAGAATGTTTAGGAGGTGACAGTTGCTCGTCGATGCTCGGTGGTTCTCTCCGGGTACTCCCGCTTCCTCCACCCGTAAAATTGTCACGGCCACGATTAGCCATTCTGCATAAGTATGTGACCTTACACACCAATAAATAAATAATAATATTGTAGCTCCCACTTTAGAAACGCGCATACACACATACAAAAGTTAGCTTGTTTTGAGTTGAAGAAAAACGATACTTTCAGCAGCTAATGCCATACCACGTTTGACAGTTCTATGGGTGGAGAGAGCCGAAGTGCCCAAAGGGAACCACCGCGCGGCGGTGACCAACAGTCGGACTCTCCAGCTTGTTGCAAGTAGAGGTAGCAGCAATTGAAGGAAAATACACAAATGACATACAGTGCACATTAGTACCCAGCGCCGTAGTGTCTCCACGTGAGAAATCGGGATTACGTGTCTTGCATCAACGACGTGGAACACGCATTAGTACACAGCAGCACCATATCCCCTACGTGAACAGTCAGGATTAAGTGTCTTGCAGGAATGGCGTGCAGTGCGCCTCAGTACACAGCGTCTCCGTGTTCCCACGTGAGTAGTCGAGATTTAGTGTCTTACTCCCATTACGCGCAGTACGCCTTAGTACACAGCGCCACCGTGCCCCCACGTGAGCTAGCGACATTAAGTATCTTGCACCAATGACGTGCGGTAAGCCTTAGTCCACAGCGTCACTGAAGAACCCAGAGGGAACCACCACGCAGCGGTGACCAACTGTCGGACTCTCCAGCTTGTCACAAGCAGAGTTAGCAGCAATTAAAGGAAAATACACAAATTACGTGCAATACGCATTAGTACACAGCGTCATAGTGTCTCCACGTGGGAAATAGGGATTAAGTGTCTTGCCCCAATGACATGTAGTGCGCTTTAGTAGATCGCGCCACCGTGCCCCCACGTGAGCAGTTGGGATTAAGTGTCTTGCCCAAGGACGCAGATGACGCGGGTTAGGATCGAACCGTTGGTCTGCCGGTCTAAAGCCAAATGCACTATCCATTAAGCCACAGCTCTCAAACAGAAGTTAGTAAGTTTTATTCCTGTAGTTCTGAACTTCCATGTGCTTTGTAAACATTGCCTTTGTTGGGAAATAATATTAGTTAGCCTTGTGTTTTCCAGGGTGCATGGGAATTTACACCGGTTTGGGAACTCATACACCCTGAGGATAACGGATTTATTTCCCAGAATTTTGGTGGAATTAATACTTTAACCTACGTTGTGGGCAAAAACTGACAGAAAATTTGTACTTTGTAAGTTTCTTAATAAATAAAATCAGATAAATATGGATGTGATTGGAACTGGCTCAATGAGCCAGTTCCAATGACATCCATATCTGTATTATGTTATTGCACCTAAATATTAAATTTCCCTATTTTTATTTTTGTTCTAATATAATCGAGCAGAAGGTATGAATTAATAATTAAAAATGGATACTCTTTTTAGCCATATAGCCTGCCATTGTATCTTCTTGTTTTTAACCACGTGTAAGAAAAAGCCACTGTGGATTGCAAGTTACACCGTACCTCTCAGCCAATGAAAATGCTGTATTTTGTTTCATTTGGAAATAAAATATATTCTATGGTAGAATCACACTCCATTTACTATGAACATTGATGTAATGATATCGTTTTTATTATAGAAACCGACATTTCATGCATTTCGTAATAGCAAATCTGGATAGCGCCCTTATTTTATTTGGGTTAATATTGAGCCCGTTCATCCTTACCAGTCATGAAACCGTCTGATGACACGCATGCAGCTAAAACCCAGCCATAGGACTACGCGTCTAGTGGACGGAATCAGTAGCGGTGTCAGAAAATGTTTAACAGGGGCGCAAGTGGAGGTAGGTTCCTTATGGGGGGGGGGGGGAGAGCAAGTCCGCAAGTTGTCTTTTAGAGCAATAACATCACAGCATTGCATCCAGATACCGTAAACATCTGCACTGGTTAGGAACTCTCGGATAAGGAACCCGTACTGATGCCAACGGTGTCTGAATGCACTGAAAAATCACTGAATGAAGCCTTCTGTTGGCAGCTGGAGTAAATCTCCACTTTTCTGAACGCAAGAAATGAAAAGGCGCGAAAACGCGCAACTTTCACTTGATGACTTGTGTGAACGATTGAAGCAAATGAGGGATCCAAGTTGGCTCAGTGGGCTGGGGAAGTTTCCTTTACGACAATGGGGTTCCCACTGGTATCAGAAAAATAAATTTAAGCACCATTTAAGCACTTTTCAAAGACTCTGGCCATTAATTATAAGCACTTTTCAAGGACTCTGGCCATGATTTTCAAGGACTGGTATAATGTTGATATGAACAATGAAAGCCATAGCAACACAGAGAATTTCTGTCTTGACGACCTGATCTCTGAAAAACCCGACTAGCTAGAGAAATATCGTTACTTTGAATTCAACAAGGAGCCATCTGCAATGCTAAATGCTAAAGCATTGCAGATGGTGCCTTGTTGCACTCAAGGGACAATATAGAGATCAAATGACTGTGATTCCTCATCGATTTTGTGATATCGCATGTATGTGGGAAGGCTATCCTACGGCTTATTTTCTCTGAGGTTATAAGTAAACTGAATTTAAGTATTTTTCAATGACAGTGATCCAAATATCAACTACTTTTCAAGACTAGAAACTATTTCAAGCATTTTTCAACGAAGCGGTCAAAATCTAAGGACTTTTTATTGAGTGGGAACCCCGGACAATAGAAATTTGTTCTCAATTTATAAATCCGTGGTATTGTATTCTAAATAACTTGTTAATGCTCCGGCTTTGGAGATATTTTACAAGATGTTAAGTTTTCTTCCAGTATATGGTTTGGCGACCCTAGCCCGCCGTTAATTGGAGTGACAGGTCCCCTCCCAACGAGGCTTAAGACTGTCATTCTGTATATTCCACTTAGCACAATAAACCAATCACTGGGTTAATTAGAGTTTGTTAAAATAAAGGGACGTGTAGCGAATGTGAGAGTAGTAGGAGTTGTGGCAAACGTGCATCTCTGGGAGACCCCGGGAGGGTGATCCCAGGAAATGACGTCATAGACACGCGAACCAGTGACGCAATGCCTGGGTGTCCCGTGTAAACGGCCATATTGTAATGTCATCACCGTGGTGATGCGTGGTGTATTTACGCATGACCAGATCATATTGTTAGAGAAACACGTGCTTCCATCGCCAATTTTGTTTACTGAGGGCCACCCTATTGGTTTCATTGGTGACACGTGGCTGCTATTTAACTCACAGTTATCTTACAGGACGGGGGGAGGGGCACTGAGTAACGTGACTACGAGATCACGTCCGGTGGGCCCCGAGTCCCACAAAAAGACCGCGTTTACCACATCTCCTACTACTTACGTGTGAGGGTGTGTGTGGATGGGTGTTTGTGTCGTGGATGGGGAGGATAGTCTATGTTTAGGGAGGCAAATGGCCCCTTTATTAACATTTTATTTCGGTCTGAAACGTGTCGTGATAAACAACAGTGTAGATGTGCTTTAATGGAGGTGCACAGTATTTGTGAGTAGAAAATATTACCGAACATTTCAAGAAACGTACATGTATTCCTAGAATCGAATGATGTTTTTACCATTTCCGTCGACTGTCCGAGGAAAACAAATGCTGCACGACATTTCTCATCCTAAATACAATTCAAGGATCTATTATCCCTTGGTCTTCATACCTTCATCTGGATACTGAACGGTCATTTCCGTGGATTCAACACCCTATGGTCTGTTTTTGCTTGTAAAACCAATCCTTTTTTCGTGGTATGTGGGCTAATTGTACCAAAAAAGTACTCATTGGGGTATAAACCTCATATACTCACCTGGGAATCGAAAGACTATCAAACAGACCCAATCTTTCGGCCTCTAAGACTAAGAATACTTCGATCAGGCAGTCGACGCGCGACTGCTAGTGGTGTTCGTAAGACCACCAATAGAACAGGCTAGCGGTGTTAGTAATCTGCCCACACTATTCTGGATAAAATTATATTTCCCGGGAGATGGATTCAACAGTAATTTCCTCTCACTGTACTGTATCTAAAATTATGCTTCCAGAGATGGATTCAACATTAGTAATCTACTCTCACTGTACCATATATAAAATTATACTCTTAGAAATGGACTCAAATTAGCAATCCACTCGCACTGTATTATATGTAAAAATAGTATGCTCCGAGAGATGGACTCAAAATAAATAATCCACTCCAAATGCATAATTATTAATTAATGCCCCTAGAGATGGACTTAACATAAATAATCTACTCTCACTGTACTGTATATAAAATCATGCTCTTAGAGATGGACTTAACATGAGTAATCTACTCTCGCTCTGCTGTACATAAAATCATGCTCCTAGAGATGGATTAACATAAGTAATCTACTCTCACTGTACTGTATATAACATCCTCCTCCTAGAGATGGACTTAACATAAGTAATCTACTCTCACCGTACTGTATATAAAATCATGCTCCTAGAGACGGAATTAACATAAGTAATCTACTCTCACTGTACTGTATATAAAATCATGCTTCTAGAGATGGACTTAACATAAGTAATCTACTCTCACTGTACTGTATATAAAATTATGCACTTAGAGATGGACTGAACATAAGTTATGTACTCTCACTGTATTGTATATAAAATCATGCTCCTAGAGATGGACTCAACAAAAGTAATCTATTCTCACTGTACTGTATATAAAATCATGCTCCTAGAGAAGGATTCAATATAAAGTATTAACTGTCACTGTACTGTATATAAATTCATGCTCCTAAAGTTGGACTGAACATAAGTCATCTACTGTCACTGTACTGTATATAAAACCATGCTCCTAGAGATGGACTTAACATAAGAAATCTACTCTAATTGTACTGTATATAAAATTATGCTCTTAGAGATGGACGTAACATAAGTAATCCACTTTCACTGTACTGTACATAAAATCATGCCACTAGAGATGGACTCAACATAAGTAATCTACTCTCATTGTACTGTATACAAACTCATGCTCCTAGAGACGGACTTAACATAAGTAATCTACTCTCACTGTACTGTATATAAAATTATGCTCTTAGAGATGAACTTAACATAAGTACTCTACATTCACTATATTGTATATAAAATCATGCTCCTAGAGATGAATTTAACAAAAGTACACTACTTTCACTGTACTGTATTTAAAATTATACTCTCAGAGATGGACTCAACATAAGTTATGTACTCTGAGTGCACTGTATATAAAACATAAGAAATTTTCTCTTTCTGTACAGTATATAAAATCATGCTCACAGAGATTGACTCAACATAAGTAATCTACTCTCACTGTACTGTATATAAAATCATGCTCTGCTCCTAGAGATGGACTCAACATAGTAATCTACTTTCACTGTACTGTATATAAAATCATGCTCCTAGAGATGGACTTAACATAAGTAATCTACTCTCACTGTTCTGTATATAAAATTATGCTCCTAGAGATGGACTCAACATAAGTAATCTACTCTCACTGCACTGTATATAAAATCATGCTCCTGGAGATGGACTTAACATAAGTAATCTACTCTCACTGTACTGTACATAAAATCATGCTCCTAGAGATTGACTCGACATAAGTAATCTACTCTCACTGTACTGTATATAAAATCATGCTCCTAGATATGGACTTAACATAAGTAATCTACTCTCAATGCACTGTATATACGAATATGTTCCTAGAGATGGACTCAACATAAGTAATCTACTGTCACTGTACTGTATATTAAATCACGTTCCTAGAGATGGACTTAACGTAAGTAATGTACTCTCACTGTACCGTATATAAAATCATGCTCCTAGAGATGGACTCAACATAAGTAATCTACGCTCACTGTACTGTATATAAAAACATGCTCCTAGAGATGGACTTAACATAAGTAATCTACTCTCACTGCACTGTATATAAAATCGTGCTCCTTGAGATGGACTTAACATAAGTAATCTACTCTCACTGCACTGTATATAAAATGGTGTCCCTAGAGATGGGCTCAACATAAGTAATCTACTCTCACTGTACTGTATATAAAATCATGCTCCTAGAGATGCACTCAACATGTGTAATCTACTCTCATTGTACTGTATATAAATCATGCTCCTAGAGATGGACTTAACATAAGTAATCTACTCTCACTGTACTGTATATAAAATTATGCTCTTAGAGATGGACTCAACATAAGTAATCTACTCTCACTGTACTATATATAAACTTATGCTCTTAGAGATGGACTCAACATAAGTAATCTACTCTCACTGTACTGTATATAAAACCATGCCCCTAGAGATGGACTCAACATAAGTAATCTACTCTCACTGCACTGTATATAAAATGATGCCCCTAGAGATGGACTCAACATAAGTAATCTACTTTTACTGTACTGTATATAAAATCATGCTCTAGAGCAGATGGACTCAACATAAGTAATCTACTCTCACTGTACTGTATATAAAATCAGACTCCTAGAGATAGACTTAACATAAGTAATCTACTCTTACACTCTTACTGTACTGTATATAAAATTATGTTCCTAGAGATGGACTCAACAAAAGTAATCTACTCTCACTGTACTGTACATACAATTATGCTCCTAGAGATGGACTCAACATCAGTAATCTACTGTCACTGTCCTGTATATACAATTATGTTCCTAGAGATGGACTTAACACAAGTAATCTATTCTCACTCTACTGTCTATAAAATTATGTTCCTAGAGAAGGACTCAACATAAGTAATCTACTCTCACTGCACTGTATATAAAATGATGCCCCTAGAGATGGACTCAACATAAGTAATCTACTATCACTGTACTGTATATAAAATTATGCTCCTAGAGATGGACTCAACATAAGTAATCTACTCTCACTGCACTGTATATAAAATGATGCCCCTAGAGATGGACTCAACATAAGTAATCTACTATCACTGTACTGTATACAAAATTATGCTCCTAGATATGGACTCAACATAAGTAATCTACTCTCACTGCCCTGTATATAAAATGATGCCCCAGAGATGGACTCAACATAAGTAATCTACTATCACTGTACTGTATATAAAATTATGCTCCTAGAGATGGACTTAACATAAGTAATCTACTCTCACTGCCCTGTATATTAAATTATGTTCCTAGAGATGGACTCAACATAAGTAATCAACTCTCACTGCACTGTATATAAAATGATGCCCCTAGAGATGGACTCAACATAAGTAGTCTTCTCTCACTGTACTGTATATAAAATCATGCCCCTAGAGATGCACTCAACATATGTAATCTACTCTTAGTGTACTGTATATAAAATCATGCTCCTAGAGATGGACCTAACATAAGTAATCTACTCTCAATGTACTGTATGTACAATTATGTTCCTAGAGAAGGACTCAACATAAGTAATCTACTGTCACTGTACTGTATATAAAATCATGTTCCTAGAGATGGACTTAACGTAAGTAATGTACTCTCACTGTACCGTATATAAAATCATGCTCCTAGAGATGGACTCAACATACGTAATCTACTCTCACTGCACTCTATATAAAATCGTGCTTCTTGAGATGGACTTAACATAAGTAATCTACTCTCACTGCACTGTATATAAAATGATGTCCCTAGAGATGGGCTCAACATATGTAATCTACTCTCATTGTACTGTATATAAAATCATGCTCCTAGAGATGGACTTAACATAAGTAATCTACTCTCACTGTACTGTATATAAAATTATGTTCCTAGAGATGGACTCAACATAAGTAATCTACTCTCACTGCACTGTGTATAAAACCATGCTTCTACAGATGGACTTAACATAAGTAATCTACTCTCATTGTACTGTATATAAAATCATGCTCCTAGAGATGGACTCAACATAAGTAATCTACTCTCACTGCACTGTATATAAAATCACACTTCTACAGATGGATTTAACATAAGTAATCTATTCTCACAGTACTGTATATAAACTCTTGCCCCTAGAGATGGACTCAACATAAGTAATCTACTCACACTGTACTGTATATAAAATCAGGCTCCTAGAGATGGACTTAACATAAGTAATCTACTCTTACACTCTTAATGTACTGTGTATAAAATTGTGCTCTTAGAGATGGACTTAAGTTATGTACTCTCACTGTACTGTATATACAATTATGCTCCTAGAGATGGACTCAACATCAGTAATCTACTGTCACTGTCCTGTATATACAATTATGCTCCTAGAGATGGACTCAACACAAGTAATCTACTATCACTGTACTGTATATAAAATTATGTTCCTAGAGATAGACTCAGCATAAGTAATCTACTCTCACTGTACTGTATATAAAACCATGCTCCTAGAGATGGACTTAACATAAGTAATCTACTCTCACTGTACTGTATATAAAAGTATGTTCCTAGAGATGGACTCAACATAAGTAATCTACTCTCACTGCACTGTATATAAAATGATGCACATAGAGATGGACTCAGCATAAGTAATCTACTCTCACTGTACTGTATATAAAACCATGCTCCTAGAGATGGACTTAACATAAGTAATCTACCCTCACTGTACTGTATATAAATTATGTTCCTAGAGATGGACTCAACATAAGTAATCAATTCTCACAGCACTGTTTATAAAATGATGCCCCTAGAGATGGACTCAACATAAGTAGTCTTCTCTCACTGTACTGTATATAAAATCAAGCTCCTAGAGATGCACTCAACATATGTAATCTACTCCCATTGTACTGTATATAAAATCATGCTCCTAGAGATGGACCTAACTGAAAGTAATCTACTCTCAATGTACTGTATATACAATTATGTTCCTAGAGAAGGACTCAACATAAGTAATCTACTGTCACTGTACTGTATATAAAATCATGTTCCTAGAGATAGACTTAACGTAAGTAATGTACTCTCACTGTACTGTATATAAACCAATGCTTCTAGAGATGGACTCAACATAAGTAATCTACTCTCACTATACTGTATATGAAAAACATGCTCCTAGAGATGGACTTAACATAAGTAATCTACTCTCACTGCACTGTATATAAAATCGTGTTTCTTGAGATGGACTTAACATAAGTAATCTACTCTCACTACACTGTATATAAAATGTTGTCCCTAGATATGGGCTCAACATAAGTAATCTACTCTCACTGTACTGTATATAAAATCATGCTCCTAGAGATGCACTCAACATATGTAATCTACTCTCATTGTACTGTATATAAAATCATGCTCCTAGAGATGGACTTAACATAAGTAATCTACTCTCACTGTACTGTATATAAAACCATGCTCCTAGAGATGGACTTAACTTAAGTAATCTACTCTCACTATACTGTATATAAAAGTATGTTCCTAGAGATGGACTCAACATAAGTAATCTACTCTCACTGCACTGTATACAAAATGATGCCCCTAGAGATGGACTCAGCATAAGTAATCTACTCTCACTGTACTGTATATAAAACCATGCTCCTAGAGATGGACTCAACATATGTAATCAACTCTCACTGCACTGTATACAAAATGATGCCCCTAGAGATGGACTCAGCATAAGTAATCTACTCTCACTGTACTGTATATAAATTATGTTCCTAGAGATGGACTCAACATAAGTAATCAACTCTCACTGCACTGTATATAAAATGATGCCCCTAGAGATGGACTCAACATAAGTAGTCTTCTCTCACTGTACTGTATATAAAACCATGCTCTTAGAGATGCACTCAACATATGTAATCTACTCTCATTGTACTGTATATCAAATCATGCTCCTAGAGATGGACCTAACATAAGTAATCTACTCTCAATGTACTGTATATACAATTATGTTCCTCGAGAAGGACTCAACATAAGTAATCTACTGTCACTGTACTGTATATAAAATCATGTTCCTAGAGATGGACTTAACGTAAGTAATGTACTCTCACTGTACTGTATATAAAATCATGCTTCTAGAGATGGACTCAACATAAGTAATCTACTCTCACTGTACTGTATATAAAATCAGGCTCCTAGAGATGGACTTAACATAAGTAATTTACTCTTACACTCTTACTGTACTGTGTATAAAATTATGCTCTTAGAGATGGACTTAAGTTATGTACTCTCACTGTACTGTATATACAATTATGCTCCTAGAGATGGACTCAACATCAGTAATCTACTGTCACTGTCCTGTATATACAATTATGCTCCTAGAGATGGACTCAACACAAGTAATCTACTATCACTGTACTGTATATAATATTATGTTCCTAGATATGGACTCAGCATAAGTCATCTACTCTCACTGTACTGTATATAAAACCATGCTCCTAGAGATGGACTTAACTTAAGTAATCTACTCTCACTATACTGTATATAAAAGTATGTTCCTAGAGATGGACTCAACATAAGTAATCTACTCTCACTGCACTGTATACAAAATGATGCCCCTAGAGATGGACTCAGCATAAGTAATCTACTCTCACTGTACTGTATATAAAACCATGCTCCTAGAGATGGACTCAACATAAGTAATCAACTCTCACTGCACTGTATACAAAATGATGCCCCTAGAGATGGATTCAGCATAAGTAATCTACTCTCACTGTACTGTATATAACTTATGTTCCTCGAGATGGACTCAACATAAGTAATCAACTCTCACTGCACTGTATATAAAATGATGCCCCTAGAGATGGACTCAACATAAGTAGTCTTCTCTCACTGTACTGTATATAAAATCATGCTCCTAGAGATGCACTCAACATATGTAATCTACTCTCATTGTACTGTATATCAAATCATGCTCCTAGAGATGGACCTAACATAAGTAATCTACTCTCAATGTACTGTATATACAATTATGTTCCTCGAGATGGACTCAACATAAGTAATCTACTGTCACTGTACTGTATATAAAATCATGTTCCTAGAGATGGACTTAACGTAAGTAATGTACTCTCACTGTACTGTATATAAAATCATGCTTCTAGAGATGGACTCAACATAAGTAATCTACTCTCACTGTACTGTATATAAAAAAGCATGCTCCAAGAGATGGACTTAACATAAGTAATCTACTCTCACTGCACTGTATATAAAATCGTACTCCTTGAGATGGACTTAACATAAGTAATCTACTCTCACTACACTGTATATAAAATGATGTCCCTAGATATGGGCTCAACATAAGTAATCTACTCTCACTGTACTGTATATAAAATCATGCTTCTACAGATGGACTTAACATACGTAATCTACTCTCACTGTACTATATATAAAACCATGCCCCTAGAGATGGACTTAACATAAGTAATCTACTCTCACTGCTCTGTATATAAAATGATGCCCCTAGAGATGGACTCAACATAAGTAATCTACATTTACTGTACTGTATATAAAATCATGCCTCTAGAGGAGATGGACTCAACATCAGTAATCTACTGTCACTGTCCTGTATATACAATTATGCTCCTAGAGATGGACTCAACACAAGTAATCTACTATCACTGTACTGTATATAAATCGTGCTCCTTGAGATGGACTTAACATAAGTAATCTACTCTCACTGTACTGTATATAAAATTATGCTCCTAGAGATGGACTTAACATAAGTAATCTGCTCTCACTGTACTGTATATAAAATGATGGCCCTAGAGATGGACTCAACATAAGTAGTCTTCTCTCACTGTACTGTATATAAAATCATGCTCCTAGAGATGCACTCAACATATGTAATCTACTCTCATTGTACTGTATATAAAATCATGCTCCTAGAGATGGACTTAACATAAGTAATCTACTCTCACTGTACTGTATATAAAATTGTGTTCCTAGAGATGGACTCAACATAAGGAATCTACTCTCACTGCACTGTATATAAAATGATGCCCCTAGAGATGGACTCAACATAAGTATTCTACTCCCACTGTACTGTATATAAAATCATGCTCCTAGAGATGGACTCAACATAAGTAATCTACTCTCACTGTACTGTATACAAAATCATGCTCCTAGAGATGGACTTAACATAAGTAATCCAATTTCACGTTACTGTATATAAAATCACGCTCCTAGAGATGGACTTAACATAAGTAGTCTAATCTCACTCTACTGTATATACAATCATGCTCCTAGAGATGGACTTGACATAAGTAGTCTACTCTCACTGTACTGTATATAAATTCATGCTCCTAGAGATGGACCTAACATAAGAAATCTACTCTCACTGTACTTTATATAAAATTATGTTCCTAGAGATGGACTCAACATAAATAATCCAAACCCATTGTACTTTATATAAAATTATGTTCCTAGAGATGGACTCAACATAAATAATCCAAACCC
Source organism: Pictodentalium vernedei (assembly GCA_031216915.1). NCBI lineage: Eukaryota > Metazoa > Mollusca > Scaphopoda > Dentaliida > Dentaliidae > Pictodentalium > Pictodentalium vernedei. The sequence goes on from CM062293.1 coordinate 514,930,684, forward strand.
ATTGTACTGTTAAAAGAATTATGGAACGAGAGATGGACACAACATAAGTAATCCACTCCCACTATACTGTATATAAAATTATGCTCATAGAGATGGACTCAACGTTTGTAATCCACTCCCACTGTATTATATACAGAGGATATCTAGTGGTTTGGGATGATACCGAAAATTATCTCATGAGTGACCGAGACAATTCTTTTTTTCACGAGCGCTCCCACTCAGAAACACTAGGTTTTCTTTTTGTTATACGCTTTCTATAAGAATCTGATAATTCCACTCGGTTCAACCTTCAATTGGTGAATGAAAGTATAAAAGGCGCATTGAGTCATTGAAACGCGGAAGTGATTTGACTGATGCTCGGAACAGATAGCGTCTTGCAGTCTGATTCAGCTGGCGGGTTTCTAATCCAAACATGGCCTGAAAGTCCGTAATATAAGTTTTTGGTTTGGTTCGTCCTTTGAAAGGACGTACCAAACCAAAAACTTATATTACGTCTTTCAGGCCATGTTTGTACTAGCGCGTTTCATTCATCAATTCAAGGTGAATACTTGTTGAATTATTGCGGAAAATGATCGGTATCCACTCACAAACACTAGGTTTACTTTTCATTACACGTTTTTAGAACAAATTGATCATTTCCAGTGATAATTTGACTCGTATTCACCTTGAACTGATGCTTTCAAAGCCGCCATTTTGATTGACATAGTGAAAGTGAAAATTTCTATATCTTCATAGTTGGGGATACGATTTTTATCTTTCACAATTTCTTCGATAATCTATCGTTTAGTGTATAATTACTAAGGTTACGTCTCTACAGATGGACTCAACATTAGTAATTCACTCTCATTCTTTGTAAAATGCCTGTGAAATGGATACAGTAGTGATTTATTCTCACTGTACTGCATACATGCTCCCAGAAAAGGATCCAGCAATAGTAAATCATTCCCGTCGTACTGTGTGCGTGCTCGTAGAAACAGATTCGATAATAGGACATCCCTCCCACTGTATAATAATACATCCCCCACTGTATAATATGACATCCCTCCCTCTGTATAACAGGACATCCCTCCCACTGTATAATAGGAAATCCCTCCCACTGTATAATAGGACATCCCTCCCACTGTATTTTGCGTATGCAACCAGAGATGGATTCAATAATAGCAACCCATTCTCACTGTTCTGTATGTATGAATTCAGCAATAGAAATCCACACATACCTTATTGTATGGGATGGATTGAGTAATAGTAATCCACTCATACCATATTGTATGGGATGGATTCAGCAATAGTAATCCACCCATACCATATTGTATGGGATGGATTCAGCAATAGTAATCCACTCATACTTTATTGTATGGGATGGATTCAGCAATAGTAATCCACTCATACATTATTGTATGGGATGGATTCAGCAATAGTAATCCACTCATACCTTATTGAAAAGGATGGGTTCAGCAATAGTAATTCACTCATACCTTATTGTATGGGATGTATTCAGCAATAGTAATCCACTCATAAAATATTGTATGGGATGCATTCAGCTGTATTAATCCACTCATACCTTATTGTATAGGATGCATTCAGCTATATTAATCCACTCATACCTTATTTATGGGATGGATTCAGCAATAGTAATCTCCTCATACATTATTGTATGGGATGGATTCAGCAATAGTAACCCACTCATACATTATTGTATGGGATGGATTCAGCAATAGTAATCCACTCATACCTTATTGTATGGTATGAATTCAGAAATAGTAATTCACTCATACATTATTGAATAGGGTGGATTCAGCGATAATAATCCACTCACCCTCTACTGTTTGCGACAGATTCATAATTAGTAAACCACTCAACATTCGTAATTCTACTCCCTCTGTACTGTATAAGATGGTGTCAGTAATAGTAATTCCACTCTTTCTTCTCTGTATAAGATGGTGTCAACAATAGTAATTCCATTCTCTCAGCATTGTATAAAATTGAGTCGGCATTAGTAATCCACTCTTTCTGTACTGTATAAGATGGTGTCAGCAATAGTAATTCCATTCTCTCTGCATTGTATAAAATTGAGTCGGCATTAGTAATCCACTCTTTCTGTACTGTATAAGATGGTGTCAGTAATAGTAATTCCATTCTCTCTGCATTGTATGAGATTGAGTCGGCATTAGTAATCCACTCTTTCTGTACTGTATAAGGCGGTGTCAGTAATAGTAGATCCACTCTCTCTGCATTGTATGAGATTTAGTTGGCATTAGTAATCCACTCTCTCTGTACTGTATACGATTGTGTCAGTAATAGTAATTCCACTCTCTCTGCATTTTATAAGATTGAGTCGGCATTAGTAATCCACCATCTCTCGGTACTATATAAGGCGATGTCAGTAATAGTAATTCCACTCTCTCTGCATTGTATGAGATGTAGTCGGCATTAGTAATCCACTCTCTCTGTACTGTATAAGATGGTGTCAGTAATAGCAATTCCACTCTTTCTTCTCTGTATAAAGCGATGTCAGTAATAGTAATTCCACTCTCTCTGCATTGTATGGGATTTAGTCGGCATTACTAATCCACTCGCTCTGTACTGTATAAGATAGAGTCAGCAATAGTAATTCCACTCTCTGCACAGTATACGATTGAGAGAGTGGAATTACTACCCCCCCCCCCCCCCCCCATTCCTTCTGTACTGTATAAAATGGAGTCAGCAATACTAATCCACTCACGCTGTACTGTTCGAGATAGATTCAGCAATAGTAATCAGCTCATAGACTATTGTAAGGGGTGGGTTGAATAATAATAATCCACTTGCACTGTACTAGTTGCGATTCTGCAGCTGTAATTCACTTTCATTGTACTATTTGATATGGATTCAGCACCAATAATCTACTGTATCTACTGTATCTGTACTGTTTGAGATAAATTCAGCAATAGTAATTCACTCGCACTGTACTATTTGATATGGATTCAGCAACAAAAAAACCCTCTGTATCTGTATTTTGCTGATGTTGATTTTTATTACCTGGTAAACACATGCGTGGACATAACTGCCCACTTGCGGATTACGACCAATCCACGGCGATTGTACTGTACTATTTGATATGGATTCAGCAACAACAATCTACTGTAACTGTACTATTTGAGATTCAGCAATAGTAATTCACTTACACTGTACTGTTGGAGATGAATGCAAGAATAGGATTCTCCCTCACTGTACCAAGGGCGGATCCGAAAGGGGGGGGGGGGGGCGTCCTCTCCTATTTTTGCATGAGCCATGTAATAATACAGCATTGAGCAAGGTATGAATTTACGAATTTAGATGCATGCATGCTTGCGAAGTTATGGCAACTCATATTCTGACACTACTGACATAACTATAACTTTTCGACCGTACAGAATATATAATTCCACTGGAGGGCAGAAAGGGTGTCGGTCGAACTATATGGCTAGTCAATTCAACATGTACGTATATTTGTGTATATACTTACTATGTTTCTGGTAGCAATTTACTCTCCGAATGAGAGCTCAGAATTGAGGAAAACGCGTGTTTCTCGTGCAATGTATGTGAAATTTTCGTCACCCACCTCTGAGAGAGGGACACCCCCTTTCGCACACGCCCCTGCTCATCACCGCTTCGCGGCTGGAATGATGTTTCGCATCATATGGTCAGTTACACCCCCCCCCCCCCCCCCCATTCCAAATTTCGATCCGCCGCTGTATACAATATACATGCTCCTGAAGATTGAGTCGGAACTATTTCTCTTTTTCAGATAACTATTTTGTGACAGCTTGACTTTGTTTCATGACGCAAATTCCCTTTTTTCTGGGAGATGGGATGGAAATGTTTCAAGGATACAATTTTAACGTTCTATTGTGAATAAGCTGACTAAACATTTTTACAGTCGGGAAATTCTGTCAAAACGTACTGAATGAACTAAACGGTTCATATCGCTCAAAAATGTTACGAAACTGGAGTTGGAGTCTCACCACCATATCTTCAGGGGTCTAATTTAGAAAGAACTTACTGTAGTAAACCCTTTACTTAACGAATCGACCCCACTCGGGGCGTAATTTACAAAATGATCTGTTACAAAAAAAATAAAACTACGAGCTCGATCCAATCTCGATATTCACTAAAATAGCGTAGAATTTCTTTTTATTATAAGCTACGTGACATTTTACTGCGCAGTATTCAGCCAAATTCGACTGCAAACATTTTCAAGAAAATAACAAAAATCTGCTGATCGTTACCTCAAGGCGACGTTCAAGGCGACGTCATGCGCCGAAGCGTGTGGACCTGAAACTGAAAGTGTTATTTTTCACTCGCGCAAGCGCTCGTGAAAAATAACACTTTCACGTCCACACTCATGAGATAATTCCCGATATTCGCTAAAATAGCGTAGATTTTTTTTTATTATATGCTACGTGACATTTTACTGCTCAATATTCAGCCCAATTCGATTGTAAACAGTGTCAAGACAATTACGAAGATCTGCTGATTCTTCCTTCAAGGAGACGTTCAAGGCGACGTCATACGCCGAAGCGTGGCGTCATTTAGGAAGCTATTTAGGGATATTCCTCGGTATTCGTGTCTTTCAGAAAATTTACGACAATCCACAGACTAGCATATAACAAATTTTGATATCTTATGCATTGAAAAAGAGGGTTAAGCTGTTGTTTTGAATTCACTCCAATATGTGAGTTATATGTGATTGGTCTGAACGACTGAATATCTGCCAATCGATTTCAGCACAAGGATTTCCTCAACTGCTTCTCTGTTAGACTAACAGGCTGTTCTATAATAATGCCCCAACGCAATGCAATTATTCAGTGTGCTGTGTTCGATAACTTGAGATAAGTTTTAAAAGAAGTGTTGGTAAACATGGCTTAATTTTTTTCCTATTATAGATCAAAGATGGTATTTCTAGCAATTTTGTTGATATATTTATGTTCAAATCGAAACATTTATGCCCTATCAGACGATGATTGTAGGTATACGTTCCATGTATGGAGGCCGGAGGAAGACGTATTACAAACCTTAAAAACACTGCAGTACAAACTGGACAATATTACGTCACACGTCTCCCATGAAATCATCGCATTGAAGTTAAAACAAATGGAGGATTTATCTGTGTATAGAAACTGGACAATGGATTTAGAAAGAGATATGGCCACTATACACGTAAAGGACACGAAACGTAGAGGCGATCTACGATTGCTAAACAACAAGGTGGACTATATTGATAAACAAGTGGAAGTGGACCGAGATAGATTAACAGATATCGCAAGACAGGTAAGAATTCTGTCCAGTGATCAATCCATCAGCGCACCTCAAGCCATTCGCGCGGGAGGTAAATATGCACGGGAGACAGGTTATGATCAAATGCTTGAAAACACAGTCGGTGACTTGAAAGCAGAATGGATGCTGATGAAAAGAGAAATAAATTACTTGGACACAACAAGTGATGATATGCTGAAAAGTTTCAGGGATCTGTTGAACGAAACAAAAACACTAAAGACATCTCTCGCTAACGTTTCTTCAAAAAACAAGGCAATAGAGGTGAAAATGGACACCGTAAATTTCAAAAAGCAAAAACTAAGTAATTCTATAAGCAGTTTGGGGGAAGATTTAATAAGGATAAAATCAAATCATAATACACTAAGTTCAATTGTTCAAAAACTTAATGATGAAGTAAATTCACTTCACATTCTTTACGATGACGTCAGACGGGATATGAGGGTTATCCAGAGTGTTAGCGTGCAGACGATAACTGGGAAAGCGATGAATGACGGAATAATCGAATCAATTGAGGACATTAAAGGAAGAGGTAAGTAAATTTTAATTCATGAAACTACATAATTAATAAATATAGGGTCCTGCGAATATTTGAGATTCGATTCGATATCGATACCATACGTATGCTTCGAGATCGATCCCGAATCAGTCTCAGGATTCGATTTTTTCGAATCTCTCGAACTAACTGCAATTTGTAACATTTCCAACAAAAATAGGATAAAACTGTCATTAGAAAATTCATTCATGTAGGCTCAATTCCTATTTATTTGAGTAATTGACAATGTTTAATTGTTAGGTAAGGTGTGAATTTGGCCCAGAACATTATCCATCGTCTTGGTTTTTGAAGGCTTAACTTGTTACTATTCACGTTCTTAAGAACGTGAATAGTAACAAGTTAGGCCTTCAAAAACTAAAACTATGGACAATAGGCCTAGCTGTTTCAGCACGGTGCTACAGAGAATATTTAGTTATTGGTGTTTAAGGTGTTCACTCCGTCGCGTAAGGGTCATCACAGTGTTCCGTAACTTCGTTTGATGCAATAAGAAATAACTTGTCTTTTAAGATTCGATTCGGGATTCGATTCGATGTCGATATCAGAGACACGATTCGATTTGAGATTCGATTCGAAAAGAAATTTGTGATTCGCAGATTCCTAAATAAATATAGCATGGCTTTGAGTTGACTATGCAAAAATAGTGGTCCTCGAGGAGAGGATAGTCCCGACTATTCTCTCCTCGAGGACCACTATTTTGGCATAGTCAACGAAAAGTCATGCTATATTTATTATATTAGATGTGTGTGTGGGTGGGTGGGGGGGGGGGAGGGGGTGGTTCTTCATCGGTCATATATGCAAGATAATATTCTTATTCACAGCCAAAGAGAAAAGAAAATGGTTCAGGGTTTAAACAGGTAAACTAAGTGAATTCTGCCACTCATAGTTCTGGGAAAGAGAAGTAGAGAACCAAAACCCCAAGGAACACAATACCATTATTCCATTAACACCCCCCACCCCACCCCCCATTAATTCTACCCGAAATCCGGCTACGGTAAAAATAAAACCTTTGGCGAAAGATACTATACATATATTTTTATTTCTCCAAACTAAATGTAATAATGTATATGGGACGAGATGTCTTGTAAAGTATTTACGCTTCAATGGAATTTTCTAAGCGAATTCGAATGTTACTAGTTATAACCGTGCACTAATTACCGTGCACTATTCTTTTTTCAAAAATGATAGTTGGTCTGTGCGATTTCGCTGACGAACTATCGAAAAATAGGGTGTTTCTGTTCAACCAATCAGAACGCGGGAATGTCACGTGACATCTAATATATGTACATAGAGGTTCATTCGATACGGACGCATTGCAAAAATATAGGTTCTCTTTAGAACCAAAACTGGTTCTAATCTTGTCCCTGAGATGGAACCAGTTCTGTTTAAACGGTATTTATTTCAAATCAAATAAATTTACCAAGATTAGCGTTCAATTTTAACAGAATATACATGCACTGAAGTAGATTCAGCGGTAAACTTGGAGCTTATTCAACGCATTCGCCAAACATTTTGAAACAAAGGAGAAATGAACAGCTGGCATATCGAACCAGTTTTGGTTCTGTATATCCTTTGCTTAATAATGATTTGAGGCAACCTCGTATAAGCTCTAAACTTACGGCTGAAACTCCCTCAATTTATGTTTAATTCTGTTAATATTTAATGTCAATCTTTATAAATTTATTTGATTTGAAATAAATACTGTTTAAACTGAACTGGTTCCATCTCAGGGACAAGATTAGAACCAGTTTTGGTTCTAAAGAGAACCTATATTTTTTGCAGTGCGTGGCGGCCAACGATTGAAACATCAGAGCATAAGCAACCCGAAAAAACGGCCACCTTAACGTTTTATGTAACAACCCCTTTTTAGGTCATTCGTGACTTACATCGTTCAGAAAATGGACTGACGATAAAGTTGTCTCCCTTGAAATTATTAGACGAGCGAGAAAGGTCCAATTAACCCTTTACCTATATGAAAAGCAGACGACAGTCGCAAAAAAAAATCTTGAATAACTATTTGTTTTCATTTTTTGTCTCAAAAACATAGGTTCCAACGAGGGGTCATAGCCTATCTTTTTGAGACAAAAAATGAAAAAATAATGAAAATTAATTGATGATTTTTGAGAATAGCGCTGGCCGGTTTTGACCGTTACATTGGGTAAAGGGTTAAGAAATGTTGAGAGAACCCCTAATGAAATCTGTAGAAAATAAAATCAAGTTTCATTTCACTTTTAATGAACGAAAGCTCACATAACTGTCTATTGTTTTCGTATATTAAAAGTAACAAAGGGAAACTTGGCTTTTTATGGCAAGCTAATAAGAAGCGACTAGTTCGCAGATAATCCGTCATTAAGAATATCTATTAGTATTTCACTGACCGACGCTAACGTCCACTTCGGCCCTTTGTTTGGTGAATTTGCTTTTACGGTATAAATTTGCAAGTTTTTATTATTCCGCTAAAGTCTCGACATTTCGTTTTTAAATTACCATACCCTTCGTGTTAAATTTTCTGACAGCTTCACAAAATTAAGGGGAGCTGACTTTCCCGTAAATCTCTTCCAGTGACCAAAATCTCAGCCATGTAACCATTCTTCTGATTTGGATCGAAAAAGACACTAATACATCAAAGCAAGTGTTTAGGAACTATAACAAACTTAAGAGTCGGACCGGAGTGGGGATCATAGACGGGCACCCACACACTGCTGATCTTTATATATATATCAGTGGTGGCCTATTTTCCTTAGTGGGATGGTAGGAATACAATAGGTCTACTCAAAGCTATGCCTGGGGGCTAACCTCCTCTACATTGTGAAAAATGTACAGTTCGGGCTTCCTTTGTATCAAATTACCCAAATGGCCGAAACTATGTTCGGACCTGTGGGTAAATGTATTAAATGTAGAGATGAAACTGTTATATTTTCTCGACTTAAGGGGTTATAAAAGAGACAAATAATACGAGGAAACAATCAATCACATCTTAACCCTTTCAACCTGGCGTGCATAACTTTTGCGTTAAGAAAAAAATGACAATGGACGAGTAGACGGTATAAAGAACAACAGATCTGAAGCGAGGCTCGGTAACAATTTAATCCAACAGCTCTGTCGAGCTGTTGGATTAAATTATTACTGAACCTCCCAACAAAACAGGATGGTTTCGCTCATTTCAGCGTTGAATGTAATGAATGAAATGTTACCTTCCAAGACGGCAGTGTTAAAAGGGTTGGAGTAAAGCGCCTGTGCATACCGCCCTCGTCCTGTCTTTTAATTACGAATAAGACTGCCGTGTCGGGAACCCTAAAAGGTAAATATAAGTTTCAGGTGACCGCATTTTGGACGTCAGGGACCAGAGGTTGACTGGCAGTATGGAACACTGGGAGAACTCCTTGTGCCCCCCCCCCCCTTATCGGGGGCTCCCAGGGGCACCCAAAATTGATGCAGGACAAGATATGTCGGTGCATGAAATTTCGTGAAAATGATCAAAAGGCGAAATGGATGTGATTGCATAGTCTGGCGGTATATCGAAATGCCCTCTACCTCTATGTGGACTGCCAATGGCAGTTTCGTTATGGCAGCATTTCTTCCATTGGCTGAACTATGGTCGGCCCGATGGATCCGGGACCCCCCTTGATGCAGCCATTTTGTTTACCTAATGAGTGATGAAGATGATACAAAAATGCCATCGAAATGTACTCTACATTGACTACTATTGAAGGTTCAGATGCAAGGAAGCAGCGTTCTTTCAGTTCTAAAAATCAAACTTTTCGTTTGCAAAGACAATGTCGGTCTAGAATATCTCTCTCTCTCTCTCTCTCTCTCTCTCTCTCTCTCTCTCTCTCTCTCTCTCAACAATTTCTGGAAAATTTGGGAAGGGGAGCGCCTCAACAATTTCTGAAAAAGTCGGGAGAGGGAACGTGTGTCCCCTGTGTTCTCCTTTCCGAGTGTCCGGTTCCTACATCCCTGTATCAAATGATGTTTGAGTAAAGGAAGAGATGAGGAATCAGAATCAGTCTAGCTCAATTTCTTCCGTTAACTATTTTCCTAACGTAATGGCTGTTCACAACATAAACTATTCAAATTTTATTAATTTTCAGTTTTAAATTTTGCTTCCAAAGTATACCTCATGACCCCTCACTCGAATTTTTGTTACCCCCAAATTGATTTTACAACGCAGATATATATTGCCAATTTGACATAATACACTCTTGAAAATGGCCTTTTCGGGTATTATGTTACTGAATTGCGTTGCAACAGTCATAGAACACCAATTCCCTTCATTATAACGTAGATGGCGGTTCTGGGAGAGTTAACATAGGTGTACAATTATAACGTAGATGACGGTTCTGGGAGAGTTGACATAGGTGTACAATTATAACGTAGCTGACGGTTCTGGGAGAGTTGACATAGGTGTACAATCCATAACGTAGATGACGGTTCTGGAAGGGTTAACATAGGTGTACAATTATAACGTAGATGACGGTTCTGGGAGAGTTAACATAGGTGTACAATTATAACGTAGATGACGGTTCTGGGAGAGTTGACATAGGTGTACAATTATAACGTAGATGACGGTTCTTGGAGAGTTAACATAGGTGTACAATTATAACGTCGATGACGGTTCTTGGAGAGTTAACATAGGTGTACAATTATAACGTCGATGACGGTTCTGGAAGAGTTAACATAGGTGTACAATCTATAACGTACATGGCGGTTCTGCGAGAGTTAACATAGCTGTACAATTATAACGTAGATGACGGTTCTGGGAGAGTTAACATAGGTGTACAATCTATAACGTAGATGACGGTTCTGGGAGAGTTAACATAGCTGTACAATTATAACGTAGATGACGGTTCTGGGAGAGTTAACATAGGTGTACAATTATAACGTAGATGACGGTTCTGGAAGAGTTAACATAGGTGTACAATTATAACGTAGATGACGGTTCTGGAAGAGTTAACATAGGTGTACAATTATAACGTAGATGACGGTTCTGGGAGAGTTGACATAGGTGTACAATCTATAACGTAGATGACGGTTCTGGGAGAGTTGACATAGGTGTACAGTTATAACGTAGATGACGGTTCTGGGAGAGTTGACATAGGTGTACAATTATAACGTAGATGACGGTTCTGGGAGAGTTAACATAGGTGTACAATTATAACGTAGATGACGGTTCGGGAGAGTTAACATAGGTGTACAATTATAACGTAGATGACGGTTCTTGGAGAGTTAACATAGGTGTACAATCTATAACGTAGATGACGGTTCTGGGGGAGTTGACATAGGTGTACAATTATAACGTAGATGACGGTTCTTGGAGAGTTAACATAGGTGTACAATTATAACGTCGATGACGGTTCTTGGAGAGTTAACATAGGTGTACAATTATAACGTCGATGACGGTTCTGGAAGAGTTAACATAGGTGTACAATCTATAACGTAGATGACGGTTCTGGGAGAGTTAACATAGGTGTACAATTATAACGTAGATGGCGGTTCTGCGAGAGTTAACATAGGTGTAGAATTATAACGTAGATGACGGTTCTGGGAGAGTTAACATAGGTGTAGAATTATAACGTAGATGACGGTTCTGGGAGAGTTAACATTGGTGTACAATTATAACGTAGATGTCCGTTCTGGGAGAGTTGACATAGGTGTACAATCTATAACGTAGATGACGGTTCTGGGAGAGTTGACATAGCTGTACAATTATAACGCAGATGACAGTTATGGGAGAGTTAACATAGCTGTACAATTATAACGTAGATGACGGTTATGGGAGAGTTGACATAGGTGTACAATCTATATTACTGACCCTTGAGAATTGGCAAGTGCGGTAATGTAGACAATTCTTATAACCCTTTAACCCCGAGAGGCCTTTTGTTCTGGCCAGGAACATGGTATGCCATATCTTTAAATATGGTGGCTGCTAAGTGAATGTGTGTAGAGACCAAGCAATATTAATTAGTTCTCCCATATATAATGAATATGGACTCTACCAATTGCTGCCACTGACATAAAAGAAGATACCACCAGTGTTGACAGGGTTAAAAGTGCAATAAACCGATAATTTACAAATATATAGATTTTCCTTGTATGTGAAGAAAAATTCAGAAAAAAAAGGAACCAAAAAAAACAAAACAAAACCAACTAATAAATAAATAAATACACGGAACGACACACGTGTGTGAATGGGTTAACCCTTTACCCAACGAATCTTTCGCATCCGCCCGAGCAAATTCACCAGTTGAAAAAACATTATTTTTAAAAAAATTTCAACAAACCATATCACGTGACCCCTCGTTGGAACGAGCTCGTCGAGCTCGTTCCAACGAGGGGTCACATGGTATGGTTTTGTTGAATTTTTTTGAAAAATATGAAAAAATGATATTTAAAATAATAAATTTTGATATCGTCTGCGTTGGGTAAAGGGTTAATCGATATTGCACGAGAGCCAGCACTGGAGGATAAAACTATAGGCCGCACGCGTGTGTCGTTCTATGTTTATTACATGTCTTCGCGTCTCTAAAAACAATTATTAAAAGGGTACTCAGCAATTCATTTGAGGACCTGTTTTTTTTCGTCAACCAAATTTGCGAGGGGCACCCGTGTTACTGTTTCGCCCCTTGAGTTCTAATGTGTTCTATGTTCTCTTGGCACAGAGAAACCATTGGAATTCAGGTGACGATGTTTAGATATCCCTCGGGATTCAACTTGTAATTGCGGTGCACGATTTGGAGAAAATTCTAGTGAAATTCCGCTTCCACGTAAAAAATAGTCCGTCAATGATTTCCGTCCCACACACGTATGCAGAGAGGATTTTCATTTTCCGCATGATTTAGTGTTGCTGTAGATGGGGATAGAACAGGCGTGTAATAAAATAAAATAAAATAAAATAAAACAAAATTTAAAAACTCTGTATGCAACGTCTATGACATCACAGGTAACGCGAAATTACTTAAATTTGTAATTGAAAAACTTAATACAAGCAAAGATTCAGAAGACACCGCCTTGCGAGGAGATGAAGGTATCACTGTTTCTGAATATTTCAAAAAGCGTTACCTTCCTTAAAATGTTACATTCGGGAATGATGCAATCTCCGAAACAAAGCTACCTTGAGAGAAAAAATATTGATTTTAAAACCCTTAATCTCCCCAAAAATATGCCCATGGCTAGTAGTTTCCTCCCTGTCGATTTCTCTCTCTTGTTTATTGCATAACCCCCAGTTTTCTGAGGGTTGAAAAAGTTGTCTGAAGGGCTATACTTGACAAGTATTTTAGAATGCCCAAATTAAAATGATGCGAAGCATGCGATCATAATTTTTTCACACAAACGTTATAATTGTCGCCTGTGGGCAAATATTTGGTACTGTGATTCTTAAACGAACAGCCCTGACAAATATCATTGTCGGATGATAGACAGAAGGAAGGAAAGAATACGCCTCTATGACGAAGAATCCGCTAATTTAAAAATTCAAACACCAAACAAAGAAAATTTAAAACTCTTTGTTATTTGTGGATTTGAACAAAATGATTTTCCAATTGACATTCGATTTATCGGCTATCATCGCAGATTTTGAATTGGTCTGGGTCAAACTGCGACGTTTCAATTGGCCGATTACGAAACTATGTGGAGTGTAGTTCTTTTGATGGATCCATGACGTCAGGTGGATAATAGTCCGTCAATGGAAATCAGTACGGAACACGTGTTCCGTACGAATTTGTAAATATAGAACTAGAGGAGTCGTAAAAGGTGTGTAATAAACGAAAATAACAGAATGCTCTGTAACACAAATCAGATTATGTTGATTAACAGACAATCAGCAATTAAATTACATCTACAAACAGTCCTGGCAGCAGTGAGTGTCTGCGTTTGCTCTTCGCTGGGGGAAATTGCTTTACAGTAATTACAAATTTGTATTCTTCACAAGAATTTTTTTTTACAAATTTCTCCGGATAACATTTTATATTAATCGGAAGAACAATGTTTTTATTTCATGCGACGAAGCTCACTCTATTAATATAATGAACGGAATTGAAATCGCAGTGCAGCAGAAACTGCTGAAAATGCTAATTTCTCATTCTAAATGGGTTTCTGTATGGAATAATAGTTAACCCTTTACCCAACGCAGACGATATCAAAATTTATTATTTTAAATATCATTTTTTAATTTTTTTCAAAACATTTCAACAAAACCATATCATGTGACCCCTCTTTGGAACGAGCTCGACGAGCTCGTTCCAAAGAGGGGTCACATGATATGGTTTTGTTGAAATTTTTCGAAAAATAATATTTATTCAGCTGCTGAATTTGCATACTACGCGGGCGGATGCGGGCGATTCGTTGGGTAAAGAGTTAAATACTCAAACTGGTAGGGGAAAATATATGAAAAGTCAGTTTATTTTTTATTTCCATACGACTCTACTCGAAAATGAATGTAGTTTGTGAAATGATGCGAACATCTATTATACAGATTCGTTAAAGTTTCAAAAATTCAGTTTTTATATATACCCATACCCTTAATGTTAACCGTTTACCCAACGCAGACGATATCAAAATTTATTATTTTAAATATCATTTTTTCAAATTTTTCAAAAAATTTCAACAAAACCATATCATGTAACCCCTCGTTGGAACGAGCTCGACGAGCTCGTTCCAACGAGGGGTCACATGATATGGTTTTGTTGAAATATTTTGAAAAATACTATTTTTTCAACTGCTGAACTTGCATATTACGCGGGCGGATGCGGCCGATTCATTGGGTAAAGGGTTAAAGTGACAAACGACTTAAGCAGAGTATAGCGGGGATAACTTCAGGAAAAATCGCCTCGAATGCTGAAAATTGTCAGCCAAGGTTGCCCGAAAGTGATCGGGAGTAGTAAACCCAACAGCGTGACAAAATTTCTGAATACACGCGGAAATGACCCAAGAGTCCGAGCTATTGATAAATTAGTACAAAGCATTTGGTGGGTTAATACAGCACAACATTGCATGGACTAGCATTGCGTACAGTCCAGAAATCAACAGGACACCTTCGGTGGATAGTAGTACTAACGAAAGGTACTGACAGTAGATCAACATGGTACATTTAGTGGGTTAATTAAACACAACATTGCTTGGACTAGCATTACGTACAATCCAGGGAACAACAGAACGAAGTCATGGGTTAGTAGTGATAACGAAAGGTACTGACAGTAGATCAACATGGTACATGAAGTACGCCCTATACTACCGTACCATACCACTAAGCATACCCAACAAGACTACATGACGTAGTATTACATACTACCCACGCCAACAGAAGTACAACATAATGCCTTAGGTGGATAGTACTGAAGGCTAAATGTAGACCAACAAAAGTACAGACCGTACATACTATACTACTGCACTAGGCAACCAAGAATTATCCATTAATACTGCCTGGCCTATCATTGCGTTCTACCCACAGCAACTACGCGATGATATAAAGCATTGCACCAAACTATTCTACAATACCAGTCCAGTACTAGAATGCCGACACATCATGACCGAAACAACGTAATGTCGGATTGTGCAGTGGGTATCAACACCGGTCACCGTTCCTATGACATTAAGTGCGCATCATGATGCTGGCTGTTGAGAGTGACGTTAAACCCCATTAAACAAACAGACATACTAACCACACTGAGCATTCTAGGATTTTCAGCTTAAACGTTCTCACGTTGTGATCTTATATTTTAATATGCCCCAAGCCTAAAAGAGGGGGATGGGGTGGTTAGTTGTCCGTTGTTCTCCCGTCTATCCCGCTGGATCCTGGGCAATAAATAAAATTCCCTGAGCGCACAATAATCACCCAAAATACACAGATTTCTTATAAGGAGTGGATTTCGGGGATGCTTTTGTGGTCAAGAGGTCAAAGTCACTTTTATCATATGACTCGTCCGTTTTGTTCACTTTAAAACATTTGATATTTTGTTTTCATATTAATCAGTGATAAATAAAGCCTTCCGTCAATTTAATTGGTCAGTTTCGAAACTAGACAATTTGATTGGCTGGACAAAATACAACTTGGCCACATTTTCATAATTTGCATAATTAGAGTTGGGTGCTTTCATTGGTCAATTTCAAAACTGGACAATTTGATTGGCTAAACAAAATACAACTGCGTGACATTTGCATAATTTCAGTAGGGAGAATTTACGTTATCTGTCCTATTCAGGGTGGGTTATATTGTAGTAATTTTTGATCTACAAGAAAAGCGCCATTCATTTTTTCTATATTTTCACTTTTTGCTTCCAAAACATAGGTTATGACCCCTCATTGGTACGAGCTAGACGACCTCGTTCCAATGGGGGGGTCATAACCTATGTTTTGGAAGCAAAAAATGAAAATTTTAGTTATACGAGGATGTTTTTTCCAAGTGCCGTCTGCAACTCAAGTTAGGTGATGGGTTAAAAAGTCATACTAAGTAGCTAATTTGTGCGTGTGTGTGTCATATGATAAATAGAATATGAAATGAGTATTTTTCTCATATAATATTTATGAAACTCGTCCGAATTTTCCGTTTGGGATCGCCAGAGGCTCGCCAAAACGGAAATTTCTTAGACTCGTTTCATAAATATTATATGAGAAAAACACTCATTCCATATCCTCTGTATATGGCCTATATGCATCTTAGTTCTGGTGGTATCTTCCATGGGCTGCACGTTGAAAATGTTGATTGGTCTACCACACACATGCACTAAGCAGCCAGCAAACTTAATGAGATTATGACGTATCATATTCTCGGGCTTTAAACAGAGGCGGCGAAAGCTCGATAAAAGTGCAAGGGCACAAATTTTAAAGGCTACTATGGTTCGGCCCAGTGGGAGAATCGTATATCGGTAAATGTACCATGACACACTATAGTTTCTCGTTTAGCTGAGCATGCCGTGGTGCGGCCAAAGTCCTGCCCATTTCTTCTACTTCAATCATCTTCCAACCCAAAGGCTGGCCTTCAGATTGGAAGATGGTTGAAGTAGAAGAGACGGACAGAAGCGACCCAAGATGGAATTCTTTGGCCAAATGTTGTTGGAATTTACAAATAATATATTATAAGAATGTTTGTATATTGACATGTTTGTTTGCGCCCATTTAACTCATTGTTTAACCGCGCAACAGGTCTTTGTAAAAAAAAGTGGAGGGTGCGTGTCCCCTGTACCCCCCCCCCCCCCCCCCCCCCCCCCCATTCCTAGTTCCATCGCCTGTCTCTGGCCTTAAAAACAGTCTCTCCGTTTTAGGGGGTTTATTAAGTAGAATTTCAATTCTTTGGTACTCAGACATATAACACTCAAATTAATATACAAAACTGCTTATAGGGCGTGGAGTAATGATTTTAGGGCTACCTTTTGCATGCTCCGACCCATGACTGGATATTTCTTGCGGCTAAAATACGTAAAATTTCGTGTGCTTTTAACTAAATTTTCCTTGCAGATTATATTCACTTTTTCTCCAGTGAATTTTTGAGTCAAAGTTTTCATGAATTTTTTATCAAATCTATTCATGGCTGCTTCATAGAGAGTAATCGCTTGACTGGACTTGTTACGTGAAATAAATCATAAGAGGTGAGGGACGTTGTACAAACACGAATACACGAATGCGCACGAGTGTTTTACAATATAGTCCCTCGCCTGGAATGAATTATTTCACGTAACCAGTCCAGTCAAGCGATTACTCTGTTTATTATTTTTCATTATCAACGATAATTATATTATTTAACCCTTTACCTAACATAATGGCCAAAACCGACCAACGCTATTCCCAAAAATCGCCAATTAATTTTTATTATTTTTTCATTTTTTGTCTCTAAAACATAGGTTATGACCCCTCATTGGAACGAGCTCGTCGAGCTCGTTCCAATGAGGGGTCATAACCTATGTTTTTGAGACAAAAAATGAAAATAATAGTTATTCAAGAATTTCTTTTTGAAAGTGTCGTCTGCTTTTCATGTTAGTTAAAGGGTTAAAAAACGAAAAAACAATGAAGTCCCCATTACACCTACGGCAAAGCGTCTTCGTTTGTGCACACAGATACACGATCCAATTGTTGATTGCATAATTCACTTGTGAAGTTATCGTTTATAATCAAACCCAGAAATCCCAGTAAATCACACTTTGGAAAGTAATAAATCCATCACTGGATTTGCTGAAAAATATTTTTAAAATTCTCAACAGGTTAAGAGTTAAAGGTAATCGTTACTGTAAATAGAAGTACATTTATAGTTGCTGGACAATAAATATTTTACTTGTCCGTACAAACTGCACGCAAGTTGCCTAAAAGTCATGCCTCTAGAAGTGTCACTAATGGTCGGTACCCCCTAGGGAGATATTAGGAGGCAGTGATCGAATATTTCCAGACAGAAAACAAACTTTATTCCCGACGACAAAAACCTTTCAAGTTTCGCACGACCATGTGGTCACACCCCTCTGCCCTCATCACGCCTGGCCTCTATCCCCATCCGACACCCCATGTTTCCGACATTACATTTCGTCTCCTGAGTGCTAGAATGTTCTATGTCCCCTATGGGATGGTATATTATCTCCCCTATGGGACATAGAACAATCTAGCACTCGGGCGACAATTTGTCTACAGTCTCATTCATTCGATAACTTTCATATGAAGACGATATGATTAGGGGCCAATCTTCGAAATTAGATTTGAGATCATCCCGATAATTCATCTGCAGTCACACTGATTCGCAAATTTTCGAACCGTCAAGATGTTCGCCCCCACCCCCCCCCCCACACACCCCGCCCCCTTTCAAAGTGTCTCCTCTTGAACTCTTCTTCTATCATCAAATCTCCCATCCAGGAAACGTAATAAAAAAAGAAGAGTTCAAGGAGATTTCGCTTCCGAAACTACCTTGATTCCTTTCTGGAATATTCCACACTTTTATTGATTTGCCAAAACAAGCGCAGAGCCTGGAAGGCGTGGGTGCAGTAACCCCCGGGCCGGAACTTTGAGGGTCCGGGTTTGGCCCAGGTGTCTAGGAGTTTGGGGTTAAGACTGCCCCTCCCCCCCCCCCCCCAGTCCAAAATGGCCTAAAGGGTCGTATTTTAATTTTTTGGTTTCGCACGTTCTTTTAAGGACGTACCAATCAAAAAAATAAACTACGGGCTTTCAGGCCATGTTTGGACTAATCCCCCCCAAGGTTCTGAATCTTGTGCCAACAGTTAAGAAGGGGGATGCATCGTGAATAGAGCACTGCACTTGACCAATGGTTGTAATTCTGGACTGCGTGATTCTTGAAGTAATCACTTTATGGAATCAAGTTGATGTAATTGTTATCACTTCAAGCATTATGCAGTCAAAAGCTAAAGGTCACCGGATACTGACGAACTTGAAAAATTGAAACAACATGCTGTTAAAAAACGTCATTTTAAAAGCATAAAAAATAACGTATTGTTTATCCCCGAAGCCACCAGAGGTCTCCATTTAATAACTGATTTAATTTTTTTCGAGGGAGAGGAGGGGGATAACTCTCCCAACCATCCTATCATCGCTCGTGCCTTCGGCACTCGCGGGAGATGCCTTTGGCATCTGCATCAGTATCCCGACACTATCGAAAAGGGCTCTTTACAGAATGAAACCTGGAGCCCGAATTTCCTCTCCCCGGCCTTGAACAAACGAGTAGCCATTGTGTAAAATGCTTCTTGAGTGAAGAATGACAATATTTACGATTTTTTGAAGGTGTAATAGAAAGAAGTTGATAAGCGGTGAGATTTAATTCGATTCAAAATTTTCTCCTCATTCGTTTCGGCTTTCAATTCGACTCAGAACTTAACTTCGTTTCGGCTTTCGATTCGACTCCGAACTTAACCCTTTATCCAACGCAGACGATATCAAAATTTATTATTTTAAATATCATTTTTTCAAATTTTGCAAAAAATTTCAACAAAACCATATCATGTGACCCCTCGTTGGAACGAGCTCGTTCCAACGAGGGGTCACATGATATGGTTTTGTTGAACTTTTTTGAAAAATAATATTTTTTCAACTGCTGAATTTGCATATTACGCGGGCGGATGCGGGCGATTCGTTAGGTAAAGGGTTAAGATACGCAGGGCCTTGATTACGACGATGAAATTCAGGAAACTAATGAATTTGTTGTACACTACAAAATCTCAAATCCACGGCACAATTATGGTTCTCCCGAAATTAAAAAAAAAACTATTAATTGGTGGAAAATGATTTCTCTGCATCTGAAGACAGAATTTAATATTTTGCCTGCATCTTCCATGGCCAGGGTCACCCCTTCCTCAACTGACTTAAACATAACGCTAAATACTGATTTTCCGAATTGGGATTGTTAGGGGAATGAAATGTGGCAACAAAAAGATTCGTCCCGTTCAAAGAACAGAATTTTACACCGGAGTGTAAAACGTTTTATATATTTTTGTACTTATTTTGTGGGCAACGATAGCCCAATCCGATCTAGGATTGTATGGGAAGATTTTTACAGAATTTATCTCCTTCAAATGCAATTTCTTTGCATCTTTTTGTAAAAGTTTACATATTATCTATTTTGTTTGACAGCGATAACTCCACCTGACTTTTATATGTAATAACAACTTTGTTTTCTGATTTGGGTTTGTCAAAAGAGGCGATCATCAACCATAAAATGCAATTTTCTTGCATCGAAATAACTGAAGCAAAAAAAAAACAGCATAGGAGTTTGGCAGCTTGATTTTCCATTGCGAGAGTGCACTCGTTTCGCCTCGGATGAAAACAGCAAGGGGAGACAATACTTCGATTGAAAATAAATCGATGCGAGATCACGTGACGTATCGGGCCGCGGGCGGATAATGAAAATCAGTTTCATTATCCGCTCGCGGTCCCATACGTCACGTGACTTGCCATTTGTTATATCATTTAAACAATATTAATGCGCCGGGGAATGCCCTGTTAAGTGGTCATAATATTTACATACCCTAGCAGTTTGCATATCCTGGTGGTTACATATCCTAGCGATTGCAGTTCCTAGTGATGACGCACTATAGTGTTTACACACCTCAGTGGTTACATATCCTAAAAGTAGCATACCCTAGCATATTGTGTCCACAGACACAAGGGTCGCACGGTGAATCGAAAGCGGGTATGGTTTCTTATAGGATATGGTCTCTGGGTTGAGGTGAGTTGGAAATGGGATTGTGTCAGATTTGGAATGGGTGATAAACATAAGGCTATACTGTTAGTATTAATGTGCTTGGGTTGGGTCACAATTTTTGTTGTGGTAGTAGGTAGGAGTCTCTAGCTCGGACTGTATAATTTAGTCAATAAACGATTGGCGTCAAACTTCAATTACGGCCAAGAAAATCGGACCCTTTAAAACATCCACTTTCAAATATTTCAAAACTTTTTCAAGTTAAGAGGAAAATGGCTGAAACTCTTCTCCTGAACATTGGACCTCGAAACGAAGAACTGCAGACAGAAATTTACTCCGCAAAGTATGACAGTTTGCCACCCTAAAATGCGCAACAGACGGCAACGATTTGTTTTTGTGGGACATTGTTTGGTGTCACTCCCCACAAAAAAGATACAGTACGGCCACCGTGGGCTGATCGCTTTCCACGGATGAGTAATATTTCTACGAACGCAATAAATTAGATTCCAAATGCTATTTACAGGAATATTTATCAAATATTTTATTAATGAAGCACCGGGTACAACCCGGTGCTTCATTAATTAAAAATGTGCTGATGATAATTTTTATTACCTGGTAAACGCACTGCCCACGCGTGGATTACGACCAACCCACGGTGACTATATTGTAGCTACCCCACTGTTAGCTTTTTATATTTTACTAATAAATTCACATTATGGCGACCTAAATGACAAGATGAGGAGGAGAGAAAATGATATGTGATATCACTGTGAACTACGTCATTGTTTTGTGTGTACTTTCAGATTGTCATGACCTATACGTTTTGGGGCATCGAAGTAATGGTATGTATGAAATACTTCCCAAAGGGTCGAGTCAAATGTTGTACGTCTATTGTCTGATGACAAACAAGACGGGTTTTACAGTATTCCAGCGTAGAGTGGACGGACTTACAAACTTCAACCGGCGGTGGCTAGAATATAAATTCGGATTCGGCAATCTGTATGGAGAGTTCTGGTTAGGAAACGAGAACCTTCACAAACTAACCTCCCAACGGAAATATGCTCTTCGCATTGATATGTGGGACTGGGAAGGAAACAGGTATTTTGCGGAATACCGTACATTCAGAATACAGTCAGAAAAGCGGTCATACCGTCTTAAAGTCGGTGATTATTCCGGTAATGCTGGTGATTCGATGACGCATCATGATGGCGTCGCCTTCAGCACTGATGACGTAGATAACGATAATCATCCAAGAAACTGTGCGGCTGAGAACAAAGGTGGATGGTGGTATTATAGTTGTTATACATGTAATCTTAATGGTCTGTATCACAGGGCGTGGTACTCACAGACTCAGTCTTCGTTCGCTGATGGCATTGTTTGGTATACTCTCAAAGAATCCGAATTTTATTCCTTGCAAAAAGTGGAGATGATGCTGAAACCTGGATGGTGATGTGGCTTTATTTCTTACCGGGAGGCAAATTAATATTGGATTTTAAAATTAAAATATCAGTCTGTAAGTGGGAATGGTGCAGAATGATTCTTCTTCTTTTGAAAGACAATTGTGTGGTGACAACATCCCTGTATTCTAAGTTACAGTACGTGGAGAGTGGATTGTAGCTAAATCATCCGCTGAATGGAGTCATCACCCAAACTATAACTTTCAAATTTTATACATGTGAACAAAAAAACACAAGCAATGTTTCAGCCAATGGACCTCCGGGTTTAACCCGGAGGTCCATTGGTTGAAACTTTGCTTGTGCTTGTTACGCTTTGCAACAAATTTGCAATTATTGCTTGGGTGGAATCTCCACTCTGCGGGTGATTTAGTGATAATACACTCTCCACGTACTGTTCGTCACTCTGTTTTGTTTTTGTTTTGTTTTCTTTCAAGTACCTAAACACTGTACACATTTAAATCTATTTATGCTTATTTTGATGTTGTTCAGCGTCCTGGAACTTTTTATCATCGTGAATTGTGCACTATATAAATTCCATTTATTATTATTATTGTCGGGTTTCGCTGAAGTAATGTGTTACAACCATCTATTTCCAGCAAGATTTCAAGGAAATTAATTGAAAACAGTGAAATATAAAATACTTTGGGTTCTTCAACTGACATGCTGGTTCGTTCTTCTTTTTGTTTTGCGTTGTAAAAATATTTCGAAGCATAACTCCTGAACACGTCTTTGTATATATCTTTTTAATAATATAAAACAGGATTATAACTTAAGTTTTTTTTCTGTACGAGTGTTTTTTTTATAGTTTAAACGATTATTTATTTATTTATTGATGTTCAAGGTCACATATTTATGCACAATGGCTAACCATGACCGTGACAGTTTTACGGGTGGAGGAAGCCGGAGTACCCGGAGAGAACCACCGAGCAACGACGAGCAGCTGCCAGCTCCCCGACATCATAACTCCGCACTGCAGCACAGGCAGGATTAGATTGGTTGAAGACATGCGTACCATAGTACACGGCGTCATCGTGCCCCCACGCGGGCAATGGAGATGAAGTGTCTTGCCCAAGGACACAACGCGGTTGCCGCAGGTGGGATTCGAACCGAGGACCTCTCGCCTTGCAGCCTGCACCTCTACCTACTGAGCCACCGCGCTCCCAGTTTAAACGATTACATTTTGTGATGCATTTATCAGCTGGATGAGAAATTTGAAATTTTTTTCTTCAAGTCTGAAGCCCGAAAAAGAAATATCACTCGAAAAGTTTTTTACCGGCATAGTAGCACGAAAACGCATGCACTGTGACGCAAGAGACGCCGAAAATTTGTGTCACTGGCATTATTTGCTCGAATTTGACTGAAAATGTTATTATGAGAATGCATGAACATTATCTTGATAATGTGACTTTGATCAGTTATGAAAAACAGAACAGTCCAGGAATTTATTTATTTATTTTATTTATTTATTTATTGATGTTTTAAGGTCACGTATTTATGCACAATGGCTAATCATGACCGTGCCAGTTTTACGGGTGGAGGAAGCCGGAGTACCCGGAGAGAACCACCGACGAGCAGCTGTCAGCTCCCCAACATCGTAGCTCCGCACTGCAGCACAGGCAGGGAGGGTTAGATTGGTTGAAGACATGCGTACCATCGACATGCAGTACGCCGTAGTACACGGCGTCATCGTGCCCCCACGCGGGCAATAGAGATGAAGTGTCTTGCCCATGGACACAACGCGGTTGCCGCAGGTGGGATTCGAACCGAGGACCTCTCGGCTTGCAGCCTGCATCTCTATCTACTGAGCCACCGCGCTCCCAGACCAGGAATTATTTTGGGTGTCTACATGGGCCGAATATGGGACCCTTCCCCAAAGACATTTTGGCATGTTTGTTTTTACCAATTCGAAGCAAACATTTCCAGTGTCAGTATCATTCAAATAAAAAAATATTTCTTCAACTCTTGAAGGTCTAATTTTGACTTTCGTCTCCTTTCACTACAACAAAACAGGTACATCAACAGGCTGATTTTAAATACGTTTGCAAATTACACCCCAAGAACCTTGTCAGTCGTTTCTAGGCAAGT
The DNA here is from genome assembly GCA_031216915.1 of Pictodentalium vernedei. Lineage (NCBI taxonomy): Eukaryota > Metazoa > Mollusca > Scaphopoda > Dentaliida > Dentaliidae > Pictodentalium > Pictodentalium vernedei. The sequence continues at coordinate 514,955,189 of CM062293.1, forward strand.
CTTGGCTGCCTATATAGGCAGCCAAGACTTGCCTAGACACAACTGCAAATGCACAAATCTAGGCTACTGCAAAAATATCTTCATCATATAACAGAGATTACGGGGACCAATAATTATTTCATGCGACTGTTTGTTATAAAAGTCACTGTATGTACTGTACGGGGGCGCGGGGCGTTGCGGTAACCGATTCTCATCAGATCACCGAAGTTAAGCAACGTCGAGCCCGGTTAGTCCTCGGATGGTTGACCATCTGAGCGATCGATTCGGACTCCCGCGTTGTGTTCTTGGGCAAGGCACTTGACCCCCCAATGTCCACATGGGGGCACGATGACGCCGTGTACTAAGGCGTACTGCACGCCGATGTTGCGCATGTCTTCAATCAATCTAACCCTGCCTGTGCTGCAGTGCGAAGTTACGATGTTGGGGAGCTGGCAGCTGCTCGTCGTTGCTCAATGGTTCTCTCCAGATACTCCGGCTTCCTCCACCCGTAAAACTGTCACGGTCATGATTAGCCATTGTGCATAAGTATGTGACATTAAACACCAGTAAATAAATAAATATATCACACGAAACGTCGTTAATTTCGACGTAACAACCCATGTCTTATTTCCTGATTATCAACTAGTGTCTAATCGGCGCGTGGTCCCATAGCAGCAGCATTGTATTCTTATGCGTAGTTCAGATGACGTCAATTACGACAACAGGTGCAAGTAAAGCGTATTCATGACGTCATGGTGTGAAGCGTCTGAGCCAACGAACTGATTGTCGGTTGTTTTGGGAGAATTTAGCGACAATAAATTAAATAAAACGTGTAAACAACATTCGAAAACTCATGTGATATACAGAATCTTTAACTCGTGATGTTTGGATATAAGATTTTTTGAAACTCGTTTGATGAATTCGATTCACAACTCGCCTAAAGTCTCGTTGTGAATCAAATTCATCAAACTCGTTTCAAAAAATCTTATATCCAAACATCACTCGTTTGAGATCCTCTATATGTACTATACACGTAGTAGCGTCTGTATTAATCTTCCCAGTTCAACATTCCTTATTCTTTGAGTGGTTCTTCCCCTAACTAATTTCTCAACTGGAGAATTTTCCCAATTGCATGGGTCCCGGATCCTTTCCAAGGGAGGCAGAAGAATCCATGCAGTCAAATAAACCCTAAGTATTGATAAGACATAGATTATCATGATAATGTGCATGTCCTGTGATGTGTATCAGATTCGAGGTGGTGTCCAGAATGGGATCCCAATTAGCCGGCTTTGCCGGACAGTTGTGATCCCATTTTTGGGCACCACCGAGAATCTGATACAAATCACAGGACATGCACATTATCATGATAATTCATTTATCTAACAATTCTGCCACATAAACAGATTAAATCTTAACCCTTTACCCAACGTGACGGCCAAAACCGGCCAACGCTATTCTCAAAAAATCGCCAATTAATTTTCATTATTTTTTTCATTTTTTGTCTCAAAAACATAGGTTATGACCCCTCGTTGGAACGAGCTCGTCGAGCTCGTTCCAATGAGTGGTCATAACCTATGTTTTTGAGACAAAAAGTGAAAAAAAATTAGTTATTCAAGAATTTTTTTGGGCAAGTGTCGTCTGCAAAAGGGTTAAATTATTTTTAAACATTTTTGGGACATAATGTTCGGTTGATCAATGAAACGCACATAGAATGTATCCATGTGCCTGTTATGATAGCCCGTAGCGCTACCGGAAACGAGTAGTCTATATGATACGGAATCAGAATGAGTCGTCTATATGATACGGAAGCGGAACACATTATGTGATACGTACCGTTTCTCATGGTTTTCAGGCCAAAATCTATGTGATTGGGTAGATAAACATAGAAGATTGTCAAATGTGTAGTTTCGTCTATACAATTTACAAATCCCTCCCCGAAGAGAAGAATTCGAAAGACTGTCTGTATTAATATGTGCACTTTGATCATTACATTATTGATAATCTCAACCCCTGAAGGCATAAACTAGTCACGTGCTACTTGCAGTACTTTTGGTGCTACATTAGTAAGAGTAATTTGTTTACTTTGAAATTTCCACCTTTGATGTTCCATAAATTTAAATTAAATATACACAATTATACATCAAAGTGAAGATTGTGAAGTAAAGAACACGACAAATATATGCAATCAACTAACAAAGTTGACAGTAGACACAGAGCTACGTGGGGGTAAATTCCAAAACTTTGGGCTTTGTTTTGTTTTCTAATTGTTTACATTTCTCTCAAGCTCATCGAAGTCGAAAAAGCAGCGAGAAACATTGACGTCTAAAATCAAATAATGATTAATCATGGTATCTTTATTACTGTGACAAGGGGCGTGTCAACAGGGGTGTGTGGGGCTGTGAGGTGTCAGCCCCAATCCTAGCCACAATTCCTATATTTGGAAATTCGGAGGGCAAGTCATGAGTAGTTGAAAATTCCATCTATCTGGATTTTAGAGCTGCTTTGGCGATGCTGACGCAGGCTGATGTCTCCTTTACTTCCCAAAATTCCAGCTCGGTTTCAGTTGGCAAAAATTCCAGCTGTTACTATTTACAACTACAGTGTACAGAATATCGAGCTTCATAAGTATGCATGATGTCAATCAGTGCGAGATGTCTATAGCACGTTTACTTATCGTAATAAAAAAAAATCCTCGAAATGCACTTCAAGAAAATCACTTCATGCAAAATCGTTATCCTGAGTAATACCATCACAGTTACAAAATGATGAAACATCGATAACTAAGCATTCCTGCTTAAGATCTGATTTAATGTTAGGACAGTGTAAATTGTTCAAAGTTCTAAGCTTGAGCATTTGTTCAGCACAAATTCTGTTCCCAGAATAATACCAAATAATAATAACCTAATAATTCTATTATGAATGTGTTGACATTTCAGTTACTTGAATCAATTTTATGACCCCTTTTATGACTTCATTTTCAAAATCTTTCTCGGGTTCCTCCTCCCGCCCCCCCCCCCCTAGTTGGAAATTCACTACCCCCCCCCCCCCCCCCAGCAGATACCTCTAGCCACGTCCCTGACTGTGACATGTACAACCTTTTAGAACAGAGAACAAGTTAATGGATATACAACGCATCCGACGCATTGGGTCAATATGTCACAAATAACACACAGGTTGTCCTCACATGTACTTCGACATGCTCACTCTCGTATTCTCTTATTCGCGCACACTCATCTAGATAGACAAGGCCACCTAGACAAACACTACACCCATACATGGATTCCACACGACCTCCTTCTCACAACTCACTAAGCAAATTGGGCTATTTTAACTCCCCCGAATGCGCATGCGTGTTAACAGTGGTAAAGGTGACAATCTAAATTACTATAGCGATCTATGGGAGAAAAATGAAAAACGTTCATTTGCCACAAATTTCATTTTTTTATACAATGGACGGATATATGATCCAAGAAATATTTTATAACATACTTTTTAAAATGGTATCAAATGTGTTTTGTTAAAATTAATTTTTAATGGTTCCATTTTTGTTCAAACTTTTCACTTTTTATCCCAGTACATCACCTGATTAATTTGTTCAAAAAAACTGAGGGAGACAACTTCAAAGTCCTAAACATGTACTAAATCCTTAAGAGAAAATTTGGACGGACATAGATTTGATTAAAGCAAAAATTAATTTTCTTTGTTCTGTAAACATATTTTGGATATGTTATTCTTGTTTTCAGTGGTTCCATTTGACTTTGAAAAGTGGGCTTTGTTCTCTATTTATGACCTTGCGACAAATAATACCTCTCCTCCTCGGAGAGAATTACATATCAAGTAAGACCACGTGCACTTTGGTGCGTGCGTGAAAAACGACGGGAGATAACTCGAAATTCTCGCCCTTACTAAAGGAGAGGAAATAGTTCAATATCTTACCTCCTACAAGTATCTGGGAATTTCATTGGTTCAAAGACGTCACATGCAGACTGCATATAAAACCATATACTGCCTGTCGACATCAATATACGCTGACAGCTATGGGTAATCTCCCCTTTGTTAATTGATTATTCAAAATGGCGGCAGCCGATAAACGCTTCAAGTTGAAAGATTGAGTGCTGAAAGCCCATATTTGGTCTGAAGTGCAGGTTAAGCAACTTAAAAGGCTTCATATTCTGTGGATGTGTGCCATGTTACCTTCGAAATGAAACTGTTTGGTATGTATGAATTTGCCTTGTTACAATTTATGGGAGAGTGCCTGTAAATTGTAACAAGGCAAAGACACGTGAACACATTGTGAGAATTCTCTCATTTAACTTTGATCGCTGTTGTTATTAGTTCTGTGCATCGACGCAGCAGTCGGTAAGATATATTCGTTACACAGTTTGTTGATGGCCTAATATGGTATATATGGTGTCAGTTAATTCCATATTGGACTCGTAACTAATAATATGCCTAACTCACTCACTCGAACGCACTTGAACGCGCACACATTCCTTCATGTTGTTAGCACAAGAAAGTTTTTTTTTCTATAAAACTCCATTCTCTTTGTAGTTTCAAAAATAAATACTCGCCCCGATATTGATTCCTGGAAAACGACCGTTCAGCCACTTTCCAGGAAGCAAGGTCCGGGATGGTATTCTCAACAGCAAAGAATCAGAGACATTTCATTCTTATCCTACAAATAACAATTAATAACAACATGGACTATCATTTTGTCATAAATAATTTTCACCCATCACACCCTCACGACTCTACCTATCACAAATGATTGACATCGGTGGTATTCCACCCTTAAAGCACCCAACAAAGATAATCCCCATCAATACACTCTCCATTTTCCCATCGATCACACCGTCTCCGAACCTTCTCCCAGAAAGCTTTCACCGAGAGCCCCCTTTAGAAAATAATATCAGGGAAAGCTGTCATCGACGTTAAGAGAGAAATTGTATCTTTTTGCCCCAGCAAGAGAAACGCCGTATTTTCTACATTACATGAGGATTTACATTAATTTTGATAAAAATGTTTTTTTCCCTGTTATATGCTTTAACAAGGAAGTTAGCGCATTGACGAGGATAATGATGCAATATTAGTCATTGATCGATCATCTGGCGGAAATATTTCCACAAGGTGTTCTGTTAACATGCAATCAAAATGTTTTTTTCTAATGTCGGTGTAAAAACAACACTCCATCAGAAAATGAAATTCATTTTCTATCGAGTGTTGCTCACATGGTGTACATAATCTCTCTTTATGCCGCTCGCAACCTGCCAGTCTCGATACGCATTGGGAGAACACCACAGCGGAACAGGGCCATAGCCGATCTTCGTTAGCAATGAAGTTTCATTTTTACGTAATGCTCAGTTTCATTCGATTTTTTAAACAACTTATAGGTCCTTAGTTTGGGTACATATGGTATACCATCCAACCATTTCTCAAAGAAACATCTACGCAATACAACCTCCATTTCTTTTTATCCTTTACCTAACATGAAAAGGAAACGGCACTTGCACACAAAATTTTTGAATAACTAATTTTTTTCATTTTTTTCTCAAAAACATAGATTATGACCCCACATTGGAGCGAGCTCGACGAGCTCGTTCCAAAAGAGGGGTCATAACATATGTTTTTGAAACAAAAAATGAAAAAAATAAATATCAATTGGCGATTTTTGTGAATAGCGCTGACCGGTTTTGGCCGTTGCATTGGGTAAAGGCTTAAGTCACAATGTGATTGATTGTCAAAAAGATCATTTTTATCACTTTGTTCAAACATATATTTTATAATGGTGCACCACCCACCCTGACCGCTATTATAATCCCATTGGAAAACATTGTGTATTGAACTATATGTTGGGAGCCCGGTGGCTCAGTGGTAGACTGTTTGACGTACACTGTTGGACTTCTGTGCTAGAGGTCCCGAGTTCGATCCCCGTCTGGGACGGCCCGCGTTGTGTCCTTGGGCAAGGCACTTTATCCCGGTTGCCTATGTGGGGGCACGATGACGCCGTGTACAAAGGTGTACTGCACGTCGATGGTGCACATGTCTTCAACCACTGTAACCCTTCTTGGGCGGAGCTTGAACAGAGTTAGAATGTTGAGGAGCTGACAGTTGCTCGACGATGCTCAGTGGTTCTCTCCGGGTACTCCGGCTTCCTCCACCCGTAAAACTGTCACGGTCACGATTAGTCATTGTGCATAAGTATGTGACCTTAACATAAATAAATAAATAAATAAATAAATAAATGAATATATATTATCATTCGACTCAACCACTGGGACAGATCGTCTCCACATTGCACGCGGTTATTATACAGAGAATGCACAGCTGCCATATTACTTGCAAGGTATCGTGACACCTGTTTAAATTTCTTAGAATCACGCGATTGTGGGGGTTTTTTTGAAGAAAACTCGTGGCATCGCGTGACATACGAATGTCCGTCGGTCATGGAAAGTTTCATCAATAAAAAACTGCAGATAGTGTTGGCCTTTCACCAAATGCAGTCCCTTCGCTGCATCGTGAAGTGTTTTGAATGCCCAGCTTTTCTCTTGCACATCTGAAGGACTTTTGGTCACGTGTTGTTCTGGAATATTATTGTATTATCAGTTCTGGTACGAATATGGTAGCAGACTTCCAGGAGTCATTCGTGCCTGCTGTCAACTCTATAAGTTGCACAGTTCTACAAGTTGTTCATTATACTCAATGTAAACGTCTCCTGCAAATAAATTTCAGTCCATTTCATTTCAAGATACCAACTGCGGTTCTTAAGTATTAAAGATGCCAACTGCAATGCTTAAGCATAAAAGATGCCAACTGCAATGCTTAAGCATAAACATGCCAACTGAGATGCTTAAGCATAAAGATGACAACTGCAACGCGTAAGCATAAACACACCAACTGCAATGCTTAAGTATAAAGTTGCCAACTGCAATGCTTAACATAAACATGCCAACTTCTATGCTTAATCATAAAATGTTTCAACTGCAATGCTTAAGCAAAAATATGCCAACTGCAACGCTTAAGCATAAAGACGCCAACTGCAAAGCTTACGCATAAAGATACCAAGTGCAAAGTGCAGTGCTTTAGCATAAAAGGTGTCACGTTCAATGCTTAAGCATAAAGATGCCACCTGCAATGCTTAAGCATAAAGAAGGTAACCGCAATGCTGAAGCATACATTGCCAACGATAATGCTTTAGCATAAAGAAGGTAAGCAATGCCTAAGAATAAAATGCCAACTGCAATGCTTAAGCATAAAAATGCCAACTGCAATGCTTACGCATAAAGAAGCTAACTGCAATGCCTATGCACAAATATGCCAACTGCAATGCTTAAACATAAGGATGTCAACTGCAATGCTTAAGCATACATATGCCAACTGCAATACTTAAGCATACATATGCCAACTGCAGTGCTTAAGCATCATAGGTGCCACATGCTATACTTAAGTATGAAGATGCCAACTGCATGCTTAAGCATAAAATATGTCACGTGCAATGCTTAAGTATAAAGATGTCAACTGCAATACTTAAGCGGAAAGTACCAACTGCAAAGCTTAAGTATAAAAAGAGTCAAGTGCAATGCTTAAGAATTTGTAGTTGTCATCTTCCTGCCTTCAAGGATATAATGCGCTTGGGATTATATGCTCCAGAACCTTTGAGGGGACGAAAAACTTTTGTCTAAACTTTGTCTGAGTTTTTTGAGAGACGTTTTATTTGAGGGGTATCTTCATCAGCCCAGAATCTCCGTCTCAAATCGTCCCTTGAGTTCCAATGTGTTCTATGTGCCTACCGGCAGCCTACTGGCAGCCTACTGGCAGCCTACCGGCACATAGAACACATTCGAACTCAGGGGACAAAATGCCCGTGATGACAAAAGAAATATAAAAGAGTGAAAGGAGCGGGAAAAAGCAATGTTTATTATTTATCGTCCTTTTCAAATAATTTTCATTGTATTCTTCAGGATTCGCAGAGAAACACTAAAATCTTCTATCTATAGTAAGCAGAGGTGTAACTATGGAGTGGGTGTAAGGACATGTGACCCTCCCCCCCCCCCCCCCCCCCAATAATTTTCCTTTTCCAGTCGGGACATTGTCATGTGGATTGGAGTCTAAATGTCGATTCGTTCCTGCTGGTAATTCTTGGACTTGCCACGCACGCAATCGGTCTAGTGCAAATGTAGGCTTGTAGCTGGTTGGGGATGTTGGGGTACATTTATGACCAATTTTGAGTCCGACGCGAGTTCATTAAATAACGAGGTAGAAAGCCCATGTACCAGGATTACTACGCGGATTTATCAACAAACAAATTTCCTGAGTTTTTTTTTTATAATCCCCATTGGTAAATATTCCAACTACATCATCCAGTATGCCTTCAAAGAAAGCATGCTGGATGATGTAGTTGGAATATTTCTTCAGTCGGGGTATGAGACATGACACTTCGGTCAAATTGAGTTTCATCCCCCCCCCCCCCCCACCCCCCTCGCCCCACCAAAAAAAAATCGTTTATCTTCGTGATGTACCCGATAGGTAAGCCGGAAACACACTGCACGTGTAAAGACCGACGACGACACATAACAAATCACCAGAATGACTGCGATACAAAAAAAAACGGAAACTCGCTTGAACACAGCGCCGCCAGTGAATGAGACTCAAAAATGATTGGTTGACCTTGTGCTTTAGCAATGAAACGACAGAAAAATCGAGACATGTTCGATTTGTGATTGCAGGATTATTACAAAATAGTCATCACGTATGCGATGTGTTCATTTCCTTTACTTATAACTTGCTCGTATTTTTCGGCCATTATCCTAATATCGTATGTCGTCGGTCGTTACGCATGGAGTTTGTCTCCGGCTTCAGTGTCAATGATATCGGCGTTATTTACCTTAGTTCCTAAAGTTAACAATACTCTGTGTTTGTGAAACAATCATCAGTCGGGTATTTTGTTTTTTGAATATAAACTGCCGTGAGGCACATTATACAATAATGGAATTATAATAAGCAGAAGATGAGACATATCATACAAACAAAATCCGGTAAATGAACTGCTGACAAATATTCGGTAAACAACAATTAAATGTTAACTGTTGACAAGCTGAAGTTCATCTCTAAGTGAATTTGAAGGAAGGAATTTCGAAAAACATTTCTGTGTATCGAGTTTGTTAACCCTTTACCTAACATGAAAAGCAGACGACACTTGCAAATAAAATATTTGAATAACTAATTTTTTCATTCTTTGTCTCAAAAACATTGGTTATAACCCCTCATTGGAACGAGCTCGACGAGCTCGTTCCAAAGAGGGGTCATAACCTATGTTTTTGAGACAAAAAATTAAAATTAATTGGCTATTTTTATGAATAGCTTGACTGGTTTTGGCCCTTACGTTAGGTAAAGGGTTAAACCATTTGAAGTTATTTATTATATTTATTAATAGTTCGTTGTATTTTTACATTTAACATTATAAGTTATTGTGATGAATTGACGGTAACATGGTCTGAAGTTTCCGGCCCGGAGCTTTTGTTCAACCCAGTTTGAAGCGTCAAAAGCTGGTAATAATAGGTCAACGCTGACACACTGATATAAATTTTCAGCCAGATGATTGGAAGTTTATAAATAGCATCCCATTTTCAACCACAGACGATACATACCAACAAAGTTTATAATTTAAAATCATTCCTAGAGTCTTATATACGAACTCAAAACTACACAAATGCAAAATTTCAGAAACGGAATAATGCACATTCTGTAATAATTCAAAAGAGACTTATACATCACCTGTTTGTTTTAATGTTCTATCTCAAAAACAGTTCTTTTGATCGTTTTGGAAAACTAAAAGAAAAATGAAAAGTAACTTTTCCTTTAACACCAGAATATGTTATCTTAGGCTGCAGTAACACTTCGGCTGCTTTCAGTAGCACCATCGACGTCTGTATGCTTCTTTACAAGAGCCCGGTGGCTCAGTGGTAGACTGTTGGACTTCTATGCTTGAGGTCCCGAGTTCGATCCCCGTCCGGGACGGCCCGCGTTGTGTCCTTGGGCAAGGCACTTTATCCCGGTTGGCACGATAACGCCGTGTTATAAGGTGTACTGTACGTCGTTGGCGCACATGTCTTCAACCGCTGTAACCCTGTTTGGGCGGAGCTTGAATGATGCGCTGTAGTTCTCTCCGGGTAGGCGGGTACTCAGGCTTCCTCCTCCTGTAAAACTGTCACGGTCACGATTAGCCATTGCGTATAAGTATGTGACCTTAAACACCAATAAATAAATAATAAGAAGGTCATTTACTCTTGTAAAGTGAAAAAAGGTCAACCAATCTATCTGTGGTTTCTCAATTAACTGCGAGAGAACAGGAACCTACAACTCATCTCCCTACATTCATACTCAAACATGTCAATGAAGTAAAATACTGGGTGGGGCGTTGTCAATTGCCTGCTTAACTTATAAACTCTGAACGCATCCGGGCTATTCCCCAAAATATCTGATTATTTCCGAAACCCAGCTGGAGGTTATTTGTCAAAGTGGGGTTCTGCTGGAGGGACGTAACCGAATTTTTTTTGTTACAAATCGGGTTCTGATTGAGCATCTATAGCAATTGAACATCATGTGTTACTGGCTTTGAATTATCGACTGTTCACCGGATCGGTGACCCCATTGAGATTAACTCGGCAGTTTAAAATATCTCGAACGTGCAGCAATAAATTGTACAAAATATAAAAATATCCAAATATCTATTATGCTACTGTATTAATGATTTAACGCATTGCAATTTCTGTAAAAGAAATAGTGAGTAATCGCTTGACTAGACTGAAATACGTGAAATAATTCATGACAGGTGTGGGACGTTGTATAAAAACGAGTGCGCGAACGCGCACGAGTGCTTTACAATATAGTCCCTCGCCTCGAATGAATTATTTCCCGTAACCACTCCAGTCAAGCGATTACTCTGTTTATTACTTTTCATTATTAACGATAATTATATTATTTAACCCTTTAGTAGTGAACGCAACGGCCAGCGCTAGTCTCAAAAATCGTCATTTAATTTTCATTATTTTTTTCATTTTTTGTCTGAAAATATAGGTTATGACCTCTCATTGGAACGAGCTCGTCGAGCTCGTTCCAATGAGTTTCATAACCTATGTTTCGAGAAAAAAAATTAAAATAATAGCTACTCAAGAATTTTTTTTCCAAGTGACATCATCTGCTTTTCATATTAGGCAAAGGGTTAAAAAAACAATGAACTTCCCATTACACCCACGGCAAAGCGTCGTTTGCTCGCACGGATACATGACACAATTGTTGATTACATAATTCCCTTGTGAAGTTATCGTTTATAACCAAACCCGGAAATCTCAGTAAATCACACTTTGGAAAGTAATAATATAATGTATTCTATGTAAATATTCATATAAAATCTGAATAAAAATATTGGATAAAAAACACCAAAGAACATTGACTCACAATATTATTGTAGGATCCTGCGAAACTTCCTAGTTCCATCTGATTCGAAGTCCTCCCGATGATTTGATTCGAATCCTGCTGATTCGGAAAATTTGGAATCGTTGAGATGTCCTCAATATCCTACCAAGGGTTTCCTCTTGAACTTGATGTACACGTACTCAATATCCTACCAAGGGCTTCCTCTTGAACTCTTCTTCTATCACAGGGGCGACGGAGCCGCGGGGGTTGGTTGAGGGATGGGCTTGGGGAGAGGGGGGGGGGGGTCAGCTCCTCCACTGTTTTGCCGGGCCATATTTTTTTGCATATATTTTAACACAACAAATGACTGGTGAAACAAGGGCGGATCTACAGCCTCCTCCACATTCTCGCCAGCTATGTTTCTCTCGTACTGGTTTAGTTTCGATGGATTTCGGATCATTTTCTCTGCAGTAAGTGGCAGCAAACGCTAAAATATATACAGTCTGATAAAAATGGGTTAACTGAAGTAGATCGTAATCTTACAGATATACAAGTACCAAATCCACCCCAGACAAGATAATCCACAGGCAGTATAATTGCTGTTAACGTTTGGTAAAGCATACAGGTGAGGTCTATTTATCAGCTTTGGTCGTTACGACCAAAGCTGATAAATAAAACGTATTTTAAAGTGTGAAATCTTTCAAATACATCTGAAAAATCTCAAAAGTATCCACTCCGATGCATGGAAATGGGAGTTTTGGGACCCTGGAATTTAAAATTTTCAAACCTACGACCATGCATCGCCCGATCCAGCCCCCTCCCCCACCCCCTTCACACTTTGAAAATCGTTCCGCCGCCCCTGTTATCATCGGGTTTCCTCCGCTGCAGACCTGATTATAGAAGAAGAGTTCAAGGAGGTTCCACTTTCGAAACTATTTTGATACCGTTCTGGAAAATTCTGCCTTTTTTTTCATTTCTTCAAGAAAACGTGTCGCCGTTGCATACAATACTTGAGTGGAGAATGACAACATTTACTGTTGGAAGAAGGTGCAATATCAACAACTTGAAGAGCGTTGAGATTCGATTCGATTCGAAATACTTTGCACGATTCGATTCGGAATTCCTTTCGACACGAAATTGAAATTTGCATCATAATAAAGCAGCAAATACACAAAATGACACGTGCGTATGAATGAATGGGTTAAGCGATATGGCACGAGTGCCGAGTTCGGAAGGATAAAACGAGAGGCCGCAGTCCTCGACAAGTGTCATATCGATTAACCAGTTCACACGCGCGTATCGTTCTGTGTTTATTACATACCTTCACGTCAATATTAGAAGGACACTCAGCAATTCATTTGACAACTATCAACAAGTTATCTCGCAATCGGTTCAGTATCAGGCGATCCATCGTCTGCTAATGTTTACAAACACATGTGCGATTTTGGGATGAATTCCTGAGGGTGGATTTATAAACAGGCCAAATATGTGGTGTATACTATCATAGTAAATGCATATTTGAGCTAGTTCTTTTCAATTTGTTATATTATACAGCTAATAATGATTGGTTTGAACTCTCCATTCTATGCACAAAGATGTTTTTATGTAGTTTAATGTCTTTGCGATAGCTTGTTAGAACGCAATCGCTTCATTTAAACTCTACGGCTTCCGTGAGTGTAGGTCCAACTGAAAGCCCAAGTAGGCGGGGTTATGTTAAGTTTTGACAGATGACGTCATCATCCAAAAACAGTCCGTCAACGATTTCCGTTCGGAACAGGTGTGTGGAACGGATTTTCATTTTTCACATGGTTTAGTGTTGCTGTAGATGGGAATTTTCAAAGAACAGGCGTGTAATAAATAGAGAATATCCACGCTGTTTTAATGAATATCGGGAATTATCTCATGAGTGTGGACCTGAAAGTTATATTTTTCACGAGCGCTTGCGCGAGTGAAAAATAACAATTTCAGGTCCACACGAATGAGAAGATAATCCCCGATATTCACTAAAATAGCGTAGATTTTCTTTTTATTATATGCTACATGACATTTTACTGCGCACTGTTTAGCCCAATTCGACTGCAAACAGTTTCAAGACTATAACAAAGATATGTTGATCGTTCCGTCAAGGCGACGTTCAAAGCGACCTCAAACACCGAAGCGTGTGGACCTGGAAGTATTATTTTTCACAAGCGCAAGCGCTCGTGAAAAATAAAACTTTCAGGTCTCCACTCATGAGATAATTCACGATATTCACTAAAATAGCGTAGATTTTCTTTTTATTTTTTGCTACGTGATATATTAATGCGCAATATTCAGGCCAATTCGAAGGCAAACAGTTTCAAGACAATAACAAAGATCTGCTGATTGTTCATTCAAGGCGACGCCATGCAACGTCATACGCCGAAGGGTGACGTGATTTAGGAAGGCACTGAGGAATAGTTCTCGATATCTATCGAGTCGTGGATATAGAGAAATATATTTTAGATAATTTGCGATAATTCACAGGTTAGCCTGTAATAAATAATTCTACGTTTTTATTTCGGACAGTAGATGTAAGACAGTGTTCCTTGTGATACGTATGGAAATATAGATAGTTTTGATGAGAATGTATGTAAACAGAAACAATATGTGAAAAATAACCAAATACCTGACTGGGCAAAAAAGGTGTATTAATTCCAGTTTGTGATGTTTTTTAGTTTATTTGCAATCGGTTCAATAAATAACATATCCCGAGAATCATAGTTTTGATTTTAACAATTTAAATATTTATTAAAGTTTTTAAAAAGTGAGTTTATTGAAAATTTAGATTTTAAAGCAATTTCTTTGAAATCACAGCATATCTTATTTATTACACGCCCGTTCTATGAAATCACCATCTGCAGCAACACTAAAACATGCGGAACGGCAATTGTTAACGGATTGTTTTTAAATAGAAGTGGAATTTCACTGGAATTTTCTACAAATCGTGCACCGCAATTATAATCTGAATCGCTAGCGATAGCTAAATATAGTAATACGGGTTCCTCTCACAAATTTGGTTGGCGATAGATGTGTTGACAGTTCGTCCCCTGAGTTCCAATGTGTCCTGTGTGGCTACTGGCACATAGATCACACAATGGAACTCGGGGGACGAGTTGTCAAATGAATTGCTGAGTGTCCTTCTAATAACTGCTTTTATAGAAGTGAAGGTGTGTAATAAACACTGCAGCCTCTCGGTTTATCCTTCCGCGCTAGCACTCGTGCCATAGCGATTAACCCATTAACACTATCCTTCCGTGTTAGCACTCGTGCCGTAGTGATTAACCCATTAACACCCACGTGTCGTTCTGTGGATTTATGAGTGTATCATAAAATATGAACAACAACAACAAAAATTCTCAACAACGATTTTCGTCACATTCTTTCTGTTTACATTCTCCTTAACTCTTAACCCGCTGAGTATTTTCAAGATATTTTTCATCAAATCTAGTCATGGCTGCTGTGCAGCAGCCATGACTAGATTTGATGAAAAAGTAATCCAAATGTAAAATAAGAAGTCCTTGGTGAAAACATCCATTCAATTTACCAGGTGAAAATTTTATTATATGTTCCCAAATTATACTTATTTCATTAACAAGAGAAACCCTGTGCTGGGCAGGAATATCCGCCAGCAGCATGTAAGGAGTTAACTTTGACAGAATGTCTGAGAAGTGAAGTCGTTAGGTTATTGATTGTAAGTTGCCTGAAAGTCTATGTTCATTTTCTTTTTACTCGTTTTGGCTTTATTCAGTGCAGGGGAATAACTGTTGAAATTGTTGATAACTCCGTACAGCAGATAGACTGTGCCAAAGTGACAATTTTGCCCCGTGGAAAATAATATTCTCAGATACCGGTGTGTTTGTCACCCTCATTTTCAAAAATAATACACGGGAATTCCCTCAGTTTACTCAGGAATTCACTCATTTGTTTATTAATTTCACAAAAATATAAAGAACTTCAGCGTCTGATACTTAACAATTCCCATCTGCGATAGGTGTGTTACCACATAGAAAACAATTTGTAATGTATATGTCCCCATAAAAACGAAGAAGAATTTAGAAGAAAATAGAGGATAACTTCGCTGTTTTTGTGAATATCGGAAATTATCTCATGAGTGTTGACCTGAAAAATAAACGCGAGTGAAAACTAATACTTTCAGGCCCACACGAATGAAACAACTAAAACAGCGTAGATTTTCTTTTTATTGTATGCTGTGTGACATTTTACTGCGCAATATTTAGCCCAATTCGACTGCAAACGGTTTTAGGACAATAACAAAAATCTGCTGATCGTTCCTTCAAGGCGACGTTCAAGGCGTCTCCATGCGCCGAAGCCTAATGCCATATAGGAAGCTATCATCGTGTGGACCGGAAAATATTATTTTCGCGCAAGCGCTCGTGAAAAATAAAACTTTCAGGTCCACACTCGTGAGATAATTCCTGACACTGACTAAAATAGAGTAGATTTTCTTTTTTAGTTTTTGCTGCGAGACATTTTATTGCACAATATTCAGCCCACTTCGACCCCAAATGCGTACGTTGTAAAAAAATTACAAAGATAATCTGATTGTTCCTGCAAGGCGACGTGATGCGGCGTAGCATGACGTCACTGGGGAAACTACTGAGGGATATTCCACGATATCCATCCAGTCAACAGATATCGAGAAATATCTTTTAGATAATTTGTGATAATGCACATGCTAGCATATAATAAAATGGTCTATTCTTTTTGTATAATAGATAGTAGATACTAACTGATAGTCGAACAAATAAAAGAACAATTACATGGTCCTAAGTATAGAAGCGGTCCACATGCTCCGTTTCCGGCCGGGCTAAAATAGTTTTGTGATTATCTCTTCTGTTAGTGTACAGTCGAAAAAAAACAATCCGATGGGAACGTGTCTGTCCTAGGGTCGAGGTGTATTTTCCAGAATTGTATCTTTTTCCTGTGAATTTAAATGAATCACTTTCATTTTTAAAGACGTGGTAATTTGCTTATCGGCAAATTGCCACGTCTTTTAAAATGCTGGTCAAGATCATAGACATCGGGGATCGGGGAAACACAGGGGGCATGTGCTCCCACCCTAACGTTTTTCTAAAATGGAGAATGCGTTGGTGAGGGTGGTAGGGATGAGGGTGTGTAAGTGTGTGTTTGGGCCAATTTTGTCTTCACCCACCCGTTATTGTAATCTTATTAGGAATTAGGAGGAAGTGTGCACCTGGACTCTGTACTCTAAAGATATGATCGAAGTTTCCCTCGTTTCATTTCTCTCCTGCGGCCTTTACCCTTTACCTAACGAATCGCCCGTATCCTCCCACGTAATATGCAAATTCAGCAGTTGAAAAAATGTTATTTTTATAAAATTTTCAACAAAACCATAGCATGGCCCCTAGACATGGTTTTGTTCAAACGTTTTGAAAAAATTTAAAACTGATGTTTAAAATAATAAATTTTGATATCGTCTGCGTTGGGTAAAGGGTTAAGGTTGAGAAAAATGCGCATTGTTTGCCTTACATTCAACAAATGTCCCTTTTGGGATTAGTAAGGGATGCCACTAATTTAACACTGAAATTCCCATAGACATTGGTTTGCCAGAGTGCATCCAGGTTCCAGTGTACTCTGTCGAACTGATATTAACAGTGAAAATCCCCATAGGCATTTTTTCGCCAGAGTGCCATATTTTCGTGTGTAATCTGGCGAACCGATTTAACACTGAAAATGCAAATAGACATTTTTTGCCGATGGCGAAACATGTCACTAGGGTTCCGCTCTACAGTTTCGCTCATTTGCACATGGGTAAAATTCTAAACATGTTGGCATATGTTGAAACTAATGCCACGTAAATTGGGTATATTTTTTGTTATCAGATTTATGATTTGAAGTTGAGGTCACAGAGTTGGAGTCTGATACATAGGCGTAAATTACCAGAAGAATTATGGGAAACAGTGGCTTCAAAAAATTGACTATTTTCTAAGATGTCATTTTTACACAGAGTTGTTACAAGACATGTAACTAAAAATGAGACGGAAACATTTAATTTTTTTCCACATTTTGGAAACAGGGGGTTATATGCTCCAGGGTTAGGTAAGTAGGGTGGGTGGGAAAATTCTGCTTTTGAGGGTGGTGGGTGGCTGAGAATGACTGGTATCGGCATTTTTTATGCAAGTTTGCAGCCTGAAGCCTTGCATCTGACAATCTGACAATAAATTATTTCACTCACATTCGGATTATTTATTTCTACTTCGTCAGATATTGTTACATGGTTATAGTGGATTTGAAAAGTATAATACATGTTATGGGTTGGATAACTAAGGTAAAGAATATTCGTATTTGAAGAGAGTGTATAGACCGTATAGCTTGTCATTTTTCGAAATGCCTGGAAAACTGTGGAGCGGAACCTAAGGCACATCGGCCATCACAGATGTATATTACAGTGTGCGCGCCCTTGTATGACATAATACCAAATCCAGCCAATCGGGTTATATTCCAGCTGATTTGGGTTGATTTTTAACCCAACTGATTTGAGAGTGTACGGCGAAGGAGTAATTGAATCAATACTGAAAGTAGAAGAATCAATATGTGCATTTTTTCTTTTCAAAAGAATTTTTGGAACTAGAATGTTTCATTTCCCTCCATGGATATTAAACCGACTCACACCTTGTTCGAGAGTAAAAGAACACGTGCATTAAGATCAAATGTAATCCGCTACACGCTAAAGATTTTTTGTCGTTAAACGCTTCACATGATTATTAGCATCCATTAACCAAAAGGTTTACCTCACGACGGTTTTTTCTTTCCTTTTTTCACAAACCTGTTTACTTAAATAGTCAGCCGTTATCATCACCAGCCAAGGTCATTAGATTACATGGATGTTGGAGCGCTGTCGTTACCAAGACAATGTGTCTGTGTTGGTATTCGGAATCCACATTAGCTGATGCATCTAACCCAATCAACACGACAAATCCCTTTATCTTCTTCATCTTCATGCATTTTAGAGTTGACTTACTTTTGTAGTATTATCATGTAATAATACAATATTTCACAAAAAAGTAGTTCACCTCCCACGAAAATCACCTGCTTCGTAATATTCGGATTTTACCTACCTTGGAGGCGACTAACACAACGCCGCCTCAGTGCAAGAATGTTCTTTTTGAAAAAGCAAAAGAAAGAAACACAACTTTGAAACACTACTGTGAACTGCGGCGGTTCTAGAACAAGTAAAGAAACGAATGGGGATTACGTCATTCTCCGCTCAAGAACGCAAAACCATGACCTAATCATCTTCTTCAATAAACAAAACAATTCATAGATGCTGAATGTTTGTCAAAATATATGCGAATAAATCAAGGAAGGAGGAAATATTGTAAGATTAATACTTTCTTAACACCAAGTGAGTTTACGAGATGGTAAAGCTAAATTTGTCATCACTACTATCAGTTTATCAAGAAAATTGTATCATGCCTCGACTGGGTTCCTGTTAAGTATCGCGACTCGCCTTAAATATGAACACCATATCGGCTTGATACAGGTTTCTCACTCAACACATAGTAGTGATAACATATCGTCGCCTGAGAGTTAGAATGTTCTATGTCCCATAGGGGACATAGAACATTCGAGCACTCAGGCGATCCCATCGGGGACATAGAACATTCTAGCACTCAGGCGATCCCATCGGGGACATAGAACATTCTAGCACTCAGGCGATCCCATAGGGGACATAGAACATTCTAGCACTCAGGCGCTCCCATAGGGGACATAGAACATTCTAGCACTCAGGCGATCCCATCGGGGACATAGAACATTCTAGCACTCGGGCGATCCCATAGGGGACATAGAACATTCTAGCACTCAGGCGATCCCATAGGGGACATAGAACATTCTAGCACTCAGGCGATCCCATAGGGGACATAGAACATTCTAGCACTCAGGCGATCCCATAGGGGACATAGAACATTCTAGCACTCAGGCGATTCCATCGGGGACATAGAACATTCTAGCACTCAGGCGATCCCATCGGGGACATAGAACATTCTAGCACTCAGGCGATCCCATAGGGGACATAGATCATTCTAGCACTCAGGCGATCCCATAGGGGACATAGATCATTCTAGCACTCATTCGATCCCATAGGGGACATAGAACATTCTAGCACTCAGGCGATCCCATAGGGGACATAGAACATTCTAGCATTCAGGCGATTCCATCGGGGACATAGAACATTCTAGCACTCAGGCGATCCCATCGGGGACATAGAACATTCTAGCACTCAGGCGATCCCATAGGGGACATAGAACATTCTAGCACTCAGGCGATCCCATCGGGGACATAGAACATTCTAGCACTCAGGCGATCCCACAGGAGATATAGAACATTCTAGCACTCAGGCGATCCCACAGGAGATATAGAACATTCTAGCACTCAGGCGATCCCATAGGGGACATAGAACATTCTAGCACACAGGCGATCCCATAGGGGACATAGAACATTTTAGCACTCAGGCGATCCCATTGGGGACATAGAACATTCTAGCACTCAGGCGATCTCATCGGGGACATAGAACATTCTAGCACACAGGCGATCCCATAGGGGACATAGAACATTTTAGCACTCAGGCGATCCCATTGGGGACATAGAACATTCTAGCACTCAGGCGATCCCATCGGGGACATAGAACATTCTAGCACACAGGCGATCCCATAGGGGACATAGAACATTTTAGCACTCAGGCGATCCCATTGGGGACATAGAACATTCTAGCACACAGGCGATCCCATAGGGGACATAGAACATTCTAGCACTCAGGTGACGATAAACTACTCAGCTTGATGTCGAATCCACAAATATTGATGCTCTAATTATAGTTATCCATACCTTTGTGTAATTTTCTGTGTATGAAACATACTTCTGTTTTATAATTACATATTTATTTATTTTTTCTAAATATATATTGTTTAAACTAAGTCCAACAATCTTTTGGTGAAAGGTTGGCAAGTTTCATTTTGATATGAAAGCGTGAGTGATCGCTTCATAAAAGAGGGCAGTGATTTCCACCCACCTGCAGTTGTGTTTTTGTGTTGTCACAATTTCAAAAATATCATGTTTTGTCTCAAAAAACGTTTTTCCTGTAGTTATTATGCAATTCTTGTTCAGGCTGATCAGTAGAAATTCTTAAGTTTGCATTTTGTCGTGTTGTTTTTGTGCTAAATTGTGCTATGTTACGATTGTTGTTTTTATTTAAATGGAAAACACACATTGCATACGTTTGCAACAATTCTTTAATACGTGGCATTTTTGTGAAAATAATCTTCGAAACACGTGCCATTTACTGGGGAAAAAGAATGTGCTATTAACCACTTAAGGAATAGTTTTTGTATGCCGAAGGCACGCAGGGGCAGTGTGAAGCAAGCCCCTTTCGACCCTGGCAACTGTAAAATTTGATTTCATCTTTTGTCTGGGGGAGATGAAGGGGGAAAAGGTTCGAGTACTCAGAAACGTCTGTGTCTCCTCCGCTTTTTCTGTGGAGGAGGTAGTTGAAACGGAGAGACCGACTCAGCAGGTGTTGCGGAGGTGTGCCTGGTGACTGACTTTGATTGTACGGCCCATCCATAGTGGCTTTGGGTAATATGCAGGAATCTCTGATCATAGTGTACAAAATTTGACGAGAACGCTTGTTTCGTTCGCGTGGTGGTAACGCAAATTTAAATCGACGTGAACGGATGAAGTGGTTAGGCAAAATTTGCATCTTGAACGGTAATTTTTTTTCAGCCTCAAGATTTGTTCCTTTATTTTTGTCTTGTTACAATTCATGGGAGAGTGCCTGAAGGCACTCTCCCATAAATTGTAACAATGCAAATCAATGGAGATGAAATAATTTTACTTACAAGATAATATGAAGAACATCCACAGAGTATGAAGCGTTTAACTTTACATACCTGCTGTACAGAATAAAGACCAAATATGGGCTTCTAGCACTCGACCAGTTAAGCAGCCTTTCTCGTGTCTTGGTCGAGTTTTAAACTTTTGCCGTTAGAGGCTATACATATTTCAATTCCATGCAATATATGAATACTTGTTAATGATTAAAAAAAACAGTTTCCCAAGAATTTTTACCTAGTCGAGAGCTCGGTTAGCCATCTCCTACCCACGTGAACGGTCAGTCGGTTAGAGTCATTTTTGAAAGTTTCCATATGTGATCACCTGTAACTGTCTATCGATCTCCTCATGATAGTGTTTCTCAGTTAGCAGCCAGTCTTTGATTGATTCTTAACCGCGTGAAAGATTGGATTTTTCATGCAGTTGTCATCGCAGCTTCTCACTGTTTACCTCCACTCCCAGGAACGCCTTCACGGATTCTCGCTGAGCGCACCCTGCTCTGGGCTCCATTCTGGAAACACTGGATAAGTAAGGTAGGAGGGGTCGTCCGAGTCTACATCCTGCTCTAAAGACACATAACTCTTCGCCTTCTCCTCCTCGAATGTGGATGGAGATGAGCTGGAGATAGATCTGTCCTCTGGCGATCCTGTGTCCACCGGACCCTCCGGATACCGGGCTGGACGTGGACCGGTTGGGTGCCAATAGTGACCTTTGCCGCCGCCGCTGTCCTCATTCTCTACCTTCTCCCTCGTTGTCCTTGTGGGGAAGTCAGTCAATCTGGCAGGCATCACGTCGGCTGACGGGGGGTTCTTTCTTTCTTTTCTTTTTCCTGTCTCTACGTATTCGGTGGATAGATAAATCATTATCCAGCAAGTTGGCCGATTAACTTTGAGGGTGTCCAGTGGAAGGAAGATCCCCCACCGAAGGTACAACACCACCCCAAGGGCTGTGGGTCTGTTACTCTCTCAAAATCCGCTGCTAAGTGATTTTTGCCCTTGCACAATTGGATACTCCGAGTGGTAGCAAGAGCAGCCTTCACTCAGTGTTTCTTGTATTTCAGTTGGTAGTTCCATCTGTATAATAGCTGCTCACACTACGGTGCGAATGGATTTTATCGTGGGGTTGTTTTAATATATCAGTCTGTTTTAGTCTGGAAATACTCAGAACGACACGCGTGTGTGAATGAGTTAATCGATATGGCACGAGTGTCAGCGCGGAAGGATGGCACAAGTGCCACATTGATTAACCGATTCACACATGCGTGTCGTTCTGTGTTTATTACACGCCTACACTTCTATAAAAAAATTATTAGAAGGACACTCAGCAATTCATTTGACAACTCGTCCACTGAGTTCCAATGTGTTCTATATGCCAACTGGCAGCCTACTGGCACATAGAACACATTGGAACTCAGGGGACGAACTATCAACAAAAAGAACACATTTTATCGCCAGCCAAATTTACGAGGGAAACCCGTGTTACTATTTCGTCCCCTGAGTTCCAATGTGTTTTATGTACCTACTGGCACATAGAACACATTGGAACCCAGGGGTAAATTTTCAGCTATCGCTAGCGATTCAATTGTAATCGCGTTGCACGATTTGTTGAAAATTCCAATGAAATTTCGCTACTATTTAAAAATAGTTTGTCAACGATTTCCGTTCCGCACATTTGTGCGGAACAGGTTTTCATTTTCCGCATGGTTTAGTGTTGCTGTAGATGTGGATTTCAAAGAACGAGCGTGCAATAAAAGCATTTCTAGAACAAAGTATTGCATCGAGAATAGTATCACCTTTTTCATCTCACGGGAATTATGGGTGTGTGAATATTTCCTTCCCACCCTTTCCTTTAAATATACAGGTTAAGAGTTAAAATCTGGAAATTTAATACGTGATCAATTATACGAGGATCGCCAGTGGGAATGTTTGTAGAAAAACAAAATATTTCACCATCAGAGAGGATAGGCAATATTCTTCATTTATAATATTGGACCATCTTTCCAGTTTGTATCCTACCAATGTAAAAGTGTGTCTGTGCTATCGATCGATATCTAAAATTGATTGGTTAATGAGGCGACTAATAAATCGTCACCTCCTGGTTGTGTCGACCTGTGAGCGTTTACTTTTGCCGTCGGCCAATTTGTTAACTGTTCAGTGTTTACATAACATGACAAGAACGCAACAATTTCTTAAAAAGTCCTTGAAGAACTAAAAAATTCATTTTTTTCCTCAATAACACAGCTTTTGACACCCAACGGAACGAGATTAAAGATCCCATTCTATTGAGGGTTCATAAGCTATACTTTGGAATCAAAACGTTTCACACTTCTTTACAAGGATGATTAACACTTACGCTGCCGAAAGCGACTATTCTCACCTATTTTATGATGATTATCTGTATGTTCTGGTATGCGCAGATCAAACCTACCATCTGATTAATTGTTGGAAAGGGCTGAGAGAGCCCTTTCCAACAATTAATCAGGTGATAGAGTTTCAGGTATGTCATAAATTTTATTAAAGTTCCTCGTATACAGGCGTACATAGAGGTCCTCCATATATGGCAAAAGTGGGCGTGGCAGTAAACGGGTTAAATGTACAGCGAAAAAAAAAAGTTAGTTTGGAAATAATACAGAGAGAATGTGTTCATTCAAATCTTTCATTCGGTTTGTATAAAATATTCCGTTTCAGATAGCGAGGGGGGGGGGGGGCGCGGTGGCTCAGTAGGTAGAGATGCAGGCTGCAAGCCGAGAGGTCCTCGGCTCGAATCCCACCTGCGGCAACCGCGTTGTGTCCTTGGGTAAGGCACTTCACCCCCATTGCCCACGTGGGGGGGGGGGGGGGGGGGGCACGGTGACGCTGTGTACTAAGACGTACTGTACGTCGATGGTGCACCTGTCTTCAACCAATGCTAACCCTGCTTGTGTGGAGTTAGTATGTTGGGAAGCTGACAGTTGCTCGCCGTTGCTCGGTGGTTCTATCCAGGTAATTCGGCTTCCTCCACCCGTAAAACTGTCGTGGTCATGATTGGCTATTGTGCTGAAATATGTGACCTTAAACACCAATAAATAACCAAATAATAATTCAGATAGCGATGAGGTAGCGATCTGCAACTCTAACAATCACAAGTCACTGATAGAGAACTTGACCCTTTATCACACCGGATATCCCGACAACTCGGCCTGTCAGAAGATAAGTCGGCCTTTTACGCGGATTCTCGCGCGCCTTCAGATACATGTCTGTTCAAAGGCGATTTCACGGAGAAAATAGCAAAAGAGAAGGAGGAAAACGGGCGTTTTGAGTCGGTAAGTGTTTATTTTCCATGTCTGTTTCTTTTTACGTTGCAAAATGTCATTGAAGTGGAATACTTGAAATGTGATTTTCTAAATTTTATCGCCGAATTTCAATTTCAACTGGACTATTTTGCTACAAATATTCATCACGCCTTCAGTTATCACTGTTCCTACCAATATTTAACATCTTTTCGCCCCTTTCATGCCAGAAAACCGTTCAATGTTTGAAAGCAATACCCCTAAATATGCATTTTTCATAACGATATGTCAGTTGATAAAGGTAAGACGGCCTGGGGAGGAATGATTGGTCGGCCTGATCTATCCAATTTAAGATTTTCCAACCAGGCCGACTTATCCTTCTCCTCAATACCCACCTTATGAAAAATTCAGAATTGAAGATTTAAGATTGAAATTTTAAACGTTTCGTGGTCATGGAAGTGCCCCTTAGATGCCAGACATTGAAGGGAAGGGGGTATTAGTTGATGGCGGTTTACTAATTATTTTTGGACAAATATGCCGGTTGAAACGGAAATTCGTGGATAAAAAATGAACAGTCAGAGATTCTCGCGGAGATTATTCTCTTGGCTCAATAAATTAGGGGTGAAAATGAAAATATTTACGTAGAATGAACACTTACCGACTCAGAACGTCCGTTTTCTTCACTCTCTTCCGCCATTTTCTCCGTCAAATAACTTTTAAACAAACATGTATCTAACGCGCGCCCGAAACTACGAAAAAGGCCGACTTATCTTTCGGCAGGCCGAGTTGTCGGGATAGCCAGTGTGTTTATGCTGTTCCAGGCTCACTGTGTTTGTGCATGTTTAAGCTCTCACACCTAGTCAAAAATATAATAATATATATTTTATTCACAGCGTTAGTAACATTATTTATCTTACAATCAACATGTATTTTGTCTGTATTAACTCCTCAACTGCCGTGTATCCGACCCCCTGATACAGATGTTTGTATCAGGGGGTCGGATACAAGCACGTTCCTTTCACGTGAGTTTCATTTTTTCCTTTTTGTTCATCCGTACGAATAAATAGTTCGTTATATATTCGTCTACATTCTTGACTTATCCCCTATATATTTTAAGATAAAATGATTATTACCATTATGTGGATGTACAAAATATGTATCCTAGCCTCGCTCCGGACTATAAGGGTAAATCACAACTCGTCTTCGTGATCTACCCTTAGTTAGTCGCATCGTTTATTCTCGCTCCGGGTTCTGAGGGTTGATCACGACGAGTCTTTGACTCGTCGTGATCTGCCCTTAGAACCCGGAGCTCGACTCGGATACATATTTTGTACATCCACAAAATGGTAACAATCTCTATGTAAACACAGTTTCAGTGTATTTAGTTTTGCTGGTGTTAGAATTGGGTAGATACAACAAACAGGGTATTGCACCCTTCTCCCTGTAAGTGCCTGGTGCTGACAAAATGTCACTTTCATAGTGTGATATCTTCATATATTTTATTTTCATTGGTTTTTCTTCCCTCAAAACAAATCGCATCCCCTCTCCCACTCGCCGAAAATGGGTTTCCACTCCCAGTATCGCATTCCACGATCATCGATGACGGACTTTTTTTCTTGTTTACAAATCGGTTGAGTTGAATCAACTATAAGGGGCTGTTTTGGGAATACAAATAAGGCGAAAATAAAATAAATACAAACGTTCACTGCTCAGATTCGAGTAAGATTTTATCCTCTCGTGGGCCGCGCCGATTACTTCACTCGACTAACGCCTCGTGAAATAATCCTCCGCGTACCCCACTCGAGGGTAAAAATCGTACTCGAATCCGTGTAGTAAACTATTGTCTATTTAATTCAATAAACAACCAGAATAATACACTATGACTCATTTGGCTGCATTTTGTGTCCGGTTTCTGTTGCATTTTGTGTCCGGTTCGTGTCGCATTTTGTGTCCGGTTTCTGTTGCATTTTGTGTCCGGTTTCTGTTGCATTTTGTGACCGGTTTATGTTGCATTTTGTGACCGATTCCTGTTGTATTTTGTGCCCGGTTTCTGTTGTATTTTGTGTCCGGTTCCTGTTGCATTTTGTGTCCAGTTTCTGTTGCATTTTCTGACCGTTCCTGTTGCATTTTGTGTCCCATCTCTATTGCATTTTGTGTCCGGTTTCTGTTGCATTTTGTGCCCAGTTTCTGTTGCATTTTGTGTCCGGTTTCTGTTGCATTTTGTGTCCAGTTTATGTTGCATTTTGTGTCCGGTTTCTGTTGCATTTTATGTCCGGTTTATGTTGCATTTTGTGTCCGTTTTTTGTTGAATTTTATGCCCGGTTTCTGTTGCATTTTGTGTCCAGTTCCTGTTGCATTTTGTGTCCGGTTTCTGTTGCATGTTGTGTCCGGCTCCTCCTGCATTCTGTGTCCAGTTTCTGTTGCATTTTGTGACCGGTTCCTGTTGCATTTTGTATCCAGTTTCTGTTGCATTTTGTGTCAAGTTTCTGTTGCATTTTATGACCGGTTCCTGTTGCATTTTGTGACCGGTTCCTGTTGCATTGTGTGTCCGGTTCCTGTTGTATTTTGTGTTCGGCTTCTGTTGCATTTTGTGTCCGGTTCCTGTTGCATTTTGTGTTCGGTTTCTGTTGCATTTTGTGTCCAGCTTTTGTTGAATTTTATGTCCGGTTTCTGTTGCATTTTGTGTTCAGTTCCTGTTGCATTTTGTGTCCGGTTTCTGTTGCATTTTGTGTCCGGCTCCTGCTGCTTTTTTGTCCGGTTCCTGTTGCATTTTGTATCCGGTTTCCGGTTTCTGGTGATGTCGGGCATGGTACTGGTGGTAGTTATGGTAACCATCACCGATCATGGTCATCACTGTCACCTTGTTAGCATCGCGACCGTCACCTTTACTTTTATTTTTATTATCGCGATAACGATAAATATTCGCACTGTAAATGTGACAAGTGGAAAATTTTGTACAATTATGCTGGTAATATTATGCTGGTAATGATGATGATGATGATGATGATGATGATGATGATGATGATGATGATGATGATTACATATATCGGATCTCTTTTCCTTACCCTCATCTCGCCGCGCACCTCCATCTCGCCTCTACGTGGTGCGGACGAAGCAGCTCATCCTATTCTGTATGCCCTCTAGTAGTTCAAAGATCTGAACACAGCGGATACCCCTTTCGTAGGGGGAGAGGGGAGGGGAAGTGCTACGTTCAGATCGCTGAACTAGCCCAGCTAGATCTTACTCTTGCCCCCCCCCCCCCCCCCACCCCTGACTTTGATATCCTGGCTAAGCGCCTGTATCTTTCTATAGAACACATCGCGTTATTAATCCTTTGAGCCCGAGAGTCCTTTTTCGGCCTTGGAACACGATACACCATCATTTCATTATGTGGGATGGGTGCTAAGTCAATGTGTGGCGTAGACCAATCAATATTTCCAGCGTGCAGCCCCAGGGCTGCACGTTGAAAATATTAATTTGTCTACCCCCAAATAATGACTCTTCCAGTTGTTGCCATTGAACTGACATGTAAGATACCACCAGAGTTCAAATGGTTAAATCAGCTATCCCCAAAGAAGGATAATCAGATGATCAGATCACCCATGGAAACAAGTCCATTGTCTCCACTTGATGTCAGCAATCCCTGAATATAGAAGTGAAATTGATGA
This sequence comes from Pictodentalium vernedei, assembly GCA_031216915.1. Lineage (NCBI taxonomy): Eukaryota > Metazoa > Mollusca > Scaphopoda > Dentaliida > Dentaliidae > Pictodentalium > Pictodentalium vernedei. Next base: position 514,983,407 of record CM062293.1, read on the forward strand.
GTGGGAGTCGCTGCTCAGTCAATGTCAGTATTTTCCTTGAGATGAGTTACGCATCGGTTCTGGCTTCATTATCATTTAGAGCATTACACAACTGCTGTTAAATCAGGACACAATCTTATGAAACTGGCTCTTACCTCAATCCTAGTTACATGGATTAAACATGGCTAACCGCTTTTCCATTTGTTCAACACCATTTTTATTGTCTCGATCAAGAAATTTTCTGTTTGGTAAACAACGATCCCAGCAGGCGAGTTGCGAAGGTGACCGTTTGGGATGGTAAACTTGATTGATGGCTCAAATCCCCACTGACTATAAGCATCACCTTCGCTGAAGGCCCCCGATGAAGGCTTTCACGGAAGGCTTTCGCGGAAGATATGCATAGATGGTGGAGTTGGGATATTAGTCTGTCGTGATTATATACACCTGGAACTTAATTAAGCACCCTCTGAAATGTTTCATGACAGGGAAGTTACTTTTACTGATTATTATGTTTTAATGATTGCTATTCCTTGCAGTATATTTCATCTCGTGAAAAACACGATGTTTATTGTTGATAGCGTACCCAAACACATCCCCTCGTCCACACGAAGCATGCTACCCACGAAAGTCACAGAAAAACTCTATCATCCACGTCCAATATCTGGGTATAAAACAAGAAAATTTGTCACTTCTTTTATCAGTAAATGTTGACATGGCAAGCAGGAGACTGTCAGAGGCACTAAGATGGCAAATCATTGGTATACATGCAACTAGAATGTCATTCAGAACTATTGGTAGGCAACGGGGCCACAGTCATTCTGTCATCAGCAGTCTTGTCCGAAAACATCAACAGACCGATGATGATAAGGACCGACCATGACCTGTACAGCTCCGAAAGACCTTTCCTCTGGAAGACCGGAGTCAGTCTGGTACGCCTCGTTTGGCTCCCCAACAGGCGTTTGTGCAACAGAAATATCCGAAACCGTCTCAAAGCACTTGGTTTGAGGTCCAGGAGGGTCATTGAGCGTCCAGCTCTGACCGCTCAGCATCAAATTCGACGTTTGAAGTGGTGTATGGCGCGACAGCATTGGAATCTCAGGACATGGACGAGAATCCATTGGTTAGACGAGAGTAGGTTCCTGCTTCACGTCACAAATGGTCGCTTGAGAGTGTGGAGACATAGAAATACTGCTTACTTACTCAGGAATATCAGACCTACTGTTCTTTATGGTGGAGGATCAGTAATGATCTGGAGATGCCTCTCTCATGATTGTAAACTTGATATGGTGACTGTACGTGGGAATCTCAATGGTAATCAGGACATCCGGGACATTCTTAATCCGATTGTCTTTCCCCATTTTGGCAATCACCCGTTGGCTACTCTCCTTGTATTCATGAACGACAAGGCCACATCGTTCCTATGCTGTGAGAGCATTCCTTCAGAACAACGCTATTACAACACTGCCTTGGCCTGCAATGAGCTCCGATGTGAATCCCAAAGAACACATCTGGGAATTTCTTGAACGTTGTGTGCAAGCAAAGGATCCGCCTGTACAGAATTTGGCCTATTTGGAAGATGCATTGGGTAAGGAGTGGCAGCAGTTGCCTATGGACCGTATTAGAAGGCTCACTGGAAGCATCAGGAGGAGGGTTCAGGCTGTCATCCAGGCACGTGGTGGATACACTTGCTACTGACGTCAGACACAGCTATTATGTTCAGGAGATCACAAGTTGCATTTTTTTGTCAGTAATTACCGGCATTGTTTCATCATGGTCCGTTCTAGCAGCATATTTGTCGAGAGAATATATTTCCATCAAAAACATTAGTGGCAGATTTTTTGTCAGTAATTACCGATATAGTTTCATCATGGACCGTTCTAGCAGCACCATTAAAATACTGCATACTTTCATTATTGTGTTGTCTTTCATTTGTCAATAGACCATTCTTTCCGCAAACAATCACTTTTGGTCATCTAAAAGATAGCATGAAAGTTATGAAAGTTTCTATTAACACCACCCGCGAAAACAACAGGAGGTGCTTAATTAAGTTCCAAGTGTATAGTTAAAAACTCAAGAATTCTTGGAAAAAATGTATTAGTGAATAAATAAAAAACACAAGTAGTAGTCGTGACGTAACTTCTTATTTAACCCTTTACATAACACGAAAAGCAGACGACACTTGCAAATAAAATTCTTGAAGCACTAATGTTTTTGCCTCGGAAACATAGCTTGTGACCCTTCTTTGGAACGATCTTTTTGAGCTCGTTCGAATGAGGGGCTATGTTTTTGTGACAAAATAAATGAAAAAATAATAAAAATTGAATGGTGAATTTTGTGAATAGCGCTGGCCGGTTTTTGCCGTTAAGTTGGATAAAGGGTTAATTGCAGTATCGGTACGACCAATTGGTCATACCGGGCGTCAAAAGCCCAGTTCGGGTATTCCGGATCTCTATTTGTATGACCAACTGTGTGTGTGACGCAAGTATCAATTCGAGTATTTGAACCCTTTACCTAACATGAAAAGCAGACGACAATTGCAAAACAAATTCTTGAATAACTAATTTTATTCATTTTTTGTCTCAAAAACATTGGTTATGACCCCTCATTGGAACGAGCTCTACGAGCTCGTTCCAACGAGGGGCCATAACCTATGTTTTTGAGACAAAATATAAAAATAAAAATGAAAATTAATTGGCGATTTTTGAGAATAGCACTGGCCGGTTTTGGCAGTTACGTTGGCTAAAGGGTTAAGAAGTACATAATTATTAGCAAGAGAGAAGTGGCATCTTAGATTCCAATCCTGAAGAAAATATCCCGACAGCTAAACATATTTGGTTGGGGAGTTTCACAACCCCTAAACCTTTTTTAGTAATCCTAGCTAGTAGATTAGGAGAATTACAAAATTTCACAGGGTTCACGTTATTTGACATGCCTACAGGTACTAATCTCCCTTCGACACAGGTATGACCCTGGCTGTTAAAAATACCATTCAATTCGAACGAATGGACTGACGAATTCCTTTAGCACACCCTACAGGCCGCAGCTCTCACCCAAACAGTTCCAACTTTCATGCGTGGCTTTGGGGCAATGTCTAGATGAGGGCAGATGAATCTTTTTCAAATTTTGTTGAAAAACGTGACCGCCAGCAGCCATCTTGGATTTGGTACATAAATTGTCAACAATTCCATTGACACACACTACAGGCCGAATCTCTCACCCGATCAGTCACAAATTTCATTTGTGGCTTTGGGGAAATGTCTAGATGGGAGCTGTTGAATTTGTTTCGAATTTCGTTGAAAAATATGGCCGCATGCGGCCATCTTAGATGTGGCATTTAAATTGTCAACAAATCGTCCCCTGAGTTCCAATGTGTTCTATGTGCCAATAGGCACATAGAACACATTGGAACTCAGGGGACGAAATGCATTGACATGCCCTACCGGCCACATTCCTCATTATCAGCAACTCCATTTGCACACCCTTCATGCCGCATCTCTCACTCGATCGGTACCAAATTTCATACATGGCTTTGAGGCAATATGTAGATGGGGGCTGTTAAATTTACCCGCATTACGTTGAAAAACGTGGCCGCCAGCGGGCATCTTAGATTTGGCATATAAATTGTCATTAATTTCATTGCACACCTTACAGGCCGTATCCCTCATCCGATCTTTTGTTGCAAATTTCATGTGCAGATTTGGTGTGATGTCTAGATGGGAGCTATCAAATTTTTCTGAATTTCGTTGAAACACATGGGCGCAACCGCAACATGGATATAAAGTCAAGTCCAGCCAATCGTTTATACCCATGTTGCTCCTTTACGGGACTTCCAATTCCCAAGTAATTCGCGACCGGGTCCTATTTTACCTGTCAAACAGTCCCCGCCACGGTAAACAGCACGGTTTCACTTCCCGGGTTTCACACGAGCAACAGTGCCACCTTGACCTCACGTACGACTGCCGTGTAATGTTTTTAGTTACCTCCCTTAGACATTATCAGTGGTACATAACACACGTTTGGTCATACTTGTACAGGTGGGCTGCCCAGCTTTCGTTCGCGTCTAAAGAAAACATCCTATTTCCTGTCTAAACGTCACACTATCAATAGGCTGGATTGGATATTTTCCTGCATTTCCACCTTGTGATTATCGATGTGACAACATTGCAGGCATTTATTCAGAAATCGAACAAGCCTGGAAAAGAAGTGAACTTACTGAACATCAAGATCTGGAAAAGAAGTGAACGTACTGGATATCAAGATCTGGAAAAGAAGTGAACCTATTAAACATCAAGATTAAAAACCCTTTACCCAACGAATCGCCCACATCCGGCCGCGTAATATGTAAATTCAGTAGCAGAGTTTTTTTTTTTTTTTAAATTTCAATAAGACCATATCATGTGACCCCTCTTCGGGACGAGTTCGTCGAGCTCGTTCCAATGATATGGTTTTGTTCAATATTTTTGAAAAAATTTAAAAAATGATATTTAAAATAATAAATTTTGATATCGTCTGCGTTGGGTAAATGGTTAAAACACATAATGCACGATAGAGAGTGATGAAAGAGTGTATAAGTCTCTCATCCCAGTGGTCCGGGGGGGGGGGGGAAGCTCTCGAAGTATCCGAACACTCTATGTCAGCATCAACTGTGGGGTGATGCTGTAACGGCGCATCGTCCTACCGGGTGGGGATCAGGGGATGTAGTTAAATGGCTGTCCACTGTGCGGAGAGAGACACGATCCCTTCATAGTATTCGAGAAGAGAGAGGACACGAAGCAGCCGATATGAAGGTCACCACAAATACCCGCGCCATTGTGCCAAGGAGAGGCGTTAACATAAGCTGCATAACTTGCTCGTAAATCCTTGTAAAATTAATACGTTAAAACGTTTGAAGACTTGTGACGTAGCAGTCGCTTCTAGTCAAGTGTCGTCTGCCTATTCAGGCAGACGACACTTGATAAGAAGCAGCTGCTGAGTTTTGCTAATTTGTATCTAAAATATCCGTATTAGAGAGATTGCTCCTACAATCTATAGAGGAGTGGACTCTATTTCAGGTTTCTAGCCTCCAAGATTGTGTATTGAGCGGATCGGGAGCGCGGTGGCGCTGTCGGTAGAGATGCAGGTTGCAAGCCGAGAGGTCCTCGGTTCGAATCCCACCTGCGGCATCCGCGTTGTGTCCTTGGGCCAGACAATTCATCACCATTGTCCTGGTTGGGGCACGGTGGCGTTGTGTACTAAGGCGTACTGCACGTCGATGGTGCACTTGTCTTCAACTAATGTTAACCCTACTTGTGTGGAGTTGGGGAGTCTGACAGTTGCTCGCAGTTGCGTTGCTCGCAGTTGCTCGACAGTTCTCTCCAGGTGCTCCGGCTTCCACCTTAAGACTGTCCGACATGAGGTGACCTTGGCTGTCAAAAGTGTCGTTAAACCTCAATAAATAAATTGAGCTGATCACATGTTACACGAAAACCAGTTAAAACATTTTTACCCACTAACTTTTTCAGTTTACAGCAATAGTTGATTTGATTTTATTTCCACCTGCGCATCACCAGTAATCATCCTACGATCTTGACTTTTGTTTGAATATTGGTAATTAATTATAGGATTTCTGTATTCCGGATTTCCGAAACGGTGTCGTGAGATTCTTCCTGCCGTCTTAATCTTAGTCAATAAGCTTTAATTAAAATATTCCCTGGGGATATTGTGTTCTGAAAGAGAGCAATGTGAGAACAACACTGTGATTCTTTCTTTGACGTTCGTTTACTGATATTTAGTTGTGTTGATACACTGGGGAATTCAAGGATAGAATATTGGATTTTTTGTTGACATTAATTTAAATTACACTTACTGGTCAATACCACACAGACGTGTCGATACAGTCATTGTCTCTGAACCTGTACCACCAGACAACCGCGAATTTCTGCACTCGTTTCCTCGGAAATAATTTTTAACCCCGTCTTCTGTTATAGTCAGGTTAAAGTATTCGAATAACATACATTTTATTGCACAACCACAGCACATACAAGTTAAAACTAGAAGTCCTGTCACGAACTGTGAGATTATCTAGGCTTAATTACGCGTAGGAATTGCGCGCAACTGCCATATCAAATGGCATCCAAAGCACGGCAGGTTCTCTGGTTAATCGTAGCAAACACAGGTAATGTTTCTGCCAATGGACCTCCGGTTTACACTGCTTGTGAACAGAATTTGATAGCCTTACTAAGGTGATAACGCGTAGATTAACGCGCAGGTCGACGTGCTATTTGGGCGCATTTCATGACAGGACTTCTATTTTTAACTGTAATACAGGTATACATATAAGTTGCAATATGCTAGAAATAAATCAGAGAAGACATTTCGCGTACACACCTTTCTTCACACACATGAACCATCCACACACACACCCTCACACACACGCGCATCCCCGCCCCACGCACTTATACGCGTGGGGCGGTATTTTTCTCAGCATCGCCAGGTGAGTTGAGTGATTACACATGGCCCTTGTTGGAGAAAATCTCAGATAAAAAGTGTCCAAGGGCGCATGTCACATCAATCTCTTGACAGTTGAAAAGTCACATAACTTTATCGCGATTACTAAGATAGGTGTAAGCTGCGTATTGTTTGCATAGTGTCTTGGCAAGTCCCTGGCGCACCTCTTTGTGCTTAGAGCATGCATTTCATTTTCAACGAGGTTTAGATCACTTTGTTTACAGTATCTGGTGTTCGCGCGGGACTGGTTTGGGCTTTATGCATCGATTTCGAATTTATGTGTACTTATTCTAAATTTTGTGACACATTTTCTATATTTCAAATCGTGGATGTCTGAGTACCATTCAAGTGCATAGCCATTCTTGATAGAATAATAAAACTCTAGCTTGTAGTTGTCTGATCCTGTTTTTTTTCTAAAGCTCAATCATCTTTCCATGTCTGGGCATACATATCTTGGAGACGCGTCCTTAAATCGGACGGTCCGATGAAGTTTGCGGGCGTCGTTGAAGGATCCGCCCAGACGGAATCAAGCCTTTGAAAGGATATTTTCTATTTTAGAGATACCCAAATGTCCGAGTACTTGTAGCTCATCATAAGCACAAGACAAAAGACGTTTATCGTTACTTTTTGCCTGAAGCCAGTTATTTACAAATCGACACTGCATTGCAATGGATAGTGCATGGGTATCTCCCAAGCTCTGCAATGACTGATGGATTGGAAGCTTTTGGATGAACTTGAAACAAACTATATTTACAGAATTTGAGTTGTACTGTTTCAATTTGATGCTGGGCATTTCGTGAAATCTGGTCGCCCCATGCTTCACACCCATAGAGGAGTATCGGCTTTGCGTCGAATAACTTTTCGCAAACACGCAAATTATCATTCGACATAGATCGGAAAATACTTTGCAGTCGGAAGTACGCTTTCAGTGCTTTAGATCTAAGATTAGTAATACCACTTGTGTAACTACATGACGATTCCAAGATAACACCTACAGTACGTGGAGAATGGATTGTAACTGAATCACCCGCGGAGTGGAGTTATCACCCGAACTATAACTTTCAAATTTTGTATATATCGACCAAACACAAAAGCAATGTTTCAGCCAATGGACCTCCGGGTTTAACCCGGAGGTCCATTGGCTGAAACTTTGCTTGTGCTTGTTATGCTTTGCAACAAATTAGCAATTATTGCTTGGGATGGAATCTCCACTCTGCGGGTGATTTAGTGATAATACACTCTCCACGTACTGTAAAAGTTGTAGGATGATACCGTTGTCAGCTGCTCATTGTCGAAATGAAACACGTCCTTCGACGTTCTTTCGGTTTTATTGAAAACCATTGCCTTTGTCTTATTTTTATTTACAGTCAGTCTGCACCAAAACACGTAGGTATCCAGACCCAAGCTGGCGGACAATTTCTTTCCACATTTTAAGGTTTTTAACCCCTAATTACAGTGAAAATGGGAAACACAGGAAAAATAGACAAATGTGTGTTTTGACAGTCTCGATTGCAGACTTTTTCATCTATCTGAGCTTCTGATCATTAATCAAACACAAGAAATGACATCCATCAATAACAGCGATTATTAGTTTGTTGTGTGTTTTTGGTGTATTTTTTATTGTGAATTAACAAAACTTTTCAGGAACTCTTAAAAAAATTAACTCAGGGCCCAGACGCCCCTCATTTAGATGACCACGATATTTATTTATTTATTTATTGGTGGTTAAGGTCACATATTTCTGCACAATGGCTAACCATGACCACGACAGTTTTACGGGTGGAGGAAGCCGGAGTACCCGGAGAGAACCACCGGGCAACGGCGAGCAACTGCCAGCTCCCCAACATACCAACTCCACACAAGCAGGGTTAGCATTGGTTAAAGACAGGTGCACCATCGACGTGCAGTACGGCTTAGTACACAACGCCACCGTGCCCTCACGTGGGCAATGGGGGTGAAGTGTCTTGCCCAAGGACACAACGCGGTTGCCGCAGGTGGGATTCGAACCGAGGACCTCTCGGCTTGCAGCCTGCACCTCTACCAACTGAGCCACCGCGCCCCCGATGACCACGGTAGATAACTTCGAAAGTGCTGTCATATTGCAACGCATTTTGAATATCACTTGAGTTGGCATGGTAACCCACGTGCACGGCCAAGTTGTGACGTAATACATGATGTTATTGCACATGCGCAGCGCATTGGGCGTGATCTTGTGGAGTGACTTGTTTCTATCGTCCATTTTGTTCAATGAAGGCTTCGATCTTGGTTTCTATGGTGGCATGTGGTTGCTATGGGATCCAAAGCCCTCTGTTATAATGGGGATGGGTGTGTTAAGGAGTATTAGATTGAATTAGAGTATTTCTAATTACCAGAAGCAAACCGAAACTACTAATGTTTACGCAAATGAACCAAAAACTGTGCCAAAAAGTAAAAGAATCCTCGGTTTCAACTACCCCCGGCCATCTGTTGTGCATTGTTACCTAGTCTACTTATTCATATCTATCCCTGGCTACTATCACCCTAGCATTCTACTTGTCATGAAATGAGCACAAATAGCGCGTCAATCTGCGCGTTAATCTACGCGTTATGACCATAGTAAGTAGGGTCCTGCGAATATTCGAGATTCGATTCGATATCGATACCATACGTATGCTTCGAGATCGATCCCGAATCAGTCTCAGGATTCGATTTTTTCGAATCTCTCGTACTAACTTCAATTTGTTACATTTCCAACAAAAATAGGATAAAACTGTCATTAGAAAATTCATTCATGTAGGCTCAATTCCTATTTATTTGAGGAATTGACACAATTTTTAATTGTTAGGTAAGGTGTGAATTTGGCCCAGAACATTATCCATAGTTTTGGTTTTTGAAGGCTTAACTTGTTACTATTCACGTTCTTAAGAACGTGAATAGTAACAAGTTAGGCCTTCAAAAACTAAAACTATGGACAATAGGCCTAACTGTTTCAGTCACGGTGCTACAGAGAATATTTAGTTATTGGTGTTTAAGGTGTTCACTCCGTCGCGTAAGGGTCATCACAGTGTTCCGTAACTTCCGTTTGATGCAATATGAAATAACTTGTATTTTAAGATTCGATTCGGGATTCGATTCGATGTCGATATCAGAGACACGATTCGATTCGAGATTCGATTCGAAAAGAAATTTGTGATTCACAGATCCCTAATAGTAAGGCTATCAAATTCCGTACAAATGGCCCGTGCACAAGCAATGTTTCCGCCAATGGACCTCCGGGTGACCCGGAGGTCCATTGGCAGAAACATTGCCTGCATGTGTTTGCTATGAGTAACCAGGAGAACCTGCCATGCTTTGGATGCCATTCGATATGGCAATTGCGCGCAATTCCTATGCACAATTAAGCCTAGATAAGCGCACAGTTCGTTAGCTACTTCTAAACTCTGTCTCGACCTTTGTTCTCAACTGGGATCTAGAAGATGCAGTTAGCCTGCCCCATTTCACTTAGCTCTGATCTAATGATGCTAATCTTTGCCTACTAATTGCCTATCTAGAGCTGCAATTGTTGCATGTGGTCGCAAACGAGAAGCGCAAATATGTGCTTGTGTGCTAGTGTACAATGTGCCGCAAAACGTAGGCACCTATGGATAACTGGGGACGAATGGCGACCTTTGTTTGTAGATTGATAATGGTCTGTTTGTGGACTACCTGTATGGATGTGAGTCTTTGTTGACAAATGTTGATCTTTGTGGACTACAGTTAAAACTAGAAGTCCTGTCCTGAAATGCGCACAAATAGCACGTCGATTTGCGCGTTAATCTACGCGTTATGACGATGGTAAGTCTATCAAATTCTGCACATAAGGCCTGTACACAAGCAAAGTTTCAGCCAATGGACCCTCGGGTAACCCGGAGGTCCATTACCAGGAACATTGCTTGTGTTTGCTATGGATAACAAGGAGAACCTGCCATGCTTTGGGTGCCATTCGATATGGCAAATGCGCGCAATTCCTACGCGCAATTAAGCCTAGATAAGCGCACAGTTCGTGACAGGAATTCTAGTTTTAACTGTAGTGTGGACATCTGATCTTGGCTCCTCACCTGGGATCTGAACTGTAGATCAGTCCATGTCCTTCGGTGCTCCTAATCGGCTTCTCTCTCATAGACCGCCTCATCGCCTTCAGGCTCATAGTCACCGCTATCTGTTGGAATGCACAGTGTCCACTGTCAACATCCAGTACTGTAGTGATCTACTACTCTATCACTGCCTTACAAATAATGGCCTACAGTACAGTCGCTATAATCCACGCATGGGCAGTGATGTCAACTGATGCGTTTACCAGGTAATTACATCTTTAATGATTATCCCTATAAATAGTGTTTGAATTCTAATATTATTGCGTCCGTGGAAATATTTCCACCTGTAGAAAGTGACCAGTCCATGGTAACCGTAGTTCGGCCGCCAAATGCCAACTTTCTGCCCAACCTCAAAGTCGTATCTAAAGGTTTTTTCTCAGTGATTTCTGATAGAGGGACATCTCCTGATTCCGAAAAAGTTTACTGGACGTCTGACAGCATTGAGCAACTTGAGATATTCATCGCAGAAAAGGTGTACCCAATTTTGATTCGCATAGTTAGCCTAGGTGCTGAAATTCTCACATATATTCGGCATTTACTTGAAAAAATCTAGTCGTTTTATTCATATAGTTAAAACTAGAAGTCCTGTCATGAAATGCGCACAAATAGCACATCAATCTGTGCGTTAATCTACGCGTTATGACCATAGTAAAGCTATCAAATTCCGTGTCTATGGCCTGTCCACAAGCAATGTTTCCGCCAATGGACCGCCGGGCGACCCATTGGCAGAAACATTGCCTGTGTTTGGCTGCTATTTTGATTTCAAATCAAGTTGAATTAAACAATTTTTATATTGACGATCGTTGTGAGTTTGACGACAAGGCTTGCCTTATTCTTTTGTCATTTCATTTTTTTCTTCAGTCAGGCATTATTTGAATTTTTCTGTCGGTTTATGTGCAGAATCTGCCATGGCCGATCGCTGCTTTTTCTCATCGAAATACGGATGTGAAGTTGTTAGTGTAAGTGACCGTCTGATAAACGTGGCATCGAAGCGAATCGAGAACATAATCAGATGCAGCAAAATGTATAATGGTGGCCTGCATGTAGATTTTCAATCACAGCTGGATTTGAATGCCAATTTAGTTTTGGGAAGTCACGAATAATGTGTAGAGAAATCTGTTCACGCGAAAAGTGTCAGACAAACTACATTAAGCAGAGATATTCCTACCGAGGCAGATGCACCACCCGAGAAAGATCTAGGCGATGTCGGTTACAAATTATGTTTGATTTCAAATGACACTGTCAATTTTGTGATTGCAAATGCGATGTGACAAAAGATCCTAAAACCCGACAAGGTGGCGAGAGGCTATATCTTCCGTCAAATAGTGAATCCTGGAACTAGCAGTTCGTCCCTTGAGTTCCAATGTGCTCGATGTGCCTACTGGCACGTAGAACACATTGGAACTCAGAGGACGAGTTGTTCATCGCAAAAGGATGAGATACTCCGCATTTGTGAGCAGCGAAAATATAAATAGGAGGAGAGATTAGGTTAAGGGTTCAGGTGCTATGTTTGATTTGCACGCGGCAGACGCAGCCTGTAGAGCTATTTAATCTGTAGCGTCCGCGGCAAAGCAGTTCATTGACACTACCTCAACATATTTAAATCCCGATGCCGAAGCTTTCAAATCGGTGATTGATTTCATGAGAGATGACCAATGCCTTATTTGGAATTCGGTCGACTTGTTCAAATTGTATGGTTAGTGAGGGTTTACTTGTATTTCCCGTCAAGTATTTGTTGCTAAACATCCTGCGAAGTACCGCAACAACATTTTAGTCTGGACCGGCTTTACGTATTACACGGGATCTTGGTTGTGATGCCGAAGGCGCAATGAAAGTTTTGAAGAAAAGCATATGCGTCGAAATAAAGGATACAAATATAGATTGAAACACTTACCCCTTTGAACTCTAGTGGTATCTTCCATGCCAGTTCAATTGCAGCAATTAGAAGAGTCCATATTCATTATTTGGGGTAGAATAATCAGTATTTTCAACGTGCAGCCTTGGTCTACCCCACAATAGTTACCGAACAACCATCCTATATAATGATGTTATGACGCATCATGTTCCTGGCCGGAAAAGCTGGCGCTGTCGTTCAAAGAGTTAAGATCTCGAGCTCAACTTTGACAAAATATCAGAGTTTTCAAGCGTGACATTGTTGGCTTTTTTGGGGGTAGCTTGTCACCGAAATTGGATCACACCCTTCCCGGAATGCTGATTAGCAGCATTGTAACATTATTGGTGATAGTTGGATACTAACAACAATGCATATTGGTCTTGCTGCTATGACGAGGGATTCTAAAGGCCTCATAAAAACGATGCATGACTTCGGAATAACATGCTCCTATGATGAATTGTTGAGTTTCAAGAAATCGGCAGAAAATACAACAGCTAGCAATGTTGACTTCACATTAATATCCAGTTCAGACAGTGGGTTAATACGGGTAGTAATAGATAATATCTATGCTGACATTGCATCTCAGAATGGAACTCTGGCTGTTTTGTAAACTGAAGCAAATAACACCACCCAGTGGCAACACAGCCGTATCTCGCGACTTAAAAAGTCTGAAATGCCAGAGACTATTGACTAACAGTTGGATGTTGTTCATTATCACGGACCGAAACGCCCGGATATGTCTATTGTAAAAAGATGTATCTCGTCACTCCAAATTCTTTGTCATTCAGCACTGTCAACTCGAAGGGTCACAGAGACTGATTTTGTATTCTTCAGTGATGTTCTGCGAAAAGAAAGTTGTCCAGAATTTAATTGGTATAACACTCATATATCTCGTGAGACGGGAATATTCCTCCAAATTTAGATCCTATCAAATATGCCTTCGAGGAGGAATTAGAGATTAAGTCGTTTCAGCCCATTACAGTTTCATCCGTGTTGCTCTAGCCACAGATGAAGTATTGAAGTTAATTTAAAATTCTTGCTCAAGCGAAACGCCATGTAGTACAAACAGGTGCAAATGCAATTCTGCTTAAATGGTGTGCACACGTTTTTCTGCTCTTATAGCGCCCCTCTAGAGTGTTGCAATGAAAACACAAGGATATCAGATACATCAGATATGAGGAGCACTGATGACTAGAATCACCAAACACCAAAATATCCCTTAAAATATATATAGGCTCGGCTGCAACTTCTATTATGTGCCCAGAAATTTGTATTTGCTGCAGTCAAACATCGAAGTCCGCGAAATGACGATGTCACCTTAAACGTGAATATTTCAATTTGCTCAAAGTTGTCAGACGTCTAGTAAATTTTTATTGTATTATTACACGATATCCAGGTATTAAATCTCCATATGCCATACATGTTGGCGAAGATAACGTTTTTGTCCCGTTTGAAACGCAATACAAGCATAGTGGAAATAAATTTGTGGACGCCTTTACCAGCTCCACAACCATTTGGACCAAATTCGTGATAATTATTTTGTTTTTATAATCGCAGAAGACAACAGATAGAGTTACAAACCTTGGGTCGTTAAGGAAACGAGTAAACAGTATTTTGTTGACATATCGTCCCCTGAGTTCCAATGTATTCTCTGTGCCTACAGCCACTCGGGGGACGAAGTATGTGCCCTTATTTTATTTTTATGATTGCATTGTCGGAAATCTGGTGATATTTGTGCCTATTTTCGTTTTTTGTTTTGTTCTATTTTTATTTCAAGGCGAGCAAAAAGCTTTCGTTGAAACCATATATCCCCGATGTTTCGCGTGCGCTTATACCCTGGATGTTGCACGCTCTCATATACCTTGGATGTTGGGTGCATCCTCTGCCATGGCTATTTGTCCAAGGCATTCTTACCAATCAAAAGACAGAATTTATCGGGATTTAGGGACAAGAGATCTAATACTTACACATTCAAACGAGAAAAAAAATCTTTGGTCGCCACTTTGAGCGACCGGACTATAAGTGAATAAGTATTATTTATAACCCCAATTACTGCTTGAGCTTAACAATCAATGGCTTGGCGTACTTCGAACTCAGGAACACCGCGAGCAGGTTCACGATATCGGCTGGGAATACCACTTACAAAATCCATTCAACAGTCTGTTTGTTTTTCCAAATTCCATATTTCATAGTAGAAGGGTTATGAGAAACTTATGAGAAATACCCTATTGAGGTACTACCTCATGCCCCTCATACCACCATCCGGGTAATGGAAGGTTACGTTCTGTAGAATCCCTGTGAGGTACTGGTAGAAGAAAGTAGTAGTGGTAGTAAAAGTCGATCACAGGCCAGATAATGGTGGCTGCGGTACAAGCCAGAATGAGTGGAAGAAGACTAGAGTTCTAGATGAAGACAATGGAAGCTCATCACACGGCAGATAGCGGTAAGCATGGATAAGTGAGTAGCCGTTTTCTAGGGGAGGGGGGGGGGGGCATGGTAGTGATGGAGTGGTCTAGGATTAAGGAACCGTATAGGAACCACGAAAGTCGTGAGCTCATCTAGGGATTATCTCTTTACCCAACGAATCGGCAACATCCGGTCGTGTAATATGCAAATTCAGCAGCTGAAAAAATGTTATTTTTCAAACAATTTCCACTAAACCATATCATGTCAGCCCTCTTTGGAACGAGCTCGATATGGTTTAGTTGAATTTTTTTAAAAAAAATTTTTAAAAATAGTATTCAAAATAATAGAATTTGATATCGTCTGCGTTGGGTAAAGTGTAAAGAAGTTATCTACATGAAGCCTACAACAAAAGTCCACGTTAGTCAACAAAGTCCTGAATTAGTCCACATCAGTCCACAATTGCCCACATCAATCCCACAAAATATTCGCATCAGTCCATCTACAATGGCCGCCATTGGTCCACAGATCACATTGATGCACATGGCCTCTGTGTACTAGCATACAAACACATATTTGAACTTCTGTTTTGTGGCCAAGTGCAACATGTGGTCTGCTGAATCGACAGTTCGTGGGACAGAACACACTAACTGTCACTATTTAAAACTACAGTGTACGCAATATCGAGCTTCACAAGTATGCATAGTGTCAATCGGTTCGAGATTTCTATACTACATTTACTTATCGTAATAAACAAAATCCTCGAAATGCACATCAAGAAAATCACATCATGTACAATCGTCATCCTGAGTTAATTCCATCATCCACAGTTATTTATTTATTTATTTATTTATTTATTTATTTATTTATGTTTAAGGTGACATACTTATGCACAGTGGCCAATCGTGACCGTGACAGTTTTACGGGTTGAGGAAACCAGAGTACCCGGAGAGAACCACCGAGCATCGACGAGCAACTGTCAGCTCCTCAACATTCTAACTCTGCTCAAGCTTCACTCAAGCAGGGCTACAGTGGTTGAAGACATGTGCACCATCGACGAGCAGTCCGCCTTAGTGCGCGACGCCATCGTGCCCTCGTGTAGGCAAAAGGGATAAAGTGCCCTCCCCAAGGACACAACGCGGGTCGTTCCGGACGGGGATCGAACTCTGAGCCTCTAGCATAGAAGTCCAACAGTCTACCACTGAGCCACCGCGCTCCCCGTGCATAATGTCAAGTTACTTCTGAGCGCAATGGGTGCAGATGGAGTTTGAATGTGTTTATACGTTGGTGTGTTTTTTTAACGAGGGTAGACTGGTGTGGACCCCTCTGACCCTGATGTTAGCGTTTGTGGTCTAGGATTGATGTGAACTGAATGTGGGATTATGTGGATTGATTTGAGCGTTTGTTGACTCGTGTAAACTGATCTGGAATGATCAGGGGCTGATGTGGATTGACTCCCAGATCATATCCTCCACGCCCCCCCCCCCCTCCCTACCCTACAAATGAGCGAAATAGTAAAGCGATAAGTGACTAAAGCAGGCTATGGTCTGACAGCTCGAATCTTATCGAGCAAATGCACTGTCCTGCAATCGCCCGAAAAAGTGACTTCTACGAATCTTGGGCTCACCTGGGTATTGGATGATACGTATGACATGTTGATGTACAATTGGATGATATATTTCGGAGGACAGCTATCTAAAGTAGTGGATAGCTCCTAGCTCCTATACATGCCGTGGCTCTTATATTTGAGTCCATGTCATTGGACCCAGTCCCTATTGCCAGTATGGCCCCTGTTCCTATGTGACTCTTATTTCACAGATCATGGCCTTCCGGCTCCCACAAATGAGCTAAGGTGCAAAGATAGTAATTTCTCCTAGTGGTAATCCATTCTATTACTCTTCGACTTATCTCTGAAAAATGGAGGGGGGGGGGGGAAGGTGGGGCTGTTGTGAGAAAGGGTCGCTGTAAGTTGGGTGCTGAGAACCGTGGATGCTGATTTCGTGAATTGAACCAAAGACAAATGAGGACAAATGCTTCCAGGCTATGACATTCATGGCTCCTAGCTCCTGTATCGCCCCCTACTACTTGCATAGCTCATTGACCATGGTCTTCTTCGCTTCTGGCTCTTACGTGGCTCATGTGCCATAGCCTTTGTGGCTTGTATCTCCTATGTGGCTCCAATGTAATTGCTAGTCCCTATATGTTTCCCATACAGCACCTAGATCAGGATCGTCGTGGCTACTATACAATTTCTACGTGGCTCCTATTTTGTTTCTAGCTCCTATACGACCCCTAACCCCTCATATCCCTCACATGAAGGTTGTCCTGGATCGTAGCTCCCATATGGGTGCCCGTTCCTAATTGGCTCTCATACAGCCCCTAGACCACGGTTTTCATGCCTCCTATGTGACTCCTATCTCCAGTATGGCTCCTAGTTCTTGCGTTGATCATAAACCATGGCTTTCATAGATCCCGTGAATGAGCCCAAAGGCCAGTCAAACAGTCACTAGAACAGCCTATGCTCTGACTCTTTGAATCTTGTCGAGCAAATATGCTATTTAGCAATCGCTGGAAAAAGTCACTTCACATTCGACTCTTCAACTCATCTCCTTATCTGGGTATAAGAATACCCAAAACACGACGATGCAGTAGCGGTGGGTAATAAGTATCAAAGAAAATAAGCAAACTGTCATCTGCAAAATGAGGTCCCCAGGGGGTGAATTTAGTGATGCTACCCTGCACAGCAGGGTAGCATCACTAAATTTACCCTCTGTGAACCTCAATCTGAATCAGGGTCTCAAAACTAAACAGAAGGAGGTACCCAGAGGATAAATTCGCCCACTGTATGGGATGGTACCATCACATTCACCCTCTGGGGACCTCATTCTGCAAATGTTAGCCTGCTTATTTTCAGGCTTGGCGGAGGATAATACGCGTCAAAGAATACTCTCTACAGAAAACTACAGAAACTCATGGCTCCTACAGTGTTGCCGTATGAGGGTCATATGGAAACCACTCAATGAGGTATTATCTATCGTCCCTGATATACTTTACTCCTTTCTTCATCCATTCTCTTCCCTTCCCCATCACCATTCTCTTCCTACTCCTCCATCCATCCTCTCCTCTTATTTCACCCATCCCCTTCTCCTCTTACCTCATATCATACCCATCTTCAGCCCTGGCATACGCAAGAGCCTGCCCGAGGACCTCCTGCTAAGCGTCGGTGCTCACACGATCGTCACCATCACAATGATCTCATGGCTCTACAATATGGACTTGTGAAGTAATGGGTGCCACCTGGAACGGTATTGGTTAATGATACCAGGCATGACCCTTATTAACTGATGATACCACATGAGTTGCAGTAGCTATATAGGTAAAATCAATACTCCACTGCCACCTCATTTATAATGGTATTAACGATTATCTGCCACCCTCATTTATACTTACTAGTACGTAAAATACACATTGCAACCTCATTTATAATGGAACTTACTCTTATCTGCTATCTCATTTTTACGGAATTATCTGTCACCTCATTTGTTCTTACATAAAACACCCCTCCCATCTCATTTAGAACGGTATGGGTGGTTATTTACCACTCATGTGTTGCGTCATGCATACTAGTAGGAAAATATATAACCCCTGGCCACCTCATTTATATTTACGTAATATATATATATTTATCTGATAACCATAGAGTATAACACCCGTTGTATACACTTGAAGTATATACAACGGGTGTTGTATATAATTATAATTTATGCGAACGACCTTTGACCTCGTTCGATTCCATTTTCATTCATTCATAAACTTCGTAATGCAAGTTTGAATTCTACGTTGAAGGAGCAAGTGAAATTTAATCGAAATATATATGACATATTTTCTATAAGTATAAACATGTAAATTTTCAGTTTATTTTGCTGAAATAAAGAAATAATTACAACCTACTTCGTTCAAAACCTTATGTAGAAATTACTAGACTGTCAGTAATGTGTAATGCGCTATTTATAGCTACGTCTACGTCCACGATCAAAGTACTGCTCCAATTACACGTTCGTCTGCTACGTGAAAAAAAACGTTTCGTACGAATTGTAAACAAAAACAAAAGTGGACCATAAATAATGGAAATTGGAAACTTCTCGATTAAATACACTTTATCATCGTCGCCAGGAAGAGCTAAAAAAGACATGAATAATAGATCAACTGCAACCAGTGGTTTTGCCTGTACAGCAACAACCAAAAGATCGCGTTTGCTTTGTCTCATTTTCTACGGAGGCCCGTGGGAATGAGCATAAAAGTGAATATAAGCCTCAACTATTGAAACTGATGTTTGTTATCAGATAAAAACAATATACATATAGTGTTTTTTTTTATATCTGGTTTATACAACTCGTTGAAATATAGTTAATATTTTCTCGGCAGAGCCGAGAAAATATTAACTATATTTCAACTCGTTGTATAAACCAAATATAAAAAACACTATATGTATATTGTCTATATATATATACTGTATATACTATTGCATAAAAATCGACATCCCGTAACTATACTCGTTATTATACTATGGCCTGTTTGTTCAAAGCTCACCCCATCATTCCAGCACAGACATGTTATAAAAACGCAGTGCTAATTCAGATGTATGTCCAGTCTGCATCATCAACATGTCTCAATACACCTTAATGGGCCATTTGTTGTAATAAGGGTTATTTGACCTTAAACTGTCTGACTTTTAAAATCAAATGTCTAGATTCCATTCATACCGTGACAAATGACTTTGACCAGACCTTGCCCTCCTGGGTACAAATAACATTTGTGTTTGCCTCCGGTGTATTCTGCATGCTGACAAATAACTATATAAGGGGATGTCTCCTCCTCTTCGCATTGAAGCAGTGTGAACCCCCGGAGAACTTCACGCCCGGTGCCTAGCATACCTTTTGAAACTTCTGACATCTCCCTCATTTTTGTATCATTTCTCACTACTCATGTTACCTAACACATCTCTTCTAGTAGAATGTCTCTGTTCCCCAACACTGCCTCTACACCCTAATACATTTATTGAAGTAACAAGTACCCTTACACCCTCGCCGTTCGTGTTACCCACCACACCCCTTCCAGCGAGAGAGAAAGAGAGGATGAGAGAGAAAGAGAGAGGGAGAGAAAGAAAAAAATGAGCAAGACAATTATTTTATTCAAGAGTTTTTCGGTGATTTCTTAGCAAAGTGCAAATATGTTCTTCCACCCCTCACCCCCCCCCCCCCCCCCCCCCCCATCTGCCCCCTCTTTTCTAGTATCTGTGTCGCAAACTCTCCTGTCATATTCTCCCTTGACATATACCTCTATCATTTCAAATCTCCGTATCCCACCTCTGCTTATATTTTGCACTCCGGACATCTCTTCCGAAGCTTAAAGTGAAATGAGGTATGGAGATTGAGAGTCATGTTGCATTTTAGTTCCTATGAATGCAAAATCAGTTAACACCTAATGAATTCAATTCAATCAATGCAAAATGCATTAATAATGACATACACCGCTGCAATATGCCTTCACTGAGAGCAACATCTACAACCACCTTTTTAGTGATGCGAGTATATTATTAGTTATCCTTGTGTTTTCCAGGGTGTATGGGAATTTACACCGGTTTGGGAACTCATACACCCTGAGGCAACGCCGAAGGGTGTATGAGTTCCCAGACCGGTGTAAATTCCCATACACCCTGGAAAACACAAGGATAGCGGATGTATTTCCAAGAATTTTGGTGTACTTGATACTTTAACCTACATGGTGGGAAAAAACTGACAGAAAATTTGTACTTTGTAAGTTTCTTAATAAATAAAATCAGACAAATATGGATGTCTATGGAACTGGCTCAATGAGCCAGTTCCAATGACATCCATATCTGTAATATTTTATTGCACATTAATATTAAATTTCCTGTATTCTTATTTTTGTTCTAGCATAACTGAGCAGAAGGTATGAATTAATAATTAAAAAATTGGTACTTTTTTAGCCATGTAGCCTGCTATTGTATATTCTTGTTTTTACACCGTGGTTAACCACTGTGTAAAAAAAAACCACCGTGGATTGCATGTTACACCATACCTCTCAGCCAATCAAAATGCAGTATTTTGTTTCATTTGGAAATAATAAAATATATAAATGAATGCAACTAGTTTTTCATCCATGTCATCCCCCTTTTAATGATTCTATTATATTAAAATATATGAAGCACTGTAATCCAAACACCCATTATCCCACATCTGTCACCACTTTTTATGCCCCCAGTATATAACAGAATTTTCCCCTCAATATCTTAATCCCTCCATATTTAACCAGTTACAATAATTCATGTATAGTAATATATATAAAAAATGTTGTCTATATAACACTGATCCCTTTCTCAAATAATCCTACGTCACATTGCGCGTACAACAATTCTCTCGGACATTTATTTATTTATTTATTTATTTATTTATTTATTTATTTATTGGCGTCTAAGGTCACTTTCAGCATCTTTGGCTCTCTCATGATCACAACACATTTATTATTATTTTTCTTTTTTTAACAATAATTTTTTTTTTATTTTAATTTAATAATTTTTTTCTTCTGATTCTTTTTTAATGATATATTTTACTTTATTTTAGTATATTTTCCAGTTTGTTATTTTTATTTATTTTAATTTATTCATTGAATTATATTTTTTATTAGTTCATTTTTTCAAACAATAAATTATATTTTTTTATTTTATATTATAGAGAACGCAGTCCGAGCCCCGCGAAGCGGGGCTCACGGAGTGAGCTCCATAGGCAACACACGCGAGTGTGATTTCCCAATGAGTTACATACAACTATAAGCTAACAAAGTTAAAATTGCGGGTTCCGGTTTGACCCATTGGAGGCCGCCATGTTTTCGTTCGATATTGAATTCTGGGAAAGTTGAAAAAAATACCGTCAGATGAACTGTTCTCCATTTTACCATCCGCTCGATGTTTCAGATCAATTTAAAAGGATATATATTTTGGTATTTGTAACAAATAAATATAGTAAATTTGGATACAATTTTAATGACAACTCACATTAAAGATTTATCGTACATTTTAAACATTATAAGGAATAATATTCGTGCAATGTTAGCAGCGTAAACAATGGGAGGAGTTTTGGGCGAATGTTGAACTCTGGGATGACTTGAAATAAAAATAGCATCAAAACACGAAGAGGCACGTGTGCGGGTCGCTGCGTCATTCGTTCGAAATGACGTTTAGGGCGGGAGTTAGTCGTTCAAGGCGGGATTAAGACATGAATTATTCAGTCAGCTGACCCAGGTTATCAAATCAACGTCCTCGCCCAGAATGTTGACTTTGTCGTCTGCAAAACAACAACAAAGCAGGAAAAGCGAGTGGTGGTATTTGCCATTTATTTTTTTAAGGTTTATCGGATTAGTTTACTTGTCTAAATTCTGATTTCACATTTAATGCGAAAGTGATTGTTTAACAATTCGATCCTTGTTATTTAAAAACAATAATTTTCCAAATATTTTAATTACCTTTACAAAACTGTTCCCGCAACTGAAGCTCTCTGAATTTAGTGAAATCGACCGCCTGCTTGCACTATAATTTTGTATGTAGCCGGACTGCGTTTTCTTCTAGGTTTTACCTATTTTCATATTATTTTTATTTTTATTTTATTGTTTTTTCTCCTTTTTATTTTACATAAAAGACATTGAAACTGAAAAATATCGAAATAATCACAAAAAAGTTTACTGAAGTAGCCACTGCTGCACCAACTACTGCAACACTAATCTTTGCAGTTTCTTCATCAGTCACAATGAAAACTCCTGAAACAAAATCTTTCGCTTCAATACTAACCACTCACTCCTACTCCTATTTCAAAGATAAACAAATTGTACTACACATGCGCACAGTATCTGTGCTCATGCGTAGTACAATTTGTTTATCTTTGAAACATGATGTTTTTAACGTGATGAAGTCGGATATTTTTCAACATTTCTTGAATTTGATGCTGTGTTTGCGTTAAATAATGATGCAGACACGTAAATAAATTATATTTGGGCTGAGTACGACAAGTAGAATGTTGATTATGTGATTTTTGTCTTCGATATGAAGCGTGAACTGAGTCGACCCAAATGCAGCCAGTTTCTTTCAGTTTTAGTCAGATGAAATTCGAACGGGTTGCTCAAAGACTAAGACTGTGAGGGCCAGGAGGGCCCCGGGTCACAGTCTTACAAAGACTACCACCCTCACCTACTACAACACCAACCACTCAACAGTACCAACTATTTACTCCTTTACCACCAATCACCACGAGTACTATACCAATAACTACTACATCACCTACTTTGGGCTGCACGGTATTCGAAACTGAATACCAGTATCGGTATTCAAAAAATACTGTGGTATACCGGAATAGTGAAAGACTGTTCAGATATCTGAACATGCATACCACAATCGATCCTTCACGGTCTGAACAAATCAGCAAATTTATTTTTTTTATATATTAGTTAATCTATTTTAAAAACTAGTCAACAACACCATAGCAAGTGGCCCCCTCATTGGAATGAGCTCGTTGCGATCGTTCCAATGACGAGGTCACATGATATGGTTTTGTTGAAATTTGTTGAAAAATTATATTTGTTCGACTGCACAACTACCACAATCGGAACTTCAACCATCACATTGGAATGAATTGGTATGCCTTGATCATGCAGTTCGAATAAACCTTTACCCAACGCAGACGATGTCAAAATTCGATAAAATAATATTTAAAATAATAAATTTTGAATAACTCCTTTACCAACAACCACCACGAGTACTATACCAATAACTACTACATCGCCTACTAAGGCGATGGGACAGGGGTATGTTCGGAGGGTATGTTCGATTGAATCGGAGTAAATCTAATTACCACAAACAACCCGACAATTCCTAAAAATCACCAAAAACGACTTAATTTGATATGGATTTCCCATTTTATCGGCTTATAATAGTAGCACGTAGTGCTATAGTACCGAGGGAGCCCCTGGGTGTATATTCGATTGAATCGGAGTATCACGAATTACCACAAACAACCCGACAAGTTTTACTATTTCGAATTCTTTCAGATTTCTCTGCTTCTATCTATCTATGCAATAGCTTTCGTCTTTCTGACCATGTTCCTTTGTTCTGGAATATACTCCAGTAGCGTAGAAGAACCTATCAACTGGGACAATTTTGCTTATTATTACTATTTTTAGCTTTTCTTGTCTATTCTTGTTAGTTCTGACCCTATTCCGAGTACTCTTGTTGTTTCATTTATATAGATTATAATTATAATTTTAACTAATCAGATTGCTTGATTTCCCATAATCTGTATGCAGAGTTATCTCCCTTGTTTATAACAAAAGCCTATATCATTCCCAAAGCCAATAAGCTATCGAGCAGTTACTGATAAACCATTGCTCGAACGACTCGAAGCTCATCGGGCAAATGAGCCATCGAGCAGTTGCTCGTTCGAGTGACTCGCTCATACTGCTCGAACGACTCGAAGTCTACCGAGCAAATGAGCTATCGAGCAATGCCTCGTTCGAGTGACTCCTCAAACATCTATAGGAGCATCAAACGAGAATCGTCCCAGTCAAACGAACCAGACCTTTGGAAGCAGCTCAGAAAAATATGACTCAGAGAAAACCCTTTAACCTTCAGTTTCTCACACTCCAAGTAAGACCAGCGATCACAAATATCACGGGCTATGCTTCTGATTTTATAACACTCTTCATCGCAGACTCCACATGGACACAGCGGTTTGGAAAACGCCATCGAAAACAAAGAAAACTGAATATGAAGAAAATGTGAAATTTTCAGGTTTGAATGCGTCTAATAATCGGATCGATGGTCTGATTGTGGATTGATGAATGAAAGAATGAAAAGTTTCAGCGCGCCGAAAGTGCCCTTGGACGATATGGGATGTGAAATCCCTTGCGACAAGAATAATTTTATTTGCTTATGAATCCACGAGAGTCGAAAGCGAAGGCCAATAATCTTATTTGGTTTGAGTGTGCGCATTGGCAGTAGGGTAGTGGGATCAGACCTCCGAGAACCTCGAACTGGAAGATGACTCGGAATTGTCCATAACTAAGAATTTTGCTCCCTGTTTTACTCAGAAACGTGGGCATGTTTACGGTAATACTGAAACCGCAGTTTGATGGTTGTTTTAGAAAAACGAAAATGAAACCCAAACAGACTCTGGTTTGGGAGCAGCCCCAGAATATTATCCATAACGGTTATAAAAAAGGAAAAAATCCACCAATATGTGTTTTTCAAAGCTGAGAGTCATCCATCAGCCTATAAGGGAAAGTGAATGCTGAGCCGTGGCCACCTGGTCTGCCACACCCACAGACATACAGCTCTTAAAGGGATTGTTTTATTTTTATTTTTATGTTTATTTATTTAAAATGCACACTGGTCCCAGCCAGGCAAGCTTGTTTCTCAATCCTTGCTTGGTGTTTGGTTTCCTGTGTGCGTTTACGAAAAGCTTGTTCCAATCCCTTCTGCACTTCGCCTGGTTCCAAAAACTTTGAGAGTTCAGTTAAAAGGTTTATAGGTAGAGAGAGATAGAAATCCCCTTTTGTAGATAGATAGATAGATATATTTTGTTCGTCAGTACACATATACACAACTCAATTTACATATAATGCACATATTTACAACATATATGATTACAATATACATGGCAAAAACCATAAAATCCCTTTTCTGTGTCTGTGTAAAGATGTCTGTATACCGACAGGGGAAGGCATAGCCAGATTGCCTGTCTTCCTGTCTTCCCCTAGCAAGAACGAAGGTAAGAAACAGAGATGCAGATAGAGAAGAAAAAGGAAAAAATGGAGAGAAAAAAAGACGTCGGAAAGAGTAGAAAAATACTAGTGCAACATCGTGAATTCATTTAATCGTCATGAAAATAGATCATCTTCTGCCTGAGCGGACGGTGTGTGATGTGGTCGAGGCCTGGTTCAGCTGGACTACCCAATTCGAGCCTCGGCGTTGCATTCCTCATCTTCAAGCGTCAAAGTGAGAGTGCAACCAGGGGGAGGCCACCAAAACTTTGCAAGACGTGACGTGGGGGTGGGTGGGTCTCTCGAGTGCGCCAAAAATGTGCATTTCCAACTTGTGCAATTTTTGAATTTTTTAAAAATATATCAATATATCAGCTAATATATACCATCATTTGTGTTTCAAACCTTAAAGATGATGTTGTACATCACACTCTTAACATAAATACAACATCAGGAGGCTTTATATGTGAGAATTTTGGGCTAAAACTGGGAAAATGTCACATGTTAGTAGGGGGTGGGTGTCTTGTTCGAAATGTAGAAAATGTGCAGACAATATTTTGGGAACAATTCAAATGAAAATTTGTTCCCGTATATGTACACCTGCTCTGACCAAGCCTGATAATGAACAGCTTGTCATTTGTAGATTGGGGCCCACAGCAGCCCACAGAGGTTTAAATTGGTGGTACCAGTTTAACCCTTTACCTAACATGAAAAGCAGACGACATTTGCTAAAAAATGATTGAATAACTAATTTTTTTCATTTTTTGTCTCAAAAACATAGGTTATGACCCCTCATTGGAACGAGCTCGACAATAATAAAAATTAATTGGCGATTTTTGAGAATAGCGCTGGTCGGTTTTTATCGTTACGTTGGGTAAAGGGTTAAGAACATTACGAAAACCCCCTAAAGACAGCTGTGCCTACTAAGTTTATAAGCTTATTTTGGATTTTAATGGGAGAGTGGGGGTGGGTGTCTGAGAACGGTAGCAGAAAATTTGCACGTAGTGGGTGAATGGGTGTAAAAAGGAGCCGAATAAAAAATAGGACGTCACGTCTTGCAAATTTTTGGTGCCCCCCCCCCCCCCCCCCCCCCCCCCCTCCGGTGCAACGATAGATTTGCCAATAATATACGGAATGCAGGGTGAAGGGTGAATCCAGTGGCCAACAGGGACGAGAATGCCAGACAATTTGCGGTGAAAAAGAATAACCGACATAGGGGAATCTTATCAATACACCTATTACTGAATCAATCGAAACAGCCCAAAGCACAGGGAGACACATCTGGGGTGAGTGAGTTAGAGATGAATAGTATTCTAAATAGCACAATCCGGACAGTATGGATTTGAGCAGGAGATATTACTAGTGTATGAAGAGAGAAATTTGGCAATTATTTTTTTACTGAACTCTTTCCTGCTTCTCTCTATTGTATATTGTGACTGTTGTGTAATTGTTGCTGCTGATGGAGCGAGTGGTGAGTTTCTTCGTAACCCACTCCCCACACGCAGAGATGCGAGACAGTCCTCACAGACTCAATCCTAAAGCTCTCAATGAGTAGCGAGGCATTCCTCACTGACTCCATGCACCTTAATTCTATTGTATAATTTTAAATTTTTGTGACTTATTTTGGGTTTTTTTCTGTTAAGAGTTCGGTGCTCGTTTTGTTCTACCATTAATTCACTATCTTGGTGTCTGTTGAAGGTTTTGGTTTGTAGGTCTTTTAATTGCGTTTCTATAGTTTCTGTTTTTGCTTGCTCGTGAAGTTTCTTTTTCGGTGTCTTTGTGAGCTTGCATAGTGCGACGCGCTGGGCATGATTTTGAACCCTCTGTAGCTTCTGAATGTTGGGCGGATGTCAGTTTAACTGCCATATTTAAACAGTACACCTTCACAGCATTAACTTGGGTATCTCCTTCGCGGCACGCGCGTGTTTTCATTAACGCCGAGGTGATTTGCCTCTGAAGTCAGGCTCTGGGCTTGGGAGGTGAGTTTGTTGGAATTATGAAAGCATTATGTAAAGATGTACAGAGTGAACTTAGCCTGGGTAACATAACAACAGAACGTGTGCCCATGGAGATGGGCCTAAAACAGGGGTGTATCCTTTCGCCAATTCTTTTTGCATTGTACATCAAAGGTTTAGCAGATGAAAGCGACGAGGGGGTAGCAGTTGGGGACTTGAGGATCCCAGGGCTATTTTTTGCAGACGATATGGTGCTAATGTCAGAAAGCGAAGAGGGGCAAGTGAAAATGCTGGGAATTGTTGGGACATATGGTAGCAAATGGAGACTCGAACGTAATGAAATCAAGAGCAAAGTTATACCCGTGGGCCGCAAAGTGGACCCCACTCGAAGGTGGAGAATGGGGGAGTTCTGTATTCCGGAAGGTAGCAGCAAACTTCTAAGTGTAGGAGAGACAGGTGACTTCGAGTATTTGGGGGTAAATATAAACATCATAGGAAGAGGCATCTACCGAAATCACACAAATAAATTGTTTGTGAAGGGGAGGCGAATCCTTAACCAAATGAAACTTATAGGGAGAAACAGTTTCAGTAAGGTATTTGTGGGGAATACCATTTGGGAAATGGTGGGTCTGCCAAGTATAACATATGGTACGGAAGTGGTACCCCTAAACCAGACGGCTGTAAAGAGCTTGGAAATCCTGCAA
This sequence comes from Pictodentalium vernedei, assembly GCA_031216915.1. Lineage (NCBI taxonomy): Eukaryota > Metazoa > Mollusca > Scaphopoda > Dentaliida > Dentaliidae > Pictodentalium > Pictodentalium vernedei. The sequence goes on from CM062293.1 coordinate 515,011,767, forward strand.
AACGATGCAGGCCGGTGGATAACAGGGTCGAGTAATGACGCAGCAATAGATGCAATCAGGGGTGAGCTTGGGTGGATGAGGATCAAGGACAGGGTACACTTATTGAAGCTCGGTTATCTTAATTATTTGGTAAATCTCCCCGACAGCCGATGGTGTAAAGTAATGTTCCTGAGACTTTTCAACTCAAATATCAAGACAGGGTGGATGGTCCAAGTGAGGGAACTAAGAGAGAACTACTCATTGGAGGACTCGGAACTACACGTTGGGGCAAACAAGGGTAACAAAATCGTCAGAGAAAGGGTCATGGAGGATGGTAACCTTAATTGGGTAGGGAGTCAAATCAAAGAGGTATTTGGGTGGCCTACGCGATAAAGAGAAGTTTTGGTTTTGAAGAGTACCTTGATGGCATCTTTGAGGGTTCACTGCTGTTCAAGTTGAGGTCGCGGTCCCTTTGAGCTGAGGGGAAAAACAGTGAAAAAGAGTGCCAGATGTGTAATTTGGGCGTGGTGGAGACCCTGGAACACTTTCATCTAAAATACCCAAAATACCAGTCTAAAAGAATAAGATTCGCTGGGAGTATAATGGGGAAGTGGGATGGGAGAATGAAGGACATGTGGTTAGTGGGAGACTCAAAGGAGAGGGTTATTATGCTAATCGGAGAGATTGGGAAGAATGGGGCAAGGGATGTCATCAAGCAGTTCGTCTCACAGTGTTAGGAGTAGTATGTCAGGTACATTTGAGGACCCATTGGCAGGACCTCGGTGCAGGACCTCGGAAGTGACGTCATGTCACGTGACCCAGTGGCGCCATGTTGTGTTCCATGGTAACCCGCGTGAGCGCCCATCTTGTGACGTCATCTCCATAGTGATACGTGGTGTTAGTGCGCATGCGCAGCGCGTGTTAGGGTGATACGAGCTTCCGTCGTCCATTTTGGGTACTGGAGGCCGCCATCTTGGTTTCTATGGTAGCACGTGATTGCTATGTTACCTAAGGCTTACAATAGGACAGGGGTATGTTCATAGGGTGTGTTCGATTGAATCGGAGTATTTTCTGGAACGACTTCTCTGGACAATTACCACAAACAACCCGACAACTTGTATTATTTCGAATTCTTTCAGAATTCTCTGCTTCTATCTATATATGCAATAGTTTACATCTACCTAGGCATGTTCCTTTATTCTAGAGTATACTCCAGTAGCGTAGAAGAGCCTATCAACTGGAACAGTTTACCTTATTATTGCTATATTTAGCAATTTCTGGTCTATTCTTGTTAGTTCTGCCCCTATTCTAAGTACTCTTGTTGTTTCATTTATCTTGATCATTTATATAAAGAACCAATTGCTTGATTAATACATAATCTCCTTCTCCATAGGCCTGGCTGGTTTAAAAAAATTCCAACTTTTCCGTAAATAGAGTAGATATGCTAGCAATAAACATTCATTTTAATCTTTAACCCCTCACCCAACGCAGACGATGACAAAATTTATTATTTTAAATATCATTTTTTATTTTTTGTTTAAAAAAATTCAACAAAACCATATCATGTGACCCCCTCATTGGAACGAGCTCGGCGAGCTCGTTCCAACGAGGGGTCACAAGATATGGTTTTTTGGAAAAATACTAATTTTTCAACTGCTGAATTTGCATATTACGCGGGAGGATGCGGCCGATTCGTTCGGTAAAGGGTTAAAATAATATTTTCTTGTTCTCGGTAAGTAACATCTTGATGCAGCCCAACTGAACAAACTTTAATTGGTGATAAACTGATGTATGTTGCAACAAGTCACACGTCGGCGATTATCAAAGAGGCTATTAGAACGTGCCTTATAAACTGGATAATGGAACTCATTCACTTGCGACACCTCACCAGTGACTTAAAAACACAAAATTCGCAAATATTTACCGTGACTTTTTCAGTTATAATGATTTTTATATTCACTAGACCACAGAATAGCAAGAAAGTAAGTAGAAAGTATCTATAATTACCGTTTTGGGGGTCAAATTCTGTATTTCAAGTCAGATTCTGTATATAGTGACACCGCCATAGAGTTCCTGCTGAGTTAAAACATGACGTAAGAGAGAGAGAGAGAGAGAGCGGGTCTATCTTGATGGTCCGCTAGGGCAGATTTGAAGTCCTCTAAATATTGTGTTGCTGCTACAACTTTTCGTCCAGATGGTTCCAATCGATTGCTGTGCGCACAAAGAATGAATGTTTTTATTGGGGAATGAACTATCCGCCGGATGACAACTTCACCGCAGTAATAATAATAACACTTTGGCCGGCCGCTGATTTGTCGCAGTTCTTGGGTGAGAAGGCCTTGGCTATCCCTGTACTCACAGCTGCCTCCCTGTTCCCACGCTTCTTCTCTCCTCCCAACACTCGGGACGAACTGCTTGATAACATCTCTTGTTCCATTCTTCCCAATCTCCCCGATTAGTTTAAACAATATTTATTCAATAAGTATTTTAAATGTTACAATATTGAAAACCAAGCAAAGTGACAATATATATAGAGAATATGAAGAATATAACAAAAACTAACAAAATACCGTATTATTATGTAATGGGGGGTCTGACAGAAAGCTGGGAGCTTATGCTAGTCATCTCCCGGGGTCATTCATAAATTTACGCAAGAAGCTGGTATAATATAGTAAGTGGACTCAATCTCTCTGATTAGCATATTAATCCTCTCCTTGAGTCTCTCACTAACCACATATCCTTCATTCTCCCACCCCACTTCCCCATTATACACCCAGTGAATCTTATTCTTTTAGACTGGTATTTGGGCATTCTAGCAGAAAGTAGTAGACACTTCGCCGAGGTCGCAATTCCGCGGAAAGGCAGTTCGCGGGAATTTTTTAAAAACTTTTAAATGGTTTCAAATTAGATTTTGTTGGTTCAAATAAAACCAATTAATAGATATTGTTAAATTCTAAAACCTACCAGTACTATTCTGCATAAATAATATCAAAAAGGAATACTTCCTATAGGAACTCTAAGAAAATGGAGTGTAGGAAAAAAAAACCTTGGGAAAAACCTCCTTAGGAAAAAAGCCCCTTGGTAAAAAAACCCTTGGAAGAAACCCCCTCGAGAAAAGAATAACCTTGGAAAAAAACCTTCATATTGACAACAGAAAAACGTTTTCTTTAGTGACTTTATTTTTGTATGACAACATGTTCATTAGTGAAAAATACATTAACATAATATTATCTGTATGTTCCATAGTACAAAATATCCGTATGTTCTGCAGTAAAAAATGCATTCCAATGATATTCAAATTTGCATATTTTCACCTGTTAATCACTTCATATACAGCACTAATACATTAAATATGTCTAACATTTAATTTGTAAGGCAAGATGCCCCACAGCACTGAATACGTTAAATAACCCTTTACCCAATGCAGCTTTTTTTTAAAGTATGCAAATATGGATACCATTAGAACTGGCTGAAGCAGCTAATTCCAATGATTTTCATATTTGCATACTTTCAATCGTTAATTACTTTATATAGACCCCACAACATTAAATACAGCACTAAATACATTAAATATGTCTAAAATTTAATGTGTAAGGCAAGATGCCCCACAGCACTGAATACGTTAAATAACCCTTTACCCGATGCAGCTTTTTTTGAAAGTATGCAAATATGGATACCATTGGAACTGGCTGAAGCAGCTAATTCCATATTTGCATACTTTTTTTTACTATAGAACATACAAATATTTTGCACTATAGAACATACAGCTAATATTATGTTAATGTAATTTTCACTAATGGACATGTTGTCATACAAAAATAAAGTCACTAAAGAAAACGTTTTTCTGTTGTCAGTATGAAGGGTTTTTTTCCAAGGTTTTTCTTTTCTCGAGGGGGTTTCTTCCAAGGGTTTTTTTACCAAGGGGCTTTTTTCCTAAGGAGGTTTTTTCCCAGGGGGGGGGGGGGGGGGGAGGGCGTACTCCAAGAAGATGTGCCCTGTCAATAATACTCCATTAAATGTCAGAAAAACACCAATCCAGACTCGAAAGGTAGGTAACTGGTGCACAAGAGTCTTTCAGTCGCCCACCTGTAGTTGACACCAAACCAGTTAACTGTCGAGTGTGCAAGACATGTGTGTACAACATTTTATGGCTGGACTGTGAGGTTTCGGAAATTTAATAGAATATCTAATTCGACGTTAATAATATTAGTTATCCTTGCGTGTTCCAGGGTGTATGTGAATTTACACCGGTTTGGGAACTAAGGAAGCCGACGGGTGTATGAGTTCCCAAACCGGTGTACATTCCCATACACCCTGAAAACACAAGGATAACGATTTTATTTCCAAGAAGTTTGGTGTACTGAATACTTTAACCTACATTGTGGGCAAAAACTGACAGAAAATTTGTACTTTGTAAGTTTCTTAATAAATAAAACCAGACAAATATGGATATCATGGGAACTGGCTCAATGACATCCATATCTGTAATATTTTATTGCACATAAATATTAAATTTCCTGTATTTTTCTTTTTGTCCTAACATAAACGTGCAGAAGGTATGAATTAACAATTAAAAATGGGTACTGTTTTTGTTCGCCATATAGCCTGTTATTGTGTATTCTTGTTTTTACACCGTGGTTAACCACGGTGTAAAAAAATCCACTGTGGATAGCAAGTTACACCGTACCTCTCAGCGAATCAAAATGCAGTATTTTGTTTCATTTGGAAATAAATGTCGGGTATCGTGTAAGTTATTGAACATACAGTGATGATGAGTTTACAAAACGGTCCCATTGAAAGCTTTAATAACTATCAAGTGTCATATTTTTAATTACTTTGTGTTATTAATTATTTACTGTGCTGCTGCTTACAATTATGTAGTTACTTACATGTCTGTTACTGTCAAAACGTTCCAACTTTTAACATAAAAAGAATAATTATGCTAATGAATAAAGTTGTCTCCCATTTTTCTATTAGTTCGATGTTGTTTTTTCTTTTAACCCTTTACCTAACATGAAAAGCAGACGACACTTGCAAAAAAAATTCTTGAATAACTAATTTTTTTCATTTTTTGTCACAAAAACATAGGTTATGACCCCTCGTTGGAACGAGCTCGACGAGCTCGTTCCAACGAGGGGTCATAACCTATGTTTTTGAGACAAAAAATGAAAATATTTTGAAAATTAATTGGCGATTTTTGAGAATAAGGCTGGCCGGTTTTTTCCGTTACGTTGGGTAAAGGGTTAATACGATTTCCAGTTTTTACATTTTTGCATGACAAAACAGATCATTGAAAGATAATTTCAGCAAACGCCCAGAATAATTCTGGCGAAACGAGTACAATAATTCCGGTGAAACGTCAAAAACGGTTCGGCGAACCGACCTGAAGCTCGGCAAACAATCCAAAAGTTCGGCGAACCGTCCAAATGTTTGGCGAACTGTTACTGAAATTCTGGCGAAGTGTCCAGTTTTCCGACGAACTGTCCCAAAAACATCTCGGCGCAGTTGTCATCTGGCGCAAAATTCAATATTCCTTTTATTGCCCTGTTTTACAAGCTTGTACAGTTACGGATCTGCTATTGTTTCTTATTGATGATTCATTTATTCATTTATTGATGTTTAAGGTCACATATTTATGCACAATGGCTAATCATGACCGTGACAGTTTTACGGGTGGAGGAAGCCGGAGTACCCGGAGAGAACCACCGAGCAACGACGAGCAGCTGCCAGCTCCCCAACATCGTAACTCCGCACTGCAGCACAGGCAGGGTCAGATTGGTTGAAGACATGCGTACCATCGACGTGCAGTACGCCTTAGTACACGGCGTCATCGTGCCCCCACGCGGGCAATGGAGATGAAGTGTCTTGCCCAAGGACACAACGCGGTTGCCGCAGGTGGGATTCGAACCGAGGACCTCCCGGCTTGCAGCCTGCACCTCTACCTACTGAGCCACCGCGCTCCCCTCTTATTGATGATACGATGTAATAATTTCTTTCTTATTGATGATACAATGTTGGCGACTCTTCAATTGTCAATTTTTGGCCCGGATCTGGTGAAGGGCAAAATATATTTGGAACCATGAAGACTTGATTCTAAACATTGCCTCCTTGCTGGGACACACTAAAAAGCGTAGTCCGTGTCGGAGAAAAAGAGTAGTCGGGAATTAAATTAACATTTTCTCATTTTTTTTATTGGTTGTTTTCTATTTAATTTTGAAAGTATACTCAGGAGACGATACGAAATATATATGCCAAAAGAGAAGTTTGTACGATGTTATTTTACAATGTTAGAAGACATTTTCTCTTTCAAACACACTGAAAAGTTTTGCTGACTTGGTGCTTGTTAGCTAATTAATTGGCTTACGCTGTGTTGACACAGCGAGGTGGACTGATTATCCTGGTTCTTTTTATGATTATGAGGAGATTAGTGGGGTGTAGATGAAAGAAACAACGATTACTTTAATTTTCAGTATTGTATTGGATAAATACAGGACATAATGGATATAGCATAGTACAAAGATACAGCATATTGCACAAACATGAACAAATAACAAACATACATGACGTTCCAAGTGTTTTGTGGTTGGATTCACATGCGACAGTAGATAAAAGGTGTCGATCGAGTTATAAAACCGCAGAAATAAGCACAAGATTTTTTTCACCTGCTTATTTATAATTCCAACATTTGACATCATTTCCTGGGAAGGTCTCAAGTACGGAGACCTACCTAACAAATGATGTCAATTGTCGCGATTATCAACAAATTTCGGGAAAATGTATGAGAAGCACATGGTCAACTAGCCAAATTTCAGCTCATGGACCATCAGGTGTGAACCGATGGTCCATGAGCTGAAACTTGCCAAGTATTAATTGTGCTTTTTAAAAAAGAAAACATTCTCATCGAGTGGAAAAAAAAACACTTATTACATTGTGTTCAGTGTAACATGTGAATAATGATACAGTAACACCCGACCGTGTTTTTAAACCAGCCGAAATAAGCACAAGGTTTTGGGGACATACACAATATAAACTCTGTTACATAAAACACTTATTCCATTGTGGTCAGTTTGACATGTGAATGCTGGTTACAGTAACAGTGGGTGGGGGTGTAGATTTTCGTGGTTGGGGGAGGTAGATTTTCCACCAGGCACTTTTTGTGCAATGATCACTGGATACCGAGAACAAATAACATAAATGAAAGACAAAACACGAGCATTTTGTGCATTTTTTTTGTGTGTGTGTACATATCGGATATCACATCGGTGGTTAAAGATCAAAGAATCAGACAACTGTCCCAATTATTTGCTACACTTAACTAGCACTGAAACATTTTCTGCACGTGTAGTCAATACATTCAGCAGACCCGGCTGAAACATCTGTAGTGTTATTTATTTATTTATTTATTTTATTTATTTATTTATTTATTTATTTATGGGGTGAAACATCTGTAGTGTTATTTATTTATTTATTTATTTATTTATTTATTTATTTATTTATTTATTTATTTATTTATGGGTGTTTAAAGTCACATATTTCTGCACAATGGCTAATCATGACCACGACAGTTTTACAGGTGGAGGAAGCCGGAGTACCCGGAGAGAACCACCGAGCAACGGCGAGCAACTGTCAGCTCCCCAACATACTAACTCCACACAAGCAGGATTAGCAGTGGTTGAAGACAGGTGCGTCATCGACGTGCAGTGCGCCTTAGTACACAGTGTCACCGTGCCCCCACGTGGGCAATGGAAGTGATCTGTAGTGTGCCCATGTGTCGCAGTCCTCTTCTGAACATTCGATCATATTGTCGAAGAGGTTCGGCAGCCGGCATTCCTCACAGTCAAGGTCAAGTTGAAACGACTTTTTTTTTAATTTCAGTCCTTTCCGAGTGGGAAATGGACTAAATTTGTTGTGCTCAAGACATTCAAGTAAATGCGTCCGCATTTGAGACTCGTCATGTCGTCCCCTGAATTTCCAATGTGTTCTACGTGCCAGTAGGCACATAGAACACATTGGAACTCAGGGGACGATATGTCTTCCTGCCAACTGTTTTGGAATGACACAATTCAACGAGGAAAGTCAATGCAAAAAGTCCACAGTCAACAGAATTTGACTGTAGTTGCACTTGGGGGACAAGAATTAAATCAGAATTAAATAATTGTCCGAGATGGACTGTTAAAGAGGCTGTAATCTTGTCTGGTGTCTTCCCTCTAGACCAACTCCCACTTGACCAATTCCCTCGAGACCTATTCCCAAAAGACCAACTCCCACTACACCAATTCCATCTAGACCAACTGTTAAATTATGTATTAGAATAGACGAATACAGGATATTATTAGTTACACAGATTGTTGGTGGCCTAATATGGTATATATGGTGTCAGTTACTTTCATATTGGACGAGAGCGAAGCTACAATACCATATTGGACCACCAACAAACTGTGTAACGAATATAGCTTACCGACTGCTGAATCGATGCACAGAACTAATAACAACAGCGATCAAAATTAAATGAGAGAATTCTCACAATGTGTTCACGTGTCTTTGCCTTGTTACAATTTATGGGAGAGTCTCCCATAAATTGTAACAAGGCAAATTCATACATACCAAACAGTTTCATTTCGAAGGTAACATGTCACACATCCACATATTCTAATACATAATTTAACAGTTGGTGTAGAGGGAATTGGTCTAGTGGGAGTTGGTCTTTTGGGAATTGGTCTAGAGGGAGTTGGTCTAGGGGGAGCTGGTCTAGTGGGAATTGGTCTAGTTTGAGTTGGTCTAGTGGGAGTTGGTCTTTTGGGAATTGGTCTAGTGGGAGTTGGTCTAGTGGGAGTTGGTCTAGTGGACATGAACCTCTTGTCTCTCCAAAAATTGTGAATGAGATGAACACCACCATCATCTTGAGCCGATAATACCCAGTGTCCTGAGCCTGTGTGGTGAATCTGGGCGTGTGTGGGAGCCTTTGCTGGAGTAAACCGAAATGTGTATTCCAAGTTGGCGGTTGCGTCGTCATACTTAGGGACAAGCTGCAGGGGTCGATTCAAGTCCGTTAATTGTGTCGAAATTGTCTTTGATGATTGCCATCGAAAAAGTCATCATGTTGCTACAAAGTTCCTTTTTGTTGGTACTCTTTTCACGGTGAGACTGTATAAGTGTTGTGGAACCGCGCGCTAACCAAGCAGGGTCGGAAGATTCGATGGTAGCACACGAATCAGCAACGCGGTCGGATCTCTCCTCAGCTACACAGGACAGGTCTATTGTGACTTTTTCTGGCATGTTGAATTTTAACTGCTTCTTGGGTCCGCTCTTTTTTGTTTTACTCCGAAGGGAGAAAGAACTAATGGAGTTGACGACACGGTGGTTGCAGCTGCTGAGTCTGATGCAGGAATTGCACACCGCTCTGCGTCTTCTTTATCGCAGGGTCGTATACGCTTCTTACCGGCATTCTTGTTAGGTTTTTTTGCGGTTGTTCCTGGTGTGTTGTGTAAGGTTGAATATATGCTTTTCATCCTGGTCCTCCAGGCCGATGCTCATCTTTGCTGCGAGTATGTGCCAACAAGTGCCAATGGAAGGACACACGCACTTCTCGGGAAATAAGCTCACAGAATATTTATCACATTTGCTCCCGACTACGACGAATGAGGAGGCCTGTGGACAGTGAAATACTCTGTTTTCGCGTATAGCGTTGGCGGCGAGGGCACGCTGTGACGACCCTGTGTCGTTATTGTAGTTGTTCTTTCATCTGCTGCTGCTCGGTTTGTTCGTCCATTGTCTGCAGCTGGTTGTCGATAGGTTGTTGGCTGCTTTCGTGCTGATTGAGACGCTGCACTTTTACGAATAATACAGTGTCAGCTGGATACAATGGGTTCTTTGGTAACACGATTGTTTCTGGATCGTGAACATGATGGCGATGTTCAGATTTCAGCTGGTAGTCTCCGACGTCACAAAATCCTCTCTTTAGTTCTGACTCATGGAAATCCTGGAGGTAATTGGTGGCTAACACAATGGAATCTAGTGGAACCTGCCTCCAACTAATAAGATCCTTGAACACTCTTTTCAAACACTCAGAGATATTGTTTGTGATTCCCGAATGTTGGTCGAACACACCGATGCTCTCCAAAACGAATTGTGCACTGCTAACTTTGATTGAATCTCTGATGTTTGAGTTAGCATAGTCGGCGAAAGCCTGGCTGCAATTCACAGATAATTTGTTGTATGCCCTGGTAAATTCGGCCTCGGCCTCTGTGCAAAGGATAGTGTCAATGTTGTCGCAAGAGACTGAAATGTCGTCTGATTTCCCGCGGGGAGTTTTGACCCAGTGTTTTATATCGGCGTTGACGTGGTTCCAACAGTGTAACAACATGGCGTTTGGAATGTACTTCATTATAACATTGGAGAATGAAGTATCCCGGTCAGTGACAATTATTGGAGTGTATCGTTTGAAGTTTGTAACTTGAGCAGTCAGTTCTCGCCAAAACGTGTTGTGAGACTTTTGTTTTTTCCTGTCATGGATAAGAAACAAAACAGGGAAACACATTTTACCTACAAAGAATGGGTGTTTTACAACAAGGGCAGACAAATAGAAGCCCCCTAAATTAAAAGTAGTGTCGTATGACATGAGTGGTTGATGATTGGATGCAAGCCGTCTGACAACTCAAGCAGGAGTTCTTTATTGCCAATGACAACTTTGAGTTCCGGAAACACCTAGTATTCCAGCACAAAGTTGCCGAGTGTGTATGCCAGCCCCAGGGTGTTATGTGCAGAATCATGTGAGAGTTTATGAATTTTGTTGGTTTGGTAGCGTATGATCTCAACCTATTTTCTATTTTTACCGTTGTTAATTCCTTGGCCTAATGCGGGAATGTCTGGCATGGTGACACTCTCTCGGTAGACCTAAGCAGGTTGTTTGTCAATGCATTAAGATTTCATCTGCTGAATGGTCGATGGTAACGTTCGCTTGTAAGGTTGGTGCTTAGGCTTTGGCATTACAGTGCGGTCTTTCAAGATGCAGTGTTTCATTGCCTATATAGTGAAATAGGGCACGTTCTGTTGATGTTGAATAATATACTATTCCTCGAAATAGGTCGTCCTCTTTTTTGTCGCCAACGTAAGTTTTCATCTGTGAAAAGAAATGAAATAAAACATACATGAAAAATGAATTTCGTACATTTATAAAGATGATATTGGGGGTTATATAGGGGTTAGACTTTGTGTGTAGGCATAGGCGTACGGACCAAGGAGGGCTGGGAGGGCTGCACTCCTCTTGAGTCGGGGGAAAATCAAGTTTTTCAGGCAGTTTTTTATAATTGTTCGGGCAGGTTTGACTGGCCTATATATGTTGTGTCAAAAATCCAGGCTATTGTCTTCAATAACGGATTGCGTCTCATTGGTCCAAACTTAGACCCAAAGTCTGTAATTTAATTTTTGGTGCGGTACGCCTTGTATGGCATACTGCACCAATAAATTACATTATAGACTTTGGGGTCATGTTGTACTACCGTCTCACCAGAGTGATAAAGCTTCTGATGACTATGGACACACAGGTGTAACGTAGTTTTTTGTTTTTTTTAAATGTGGCCAGCCACTGATTTGCCGTAGTTCTATTAAAAGAAGGCCATCATTCCCTGTACACTCCACCTTCTCTCCCCTCCTCTACTCCTAGAATTCAGATATAAACTGTTTAATAATGTCCCCCATTTCCTCTTTTCCAGTTTCTTCAATAAGCATTCTACCTTCTCACTCATGCCCCCCCCCCCCCCCCCCCCCCCAGCCATCTATACTTAGTTTCTCCACCCTATTCCTTCATTATACTTCCAGTAAATTTTTTCTACGAGGCATATATTTTGGGCATTCTATGAGAAAATGTTCCAGGGTCTCCACTAGTCCTGAGCAACACATTTGGCTCCCTTTCCTCCCATCTTTCGCAATTTTCCCCAATGCTCTGGAGATCTTGATCTCCGTTTGTACAGTAGTGACCCCCCAAAACTGCCATCTAGGTACTTTTCAAACGCTGGCTTCAGAAGACTGTACTTGAGTAGAATGTAAATCATTTCTAATTCATTGAAAGGCATGTACAGTACACGCGCAATTAAATTAGTATACCCACAAGAAAATTTCTCCTACATTTTCCATTTGTTGATAATTCTGACACTTGACATCATTTCCTGGGAGGCACTGAAGAAATGGTGTCAAGTGTTGGAGTTTTCAATAGATGGAAAATGGTATCGGAATTTTCCTGTGGTTATCCAACAAAAAAAGTAAATAAGAATAACGCTGATAATTCCAACGCCTGACATAATATCTTTGGAAGCTTTCCACGAGACCTTCCAAAGAAATAATGTCAAGTGTTGGGATTATCAACAATTGGAAAATATAAGAGAATTTAGTTTTCTAGCGTCTGTCCAACAACTTCGGCTGGTATTGTAAAATTCTTATTATTTCAATTTAGTTGATTGTTTGTGTCTCCGCCCACTTCTTTCTTCATTCAATGATATACTATATTTATTTCAATGTTTGTTTCTCCGCCCCCATTTCTTTCATTGGTGGAGAGTATTTTTTATTATTTATTTAGCAAAAAACCCCAGAACAAGGCAGATGACTTCGCGTAAAAAGATCTGTAGTGGTCAGTTTTTAAATGGAGTGGAGAAACAAAGTATAAATATTAGCGCGGGGTTGGGGGTAGAAAAACAACTTTATCTTAGACTTTTCCATTTGAAATGCTTTAATTGCAAGTCTTAACTATACAGAATGCATTTTACCATTGAAAATACCAGTAAGATAATAATTTAAAACTTTGGCAGAGGGCCAATTCCTGAATGACGATCAGATGCCGATATAATTAACCATTTATTCAGTGGACAGCAGACGACACTTGAAAAAATCTTTCATTCAATCATCGCAACCGATTTGTGAAACAGAGAATGAGATTGGGAGGGCTCACGAAAGAGAGAGAGAGAGGAGGGTGGGAGAACATGAACTTGTAACTACCAACCACGGACATTTAACATAATCTTATGTGAAATTATCTTATTATACTCTTACTCTTATACTTTACTCCATGTAAATGGAAAAAAAAAAGTAATGAAGGAAAATCTATCAATCAAATCTACACCCCACTAATCTCCTCATAACACAAAAAGAACCGGGATAATCAGCCCGCCTCGCTGTGTCATCACAGCATAAGCCAATTAATTAGCTTGTTAACACGGCGCTGGGTCAGCTACACTTTTTAGTGTGTTTGAAAGAGAAAATGTTTTCTAACATCGTACAAACTTCTCTTTTGGCATATATATTTCGTATCGTCCCCTGAATATACTATCAAAACTTATTATTATCAACTCACTGTGCGTTACCTGCAGATTAACAGTAATTTGCATGAACGATAAGAACGCATAACAGTCCTACATAAGACTTCCGGAATTTCTAGCCGGTCGCTAATGGCTATTTATAGCCATTAGCGACCGCTGACTAGTCAGATGTGACGTCACGCTTAACTTTGTTTGTAAACATTCCAGACGATAAATGTCAGAAATTTTAGAAATGTCGAACTCTCTTTCTCAATCGTCAGAACTAAGTGAAGGAGATTTAGAGCGAATGGAAAACGAATCGAGGCCAAAGAATACTAACCGGGCTACGGTATATGGTCTCAAGAAATTCACAGATTGGTTGGCGAAAAGGAACAAACAATGCGATTTCTGACCTAACTGTATTAATTGTTGAAAGTTAAATAAATTATAAATTAATGTGTGTTATTGAGAAAATGAATAATGTTATTGTCAAAGTTTTGTTTCATGTCAAAATTTGTACTTGTGTGTGGTAGAAGAAGTCATAATGCCACGATGAGTGTGATAATAATAGTAGTATTTATATAGTGACTGCAGCCATATGTTGATAATAATAATAATAACATGATTTTCTCGGGCGTTTCGCTCCATTATCGGACCGGCATCGGTGATTAGCAGCCCGGCAGTCATTAGCGGCCCTCGGCTATCGCCTCGGGCCTCTAATGACTACCTGGGCTGCTAATCACCGATGCCGGTCCGATAATGGAGCACAACGCCCTCGAAAATCATGTTATTGTATAATTAGAAAACAACCAATAAATAAATGAGAAAATTATAATTTAATTCCCGACTACACTTTTTCTCCGACACGGGTCTACACGGACTCCACTTTTTAGAGTGCTTTCTGAAATTCAATGGGTGAGAGGTTTAATCTAAATCACAAAAGCTGCACACATTTTGTGTGATTATTTCCCTTAGCGGAAGCATCCCCTTGGAGCGGCTTCTTTGAAATATTGTTTACAAACAGATAAGTTTCTTATACGCATCATTTTCGAGAGTCACAGAAGCGTGATATACTACTCTGTACTAAAAAGACAAGAGAAAACAAACGATTAGGTAATTATCTCTTACACCTATTAAGATAAGTTGAAACGAAGTTTTGCGGCAGAGTGGATTTTCACCATTCGCAGGTGTTGTTTTCAATTTCATTATTTGATTTGAGAAGGAAACAAGTTTGAACACGATTAGTGAAATTAAATCCTCAATATTGATTCGCAATGGGTGGAAATTTAAATATAATTTCACAGGTGAAAGATAAATGATCTTGTTTCTTAAAATAACAGCCAGTTTGATGTAGAATTGAGTGCGTTTACAATGTTTCTTCCACCACCACTGCATTTCTAATTACCCAAATATATCATATGTAACTTACATTACAAGCAGTGGGAGGCCCTAGTATTAGGCAGTAGTACTATTAATAGAATTACAGACAACTCGAACCAAGACAACTCGGACCAAGACAACTCGGACCACTTTTGAAGACAACTCGGACCAACTTTAAAGACAACTCGGACCAACTTTGAAGACAAGTCGGCCCATTTTTCAGGACAACTCGGACCACTTTTGAAGACAACTCGGAACAACTTTCAGGACAACTCGGCCCAACTTTTGAAAAAGTCGACCCAAGTTTGAAGACAAGTCGGACCAACTTTCTAGGCAACTTGGACTGACTCGGTGAATAATTCGGACCTGAATAGTGGACAAACGAAGATTCGGGTTGGTGGGGAAAGACACATAACAACCAGTCACGGTTTAAACGATTTATTAAAAACTGAGACATGACAATCAAAGACAGGAATAAATGAATGAATAAAACTTCACATAAAAAACAATGCCCAGCACATATTTTATCAAACTATATGTACAATATATATATGTATTGGTATTTAAAGTCACAATTCTTCAAATTTAAGTCCGTATGAACATCAGCATTATTATCTGAATTATATATATACATTAACCCTTTACCTAACGCGTGTACCAGCCGGCACTTGTAACGCGTTACTAATTTTTTTTGCTTCATAAACATAGGTTATGAAACCTCATTGGAACGGACTTGATTCGCTCATTCAAATGAAGGATCATAATCTTCATGTATGTTTTGGAAACAAAAAAAATGAAAAAACTGTATGACTGAACCAATCAGTGAATTAACTCAAAGTTGTCAATTTTCACCTGTAATTATATTGAATATAATCCATGACAGAGTCTCTATTGTTATATTTGAGGTGTTTATTCAACACACAGATTATACACAACTTGCTCCTTTTAATGCCAAATTTTTAAATTTTTACACGCCGGGTGAAACCGTGGTTGACCCGGGACACATGTGCTTGACAAGATGTATCCAAATTAGTGAACTTTAGTCACTTGGGGGGGGGGGGGGGGGGGGAAGTGGGGATGATTCAGGATGGACTGTAGCCTTCCACACTATACAGCCATCAGCCATGATTGAATGACTATGAATGAATTGAATGACTAAATTCTCGAAACGAACATAATATATAGAAAAGCTAGTGCCTAAAACAACATGTCGGTAATCTTTTGAGCCGCCTGTTGAAAAGACGAGCTTGTACAAGCAACAAACTTTCACACATTATTTCCGTGTGATTACTTGTTTAGTGCAATGCAAACATTCATCACATATCAAAGTTTGTGGTGAGAAGCATTTTCAATTTACATAATAACTTCAAAGACAACACAAGCAGCACTGAAAACTATTGCGTCGCATCTATTGAAGTCTTTGAGATCACATTTAATTATTTTCGACATCATTCTTTTCTTCACAGTTGGTCCAACCTGTCTCATAGTCGTTACAACTTGTCTTGGAAGTTGGTCCGAGTTGTTTCCAAAAGTGGTCCGAGTTGTCTTGAAAGTTAGGCCGACTTGTCTTGAAAGTTGGTCCGAGTTGTCTTCAAAAGTGGTCCGAGTTGTCTTGAAAATTGGTTCGAGTTGTCTTCAAAGTTGGTCCAAGTTGTCTTCAAAAGTGGTCCGACTTGTCTTTGGTCCGAGTTGTCCTGATCCCCTATTAATACGGGCCCCAAATCGAAGGATTTTCCGAATACCTGCATGATACGGTACTACTACAATTTATTATGTCTCACATCTGTGACATCAGTCGTGATTGGTTAACTTGACACCTTCTAAAAGTCATAGTACTGGAGTTTTTGGACAAAACACGGGTACTATCGCAACGTTCTCCCCTGGAAATCTGAGAACAAAGAAACTGTAAGCTTCACTTCGATTGATCAGCGTACATGTAGGTTATGTACGTGCTAATTGGAATGTCTCAACATCAAACGCTGGCGCCACGTTTGTTTATCGTTTTTCTTCACTGATAGTTAAAAATGTACCTATATTCATTTGGAAAATACAAAGATGAATGAAGTTAGCAAAAGATTAAGATTTACGAACAATTCTGTGTTGAATTTAGTTGAAATGTTTCCATTACAAACCTTTGGATGCTACCGGGTACAGCGTAAGAATTTTGCGTTTGTCGTGGACTGAGTGAGAATGTGGAAACTTACTCTGATAAGGAACTTGATAACCTGCTGGCTGATTTTTATGTCAACATGAGAACTAAGTAAAAACAGTTATATACTAGGAGTTCCCTAATTTGTTTCCGACATGGAATCAATAGATGTCTTGAGAGGAAAATTTTAACTGGGACTGAATTCAGAAAGTCATCAGAAACTTTTAAAGCCATTCTTAAGCATCTGCGACAAGAAGGAAAAGGTTCCGTTGAACACAGAACACCAATTTCCAGGCCTCGAAATAAGAGGCGAACGCTCGTACCGTTTGCCTATTGGTTACGCAGATTTGTTTTCGGGCGAACGCTCGATCGGTTAACCAAAAATCGCGCCGATGGCCAACGAAATTAGTTGTTATGGGATGAGAAAAGTTTTCAATGTTTTCCTCCCACTGATTTAAAAGAAGCACTGCAGTGAACAAAATGAGAACAAAATGCTCATGTGGTTATCATACAGCGTGTTTCAATCATTACTGTACTTGTGGGGGTATAAATCTATAGTATTAGCGGTACTGAAGATCTGCAGTTCCAACTCGCAGCGCCCTCTGGCTCTTGAAACAAATAATTTGTTTCGATTATGAGAAAGACGATTGTCTGTTACAGCTACAGTTAAAACTAGAAGTCCTGTCACGAAATGTGCGCTTATCTAGGCTTAATTGCGCGTAGGAATTGCGCGCAATTGCCATATCGAATGACATCCAAAGCACGGCAGGCTCTCCTGGTTCCTCTTAGCAAACACAGGCAATGTTTCTGCCAGTGGACCTCCGGGTTACCCGGAGGTCCATTGGCTGAAACATTGCTTGTGCACATGCCGCATGCACACAATTTGATCGCCTTACTATGGTCATAACGCGTATATTAATGCGCATATCAACGTGCTATATGTGCGCATTTCAGAACAGGACTTTTAGTTGTAACTGTAAAGGGAGCGAACTGCTTTGTTAATACATTTTCCGCATGTGAGGTATTAACTCTTGCACTGCGCGAAGCTGAAAATAAGCTTTGATACAATAAAAAGGAGACATTTTGAAAATCAAATGAGCTGTTGTTAATTATTTGCATTCCACCCCTTTTTACCCTACCAATCCATGAGAAAAATGTACGAATACATTATGGAAACTTCTTTTATTCACCATTGCTGACTTATTTACATGCTTATTCCATTTGAATAAGCAGCCAGCATGGTTGTGAACATGGTTTTTTCGAAATGATTTCGAACATTGTGGCACAAATAGAGTTTTAGTTTGGAACTTTGGATTACATTCTCCGGATTCCGAAATGTAGGGGAAGGTAGATACGATTTAGAATTGTTTCTTGTCCAATGTTAATCAGAGACTGCCAATGCAACTCCCATGCCCTAAAGTTCAATGTATTCGTAATACAGGTGTCCATCGATGGTATTTGACCTCATCCCCCACACAATTGCCCAATTCCCACTCCCAGTTTGAGACAAATGTGTTTGGGTTTCTGAAATACAGTTAAAACTAGAAGTCCTGTCCTGAAATGTGCACAAATAGCACGTTGATTCGCGCGTTAATCTACACGTTATGACGATGGTAAGGCTATCAAATTCTGCACATACGGCCTGTGCACAAGCAAAGTTTCAGCCAATGGACCTCCGGGTAACCCGGAGGTCCATTGGCAGGAACATTGCTTGTGTTTGCTATGGGTAACAAGGAGAACCTGCCATGCTTTGGGTCCCATTCAATATGGCAATTGCGCGCAATTCCTACACACAATTAAGCCTAGATAAGCGCACAGGTTATGACAGGACTTCTAGTTTTAACTGTAATAAGCCATACACCGCACACAGCAAAATAAACAATTAAAATTCTTTAATTTTTATTAGACACAAAAACTTGTATGAAGCAAAGAACAACAAATGTTAATGCGTGCCTACGTGAATGTGCGTGTGTATGTGGGGGGGGGGGGGGGGGGGGGATGTACCTGTTTTGTGCAGGCTTATTCTGCTTCTACATTGTTTGGATCACAATGAAATGATGTTGATATTTATCTTAGAATTACACCCAAACCGCTCTCCAGCCAAACCAGCCTCTGCAATTTCGCCCATACCTGCTTCCACAATTTTCCCCAACTGGCCTCTGTACAGTTAAAACTAGAAGTCCTGTCATGAATTGTGCGCTTATCTAGGCTTAATTGCGCGTTGGAATTGCGCGCAATTCCCATATCGAATGGCATCCAAAGCACGGCAGGTTCTCCTGGTTCCTCATAGCAAACACATGCAATGTTTCTGCCAATGGACCTACGGGTTACCCGGAGGTCCATTGGCTGAAACATTGCTTGTGCACAGGCCATATGTACAGAATTTGATAGTTTTACTTGGGCCATAACGCGCACATTAACGCGCATATCAACGTGCTATTTGTGCGCATTTCATGACAGGACTTCTAGTTTTAACTGTACATTTTAACCACATTGACCTATTAATTGCAATTGACATAGTAGCAAAATTTGATAAGGCCACACAAAGTAGATCTTCTGATTCTCAGGCCATTATTTGTGAAATTGCATGCGGGCGAGCTTTTTTTTATTTTATTTTTTATTTCAGTAATTACTTTTTTGCCATCAAAAGTTCATGTCTTGGTTCAAGTGTTAGGCCTCATAATCTACAGAATAGCATGCATGGTGATGTATTTCATCCCTTGAGTGCAAGAAGCCTTCTTGCACTCAAGGGACAAATTCATAAATTTTTTTAACTTGGGTAAAATATCAGACATAAACCATTTAATTTTTATTTTTTTTAAGTTTAAATTGGTTATAAAAAGAGAGCATGCGGTAGCCAAAAGGACCATGCGGGAGGGCCTGAGAAACAGATTTTTTATTTTTTTAGGCCTAATAAGAAATGTGAGAGCAAAATGTTGGCCTACAGTTAAAACTAGAAGTCCTGTCACGAATAGTGCGCTTATCTAGGCTTAATTGCACGTTGGAATTGCGTGCAATTGCCAGATCGAATGGCATCCAAAGCATGGTAGGTTACTCATAGCAAACACATGCAATATGTACAGAGTTTAATAACTTTACTTGGGCCATAACACGTACATTAACGCGCATATCAACGTGCTATTTGTGCGCATTTCATAACAGGACTTCTAGTTTTAACTGTACCTTCTTATCCGAACATTTTATCCACATACTGGTACAGAATATTCAATCATACATTTGAAAATACTCAAAATGGAACAAACACAACTTTTTGTTTCCAAATCCCTAAAATTCCTGAAAAGGTTAAACTGATACTGTGACAAGATGGTACTATCAAAATTGTGTGATGACTGGTTACCCTTTTTCCTGAACCAAGCTTTCCCAAAACAAACTGGTATTATTCAGACTGAATGCTGACTGATTACTCTTTTTCAAAAATGCATTCCCCAAATTTTGATATGATCTGGTGGTTCATTCCCACTGGACCAATTCCCTTTAGACCAATTCCCACTAGACCAATTCCCACGAGACCAATTCTGAAAAGACCAACTCCCCTTAGACCAACTGATGTGTTCTACTTTTAAAATAATTTTATATCAATAATTTGATATATTTATAAATATTTACAAATGTATTTAATGCTATTGATATTCAAGTCTGAAAATAAGCAGTCTGTCATTTGCAGAATGAGGTCCCCAGAGGGTGAATTTGCTGATGCTATCTATCCCATACAGTGGGCCAGTTTATCCTCTGGGTACCTCTTTCTGTTTATGTTTGAGACATTGATTCAGGTTGAGGTTCACAGAGGGTAAATTTAGTGATACTACCCTGCTGTGCAGGGTAGCATTGCCAAATTCACCCTCTGGGAACCTCATGTTTTGTAAAATGTATGTATATGTACTGAGCTATGCTGAAATATTATAAACCTATATATGCATATAAATATTTTTTTTTCATTAAATAAAGTGCTTATTAGTAAATAAATGTTTTCTTAATTATCCTTAATCAATAACAGTATGTAGTTGGTCTAAGGGGAATTGGTCTTTTGGGAATTGGTCTAGTGGAAAGACACCAATTTGGCCTACAGGGAATTGGTCTAAAGGGAATTGGTCTAGTGGGAAGACACCGATCTGGTGCCACTGATTATGAAATCAACATGTCATGCACTAATCAAACGAAAATGGAACAAACATTTGTTTTTACAAGATTTAGCGCTTTTTTCTAAGTGTTCTATGTGATTAACCGAAGGGTGCTTTGTAGAAAACAACTGAAATCATATCTTCTGCCATAAACGATAGATCAAAATATTTTATGTCTGTTTTTGTTCTTGTGGCTTTTTAAAAATCAGTACGTGGAGAGTGGATTGTAACTAGATCACCCGCAGAGTGGTGTTAT
The DNA here is from genome assembly GCA_031216915.1 of Pictodentalium vernedei. Lineage (NCBI taxonomy): Eukaryota > Metazoa > Mollusca > Scaphopoda > Dentaliida > Dentaliidae > Pictodentalium > Pictodentalium vernedei. The sequence goes on from CM062293.1 coordinate 515,032,956, forward strand.
CACCCAAGCTATTACTTTCAAATTGTGTACATATCGACAAAAACACAATCAATGTTTCAGCCAATGGACCTCCGGGTTTAACCCGGAGGTCCATTGGCTGAAACTTTCCTTGTGATTGTTATGCTTTGCGACAAATTCGTAATTATTACTTGGGTGGAATCTCCACTCTGCGGGTGATTTACAGTTAAAACTAGAAGCCCTGTCACGAATAGTGCGCTTATCTAGGCTTAATTGCGCGTTGGAATTGCGCGCAATTGCCATATCGAATGGCATCCAAAGCACGACAGGTTCTCTTGGTTACTCATAGCAAACTCATGCAATGTTTCTGCCAATGGACCTCCGGGTTACCCGGAGGTCCATTGGCTGAAACATTGCTTGTGCACATGCCATATGTACAGAATTAGATAGCTTTACTTGGGCCATAACGCGTACATTAACGCGCATATCAACGTGCTATTTGTGCGCATTTCATGACAGGACTTCTAGTTTTAACTGTAGTGGTAATACACTCTCCATGTACTGTAGATTGATCATTGAATTATTGTGATAATAAATGTATGACCATAATTTAAAAAGTCTGTGTATTTCTTTTTCCTGCCTGTAAAATTCTTGGAGGCCGGTTTGAGTAAAACTGTGGCGGATGTTCAGAGTAAAATTTTGGAGGCTGGTTCAGGTAAAATGTAGGGGCCGGTTTGGGTTCATTGGAGGGCAGTTTGGATAAAAATGTTTGAGGCCGGTTTGGTCGGAGGCCGCTTTGGGTGTATTCATTATCTTATACCTGTTTGCGATAAAGGGTGAGATATAAACTTTGCCTTTATACGACATAGATGTAATATAAAATTAATAATGGATGATGCATGTATGTGCATTTCTGCCATTTGGAGTCTCGTCCATGTTAAAATCTGGGGTAGAGGGTAGGGGCCGGAGAGGTGGCGGACAATTCGCTTGGGTGATAACTGGTTATTAAAAATGATTTTTCCACCAGGAAGAATCAACATCAAAGGTGAGAAGATTCAGTCTCCATAGAGGCAGAGTCTTCCTCAAAAAAAAATCAAGTCAGCACTACTCATCCCGGGTCCGAATCATCTGAGACCGAATCTTCAAAGACCCAAAGTTACATTCACATTTACCTCCAAAATGCTGAAACTTACATTCTTGAGGTTATTGAGATTGGCTGTTGGTTTTAGCTTTTAACAAATTTCTTGAAATGGAGCAGTGAAAAGAGTTATTCTAATTCCAAGCCATTTAGCTTAACTCTTTGCAATGCAGACGATATCAAAATTTATTATTTTGAATATCATTTTTTCAAATTTTTCAAAAACTTTAATGAAACCATATCATGTGACCCCTTGTTGGAACGAGCTCGACAAACTTGTTCCAACGAGGGGGGTCACATGATATGGTTTTGTTGAAATATTTTGAAATTAATATTTTTTCAACTGTCGAATTGGCGTATTACGCGGGCCGATGCAGCCGATTTCTTGGGTAAAGGGTTAACAAGACTGTGTCAATTTCAAAAAAGCAAAATCAGACAGTCCTTACTGTCGTTGGATAACTTGGAATTAAAAATTTCGTTGTATTTATAGTTCTATTGTTTAGACATTCTTTGCAATCTTTGAAGTCATCATTGATTTCATAACATTTATTGATAGCTATGAATTTAATGTCCTGGAGTTATGTAGGTTGATTTAATCACCTGAATTCTACTCAAAACATGTATGTTACATTTCAAAGACTGGGAGTTGGCATTTGCCTCTGATGTTGTCGGAGTCAGAAATCGCACGGAAACATAAAATGTGCCCATACATGTAGGTGCACAAGCTTTCCTTTAATGTCCCATTTGCACATTGTGTTTGGTGTGCAAAGCTTTAACCACATTTTAGGCCGAATTTTAACCCACTTTTTACGTGATTGACAATTTACTCTTTCAATACTACAAGTAGCGACTAGTCAACTGTGGATTTCGGCATCGACAGTCAGTTCCAGAAAAGTCGATGTTGACTAATCGTTTGAACCCTAGTTCTGAAACAATTTAATGTCCTGTGGGAACCTTGTGAAGTAGAGCAGTGCTTGTTTACTGCAGTGAACAAGTTCTGCTTTACTGGTTAAAACAGACCCAAAACCAATGTCTGGGGTAGAATACTATAAAATGGGTACCCATTGAGCTCCATCTGGAATCCTATAAAGTGGGCACCCATTGAGCTATGTCTGGAATCCTATGAAGTGGGCACCCATTGAGCTCTGTCTGGAATCCTATAAAGTGGGCACTCATTGAGCCCTGTCTAGAATCCTATAAAGTGGGCACTCATTGAGCTCTGTCTAGAATCCCATAAAGTGGGCACCATTGAGCTCTGTCTAGAAACCTGTAAGTGGGCACTCATTGAGCTCTGTCTAGAATTCTAGAAGTGGGCACTCATTGAGCTCTCTCTAGAATCCTATAAAGTGGGTACTCATTGAGTTCTGTCTAGAATCCTATAAGTGGGCACTCATTGAGCTTCTAGAATCCTATAAAGTGGGCACTCATTGAGCTCTGTCTAGAATCCTATAAAGTGGGCACTCATTGAGCTCTGTCTAGAATCCTATAAAGTGGGCACTCATTGAGCTCTGTCTAGAATCCTATAAAGTGGGCACTCACTGAGATTCTCGAATCCCATAAGTAGAATACTATAAAATGGGTACCCATTGAGCTCCATCTGGAATCCTATAAAGTGGGCACCCATTGAGCTATGTCTGGAATCCTATGAAGTGGGCACCCATTGAGCTCTGTCTGGAATCCTATAAAGTGGGCACTCATTGAGCCCTGTCTAGAATCCTATAAAGTGGGCACTCATTGAGCTCTGTCTAGAATCCCATAAAGTGGGCACCATTGAGCTCTGTCTAGAAACCTGTAAGTGGGCACTCATTGAGCTCTGTCTAGAATTCTAGAAGTGGGCACTCATTGAGCTCTCTCTAGAATCCTATAAAGTGGGTACTCATTGAGTTCTGTCTAGAATCCTATAAGTGGGCACTCATTGAGCTTCTAGAATCCTATAAAGTGGGCACTCATTGAGCTCTGTCTAGAATCCTATAAAGTGGGCGCTCATTGAGCTCTGTCTAGAATCCTATAAAGTGGGCACTCATTGAGCTCTGTCTAGAATCCTATAAAGTCGGCACTCATTGAGCTCTGTCTAGAATCCTATAAAGTGGGCACTCACTGAGATTCTCGAATCCCATAAGTGGGCACTCATTGAACTCTGTCTAGAATCCTATAAAGTGGGCACTCATTGAGCTCTGTCTGGAATCATATAAAGTGGACACTCATTGAGCTCTGTCTAGAAACCTATAAAGTGGACACTCATTGAGCTCTGTCTAGAATCCTGTAAAGTGGACACTCAATGAGCTCTGTCTAGAACAACTCATTGAGCTCTGTCTAGAATCCTATAAAGTGGGCATGCTGTTTGAGCCCTGTCAAACAAGGTTAAATTGATTAAATTTCTAGTTGCATGATGGGAAAAACTTGCAGACTGAAATGTAAATATTTCTACTATAATGTTCAGAGGGTTAACTGAAATTCTTGAAAAAGATTTTTTCGGTTTTCTTGTTCTTTGTTTGACAGAATTTTTTAAATCTTTTTAGTATATTCCCCCTGGAAATCATTTGTAAAGAATTTACAGTAATTAGTACATTGTATGTCAAGTGTTGACAATTTCTTTTTAGTTTCATTTTGCTTATGAGAACATTTATAGAGGAGCCCTAAGCAATAAATAAGTTATATATAATAGAAAATACTACTTGAAATCTAATGTAAATAGTCAATATTAAAGTTCTTATCACAAGATAATACTTCAACAGTTTTGTTTATATGCTGTATGTAGAGTTTATGTGTTAGGTTAGAGACTTAAGTTCAGTTCTCTCATCGCATTGGTTAATTTTAAACATTGTGGAACTGAAAGTGGTACAAGTAGTAGTGCAGGTATCTACTGGAGACAAAACTGTTGGTACAGATGAAAGTACTTAATAAATGTTAAGGTGAGAAAACATGTTTTATTAGTTATTTGACTGGAAAATGGATTTAAAATACAAATCGTCGACTGAGTGTTAGAATGTTCTATGTCCCATACGGGACATAGAACATTCTAACACTCAGACGATGAAATGTAATACATTGTGCATTTTTAGCTGTGACAAGTAGTGTTCGACCGATGATCAGAATGGAATACCCCAAATCGCCTGATTGTGGGCAACTGGATGACAACAGCATCGGCTCCTGGAATATCAGTTTAACCGATTGTTGCCAAATATTTTTTAGTGATGATTCTTTAACCACATTTTATTATTTTCTGCAATTGTTCAACTGTTAATGTAAAATGATGTCAGTGATACCATTCAATAACGTTGAGAAACAACCACAACGTGTATTCTTAATTTCTCTTGATGCCCCTTTTGGGGATATACATGTACAAGTTAAACGACATGTAAAACTTACAATTGAATGTACTTGCAGCAGTCGCCAGTTCATACCAGAAAAAGTGAAGGTTGCACTCCCTTGACTCTGGTTGCAGTAAACTGACCAGTTGCACACTCTCTGAGAGCCACGTATACGCACAAGTGTGCGCTTCTGGTCATTTTCCTGTGACCTGAGTCAATGACGTTTAACACTGTGAAGTATGTTCTATTTAATGTAGTTCTTTCAAGCCTTGACTCATCTGGTAGTGCATAGTATTACAATCAGAATCGGTACTGGATTCGGTCAAGTGTGAGCTCAAATAACCAGTAATCGGTCAGCGACCATATTTGGTAATTGATTGAACACTAGTGACACGTGCATATAGCTCCATATGTGAAAGTGTTGGCCTATCTGCCAGCCAGTTGGTCAGTCTATGACCAACAAGTTTAAAATCTGATAACTTTTAAAATATGTGGTTGAATGGTAGCATATTTGGTATGCATGTGTATCTTAATGATGTCTAACCCTATGTTGAATGCAAGTGCTATTCAGAGAACTTGAGTAGAATTTTGTAGAGTTTTTGCTCTTGATGATCCTGAAATTTGTTTCATTTTTACCATCATATTAAGCCCCGTTCACTTGCGCCGATTTGCATACAGTTAAAACTAGAAGTCCTGTCATGAAATGCGCACAAATAGCACGTTGATGTGCGCATTAATGTACGCGTTATGGCCCAAGTAAAGCTAAATTCTGTACATATGGCCTGTGCACAACCAGTGTTTCAGCCAATGGACCTCCGGGTAACCCGGAGGTCCATTGGCAGAAACATTGCATGTGTTTGCTATGAGTAACCAGGAGAACCTGCCGTGCTTTGCACAATTCCAACGCGCAATTAAGCCTAGATAAGCGCACTTTTCATGACAGGACTTCTAGTTTTAACTCTACATGTAGGTGAGTAAATTTGCATATATGCTAATTTTGCTTACATGTGCAAAAGTATTTTTTGCGATGCGATCACATGCGTTTGGGGATTCTTTTCATTCATTTCATTTAAAATGGACGGACTGTTCAGGTTTAGGAGAGGGAGAACGCTGCCAAACTGCTTGGGATTAGGGTTTGCTTTGGGGTTGGGACATGAAAAGAGGATATGGAGTAGACACAGATCAACTGATTGGTATGACCGGATTGTTTTGAGGACATTTGACGATGAACAATGGTTGACAAAATTCAGAATGAGGAGACAGACTTTTGATGAACCATGTAGGACTTTTGAAACTGATCTTTTGCCGGCTGATAAGGTTGTACGACAATCCATTGATGGGCCAAACAGGTTGCGATAACCCTTTACTGGCTTAACTCCGCTGATTACAGAACTGTTGGCAATCTATTCGGTGTTGGAAAATTCACAGTGTGTAAATGCATCCATAGGGTTTGTAAATCTTTAGTTGATAATCACATAGATGAGTATGTATCATTTCCAAGTGGCGATGGTTTAAGGGATGTAATCAAAGGACACCAGGACTCCTGGGGCTTCCCAAACTGTGGTTTGGCCATTGAGGGCACCCACATACCTATCATTGCACCGGTGGAATCTCACGGTGACTATCTGAACTGCAAAGGATACTATTCACTTATCATGCAAGGTGTTTGTAACAATAAATATGTATTTCGTGATTTTAATATTGGATGGCCGGGTAGAGTACACGGCGCTTGTGTTTTTGCCAATTCAGACATATTCCACAGAGGAGAAAACTCTGACCTCTTTCCAAATTGGATGAGAACAATTAATATGCCAGACAGAGATTCAGCTATGCCAGTCATATTGCTGGGAGATCCGGCTTATCCACTGAAACCTTATTCAAATAGAAATAACTTGACAATTGAGGAGCACATTTTCAACTACAGGCTGAGCAGAGTGCGAATGACCATTGAAAATTCTTTCGGTGGCCTCAAAGGCAGATGGAGATCGCTACTGAAATGGCTTGATGTGGACGTTGAATTCTCCTGTACTGTGACAGCAACACGTGTCATTCTCCATAACATATGTGAGCTGAACCATGAACGATACAAGGAGGAGTGGACAGAAAATGAACCTAATGATGAGAATATTTATTTATTGGTGTTTAAGGTCACATATTTCTGCACAGTGGCTAACCATGACCATGACAGTTTTACGGGTGGAGGAAGCCAGAGTACCCGGAGAGAACCACTGAGCAATGGTGAGCAACTGTCCGCTCCCCATCATACCAACTCCACACAAGCAGGGTTAGCATTGGTTGAAGACAGGTGCACCATTGACGTGCAGTACGCCTTAGTACACAGCGTCACCATGCCCCCACGTGGGCAACGTGGGTGAAGTGTCTTGCCCAAGTACACAGTGCGGTTGCCGCAGGAGGGATTCGAACCGAGGACCTTTCGGCTTTCAGCCTGCACCTCTACCAACTGAGCCACCGCGCCCCCAACGATGATAATGTAGATCAATTTGAGGATGAAGAATTGAATGAATTGAATATCAATGATGTTATGTGTGCAAAGACAATACGTGATGAACTGGCTGTTGCACTGTCCACTGGGAACATATGATTTGTTGGGCTCATTGGTGTTTTTGTGTCGCCGCCCCACGAAGTGGGGAGCGACATATAGGGATTACTTTTGTCGTCCGCGTCACACTTTCTCTTATCCGCCACTCCTCTTTAACCTATGAATGGATTTTGATGAAACTTTCAGTGATTCTTTATCACATAATGGCATTGTGAACCTCCTATTTTATTTTTCGATCCGCTGTATTTTGTCCAGAGTTATGCCCCTTTTCCACTTAGAATTCTGTCTGAACTATTAAAATATAGTGCAGGCGACACACGTCTTCCATGAAAGACTCACATCTAAGTATTATCATTATTACTTCTCATTTATTTAAGTTTTTTTTCGAACTCACAACAGTGGCGTAGCCCCGCCCCCCCCCCCCCCCCCCCCATTTTAGCGCACACCATTCTATATGCTCCCTAGATATAAATACTTGCCCCTCCCCCACTTTCAAAGAAATGTATTTCGAACTCTCAACAGTGGCGTAACCCCAGCCCCCCCCCCCCCCCCCCCCCACCACCGGACTTCAGTTTATGGACTCATTCCAGGTTAACTTGTATACATGTAGGCAGGCCTATGAGACAGGCGAGTCCCAAAGATACCAAAGTTGGTGGTGGTGGGGTGGGGAGCATGTATAATATATCTAGGGAGCAAACAGAATGGGATGCGCTAAAATGGGGGATGGGGGGGGGGGGCTACGCCACTGTTGAGAATTCGAAATACATTTCTTTGAAAGTACTCCCCTGTCAGGCAGTGAACTTTGATATGAACTGTTGTGGGTAAGATCGGCGTGGAAGGGCTTTGATATGAACTGTTGTCGGTAAGATCGGCGCGGAAGGGCGGTATGTTTTTATTAAACAAAACACTGCGAAACTTCAGTTCATGGACTCATTCCAGGGAAACTTGTATACATATAGGGAGGCCTATGAGCCAGGCGAGTAGCAAAGACATCAAAGTTGGTGGGGAAGGGGGGGGGGGGCAAGTGTAATATATCAAAGGAGCATACAGAATGGGGTGCACTAAAATGGGGGGGGGGGGGGGGGGGGCTACGCCACTGTTGTGAGTTCAAAATACATTTCTTTGAAAACACTCCCCTGTTAGACGGTGGGCTTTGATATGAGAACTGTTGTCGGTAAGAAAGGCGTGGAAGGAAGCTATGTTTTTATTAAAAAAGTACCAACGATCATATCACTCATCACTTTCTTCCCTGCTGAAACTTGATATTCCATTTAGGTCCGACCCTGGAGAAAAAACAACAGAATTAAGCCCTATTTTTTAATTAACGTCAGTGTTTATCGTGTTCGGACATGCCGCCTTAATCTGTGATGAAGAGAAGGCACGGTTTCAATGGGGGAAAATTTCGATTTCATCCGTATAGTCCGTGATGTGGAGTCATGACTTTTCTGGAACGTTCTTCTGAAGTTCTATGCGGTTTGTTGTTTTCTGTCTGTATCTTGTATTTTTTTATTGAAGCGACATGTAGCAGTAAAGTGCCGATTATTAATTAATACGGGCCCTTTTTAGATTGAACTTGGGATGTTTTTTTTTTTTGTGCGTCGGAGAATCAATTCGACCACGTGGTTTCATGCTGAAACATTTAAAACTGCCATGTTTTCTCAACGGGCCGGGCGCCATATTTTCCGTTTAGTTTGGGGGCACCGTGATTTATCGTTCAAGAAAAATTAATGCAGTCTGTCGTCTTCTTCCTGGTCTTCTGCAGTTTATTTTTCATGACATCTGTTCTCATAAATATTAAAAATTCATTTTTTTATGAATTAAAACTTTCGTACAGGAATGTGGCCGTGCGTTTTCATTGTCATACTTCATGATGTAAAAAAATATGACGCAAACTAAAATGATAATACAACAATAACAAAAAAAAACACACGGTCAGTTTGATACGTTTATTTCTTTCAACTAAAACTTAATAGGGCTGGTTTCGTCAACATTGTTGTGTACATGTAGATATAAATAACCCCGGTTGAGCACCGCGTCAGAAAGAAGTTTTACCCGGAGGTCCATTGGCAGAAAGTTGCTTGTGCACGGGCGATATGTACATAATTTGATAGCCTTACTATAGTCATAACGTGCAGATTAACGCGCAGATCAACATGCTGTTTGTGCGCATTTCATGACAGGACTTCTAGTTTTAACTGTATAACAGTACCATAATTTGTCTTTCGAAATTTTTAATTAAAGATTATAGTACCTGTTATCTCCTGACATACTGAAACTTGTATCCTCATCTCTTGAAATCTGATTCTGACTTGGTGGAGCTGGTGCAGTGAATGGCACAGTAGTGCAGTAAGACGTGCTTGGGACAGGTTGAGCAACAGGTCTCGGTCCAATAGCACTAAAAATCATTTTCATCATATTCAACTGACGTTGGTGCTCTTCTCGCTTTTGACGTTCATCAGACTCCAAATTTGCTTTTTCGAGATCAATCTTCTGTCTTTCCACATCCAGTTTCTGTCGTTCTAGATCTGTAAATTTATCCTCAGCCTTCTGATTTGAATTACTGAAGCCCTCCATGATGGAGCCTATCGCCACTTCCAGTTTGCTTTTCCTAGACTTCTTCCTCTTTCCAACTCGTTTCTATCAATTCTTTGTTTCTCTTGGCTATTTTCTTTCTTTTGCATTTTTTCCAGTCTGTTCTTGTCCATGGGTTTCCGATTGCGTCTCGTTCTGTTCCTGTGTTTCTGTTGCTCCCTGGTTCTGTTCCTCGGCCTGTTCATTCTCAGGAGCATCATCACTGTCACAGAACCTCCCTGTCACTGTCAATTTCTTCCCTGTCAGCTACTGCCCCATCCGCCACCACGATTTACCGAGAGGAACCGGTATGGAAAAAAAGTTTTTTTCAAATTATTTTCACAATAAATTGAATGCAAACGATATATTTCATGCATTTTGTGCATTTATTTCTGGAAATGTGGCCATTAATGATGCAATTTGTCGCGATAATCATAGTTTGGAGTTATTTATTGAGTAGCGCGGTTGACCTCTCGGTAAATCGTGTTTTCTCGGTTTGACAAGACTGTCAAGAGGCACTGAGAGGTACGGAAAAAAAAGCTTCTTGAAAATTATTTTCACAATAAATTGAATGCAAACGGTATATTTCATGCATTTTATGCATTTATTTCGGGGATTTGGTCATTAATGATGCAATTTGTCGCGATAATCATAGTTTGGAGTTATTTATTGAGTAGCGCGGTTGACCTCTCGGTAAATCGTGTTTTCTTGGTTTGACAAGAGGCACCGAGAGGTATGCAAAACAATCTTCTTGAAAATTATTTTCACAATAAATTGAATGCAAACGGTATATTTCATGCATTTTATGCATTTATTTCGGGGATTTGGTCATTAATGTTGCAATTTGACGCGATAATCACAAAAAGCTTTTTATAAATTATTTTCACAATAATTTTAAATTGAATGCAAACGGTATATAAAAAATAATGTAAAGTAAAATTATCAATGTTTGTTTTTAATCTATATGGATAATAAAGACAACTTTCAGAATTATTTCAGTACTTATTTACTTTATTTATTATAATTATTTACTGGTGTGAGGATATATTCAGAATGCGTGTATATTCTTGAAATTTGTGGTTACCTCTGGCTGACAATTTCGCTAATTAATTAGATGTGCCTATCCGACTCGGCCTACTGTCTTGTCGCCTACATGCGAGTCTACTTTCATCCACACCGACGGCTACCAGTATTATCCGATGGCGGGCAACTTCCCAAGAACGGGACGACCCAATACAGAACAAAACTGCAGCCATGCGAGGGCAAGACAATAACAAATATTGCCCTTTAAGGGCCTTTGAACAACTTATCCTACTTTTTAACTTGCAGGCGTTACGCAGTCTACTCCGATGACGGGCACGATCCCAACGACGGGACAACCTAAGACAGGAGAAGGATTGCGGCCTCATTGGAGCCACATACTATGGCCTATAAATTATTTATTTTCAAACGACAGTAGAAATAAATAAATAAATAAATTAAAATTTTTTTTAAACCAGCCAAGTCTCCGACTTGCAGGTCCAATGCCCTGGTAAATGGTGATGGGAATTGTTTGTTTTTTTTCAACTTACGGCATTGTCAAGCCGAGAGGACACGATTTACCAAGAGGTCAATCGCGATACTCAGTAAATAACACCAAGCTGTGATTATCGCGATAAATTGCATCATTAATGACCAAATCTCCGCAATAAATGCATAAAATATACCGTTTGCATTTAATTTATTGTGAAAATAATTTATAAAAAGCTTTTTTCCGTGCCACTCGGTACCTCTTGTCAAACCGAGAAAACACGATTTACCGAGAGGTCATTCGCACTACTCAATAAATAACAACAAGCTGTGATTATCGCGACTAATTGCACCATTAATGACCAAATCCCCCGAAATAAATGCATAAAATGCATTGAATATACCAGTTGCATTCAATTCATTGTGAAAATAATTTATAAGAAGCTTTTTTGCGTACCTCACGGTGCCTCTTGGCAAACCGAGAAAACACGATTTACCGAGAGGTCAACCGCGCTCCTCAATAAATAACTCCAAACTATGATTATCGCGACAAATTGCATCATTAATGGCCACATTTCCAGAAATAAATGCATAAAATGCATGAAATATATCGTTTGCATTCAATTTTTTGTGAAAATAATTTCTAAAAAGCATTTTTACCGTACCTCTCGGTACCTACCGGTACCTCTCGGTAAATCGTGGTGGCCGTCCCATCACTACCACCATCATCATCAATTACATCTGATGCTTCATCAGCACTGTCTTCAGTGGTCCGACGCCGTTTTCTGGTTTCTATCACCATAACCGGACATCAAGCTGGCTGAGAATCTAAAATTTCATCTGGCTCTTCAAAATATTTGCAGGTGTTCCTACCTTAGCCACTTTTCTTCAGCTTTCCTTTGCTCTCTCTGTAAGCTCTCTTCAGGGTGTGAATCCATATCTTGCACTGGTCCGGTGTTTTTTGAAATCCTTTCTCAGACATTTCAACTGCAGTCGATTTGCAAATACTAGCATTATTCACTTTCCGACTGTCCAATTGTTCTTCAATGCTGTTCTCTGCCATATGCCTAGCAACACTCTAGTCTCCTCATCTGACCACGAATTGCCTCTTTTCTTCTGAGATACACTTCCTTTTTAAGCCATATTTACTGCTGTACAAACACAACTGACTGAAGAAGTTGCTGACCACAAGTGTCACATGTCAGTTATTAGGTCAATTAATTTCTATCAACAGGGCTGATGACGTAATTTATCTGTTTTTGGCAAAATGCTCACGTACACAAATGTCACTGTGCGTTCACATGAAAAAAAATACACATGTGCAAATTTTGCATATATGTAAACGAATATTTGCATGTGGTCCCAACCACATGCAAAAGTAAAAAAATTGTATATGGAGTAAATATTACTCACATGAGTAAATGCGTTCACATGCGCTGATTTGCACCCGTAAACAAATTTGCGTATATGCAAATAAATACCCATGTATGCAAATCGGCGCATGTGAACAGGGCTTTACATGCGAACTCACAATTTTCAATGAGATTTAATAGCTGTCGGTTGCTCGGTCAGTGAGAAACAGGTTTTTAAACTCAATAACTTTTAAAATACTTGGCGGAATGACATCAAATGCCTGTATTGAGAGCATCCTATGTTCTATATCAATGTACTAACATGCAACTGGTCTTAGAAGTGATCTTCCTCGGATGGCATAGTTTAGAGTACTTTTTAAAAAAAATCTCTCTCTGGGTGGGAGCAGGGAGGGGGGGGGGGGTGGGTGGGTGGGTGGATAGGTGGGTAGGCCAGTATTAGGCTAGTAGGCCCACCTGGCTTTTGAGACCAGAAAAGCGAGTGGTAGCAAGGAGTCTAACAATGGTACCAGAGTCTTCGGGTCGGCAGTAGATTGAGGGGTTGTGAGGGGGAATTCATTGTTGAGATGCAGCTTACCCCAACCCCCACAATTTTATACCTGTTCCCTCAACTTTTGTTGCCTGCCAATTTCCTGGCACCACTTCTTGCCTTGAGTCTTTTAAAGTATTTTTTGTGGGGTGAAAATGTAGTATTGGACGTGTCCTCTTACACAGGAGATTTGTGTGTGTGGGTGTGGGGGATAAATTGATGCTAGCCATTGCCAGATGAATTATCATTCAAAATATGGCAGAATATGTATTTTTATTGCCATTGTGTGATTTTTTTCAAGTTTGCAACCTTTTTATTGCAAAAAAATGAAAACCGACCTATAAACCAAGTTTTTTGGACAAAACCGAACCGAACTGAAACCGTAGTCAGAAAACAACCCTGCACAACACTATGTTATACCTGCCTGTGATACAGTACAGTCGCCATGGACTGGTCATAATCCATGCGTGGGCAGTGATGTCAACACCTGCATTTACCAGGTAATAAAAATCATCATCAGCAAATTTTTAATTAATGAAGCACCGGGTTGTAAGTGTTAACCCATTTTGGGCTTGCTTCATGTATACAGACAGATACTCCTTAAAAGCTTAAAAATTCATGTTTTCTGTGGATTTCTCTAAACGCATCTTGTAGATTTTCAAGAAAAATTGGCCATTCGTGGGTCTTGGTGTGACATTACAAGTTACATGGACAAAATATTCTGGTAAGTATTTGTTAACCCTCCACAGGATGCAAAACATCAAAATTTGGATAAAATGGGCTATTTTCAGGCACCCACAACACCCAACAGGTTCAGGAGAGATACACATACCTTCCTTTATTGGATGAGGAATTTACCGAGGAGCATATTTGAAAGTAATAAGAGTATTTAAAAGCATTAACCCATTTTGGGCTTGCTAAAGACAGATACCTCTTAAAAGCTTAAAAATTCATGTTTACTGTGGATTTCTGTAAACACATCTTGTAGATTTTGAAGAGAAATTGGCCATTTATGGGACTTGCTGTGACATTACAAATTGCATGGACAAAATATTCCAGTAAGCGTTGTACCCTCCAAATGCTCTCAAACATCGACATTTTGATAAAATGAGCTGTTTTCAGGCACTCACAGCACCCAACGTGTGATTGAGAGATAAACACGACTTCCTTTAATGGAAGTGGAATTCACAGAGGATAAGTACATGTAATAAGGGTATCAAAAAACCAAGCCTTAACCCATTTTGGGCTGGCTAAACAGTGATACCCATCAAAAGCTTAAAAATTAATGTTTTCTCTGGATTTCTCTAAAGACATCTTGTAGATTTTCAAGGAAGACTGGCCATCAGCAGGTCTTGATTTGACATTACAAGTTGCATGGAAAAATTATTCCTGTGAGTATTTGTTTAGCCTCCTCAAATTGTCAAATATCAAAATTTTAGATAAATTTGAGATAAAATGGGCTGTTTTCAAATAGCAACAGCACTCAGTGGGTATGTATGAAACAAACATAACTCATTTTGTCAGACTTACACTTGTCAAATGACAATATTAATATTAACCCTCTCAAACCAATAATGGTTCTAACCTAAACTTTTTTTTTTATAAAACTGAGTCATTTGAGACTACTTTCCCCACCTTTCTCAGGACACTAACCCTTTACCCAACGAATCACCCGCATCCGCCCGCGTAATATGCAAATTCAGCAGTTGAAAAAATATTATTTTTCAAAAAATTTCAACAAAACCATATCATGTGACCTCTCGTTGGAACAAGCTCATTGAGCTTGTTCCAACGAGGGGTCACATGATAAGGTTTTGTTGAAATGTTTGGAAAAATTTGAAAAAATGATATTTAAAATAATAAATTGTGATAATGTCTGCATTGGGTAAAGGGTTAATAAGAGTACTTTAGTGATACAGAAGAATCCTCTTAATTGAATATCCATTTTGCCAGTGAAAATTATTCAGTTAACAGGAGTATACAATTGATAGGGATTTGGTCAGTTTCCTGTGTTCTGGAGGAAAACTGAGCATTTATTCTATTATATCTTGTTTGACAGAGCTCATAGAGCTCTGTCAAACAAGATATAATAGAATAAATGCCTGTTTTGGATGTAGTGAGGCCAAAAATAAGGGGAATTTGGTGCGTGTCACAGTAATGTTTTCGACATATTACATGTACATGTACAAAAATTTATATACAATTAACATGAGTTTTCTCTACAACCCATATGTAATTAACAGATCAAATTTGTACTGAAGGTATGGTAAATGGTTTTGTGTTTGAAAATTTTATTTAATTAACAGGGATATACAATTAAGAGATATCCTATTAAGTGGGCTTCACTGTATAGTAAAACACAATTCTTTAGAACGTTGGGGTCATGAAAAATCATGGAATCTTGTCTGGAAAAGCCATGATTCTCCAGAATCATTAAGTCTGGATTTTGTATATTTTCATTTCTATTTTTAGGTGATTAAATGGAAAGACTTCGCAACTCTTAAAGAAAATGGTTACAATTGACGCATCATCTACAAGAAGTTACTTAACAGACAACTGTGTATTCACGACAAGATGATCACTACCATCATACATGTACATGTAGTAATGATTTGAATAAGCATTTAATTACATCACCAAAGACAATGATTGCCGATACTTCATCTGTTCCTAGCATGCTGGGTAATTCTAAAGACATGATGTTCAACCAATCAATGGCAACAAGTTTCCGTGTCCATTGTATGGGATCTGTGTATATGGTTGGAAATTCTCAGTACGATTCGGCATCAGCTGCTCTGCAAGCATATATTGATAAGTTTGATGGTAGAACAAGACCAACAACTACAAACTCGCACAATGACTTGTATGATCTCTTTATATCAAAGAATCCTCTCTCCAAAACTACATCATCTGTTGACAAGAATTTGAAAATGAAAGAGAAGGAGCTGAGACTGCAAAAACTCAAGGCTGATATAGAGCAAGCTTATATATCCTTTCAGACTGCTCTTAGAAAAGCAGAAGGTTTGATTAACACTTAGAAGTCTAAAGTTGTGTAAACTCGCCACTAATTCTGTACAGTGGTTACAGTACAGTCCACAATAAAATGGAAAGGCCACACAAAGTAGATCTTCTGTTTCTCAGGCCATTATTTGTGAAATTGCATGCGGGCGAGCGTTTTTTTATTTTATTTTTTATTTCAGTAATTTCTTCTTTGCCATCAAAAGTTCATGTTCTTGGTTCAAGTTTTAGGCCTCATAATCTGCAGAATAGCATGGGTGGTGGTGTATTTCATCCCTTGAGTGCAAGAAGGCTTTGCAATGCTAAAGCATTGCAATGCCTTCTTGCACTCAAGGGACAAATTCATCAATTTTTTTAACTTGGGTAAAATATCAGACATAAACCATTTAATTTTTATTTTTTTAAGTTTAAATTGGTAATAAAAAGAGAGCATGCGGAAGCCAAAAGGACCATGCGGGAGGGCCTGAGAAACAGATTTTTTATATTTTTATACTGTACCAATGACCCAGACTTAGCTGGTGCTAACTCCAACAAAACCAGGGCCAAACACAAATTTTGCCCCCCAATCCCCAAAATTTGCATCCAAAACAAAAAGAAATCATGTCCTAAAGGACCTCCATAGTACGCCTCTACTGTGCATGCGCAGTGACGCAGTCGTCCCGAAATTGGCGCCAATTATCATTCTCTGTTTGGCCCTTCATCAGTCAACATCTCACTGATCTTTGTGCTTGTAAATCTCAGTTTAAAGGATGCCAGACACGTAATTTTTGGAGAAAATGTGATTCTAAGGAGGATAGAAGGAGGAGAGGAAAAAGAAGTGGCAAAAAATAATCAGGGCTGTACTTAAAATTTTTTGATGAAATTATGTTAAGTTGCCTATTTTCGAGGCATGGGCCTCTTGTTGTCATTCTTGCTAATTGTTGCACTGCTTATTCAGTGTTTCCTCTCCCCTAGCCTTCTAAAGTCCTCCCTGGCAATTCTCCCATGCTTTTGGCATATTTTTGAGAAGTTTCATTTCTAAAATTTCCTGGGAGAGTTGCTTGGTTACAGAATGTTTTTTGTTATTTTCCCCATAGTTACGTTTTCACCCATGGGTGTATAACGTTTGTGTTCTGCATCTTCCATCTGATGTTCTACAGATTCTCCCCTGGGAGTCTCTGTTTTGCATCAGATAGAGTGTAATTGATGACTGATTCCGGGCCAGTTTTTTCAGTGCCTGGAGTCATGTTTTCTAGTGTGTTTACACTGTTTGTTTTCATTGGCAACAGCCTTTTTTGAGGGGGGCTGTTTGCCTTTGTGGTAGTTTATCTCATTATAAGATACATTTATATTATCCGAAAGTGTCTCATTAATTATTTTATATAAATTTAAAATTTTTGACCACACTTTGCCATCGGATCCATCGGGGCTCAACGTTACTTTTCAGCAACTTGGGCTTCTCTGAAAAAATATTTTTTCAAAATTATTTTGTTTTGCAATTGTTTTTTCATTTATTAATGGATCATGTTATTATGTATCTTTGTGTCAGGGGTTTTTGCGAGTAACTAGGACTTATTGTTGTTCTTTCACAATGAAGGGACATTGTTCAAATTGTAATAGGAAGAAATCTTCCTCTGACTTTCATGATCATTGTATCAATTGTAGTCAGTGTTCTCGCATTAATCCCTGTCCTATATGTGAACATTGGGATGAAAAACATTGGAAACGTGTGTCACGATATGTTGTTTCTGGAGAAAGAGCGATGCCGGCTCTTTCTCCACAAGGTCACTCTACTCTCTCAGTTTCTATTTCAGAGGAACCAGAACAGGGTGATGTTTCCATGTTATCTTCTTCAAGTGTGCGTCCGTCGTCACAAATGAATTCAGAGCTAGCGGCAAAAGTGCTCATGGAGATTAGACAAATGTCGTCCGCTAGCTCGCCCGGTGTAGCGTCCATTCACCGAATGGTTCGGCAGCCGGGTTCGTCCGATGCGGTCCAAGAGGAAATTTTGGGTGATGCGAGCACTATAAACATAATAGATGCACACCCAGTGACGGCGGATAGTAAACGAGAACGGAGGAAGCCTTTTAGTCCGGTTCCTAGCTCGTCCAGGTCCAGCCGGGCCACGAGCGAGAGAGGTCCCTCTCTCGTACAACAACATCTGGGACCAGATGTTGTGGTACAAAATGTGTCTTTAGCGGAGCATACGTCCGTCGCTCGGGACGCTCCGTTGTATAAGCAGTCCGCAGAGACTGTTAAGGCTTCCTCTTCTCGTCAGCGCACACGACCGCACCTTGGCTGCGTGACCTCCGATATTTTACCAGCTTCGCCGATGAAGGATTCTTCGGCGACCAGGTCACACCATCCGGCAGCCAGGGATTCGAGACCGATGGACTCCGGACGTTCGCATAGGAAAAGTATGCGGGAGCCATCTGATGCGGAGCTGCCCTCGGCGAAGCAGCGAAAGACTGCGCCTCCGCAGGTCTCGACGTCGGACATTCTTGTGCAGATAGCACAGCTTATCGCAGCATCCCAGCAGCCGACAGAAGCGGTGTCGGATCGAGAATTATCCGACGGCGCTGGGTCGGTACGCTCCGCCGAAGCATCGGGGGCGGACGACCGGGAACATCGGGAGGTCCGACCGGATGGTGAAAGGGATACGGATGAATTGGAGCTATCCCTTTCGGAACAACATAAAGCTGCCGTGGACTTCATCCGGCACTTTCTCCCTCAAGTTGTTCCGTCGGGCCAGACTGCTGCGCTTCCGGACAAGAGAATTATAGCGTCATTGGACGCTGATTTTTTTGAGCGGTTCAGGGACATCGCTCCTGAGTTTCCGTCGCAGTCCAATAATGTTGCAAGAACATTTGAATTATTGAACGACGCTATATTTAAACTTGCTTCCAGGACGGGGAAAGCAGGTTTCTTGTCCGCTAATACTCTTAACCTGCCTTTCATTAATGCAAGGAATAAATTCGACACGGCAGGACAGGGTATACCGAGAGTTCCTCTGCGTATGGACGACGAGGCGGAAGACTTAGAGCTATCATTACCGTCGTCAGCTTCTATTCCAACCGCGGTGTTGGAAACAGCTATTGCGTCTAACAGAGCCAATTTAGATGCCTTATCTTACGCAGATCACCTTACTAAGGCGTTATCACTGCGCCTTCAAGGGGAAGAGTTTCAGGATATACAATCCTCTTTAAGACTTCTTTCAAGGGCAGTAGCTTATTCCACGTGTAACTCCGCCCTTTCAGTGGCAAATCTGGAGTTGGTTAGACGTGACGCAGCCCTAGCTACATCCACACTAGTGGATTCTAAGGTGAAGAACTCTCTTAGAGTCGCTTCGGTCTCAGGAGAACTTCTCTTTGACGGCAAGCTTTCCGCTATTTATGATAAAATTAAAAAGAAAGCTAATGATTCTCTGTTGTTCAGATCCGCTCCTAAAAAGTCGGATACAGCAGACACGAATAAGACAGGCACTTATGGGTCTAATGCGCCCAAGAGAGGTTCCTATAGAGGTTCTGGTGCGTCCTCTTGGTCTTATTCGAGAGACCGTCAGGATAGCGACTCTCGTTCGGGACGTCCTTCAGGCCGGGACAATCGGTCGGACGCCCCGAGGTCGACGAGGCGAGGTGCGGGTCGTGGAAGACGTGGTTTCTCCTACCGCAGGCCTCGCAGGTCCAGGAGGTGATGGCTTAAACCTCTATCGCGTTCCGGTTGGCGGAAGGTTGTCGAGTTTTTCACAAGAGTGGGCGTCGATTACGGACGACCCTTGGGTGAGAGGAGTGACTTCGGAAGGTCTAAAGATATCCTTCAAACGAAAGCCTCCATTAACTCGAAGTCCAAAGTGGACTCATCTTCCGTCAAATCCACAGAAAAGAGATGCTCTGTTATCAGAGGTGCAGTCTCTTTTAATGAAGAACGCGGTAGAGGTCGTAGAAAACCAGGAATCTCTGGGATTCTACAGCCATCTGTTTCTGGTTCCGAAACCAGACGGCTCGTTCCGTCCAGTCATAGATTTGAGCTGGATAAACAAGCTGATCGTCGCTCCGAAGTTTTATATGGAGACGATTCGATCGGTCAGAGCGAGTATTCGGGTGAACGATTATGCAACGAGCATAGATCTCAAAGATGCGTACTTTCACGTCATGGTACATCCGACATTCCGAAAGTATCTACGCTTCGCAGTCCTAGGAGTGGTGTATCAGTTCCGGGCCATGTGCTTCGGATTGAATCTAGCACCCTGGGCTTTCACTCGGGTAATGAACTCGGTAATGATCTACTTCCGAGCTCATTCGTCTGCGGTAACGTCGGCCTACCTGGACGACATTCTTCAGAGGTACGGCAACAAGTTAACGCTTCAGAACGATGTTCAGAATCTTCTTCTATTGCTCCGACGTCTCGGTTTCATAGTAAACGAGGAGAAGTCGGATCTGGTGCCGTCCAAGTCATTCACTCATCTGGGAATGAGCTTCGAGACGCACAACAATCTCGTTCGTCTGCCGTTAACCAGAGCGAAATTAGTCAGTTGTTACGCTCGCTATTGTCTGCACGCAGACAAAGTCACGGCGAGAGAATTTATGAGACTGATAGGTCTGTGCGGAGCCGCCGCGGATCTCATTCCGATGGGGCGGCTACGCACACGTCCTCTTCAAATTTTCCTGACTCAGAATTGGAGTGTGAAAATTCATTCGCTCGATGTAGACGTTCTCTTGTCAGATCAAGTGAAACAAGAGATTCAGACTTGGGCAAACATTCAGTGGTTAACTCAAGGAGTTCCGCTGCAGTTGCCGGATCCGAGTTTTACCGTTATGACGGATGCCAGTCAAACAGGTTGGGGTGCATCATTAATCCCAACGGATTCGAGATGCCAGGGTCTTTGGGATCCGCAATTCCTGTGCAAGCACATAAACATCAAGGAAATGATGTCAATTTGGCTTGCGTTACGTCACTGGATGGACATTATTCACGATGCTCATGTCCAAATCCTATCCGACAATACGACAGTAGTGGCGTATATACGGAATCAGGGAGGCACTCATTCAGTTCCGTTGTTCAATCTAACGGAAAGAATCCTTCTGTTTGCGTTAGAACATCACGTTCTTCTTTCGGTCCGTCACATACCGGGTCGTCTGAATGTGCTAGCAGACTCCCTTTCACGAAAGGGTCGCTTGTTGCCGTCGGAGTGGACTCTCAACAAACAAGTATTCAATCAGATTTGCTACCAATGGGAATGGCCAATGATAGACTTATTTGCGACACATCTCAACAATCAGTTGCAGACGTATGTGTCCCCGTGTCCGGATCCAAGAGCATTTGCAGTAGACGCTCTGTCGATCCCTTGGGACGGAATGATAGGATATGCGTATCCTCCAGCGCCGTTAATTCAACAAGTATTGCTAAAGATAAAACAATCTCAATGCAAGATTCTGTTGGTAGCATCTCTGTCGCCACAGAGACCGTGGATAAATCTACTCAGGTGTCTGTTGTGGGACCTACCGCGGAAGCTTCCTCCACGAGAGGATCTTCTTTCGCAGGGGAAATCGCGCCAACTCCATCACAACCCGCAAGGTCTCAACCTTCATGTTTTTCCGTTGTGCGGTCCTTCTTGCATGGCAAGCACTTTACAGGACGAGCAGTGGACGCGATTTCTAACTGTAGGAGGACCTCCTCTTCGCTAAACTATGCGGCTAAGTGGAAGGTTTTTCGTCGTTGGTGTAGGGATCATTCTGTAGATATATTTGATCCCTCTATACCAGACATTGCAAACTTTCTAGTATACTTGTTTGACGAAATCAAACTGCAGCCTGTTACTATAAAGGGTTATAGATCTATGTTATCTGATACCTATGCACATCATGATAGTTTACAAATTGGATCTAATGTCTCTTTATCGAAATTGGTTAGAAACTTTTCGATAAATAGACCCAGAACTCTTAGATTAATTCCTAAGTGGAATTTAGCTTGGGTTCTCCTTAAATTGAAGGAAAAGCCATTTGAACCTCTTGGGACAGTAGATTTCAAATTCTTATCTTATAAGACAGCTTTTCTCTTAGCTTTCTCTTCTGCCAGAAGAGTCAGTGAGCTTCATGCACTATCGGTGGATGATTCTCATTATCGTAGTGTTGGGAACACTATCACCTTCACTACTAATGTGGGTTTTTTAGCTAAGAATCAGGCTCCTAATAAATATCCGGAACCTATTGTTATTAAGGCTCTTCCGTCTTCAGACGGGCGTAGGCCTTTACTCTGTCCTGTTAGAGCACTACGTATCTATAAACAGAGATCTCAGTTTATCAGAAAGGGACGGAAACGTTTCTTTCTGTCTTTGATGCCTAATAGAAAGGACATTTCAGTCCATTCTATTGCTAGATGGATTCAGTTAACTATCCGTACTGCTTATGAAGATTTATCTTCTTCTCAGCAGTCTGTGCTTAAGATTTCTGCTCATGAAGTAAGAGCTCTTTCTACTTCCTGGGCTTATGCTAATAGTGTTGCTATTACAGATTTAATGAAGGCTGCTTATTGGTCTCAGCCATCCACATTTACGAATTTTTATCTCAGAAATATTGAGTCCATTTCTGGAGACCTGCATTGTTTAGGTCCGTTATCTGTTGCTCAGAATGTCGTCCACTAAACAGTTGCAACTATAGTTATGCAGGCTTTCTGTTCCGGCAGTGACTCCGTCCGGCTGCCCTCTTCGCTCTGGGCTATTTGACCCAGGGCAAGGGGAAGGGGGGGGGGGGGCGGGTGTTCCCTTAGGTCACCTGCTTTATAGTGAAAAGCAAGGGAATGCCTCCTCCAAGTCAGTATTTCTGAGTCGCTTCTAGGATGGTTTTAAAGTGTAATATTAATGTTTAATTTCATTCATGTCTTATTTTTAAAGTGTAGCTCGGTGTGAAGCATTTGTATATGTCAAGTGTCAAACGGGCTTTAATATACAATACTCGGACACTTTTAAATGATTATAAAGAGTCTCAATTCTCAGGACTACTTTATTTATTGGCTTGCTTTAAAAATAATTAGTATAAGGGTTATACTGGATGTTAATAGAGAACATGAATGTTATTGTGCTCAATTATTAAGGGTAGTGTATCTTTCTAATTTAATATTAAATAAGAAAGATACATGTAAAGCCTAATACTCCTTTTCTCCTTAAGGGGTTACCTCTTTACTATATAGTTGAGCTTATTGGATTTTCCTCTATGTCCTAGGCCCTCCAGCCTGTTTACTATTCAGCTAAGTCTGGGTCATTGGTACAGTATAAAAATGTTAAAAAATTTATAGTAATTTATATATTTTTTATACTTACCAATGACCCAGACGGGGATGGCCCTCCCTGGAGTTGGGAACTCTTGCCTCCCCGCTGAGTACATAGCGCTGACCAGGCACTGCCAGTAAGAATGATAATTGGCGCCAATTTCGGGACGACTGCGTCACTGCGCATGCGCAGTAGAGGCGTACTATGGAGGTCCTTTAGGACATGATTTCTTTTTGTTTTGGATGCAAATTTTGGGGATTGGGGGGCAAAATTTGTGTTTGGCCCTGGTTTTGTTGGAGTTAGCACCAGCTAAGTCTGGGTCATTGGTAAGTATAAAAAATATATAAATTACTATAAATTTTTTAACTTTTTTAGGCCAAACCAGGGTATTTTTTGTTCAGGTTCGCATCGCAGTTTGTGAGACAATTATGACTGTCTGCGAATCAAAATCGTAAAAATGATTCGCAGGATGAGAGTCAATTATTTTTATGAAATGGCTGGTATTCGCGTGGTTGCTAATAATATTTCTATTAAAAAACAAACTATTTTTTACAAGTTTATTGTTCCAAATACTTTTCTCAGTTTCAATAGCACCAACAATGCTTATATAGGACAACAGTTTGCGCTGTAACCTGTGCAGTTGTTGTATTTATATTGGTTTTTCCTGTCATGTTTTGGAAAAACCAACATGAACACAACAACAGTGCAGGTTATGGCGAAAATGGTGCTCTGATTTTGAAACAGTGAAGTCTCAGGCACAAATGAGTATTGGATTTTCACGACAGGGATGGAGACATTGGGATGATAAACAAACAATGAAAAACAAATAAAATGCAAGTATTTTTTAAATCTTTAACCCTTTACCCAACGAATCGGCCGCAATCGCCCGCGTAATATGCAAATTCAGCAGTTGAAAAAATACTACTTTTCAAAAAATTTCAACAAAACCATATCATGTGACCCCTCGTTGGAACGAGCTTGAAATACGGCAGGGTGACTTATGGTAGTATGATGAGTAGATAACAAGAACCTTTACTGGTCACAGCAGACATCTTGCATTTCTTCAAAACACACCTGCAGGTTGCATTTATGCAGCAATTTTCGTGAAATCAGAGACGATGACATTTGATTTGTAGATGAGAATGTCTGATGTTGGTTATGGTCAGGTGCTCACAATGGCTCTCACCTGCAATTGTCATAACAGGAGCCATCTTGTTTTACTTCAGCACAACCTACAGTTTACAGTTATCTTCTTATTCTGGTCTTCTGTCTTCTCCCCACTTCCTTGTCTGCACGATGACTTAAATACATATCTTCCTATCTTGCCACTTTTTCGCATACTGTTAGTCACTAGTTAGTCACTAGTATTACTCAAATTTCGAGTTGAATCTCAAGTCGGAACACAAAATCGACTTGACTCATCTCCGATTCACGGATGACCTTTTTCTAGAGTAGATTTGGTCCCGATAAACAATGAGACTTTTCATTGTGAGTTCTTTCTTTAACCATTTACCTAATGTAACGGCCAAAACTGGCCAGCACTATTCTCAAAAATCGCCAATTAATTTTCATTATTTTTTTCCTTTTTTGTCGTAAAAACATAGGTTATGACCCTACTTTGGAACCAGCTCGTTCCAATGAGGTGTCATAGCTTATGTTTTTGAGGCCAAAAATTCATTATTCATGAATTTTTTTTGCAAGTGTCGTCTGCTTTTCATGTTAGGTAAAGGGTTAAACCATGCAATAATCCAATTTGGCTATGAAAGAAATAGGAAAATATGTTACAAAACCCTATTTGTATCGCTGTTAAATGATACCAACACGATTTACTGATTCCTCATCGTGGTCTTAGTAAAGTCAGCATTATACATAAGTCATAATGGGATTCATCACCTGAAGATTAAAACTTTGCTCTCAAGGTGAAAAGTCCAATGGATGGTAGATAACTCTATTTGTGGAGAATGAAGTGCACCCTGAGCACTCGGGTCCATATACTTCCGTTTAACGGAAATAGGGCTGTCACTATTAATCGATTAATCGACTGTTGATCGGTCACGGCGAAATCAATTAGTATTTTTCGTTGTCGAATAATCGGTAAATTGTATCCCGTTTTAGACGTTTAATAATTAAAAGAAAATTTGATGAAAAAACTATTGTTTCTAAAGGTAAAGAGTTAAGAACATCGATGTTAAACCCCCAAGAAGCTGTTGGAAGCAATAGTCTTCCAGGTACATTCATCAAAGCTTTGATGTTCTGAACATTTGAACCGTCAGTGTAATAATCAAGACCGGTCGGCAGTTGCGAAGTTCGCAACTGCCGACCGGTCCTGATTATTACACTAACGGTTCAAAAGTTCAGAACATCAAAGCTTTGAATGCACCTGAAAAGGATCGTCTTCATTGTTTCCTTGAGGTAGGTCAACTGAACTGAACTTTATTTTCATCGACTTCAAAGAGAGGGAGAGGAGGGGAGGTGGGTTCATTTAGGTACGATTAATCGTCGATTATTTGCGACGATTAATCGATTCCTGAATTAAAAAATTGTGACAGTCCTAAACGGAAATACATTATATGGACTTGAGTGCTCAGATTGCACTTAATCTGTTATTGGTGTTTTGACTACATGAACAATCCAATATACCGTGCCTAATTTGGAAAACGTGTTAAAACTAGTCAAAATTGTTACTTAGAGGTTCTAACAGGCAAGAAAGGTCGGTAGCTTGTACCAAAATATGTACACATGGAATAGTTAGCTGATTGAAAGTCGCATTTATGCGATGAAAGAACGTTAAATCTCTCTCAGTTTAGAAGAAATCGGGCCATCGGTTTTACAAGAATAGACTTGAAAAACTACTCAACTCGCGAGTTTTAAACTAGAATCGAACCGAGAATTGACTCAAACTAAAATATCCAACTCACAGGGCCCTAATACCTGATCATTTATATTTTTAGCTTAACTTGACAAAGTCAAGATAAGCTATTGCCATCACGCGTGTGAAAGTCTGTTAGTCTGTGAGCCCGTTCACAATTTCCTTTAGCACAGGCTACATCCCGTAGTTCTCGTCCGATCGTCACAAAATTTCATATGCAGGTTTGGGGTCATGTCTAGATGGGAACAGCCCCTTTTGGTCATGATCGGTCAACCGAGATGGCTGCCTGAGCCCAAAACCCCAAAACTTTTAGCACAGTCTACAGGTCGTATTTATGAAGGGATTTCATTGTAACTTGGTAGGGTGCCTCTGTATAATATCTAGATGAGAACGCCCCTTTTGGTCAAGCCCAAAACCAAAAAAAACTTTTAACAGTCTGCAGGTTATATTTAATATGGAGTGATTTTATTGTATCTTGGTAGGATGACTCCGTATGATGTCTAGATGAGAATTCCCCATTTGGTCGCGATCTGTCAACCATGATGACTGCCCAAGCCCAAAACCTGAAAACCTTTAGCACAGTCTACAGGTTGTATTTACAGAGGAATTTCATTGTAATTTGGTAGGTTGGCTTCATATAATATCTAGATGAGAATGTCCCCTTTTGGTCACGATTGGTCAACCATGATGGTTGCCCAAGCCCAAAACCTGAAAACCTTTAGCACAGTCTACAGCTCATATTTATGAAGTGATTTCATTGTAACTTGGTAGGATGCCTCTGTATAACCAGGGTTTCCGCTATACTGGCTGCGGGTCTGTCGACCGGACCCATTCCCCCTGCCGATCATACTGTGATCAGTCAGAAAAGCTGGTGGTTAAAATGTCGAGTACAATGCTGTATCAGAACGACACTCAGGATCCTTTGTTTCCACGTAATATAGGAATAATAATGTTGTATACTATGCCTACTATTACTGGCGACAACCTGATACTTTATAACCCCCCAGATGAGAGGGGGAAACAAAGTTCAAATCCTAAACGTCACCTATAAAATTTCGGACTCAAATTGTCGTGTTTGGTCTGAAATCACTGGCTTTTATTTTGAGCGATAAATGATGTAATTGCACTGCATGACGTCACACGTCTGCATCATGGTTCTTTTTGAATATTTTGTTCTCTCTGCATTTCCAATTATTTTCGTTGGCACGTATCGGGTTGTATAAAAAAATTGAGGTCAAGCGTCGCAGTCACTGTCAGGATTCGTAGATTTTGTATTGTTTTGGGTTTGTATTTTTATGAAACCTCCGACCAGATGTAGTATTATGTGTCCCGTGGGAATTTAGAGAATAGTAGGAGGAAAAAATACATATTTTCCACTTCAATTATTCCGCATTTTAGCGACCAGAATGTCCCCAGAGGCCACCAGAGAGCACCTAAAAATCAAAATTTTCCTGGGGTTCTCCCCCCAGACACCCTTCTATATGCACATACCTTCGGCACGGGTGGCAGGCGCCTTTGGCATCTGAGTTTCACTTTCTTTAAATTTCCGGACCCACAAATTTTCCCCTAGCGGAAACCCTGGTATAACATCTAGATGAGAATGCCCCCTTTTGGTCAGGATCTGTCAACCATGATGGCTGCCCAAGCCCAAAAACCGAAAACTTTTAGCACAGTCTGTAGGTCATTTTTAATATGGAGAGATTCAATTTATCCTGGTAGGATGACTCCATATGATGTCTACATGTAGATGAGAACTTCCCCATTTGGTCGCAATCTGCTTGAGCCCAAAACCTGAAAACCTTTTGCACAGTCTACAGGTCATATTTATGAAGGGATTTCATTGTAACTTGGTAGGATGACTCCAGATAATATCCAGATGAGAACGTCCCCTTTTGGTTGCGATCATTCAACATGACCATGTTCCCGAGCCCAAAACCCGAAAAACTTGAGGAATTTTCTTGTAACTTGGTTGGATGACTCAGTATAATGTCTAGATAAGGATGTCACATTTTGGTTGCGATCGGTCAACCATGATAGCTACACAGGCCTGAAGCCTGAAAACCTTTAACACAGACTATACAGGCCGTATTTATAAAAGGATTTCATTGTACATGTAACTTGATAGGATGACTCATTTTGGAATAATTGCACTGTAACTTGGTAACTTTGCTTGACATACATTAACTATGAGTGCCACATACATTAACTGTGAGGGCCACATTAACCCACTCCTCAGTTTTTTAGTACAGTCTACACCTCAAATAATTTTATTGAAAACATAGCATACATGTACAGGGAACAGAAATTAACATATTCCCAATTATTACAATTCTTGTCTTATTTCATAATTCTTTCATAAACATTGAACATTATCCTTTTCATTAAACACAACACACAGTCAGGTGAAGCTACAGTGTCATTGACACTTTCATTATATTAGGTACTCAGCTTCCTTACAGGGGTCGGATTCAAGTTTGTTCAAATCAAGTGTCTCGGTTAATATTTGGGCTCTCTATGGGACCAAAGTTTTAACTTGGGGAAAAATCTTTAAAAATCTTCTTCTCCAGATTCCTTAATTAGAATCTTAATATTTGGTATACAGCATCCTTAGGGAGGTCAGATCCAAAGCTGTTCAAATCAGGTCCCTAGGTTGATATTTAGGCTCCATATGGGAGTCTGAATTTTAACTTAGTGCAATATGGGGAATATCCTTTAAAAATCTTTTTCTCCAGCATCAACAGTCAGAATCTTTTTTAATTTGGCATACAACATCCTTGGTGGGGGATAGATTCAAATTTGTTCAAACCAAGTTCTTGGGTTAATATTTGGGCTGCTAATTGTAGCTTGGTGCAAAAGAGGAATATTCTTCCAAATCTTCTGAAGAACCACCACTCAGAGAATGTTTTGTTATTTGGTATACATAAGTACATGTATACAACACCCTAGCCGGGCACAGATTCAAGTTTATTCAAATCAAGTCTCTAGATTCATATTTGGTCTCCATATGGGCACCCAAAATTTAACTTAGTGTAATAATCTTTAAAAATCTCCTTCAGATCCACCATTCCAAACCAACTGATATTTGGTATACTGCATGTTAATGGGATAGGAGAGTGATCTTCAGATCAAGTTTGTTCAAGTCAAGTCCCTAGGTTGATATTTACATTACTGGAAATCTGGGCATTATTAAATCATCTGATATGGCCAACAGAGTTTTAAATAATAACATGACTTCATTTCACTGTAGTGTTAACTACATGTAGCCATTACATGTAATTAAATCCTTTTTTAAACAACTTTGTCAGGTGAGCACCCATGCCCTCTGGAGCCTCTTGTTAAAATTGATGTCCATCTATTAAAAATAGAAACTTTCAACAACCATTATAATCAACGCCAAAGTGAGTCGAGACCAACCCCAATTCAAGTTTTAGTTTTGTCAAAAACTCAAGGTTTTAGATTTTAGATATTTTTTCTCAGTTCAGTAAAGAAAGGCACATGTCCAATAATTTTGTGACAGACACATGAAAATTCAATCAGACGTGTATTTCTGGTTCATGGTGCAAGTAATTTTATTGAATTTACACATATCTGAACCTACATGTATCACCAGAGAGATATGCACGAGACTTGAAGTGTGTCAAATGAATCATTCATGAAGGCAAAGATTGCAGATGTGACTCTTCATTGGAATGAGCTCATTGAGATTATTCCAGTTAGTAGTTTCATTTTGAAAAAATATTTTCTTTTTCAAGTATTCAATTTGTAAAGTATGCTGATGGATGCTGCCGATAGTATTCAACCGATTACAGGTTATTTGAGCTCACAATCGGCCGATTCTGGTGCCAATTCCAATTGTAAAATGGTGCACTAATAGACAAGTTGAGGCTTGAAAGACCTACATTAAACTGAACATTTTTCACAGTGTTAAACTTTGTTGATTTGGGTCACAGTAAAATTACCAGTCGTGCACTCTTGGGCGGTAAACATGGCTCCCGGAGCCATGTTTACCGCCCAAGCGTGTGCGACTGGTTATTTTACTATGGCCTCAGTCATTGAAGTGCAGCCTTCCGTTTTCCCGAAAGGAACTGGCGATTGCCGCAAGTACACACAGTTGTAAGCCATACATGTTGTTTAAATTGTATATCCCATAAAGGGGCATCAAGAGAGATTAGGAATACACATTGTAGTTGTTTCTCAACTTTATTGAATGGTATTATTGACATCATTTTACATTAACAATTGAACAATTGCAGAAGAAAATAAAATGTGGTTAATGAATCATCACAAAATGCTTGGCAACAATTTGCTGAACCATTGTTCCAGGAGCTGTTGCCATTGTCATCCGATTGCCCACAACCGGCAGATTGTGGTGACCAGTTCCGATCATCGTTTGAGCACTAGCTGCCGATTCAAAAGACTTTACCAATTGTATTTATAATTTTAAGATTAAAAATATCACAACATACCCAATGTATTGGCCAGTACTATTTGCAAAAATCACTATTCAATTTTTAGTCGAGTTGTGACGAAGTCAAACTCGACTTATAGTTTGGTGACTGGCGGGCGGGCGGGCAGGCGGACGAGCGGGTGGGCGGGCTTCGGGCGGGCGGGCGGGCGGGCGTAAACAATTGGTTTCCGGATGATAACTTGATAGTGGTTCAACTCACATTCATTAAACTTCATACGTAGGTTGGTCTTGGGGGGAGGAAGAACCCTATTGATATTGGACATGCTACGTCGAAGGTCAAGGTCACTGTGACCTTGAACATAGTAAATCTTAAACAATTGGTTTCCGGATGATAACTTGATAATGGTTCAACTCACATTCATGAAACTTCATAGGTAGATTGGCCTTGGTGAGGGGAAGAACCCTATTGATTTTGGACTTGCTACGTCAAAGGTCAAGGTCAACATGACCTTGAACATAGTAAATCGCAACAATTCCTTTCCGGATGATAACTTGATAGTAGTTCAACCTACATTCATGAAACTTCATAGGTGGGTTGGCCTTGGTGCGAGGAAGAACTCTATTGATCTTGGACTCACCAGATCAAAGGTCAAGGTCACAGTGACCTTTAACATAGTATATCGCAACAATTGGTTTCCGGATGATAACTTGATAGTGGTTCAACCTAGAGTCATGAAACTTCATAGGTGTGTTGGCCTTGGTGCGAGGAAGAACCCTATTGATCTTGGACTCACCAGGTCAAAGGTCAAGGTCACAGTGACCTTGAACATAGTATATCGCAACAATTGGTTTCCGGATGATAACTTGATAGTGGTTCAACCTAGAGTCATGAAACTTTACAGGCGTGTTGGCCTTGGTGCGAGGAAGAACCCTATTGATGTTGGACTCACCAGGTCAAAGGTCAAGGTCACAGTGACCTTGAACATAGTATATCGCAACAATTGGTTTCCGGATGAGAACTTGATAGTGGTTCAACCTAGAGTCATGAAACTTCATAGGTGTGTTGGCCTTGGTGCGAGGAACTGTTGTCACAACTCGACATTGGATCGGTGATCCTGAGCGGCATTTTTATTATTTTTTTTGTCTCTAAAATATAGCTTACAGTTAAAACTAGAAGTCCTGTCATGAGATGCGCGCAAATAGCATGTTGATCTGCACGTTAATCTGCGCGTTATGACCATAGTAAGGCTATCAAATTATGTACATATCGCCTGTGCTAGATAGCCTAGATAATGTAAGCGCGCATTTCGTGACAGGACTTCTAGTTTTAGCTGTATGACCCCTCATTGAGCTTGTTCCAGTGAAGGTGCAAAAGCTACAAGTATCTTTTTAAAATGAAAAATGGAAAAATAATTCAAGAATTCAAGAATTGTGTATTTTTATACTGTACCAATGACCCAGACATAGCTGGTGCTAACTCTTAAAATATAGGGCCAAACACAAATTTTGCCCCCCAATCCCCAAAATTTGCATCTAAAACCAAAGAAAACATGTCCTGAATGGCCCTCCACACTTCACCTCTACTGCGCATGCGCAGTGTCAAGGACGTTCCGAAATTGGCACCATTATTCATTCTTAGTTTGGCCCTTCATCAGTTAACATCTGACTGATCTTTGTGCTTGTAAATCTCAGTTTAAATGATGCCAGACACATAAATATTAGTGAAATGGTGATTCTAAGGAGGATATAGAAGGAGGAGAGGAAAAATGTGTGACAGAATATTATCAGGGCTGTAACTTAAAATTTTTTAATGAAATTATGTTAAGTTACCTATTTTCGAGGCAGCAGCCATTTTGTTGTCATTCTTGTTATTTAGTTACACTGATTTTTCAGTGTTTTCCTCTCTCCCTTTCCTTTAAGTCCTCTCTTGCTATTCTCCCATGCTTTTGGCATAGTTTCTGTAATTATTATTACTAAAATTTCTTGGGAGTTTTAGCTGAATAACAGAATGAATTCTGTTCTTTTCCCCATGTTTACGTCTTCACCTATGGGTGGTTAGGCGTTGTGTTCTGCATCTGCCATCTGATGTTCTGCAGTTTCTTCCCTGGAAGTCTCTGTTTTGCATCAGATAGTGTATTTTTGGTAACTGATTTCGGGCCTGGGTGCCTGGAGTCTTATTTTAGTGTTTTTACACTCATTGTTTACATTTACAACAGCCCTCTGTGTGAGGGGGGGATTTCTTGAAAATAATATCTTGATGTTAATTTAATCATAACTAGATATATTATTATTGTTTGTAAGTGTTGCATAAATTGTTTAAAATATTTTTAAATTTTTTGTCCACACTTAGGCTTGGGATCCATTGGGGCTCAACGTTACTTTTCAGAAACTTGGGCTGTTCTGAAAAAATATTTCTTCAAAATATTTTGATTTCAATTATTTTTTCTATGTTAATGGATCATATTATTATTATGTATTTTGATTGTCAGGGGTTGGTGCGAGTACCAGGACTTTGTTTTCTTTTCACATTGAAAGGATTTTGATCAATTGTAATAAGAGGAAGTCTTCCTCTGACTTTTATAATCATTCTATATGTAGTCAGTGTACTCGCATTAACTCCTGTTCTGTATCTGATTATTTCGATGACAACATGGGAAGCGTATGTCACGGTATGTTAGTGGGGAATTGGACATTCCGGTCCTTTCCCCGCAGGGTCACTCTACTTTATCAATTTCTATTTCAGACGATCAAGATTAGGGTGATGTATCTGTGATGTCTTCCAACATTGTGCCTCCGTCGTCACAATTAATGAAGGGCTAGCGGAAAAGTGCTCATGTAAATACGCCAATTGCCTAAGAGGACCCTAGTAGGTTCGACGGCCTTTGACGTCCGCTAGCTCGCCCGGTGTAGCATCCATTCATCGAATGGTTCGGCAGCCGGGTTCGTCTGTTGCGGTCTAGAAGGAGTTTTGGGGTGATGCGAGCACTATAAATCAACCAAATGCACACCCAGTGACGGCGGATTAGAGGGAGAATGGAGGAAGCCTTTTAGTCCGGTTCATAGCTCGTTCTGGTCCATCCGGACGGCGAGCAAGAGAGGCCCCTCTCTCGTACGACAACATCTGGCCCCAGATGTTGTGGTACAAAATGTTTCGCATTCGGAGCATACGTCCGCCGCTCGGGACGCTCCGACATATAGTCAGTCCGGAGAGACTGTCAATAAGGCTTCCTCATTCTCATGGTAGCGCACACGACCGCTCTTGGCTACGTGACCTCGGATATCCAGTCAGCTTCGCCAGTCAGAGAATCATCGGCGACCAGGTCACACCATCTGGTAGCCAGGGACACGAGGCCTGCAGACTCCGGACGTTCGCATAGGAAAGTGTGCGGGAGTCAACGTACACGGAGCTTCCGGCGGCAGTGCATCGTAAGACCGCTACTGCACAGGCCTCGGGGACGGATGTGCTATCCTAAATAGCACAGCTTATCGCAGCATCCCAGCAACAACTGAATCTGTCGCATAATGTTTTATCCGATGATGCTGGGTCGGGACGCTCCGCGGAAGCGGGTACAGACGTCCGAAAATTTCATCCGGTCCGACGGGATACCGAAAGGGATTTGGAGGATTTCGAGCTTTCCCTTTCGGAACAACATATGCTGTTGTGTATGTCATCTGACTTGATCTTCTACAGGTTCTTTCGTCGGACCAGAATGCTGCGATGCCGGATAAGAAACTGATAGCGTCGGTGGACTTTTTGGTTCGGTTCAGGGACATCGTCCCTCAGTTCCGACATAGTCCAATAATGTCACACAAACTTTCGAATTATTGAACGACGCTATATATTTATTATTATATGCTTGCTATTACCAAGCATTTCTGGTTTCTTGTTCGCAAAGTTACGGAGATGTCTTTCAAAAGTGTGCCTCTGTCGTCATAGTTAATGAAGAGCTAGCGGCAATAAGTGCTCATGGAATATGTCTATCGCCTAAGAGGTCCCTTGTAGGATCGACGGAGTGACATTCGCTAGCTCACCCGGTGTAGCCTACATTCATCGAATGGTTCGGCTGCCGGGTTCGTCCGTTGCAGTCTAGGAAGGAGATTTGGGTGAGGCGAGCACTATAATTACTTTAGTACTCACCCAGTGACGGCGGATTGAGGACAGATCGGAGGAAGCCTGTTAGTCCGGTTCCTGGCTTGTCCAGGTCCGTCCGGGCTGTGAGCGAGAGAGGTCCCTCTCTCGTCCAACAACATAGGGGACCGCATGTTGTGGTTCAGATATTTTACATTCGGAGCATATGTCCGTCGCTCGGGACGCTCCGTTATATTGACAGTCTGAGAGACTGTCGATAATGCTTCCTCATCCTCACAGCAGTGCACACGACCGCACATTAGCTACGTGACCTCGAGTATCCGATCTGTTTCGTCATTCAGTGATTCCACGGCGAACAGGTCACGCCATCCGGTAGCCAAGGGACACGAGGCCGATACACTCCGTTCGCTCGCATATTAGTAGTATGCACGGGGTAACGATCACGGAGCTTCCAGCGGCAATGCATCGTAGGACCGCTTATCCACAGGCCTCAGTGACGGACGTGCTATCCGAGTTAGCACAGTTTTTTCGCAGCATCCCAGCAATCGACAGTTTCTTGGTCGAATCAGGAATTATCCGACGGCGCTGGGTCAGTGCGGTCCGCGGTTGCATCAGGTACGGACGACCGAACGCTTTATAGGGTCCGACAGGATGGCGAAAGGGATTCGAAAGATTTCGAGTTTTCCCTTTCGTAGCATCGGAAGCTGCCATACATATCTTCCGGCATTATCTTCCAGTGATTGTTATTTCGGACTACATTGCTGCGATGTTGGATAAGAGACTTATAGTGTCATTGGACACGGAATTTTGGATCGGTTCAGGGACATTGTCCCTGACTTACCGACACAGTCCAATAATGTCATTAGAACATGTGTATTATTTCTCGACACTATATATATATAAGCCTGCTACCAAGCATGATAGTTTAGTTTCTTGTCCGCAATGCTCATTTCTGCCTTTTATCATTTATACGAATAATTTATTTTGGCAGAACAGGGCTTTCCGAGAGTTCATATGCGTCTAGACGGCGTGGTTAAAGACTGGAAATAATCTTTTTCGCCGTCTATGTCTTTTCCAACCACAATGTTGGAAACGACAATGATGTCTAATAGCCTCAACTTAGACGCTTTATCATACGTAATCCACCTTACTGAGGCGTTATCATTACGTCTTCTAGAGAAAGAATTCCGAAATATGATCCTCAATGTGGTTTCTTTTGAGGGCAGTAGTTTGTTCACGTATAACTCCGCCCTTCAGTGGCTGCTTGGAGTTGGTTAGACGTGACGCAGCCCTAGCTACATCCACGCGCGTGGATAGTAAGGTGAAGAACTCTCTCAGAGTCGCTTCGTTCTCAGAGAAGCTTCTCTTCGACGGCAACTTTTCAGCAATCCATGAATTGCTCGATTTACACGTTCTCTTGTCTATCTAGTGTAGCAAGAGATTCAGACTGGGGCAAACATTCGGTGGTTAACTCAGAGAGTGCCACTGCAGTTGCCGGATCCGAGTTTTATAATTATGACGGTTGCCAGTCAAACAGGTTGGGATATAATATTGATCCCAACGGATTCGAAGTGCCAGGGTCTTTGGGTTCCGCAGTCTCTAAGCAAGTACTTATCTTCCACTGAATAATGTTTTTTAGGCTTGCTTTATGTCATTGGATCAACATTATTCAGAAATGCATGTCCAAATCCTGTCCGTTAATTCGACAGTAGTGGCGTATCTCCGGAACCAGGGAGGCACTCTTTCGTTTCCGTTATTCAATTTAATGGAAAGAATCCTTCTGTTTGTTATAGTACACCAAGTTCTGCTTCGGTCCGTCATATTCCGGGTCATCTGATTGTATTACCGGACTCCCGTTCACTTATGGGTCGCTTGTTGCCGTCAGAATGGACTCTCAACAAACAAGTATTCAATCAGATTTGCTATCAATGGGAGTGCCCAATGATAATTTATTTACGACACAACTTGCTAATCAATTGCAGACGTATGTGTTTGCTTGTCCGGATCTCTGAGCTTATGTTGTTAATGCTCTATTGATCTAATAGGACGGAATGATAGGATATGCGTATCCTTCTGCACTGTTGTTTCAGCAAGTATTGCTAAGATAAACAACCACAATACATTTCTGTTGATAGCATCTCTGTCTTCACAGAGACCGTGGGTAATTTTACTCTGATGTCTACTGTGGGACTTAACGCGAAATCTTCCTCCATGAGAGGATCTTTTTTCGCTGGGTAAAATCGTGTCATCTTTATCACAACCCGCAAGGTCTCAACCTTCACGTATTCCGTTGTGTTGTCCTTATTGCATTGTACTGGACGAGCTTTGGACGTGATTTCTTACTATAGGAGAACCTCTTCTTCGCTATACTATGCGGCTAAAGTGGAGGCTCTTCCGTCGTTGGTGTAGGGATCACTATGTTGATATTGTTGATTCCTCCATACTAGTCATTGCAACTTTTTAGTATACTTGTTTGACAAGATCTACTGCAGCCTGTTATTATTAAGGTTATAGGTTTATGTTACCTCATACCTATGCTCTCTATGATAGTTTACAATTGAGTCTTATGTCTCTTTATCTAAGTCAGTTAGTAACTTTTCGATAAATAGACTTAGAATCATTAGATTAAATTCCTATACGGAATTTAACTTCGGTTCTTATTTAGCTAAGTAATCATTTGAGCCTCTGGAAACAGTAGTTTTCAAATTCTGACCTTTTAGACAGTAATTCTGTTGGCTTCTCTTTTACTGAAGAGTCAGTGAGTTTCATGCACTATCGGTGGATGATTTTCACTTTCGTAGTTTCGGAATCACTACTTCCTTTACTATTTAGGTTGGATTTTTGCATAAGAGTCAGGCTCCTAATTAATATCTGGAACCTATTGTTATTAAGGTCCTTCCGTCTTCGTACGGGCATAGGCCTTTACTCTGTCCAGTTAGAGTTTATGTTTTTATAAACAGATATCTGTTTATTACTACGGGCGTAAGCTTCTTCTGTCTTTGATGCCTAATAGAAGGACGTTACGCTCCATTCTATTGCTAATGGATTCAATTAACTATCGATACTGCTTATGGTATATCATTCACTCAGCAGTTGTGTTTGAGATTTCGGCTCTTGAAGTAAGAGTTCTTCTACATCTTGGGCTTACATTAATAGTGTCGCTATTATAGATTTTTGAAGGCTGCTCATTGCGCTCAGCCATCCACATTCATGAATTTTTATCTCAGAAATATCGAGTCCATTTCTGGAGGCCTCTATTGTTAGGTCTATTATCTACTGCTCAGAATGTCATTCACTTAACAGTTGCTACTATAGCTAGGTAGGCTGTCTGTTTCCGCAGTGACCCCGTTCTGCTGCCCTCTTCGCTCTGGGCTATTTGACCCAGGGCAAGAAAAAGGGGGGGGGGGGGGAGGGTGTTCCCTTGGGTCACCTGTTTTACTATGAAAACAAGGGGATACCTCCTCCGGAGTTAGTAATTCTGAGCTGTTATTGGGATGGTTGTTTAGTGAGAAGTTTATGTTTTAAAAATTCATTCAGGTCTTAGTTTTTAAAGTATAGCTTTTGAATATAGCACGTGTCAACGGACATTATTATACAATCCTCAGACACTTTTAAGGTGTATTAAGAGTCTCTATTCTCTAAACTTACTTTATTTATTGGCTTACTTTAAAAATTATTAGTATAAGGATTATACTAGATATTAATAGAGTACATGGATGTATGATGCTCAATTTTGGAAGGTGTTGTATCTTTCTAATTTATCATAAATAAGAAAGATACATGTAAGGCCTAATACTTCTTTTTCCCTAGAGGGGATGACTCTATTTTATATAATTGAGCGTATTCCATCTTGCTCTATGTCCTTGGCCCTCCAGCCTTTTTACTATTCAGCTACGTCTGGGTCATTGGTACAGTATAAAAATGTTAAAAAATTTATAGTAATTTATATATTTTTTATACTTACCAATGACCCAGACGGGGATGGCCCTCCCAGGAGATGGGAACTCTTACCTCCCCGCTGAGTACATAGCGCTTACCAGGCACTGGTTATAAGAATGAATAATGGCGCCAATTTCGGAACGTCCTTGACACTGCGCATGCGCAGTAGAGGTGAAGTGTGGAGGGCCATTCAGGACATGTTTTCTTTGGTTTTAGATGCAAATTTTGGGGATTGGGGGGCAAAATTTGTGTTTGGCCCTATATTTTAAGAGTTAGCACCAGCTATGTCTGGGTCATTGGTAAGTATAAAAAATATATAAATTACTATAAATTTTTTAACTTTCAAGTATCATCTGCCTTTCATGTTAGGTAATGGTTTAAAAAGCAGATTGTAAGTGAACAAGTTTCTCTTTCAGCTGATGATGCATTCAGAAAGTCACAACAGGTTCTACAGAATGTTGAAGATGATAGATTAACTTCAGCAGATCAAAGTCCAAGTGATGTCGGTAGTATGGGGACTGATCAACTGATCACTATAGATCCATACGCAGGTTATAATAAAAGTAAACAACAACACAATTACTCATACAGAGCTCTGAGAGCTCGATCTAATACTATGGATTCCATGCCAAGACCAAGACCCATGACACAAATCCCAGAAGATAATGAGAGAATTCTTACATCTTCTGATAGAGTTCTGTCTAGTTCTCCAAGCAGAGGTCACGATGATTCCGTTCAGCTCACGCATGACACTATTATGCCAATGGATCCAGCTTATGATAGACATGCCGATAAGTTGAAGCGAATTAGAAGTCGATCAATGTCCCCCTCATCAGGTCGTTCACCTAGTAACCAGAGGTCTGAAAGAAGAGGGCCTCCAAGCTGGATTCAAGACCTAGATTCCTCAACTCATCATGTGCCTAGTTGGGTAAATGGTCTTGAGACGACACAAACAACAATTGCAGATAACCAGTTGGTGACAGGTCGGCCACCACCAAGTTGGATTAGCGATGTTGGTAAATCGGATATTACCAGTGGTATATCTTCTGAAGGAAAACATTATCCTCCATCAACTATGGTTAGACAGCAGAATTT
The DNA here is from genome assembly GCA_031216915.1 of Pictodentalium vernedei. Lineage (NCBI taxonomy): Eukaryota > Metazoa > Mollusca > Scaphopoda > Dentaliida > Dentaliidae > Pictodentalium > Pictodentalium vernedei. The sequence goes on from CM062293.1 coordinate 515,072,564, forward strand.
AACAGATTCTAATCCACCTGGTCTTAGTTTTACAGACTTGATGGATACACCCAAAAGATATAAATCTGATAACCGTGTGGGTCCAAGACATGTTAGGCATCATTCTGATGGTTTACATTCACCGAGAAGACAGGTTAGTGGTACACAGAATGATATGATGTCATTGAATCTCTGGAATTTAGAAATGCCAGATGACATCACAAATAGAGAACGACTATTGGAAACATCTCGATTGAGTAAATCATTGGATACTTCCCTCAACAAGACTTCTTCCAGTCTTCCAGATGACTTGCCTGTACCTGACGGTCTTAGGGATGTTCTCGAGAAATATTTAGACCCAGCATCCAGAAGTGCCAACTCAAGCCTCATTGCATCACCTGTTGCAAGAAGGAGCAGATCACAGGAAAGGCTTCCGAGGAGTTCCAGCCTTGATACACTGGCATTGTTGACGGGTCTGGCTGAACCGAAGAGTGAGATAACTGGTGCAAGTACAATACCAAAAGATGGAGGTATGTATCCTTATCTAGAGTGTGCATTATCTTTTAGAGATAAGTATAGAATAAATGTATAGTGTTTTCAGGTACAAAATGTATTCTATAGTTAGAACTAGAAGTCCTGTCCTGAAATGCGCACAAATAGCACGTCGATTTGCGCGTTAGTCTACGCGTTATGATGATGGTAAGGCTATCAAATTCTGCACATACGGCCTGTGCACAAGCAAAGTTTCAGCCAATGGACCTCCGGGTAACCCGGAGGTCCATTGGCTGAAACTTTGCTTGTGTTTGCTATGGGTAACAAGGAGAACCTGCCATGCTCTGGGTGTCATTCGATATAGCAATTGCGCGCAATTCCTACACGCAATTAAGCCTAGATAAGCGCACAGTTCGTGACAGGACTTCTAGTTTTAACTGTATGAGTAGGATTGAGAATGAGACCGACGAGCCTCTGGCGAGTCGGTTTCATTCTTAATTCTACGAGTAGAATAAATTTTTTACTTGAAAAGGCTCTAGTTTATTTTGTTTATCCCATAAATCTTTTACAGGGCAGTCGCAGCAAAATTGCACTGTTACTTGCTACAAAACACAGCGAGAAGTGAGGAGCACATTGGTCCAATTCGAAGGACAAGCAAAATTGGCAAAAATAAACAAGGCACAGTAATACATTTCTGTCTAAAAATAATTCCCCTACAAACTTGAGCTAAACTTGCAAAAATACTTTATTAAATGAACAGTGTGTGGTGTTTTCTACTGGCATTGTGTAATACTTTCAAAAAGGTTTAAAGGAAACAACAATTGAACGTTTAGTTAAGCTACACGAATGCCGTAGAGGTCAGAGGTCAACAAGTCCGTCTCTACTACAGGAATAAATTCTTTCAGTGTTAAACCTATGGGGAAAATTTATCAGCCTACTAGGTGAATGAAGCAAAAAATTATCCAAGGCTTTTGTTGTTGAAATAAACGGCCATTTAAGGGATAAAATACATAGTGTGTGTAATTTCTCCTTCACATCTTGGTTTATAGCTGTGACAAACAGCTCTATATGTCAATGTCAGTTGATCGTTCAGTCAGTTGGTTGTTCGGTCAGTCTGTGACCAACGAGATTTCAAACCCAATAACTTTCAAATTACTGGGTGGAATGACACCATATTTGGTATGCAAATGCATCTTAATGATGTCTAGTCCCAGGTTCAATGTGCATGTGTTATTCAGAGTGTATTGGCAGAGTTAATGCCATTGATGGACTCAAGTGTCAGGATTTCACGGTAACGATCGTTACCGGTAGCGTGTCGGTACCGTGGTCACAAAATGACGGAACCGAAATATCGTTACCCACTCAATCTGTCACTAAAGACATTGAAACATTTGTTGTTGAAAGAAATGCTCCTAAGAGCTGCTCGTTGGTGAACAATCATCACTGTGATAGAAACAAAATGCTGTTTACATCGAATACAGAAACAAGTTGAAGTGGGAAAAACATGTGTGTACCGTTTGCACACGTCAGACATTTCAACCAATAACATTCTCAGAATGAGTAAAGTGCGGGACCCTTTTGCTGAAGTGAATGTGATTGGCTCATTCTGTAAACATCTTGACATTTTTTTCGTCAGTAACATTATCACAAGTAATTTCATTGTGTGTCTGAGAATTGGTTTAAGTATGATAAAATAACAAGTGCCTTTGTTCAATATATGTTGAAAACTGAAAAGCAGTTTTTTGAACAAAGGTATCATGCACAGGTTTACTGGCGTTATAATATCTAAAACAATAAATATATATTAAAAAATCAACATCCCAATAACCTCTGTTTGGTATCTATTGAGTCGGGGGGTAATTCCCTTTGCTCCGGACTGTTGATATAGGAGGCCGAAAAGTCTCGGGGCCGAAACATCCCAATATCATTTCACATATAACTTACAAGTATATCAATGTATGCAGGCAGTTTTATCTAGGAGGGAAACGTGTCTGAAATCTAAAAAGCTACATGTATGAATGATATAAAATTCCCTCGATTTGGAAGAACTTTAAAAAGGTTCCCATAATTGCTCACAGACGGTACCTAAATTTCGTTACCGGTGGTTTCCGTGTCTCTTAAACCATGGAAATGATTTTTCGGTTCTGTTGACGTCTGAAATCCTGATACTTGTGGACTTGAAATTTGTTTAATCGTTGCCATCTGTGACAGCTTAGGTACAAACTCACAATTCTCGATGAGATTAGATGACTGTTAACCCGAAGGGCCTAATTCCATCTTTGACCACATTTTTGCAACAGAACAGGTGCCCCCCTACACATAAGTCTTTGGATTAACTCACTTGTCACATTTTCTAAACACCTTGGCTGTTATTTTTAGGCAAGTCTTGGCTGCCAATATAGGCAGCCAAAACTTGCCAAAAAAACAGCAGCAAAGTCAGAGAATGCAGACTGTCAAAGACTGTCAAGGAATATGTAAAAATCTCTTGGCCCTTAAGGGTTAACTATCTATACACTGATGTTGAAATATTAAAATGTTCAGCCTGCTGTTTTTTTCCATAATACAACTAGAAATTTTTACAATTCTGTCTTGTTTGACAGAGCTCATTGAAAAATTTTGCATTGAAGATGTTCTACTTGTTTTGGGGCGCGATGGCGTTGCGGTAACCAGTTCTCGTTAGATCATCAAAGTTAAACAACATCGAGCCTGGTTAGTCCTTGGATGGGTGACCGTCCGAGTGATCAATTTGGACTCCTACGTTGTATCCTTGGGCAAGGCGCTTAACCCTGATTGTCCACATGGGGGCACGATGATGCCATGTATTAAGACATACTGCACGTCGATGGTGCGCATGTCTCTTCAACCAATCCAACCCTGCCTGTGCTGCAGTGTGGAGTTAAGATGTTGGGGAGCTGGAAGCTGCTTGTCATTGCTCGATTCTCTGGGTACTCCGGCTTCCTCAACCCGTAAAACTTTCATGGTCATGATTAGCCATTGTGCATAAGCATATGACCTTAAACACCAATAAATAATAAATAAATAATATTCTCCATGTATATCTTATCCTGTTTTTCAGCTCTCTAAACTACATTGTATTGACACAGCTGTGATAAATACCATAGCAGATCAGTGTTACCACTGGAAATATATGTCATCATGAAACATAAACAACATATTTTGCATACAGAATTTTCACCATGACCACACATAACATTGAACATTAACCCTTCACCTAACATAATGGGAAAAACTGGCCAGCCGTATCCACAAAAATCACCATTCAATTTTCATTTCTTTTTCATTGTTTGTCTCAAACACAAAGCTTTTGACCGATTATTAGAATGAGCTCATTTCAGTGAGGGGTCATAAGCTATGTCTTTGGTGCAAAAATGAAAAAAACTTTGTTACTAAAAAATTTTGTATGTAAGTGTCGTCTTCTGTTTGTGTTAGCTGAAGGGTTAAGCGTATATGTGTTCTCTTCCTCAAAGTGCGGCAGTAGGAAGTATCATTCTAACCCACCATGATATACAGTATGGTCATCGTGGACTGGTCACTTTCCTCGGGTGGGCAGTATTGCCACGGATAACAAGCTATTAATTGAAAATAGAATTTGTTTTCATTTTTGGAGTTCACAAAGAAAATCAAACTTTCCACAATCCGTTCTAATGAGGGGTCACAAACTTAGTTTGAGAACAGTACTGGCTGGTTTTCGCCATTACGTGGGTAAAGAGTTGATATAGATCAGATTTACACTTAGAATGTACAGTGCACAGAGTTCTTTACTTGGTTAATAAAGATTTTTTTTTATAACCAGAAAGTGTGACTAACCCTGTGCATTGTACAGGGTTAGTCACACTTTCTGGTTATAAAAAAAAAAAACTGGTAACTGCCATATCACACACTACATGAAAATTTATACTGACTAAAGCTGTAAAATGCACAGAGTTAGTTGGTTACATAGGGTGCAGGATTCAAGGAACTAATGGAAATACTTATACAGGATTGTGTAAATTTTTTTAATGTGAATTCCTAAAATGTAAACATATTCTATTTTCAATTAATAGCTTGTTGGATGCAATAATATTAGATTGCAAACACCAATTATAGAAATAATCATCAAAAATAAATAATTAAAATTTTGCTGATGATTATTTTTATTGCCTGGTAAATGCATGCATGGACATCACTGCCCATGTGTGAATTATGGCTAGTACTGAAATGGTTAACCCTTTACCCAAGGAATCGCCCGCATCCGCCCGCGTAATATGCAAATTCAGCAGTTGAAAAAATATTATATTTCAAAACATTTCAACAAAACCATATCATGTGACCCATCGTTGGAACGAGCTCGTTCCAACGGGGGGGTCACATGATATGGTTTTGTTGAATTTTTTTGAAAATTTTAAAAAAAGAATATTTAAAATAATAAATTTTGATATCGTCTACGTTGGGTAAAGGGTTAACCGGATAATCGGTTTGAAACCAATTAGCTACCTAACCTATTAAAAAAACTGTCAACCAGTTATCTGAAATATCGATAGTGATTGTCATTCCACATTTAAAACGAAGTAAATCTCCCGCTTCTCCTCTGTGATAGATTACTTATTGAAACCGCATTGTATATATTGAGAAATAATCGACTTTGGCGTTCAAGACTTCGTTAATGATTGGCAGTTTCCATGAGTAATGATCTATCGCAGAAACTATTCCGTACTGTTATACAAACGAACGTTGCCGAGTACTGTCGAGTAAACGTTTGTATACACACTATGGAATAGTTTGAGAATACTGCTTTCCAATTCCTATAGTTTTGATCCCATATTTGGTGAAATAATAGCCACAGATAACCGGATATTATGCGGTTATACAGTTAAAACTAGAAGTCCTGTCACGAACTGCGCACTTATCTAGGCTTAATTGCACGTAGGAATTACGCACAATTGCCATATCGAATGGCACCCAAAGCATGGCAGGTTCTACTTGTTATCCATAGCAAACACAAGCAATGTTCCTGCCAATGGACCTCCGGGTTACCCGGAGGTCCATTGGCTGAAACTTTGCTTGTGCACAGGCCGTATGTGCAGAATTTGATAGCCTTACCATCGTCATAACGTGTAGATTAATGCGCAAATCAACGTGCTATTTGTGCGCATTTCAGGACAGGACTTCTAGTTTTAACTGTAGCTCTCGGTTAGTCGGTTACGTAAATGAGTCAACTTTTTCAGCCCTACAGTTAAAACTAGAAGTCCTGTCACGAACTGCGCGCTTATCTAGGCTTAATTGCGCGTAGGAATTGCGCGCAATTGCCATATCGAATGACACCAAAAGCATGGCAGGTTATCTTTGTTACCCATAGCAAACACAAGCAAAGTTTCAGCCAATGGACCTCCGGGTTACCCGGAGGTCCATTGGCTGAAACTTTGCTTGTGCACAGGCCGTATGTGCAGAACTTGATTGCCTTACCATCGTCCTAACGCGAAGACTAACGTGCAAATCGACGTGCTATTTGTGCGCATTTCAGGACGGGACTTCTAGTTTTAACTGTAATTATGACCAGTCCACGGTGACTGTACTTTATAAACTTGCTCACAAAATGTCATCACTGACTCAGTGGTCAATGTTTCAAAGTAAATAAAAAGGCTATCTCAGTACTATAACAGGAAGACATGGCCTTGTAGTGAATGGTTTCTAATATTAACAAGCTATTAACTGAAGATAGAAAATGTTATCATTTCTGGAATTCACCTTACAAAATATTTCTACAATCCATTATTTCCAATAGTTCCTTGAATCCCACACCCTGTGTAACACACATGTAACCAACTGATCTTGTGCACTTTTACAGCCTTAGTGAGTGTATCTTTTCTTATAGTGTGTGATATGGCCATTAGAATGTTTTATACCCTGAAAGTGTGACTAACCGTGTGCATTACAGTTAAAACTAGAAGTCCTGTCATGAAATGCGCACAAATAGCACGTCGATCTGCATGTTAATCTACATGTTATGACCATAGTAAGGCTATCAAACTCTATACATACAGTTAAAACTAGAAGTCCTGTCATGAAATGCGCACAAATAGCACGTCGATCTGCACGTTTATCTACATGGTATGACCAAAGAAAGGCTATCAAACTCTGTACATATGGTCTGTGCACAAGCAATGTTTCAGCCAATGGACCTCCGGGAAACCCGGAGGTCCATTGGCAGAAACATTGCCTGTGTTTGCTATGAGTAACCAGGAGAACCTGCTGTGCTTTGGATGCCATTCGATATGGCAATTGCGTGCAATTCCCATGCGTAATTAAGCCTAGATAAGCGCACAGTTCATGACAGAACTTCTAGTTTTACCTGTATACAGGATTAGTCACTCTTTCAGTTTATAAAAAATTTTCATTCATAACTAACCCTGTGCACCGTACAGCCTCAGTGTAAATCTCATCCATAGTACAGTGGACTTGTCATAATTCACGCATGGGCAGTGATGTGCATGCTTGCGTTTACCAGGTAATAAAAATCAATGACAGCAAAATTTTAATTAATGAAGCGCCAGGATGTACCCAGTGCTTCATTAATTAAATTTTTGAGGATTATTCCTATAATTAGTGTTTGGAATCTAGTATTGTGTCCATGGAAATATTGCCCATCCGTGAAAAATGACACAGTGGCTGTACTGATTATCAACTCTTTACCCAACATAATGGCCAAAACTAGACAGTACTATTCAAACTCAGCTTAACCCTTAATGGTCTGGACAAGTGGCCTGAACTCCCCACCAGCTTGCAGCCTTTATTCATCCAGAGGTTTAGCAGTGATTTCTAGTTACTCGTGGCTATGGCTGCACGGTACATGTATATCGATAAACCGATACAGTTAAAACTAGAAGTCCTGTCATGAAATGCGCACAAATAGTACGCTGATATGCGCGTTAATATGCGCGTTATGGCCCAATTAAAGCTATCATATTCTGTACATATGGCCTGTGCACAAGCAATGTTTCAGCCAATGGACTTCCGGGTAACCCGGAGGTCCATTGGCAGAAACATTGCATGTGTTTGCTATGAGGTACCAGGAGAACCTGCCGTGCTTTGGATGCCATTCGATATGGCAATTGCGCGCAATTCCAACGCGCAATTAAGCCTAGATGAGCACACTATTCGTGACAGGACTTCTAGTTTTAACTGTATATACCGGTATTCAAACCAATATCGATTGAATACCGGTGTAATTACAAAAATATCGGTTTATCGTCATTATTTATTTACCCATAATTTAATATTCAAGATGTCGTGAGTTTTTTAACTGTAGCCCCGAATGAATAATATTATCCCTTTATCCAAGGAATCGTCTGCTTGTGCCCTCATAATATACAAATTCAGCAGTTGAAAAAATAATTTTAAAAAATTCCAACAAAACTATATCATGTAACCCCTCATTGGAACGAGCTCGTTGAGCTTGTTCCAATGAGGGGTCACATGATATTGTTTTGTTGAAATCTTTGGAGAAAATCTGATAAACTAATTTTGAAAATAATAAATTTTGATATCGTCTGTGTCGGGTAAAGGTTTTTCGAATCGTGTCATCACGGCATGCTAATTCGTTCGATTGTGATGTCTCGAGTCTCGATTGTGGGTTTTGTGTTCATATATCTGAACAGTTTTCGATATACCGGTATACCGCGGTATTTTTGAATATCGTGCAGCCCTACTCATGGCTTCCTTAACATGCAGCCAAGACTGCAACTAGAAGCCACTGCCTAGATAATTTGCCTATTGTCAGCAGAACCTCCTCATGATAACATGTTAAGGGCACCTGTTCTGTGGTTGTAAAAGTCGGAAATAGACCTTTAAGGGTTTAGCCACCTCATTGTTTTCTTTAGTGAATTCCACGAATGAAAACATATTCTACTTTCAGTTAATATCTTGTTTATTTCACTGTGTGGGAGCAGCCCTGGTAATTCACTCTCAGCAATTAGCAGTGCCAAGGATAATGACGAGGAAATGAAAAATATCCACAGCACAAACACTGCTGAGGATGGATTGTTCATTAACCCCTAGCACACTGGTAGTGCAACAGAATTTTCTCCCATCACTCCTTTTCTCTCTTGTTTAACTATGAGTTTTACCAATTATATCTTGTTCGACAGAGCTCAAGGTATATTTGGTTAAAATTCAAACTGCATTATTAGAAATAGTTGCTGCAGAAAACTTTGCCATTTTGTCATCAGAGTGCAGATGGTTAAACCTTGTGGTTGGAAAAATGGCACAACTTCCAGGTTCCACAAGGAATCAAACCATGTGGGTAGCACTATGCTGTACTGCTAATCTTACAGTTTACAGTACAAGATGCAGCACCACTAGAAACTATACATTCTGCTTCTTCTATGTTGATAACACCAGATTCTCACATCAGTTTCTGGAAAGCTCTTACAGAGCTTTCCAGAAACTGATGTCAGAATCTGGTGTTATCAACACAGAAGCAGTGAGATACTTAGTTTGTGATTATTCTGCATCTTATTTTCACTCTATGCTGCATCTTAGTTTCACTCATACTATACATATTGAGCAAGTCCCCTGCTTTCATCCAAGATTTTTTCTCAGCATTCACATGGTTCATGATATTGGCATGATCTAATTGAGTGAAAGATTCTGCACATTGATTGTGATTATATGCACATGTATCTCAAACTACTTTCACGTGTTAAAGTTACTTGAAAGTTTTCACTTCACTGCATTCCACATATACATAGCAATTGAGACTATGCCCTGCTCCCTGATGATTTTTACACAATCAAACAGGCTTCACAGAAATTGACGTACATTGTAGAATCACCAGTTTTCCACAGCAAATTTTTTGCAGAAGAAACAAAGATGAATTACCAGAACTGGTGGGAGGAAGGTCACTCAGTGGTTAGAGCAATGAACTTCAAACGGAAAGGTTCCTGGTTTGATACTCACCAGCAGTACTCTCAGATGCCGAATAAATGTGAGGGTGCATTTATTAATTTGTGAAAGAAATACAAGCCATCACGGTTATTGTGACCATCACGTTTATTATTTTCCCCAAGTAAGACCAAGAAAAAAAAATACCTGTATTTAGAGTAATCCGACCAACCCAAAAAAGTTATGCCGACCCTAAAAATTTTATCGAGTAAAAGTCAGACCTCCTAAACATCAGAATGACATGAAATGATGCGGTATGATGAAGAATGGCATAAAAAAAATACATTTTTTGTGTTCAAAACATAATGTAATACATTCTATGGCCAAGATCTTAATAATAGGTGACCAGTTTTATATTTTTTGTTCCAAACAGACTGAAAAGTGGACAAGATTAGATAATCAGTGAGAGTGTGTTTGAACACCACAGTCAGAACTTGATTGGTCATAATTTTATTGAGGTGGCAAGTTGGGCTGCACGATATTCAAAACTGAATAGCGGTATCGGTATTCAAAAAAATACCGCAGTATATCGAAAACTGTTCAGATATATGAACACAGGTACCACAATCGGGACTCGAGGCATCACAGTCAGAACCAATTACCATGCCTTGATGATGCGGTTCGAAAAAGCTCTACCCAATGCACACAATATCAAAATTTATTATTTTCAAAATTAGTTTTTCAGATTTTCCCCAGATTTCAACAAAACTATATCATGTGAACGACGAGCTCGTTCCAATGAGGGGTCACATGATATAGTTTTGTTGAAATTTTTGAAAATTATTTTTTCAACTGCTGAATTTGTATATTACGAGGGAACAAGCAGATGATTCCTTGGATAAAGGGATAATATTATTCATTTTGGGACTACAATTAAAAAGCTCAAGACATCTTGAAATTCAAAATTGTGGGTGAATAAATAATGACGATAAACCGATATTTTTATAATTACACCGGTATTCAATCGATATTGGTTTGAATACCGGTATATATCAGTTTATCGATATACCATACAGCCCTAGTGGCCAGTTGATTGCAAGTCCCATTGTTTGTGAATGACACACAATGAATTAATTATGACAACTTTCACACATTCCTCTGACTTCCACTCTTGATCTGTTATTGTTATATTTTTATACTGTACCAATGACCCAGACTTAGCTGGTGCTAACTCCTTAAATTATAGGGCCAAAACACAAATTTTGCCCACCAATCCCCAAAATTTGCATCAAAAACCAAAATTCAATGTCCTGTATGGTCCTCCATACTTTCTATCCACTGCGCATGTGCAGTGCCAAGGAGCTCTTGAAATTGGCGCAGATGTCATTCTTTGTTTGGCTCTAAAATGAGTAACATGTCACTGATATTTGTGCTTGTAAATCTCAGTTTAAATGATGCCAGACACATAATTATGAAAGAAATGGTGGATCTAAGGATGAAATAAAGGATGAGAGGAAGAAACAGTGGCAGAATGTGTTCAGGGCTGTAACTTATAATTTTTTTTTACGAAATTATTTCATGTTTCCTAATTTCGGGGCATGAGCCTTATGTTGTCATTCTGGCTATGAACTTTCCATTGTTTGTTCAGTGTTTCCTCTCTCACTTTCCTTAATAACCCCCTTGCTATTCTCCCATGCTTTTGGCATAATTTTGGAATTTTTTCTTACTAAAATTTCTTGGGAGTTTTGGCTTGGTAACAGAATGATTATTCTGTTTTTTCCCCATGTTTACGTCCTCACCCTTGGGTGTTTAGGCATTGTTATCTGCATCTACCATCTGATGTACTGCAGTTTCTTCTCTGGAAGCCTCTGTTTTACATCAGATAGTGTTTAAATTGGTTATTGATTTTGGGCCATGGTTTCAGTGCCTGGAGTCATGTTTCCGGTTTCTGTACACTTTTGCTTTTGTTGACAACGGTTACTTCTGATAGTGATTACTTGTCTTCTATTACCGGTAGTTCTGCTCATAGCCAGATACATTAATATTGTCCGGAAGTGTTGCATTAAATTTTAAAAATGTTTTAAAATATTTTGTCCACACTTAGGCTTTTTTGGGGCTCCATTTGGGCTCATTGTTCCCATTGGGAACTTGGGCTCTTCTGAAAATTTTTCAAAAAAATTTTTTTTTTGGAAATTATTTTTTCGAAATGTTATAATGGATTATATTATTTTATGTATCTTTGTTTCAAGGGTTAGTGTGAGTACTATGACTGTTTATATTTTTTCATGATGAAAAAATATTGTTCAAATTGTAAAGCGAGGAAATCTTCCTCTGATTCTCATGTTCATTGTGTTTCTTGTAGTCAACGTACTCGCACTAATTCTTGCTCAGTGTGTGCTAATTGGAATGACAACATTGGAGACGTGTGTCATGGTATATTGTTAGCGGTGAGGGGTCCATTCCGGTCCTCTCTCTGCAAGGTCACTCTAGTTTATCAGTCTCTTTTTCAGAAGAACAAGAACAGGTGATGTTTCCGTAATGTCTTCAACAAGTATGTCTCCATCATTGCAGTATTAGGGCTAGCGGCTAAGTGCTCATGGAAATACAATTGCCAAAGAGGTCCCTAGTAGGATCGAAGGCATTGATCGTCCGCTAGTCCGCCCAGTGTAGCGACCATTCATCGAATGGCTCGGCAGCCGGGTTCGTCCGTTGCGGTCCAGGGAAGCAGTTTGTGTGATGCGAGCACTATAAACATTGAACGTGCACACCCAGCGACGACGGATCCGAGGATAGTACGGAGGAAGCCTGTCAGTCCGGTAGCTAGCTCATCGAGGTCTATCCGAACCACGTGCGAGAGAGGCCCCCTCTCTCTTACAGCAACATCTGGGTCGCGATGTTGTTGTATGTTTGTTCGTTAGTCGGAGCATACATCCACTCCTCCTGCTCGGGACGCTCCGTTGAATAGACAGTTCGACACGGCTGTTCAGTTGGCTTCCTCATCCTCACATCAGCACACACGACCGTACCTTGGCTATGTGATCACAGATTTCCATGGGACGTTCGCATATTATATAAATGCAGGAATGAACGTCCCTGGAGCTCCTGCTTCGCTGACCAGGGAATCCACGTTGACCAGGTCACTCCGTCCGCTAGCCAAGGATACGAGGCCTTTCCAGTTGGGCGTTCGCATATTATATAAATGCAGGAATGAACGTCCCTGGAGCTTCCAGCGGCTAATTACATAAGACCGCGGCTCCACAGGCCTCCGTGATGGACTAGCTATCGCAGATAGCTCAATTCATCGCATCATCCCAGCAGCTATCAGAAACTTTTTCAATAAAGAACTATCTGAGCATGCTGGGGTGGGTCGCTCCCCTGAAGAGTCAGTAGGGACGACCAAGATTATTATGTGGTCCAGGCAGATGGTAAAAGGGAATCAGCACGGCTGAAATTTTCCCTTTTCAAACAACTTAAGGTGCCGTAGATTTCATCCGGCATCACCTTTAGAAGTTGTTTCTCAGGACAAAAATGCTGCGTTACCTGATAAGAAACTGTAAGCGTCACTGGACACAGACTTTTTCGGCCGGATTAGGGACACCGTCCCTGAGTTTCCGACCCAGTCCAAAAATGTCATCGACATTTGAACTTTTGAATGACGCTATATTCAAGCTAGCCTCTAAGACTGGCAAATCCGGCTTCTTATCGCCTATGTGCTATACAGCTGCCTTTCATCAATGCTAGACATTAATTTGAAACGGCAGGACAAGGTGCACCGAGAGTTCCTCTGCGTTTGGATGACTAGGCTGAAGACCTGGAACGGTCATTGCCGGCGTCCATGTCTATTTACTCCAGTATACTGGAGAACACAATTTAGATGCATTTTCTCACGCAGATCACCTTACCAGAGCATTATCGCTATGTCTCGAAGCAAAAGAATTCCAGGATCTTCAATCTTCCTTAACAGTTCTTTCGAGGGCTATAGCATATTCTACGTATAACTCCACCCTTTCAGTGACAATATGGAGTTAGTCAAACATGATGCTGCCCTGGCTGCATCCACAAGAGTGGATAGTAAGGTGAAAAAACTCTCTTCCAGTCGCTCCGGTCTCAGGAGAGCTTCTCTTCATCTTTTCAGGTGTCTGCTGTGGGACATGCTGTGGAAGCTTCCTCCACGGGAGGATCTTCTTTCGCAGGGGAAATCGCGCACACTGCATCACAACCCGTAAAGTCTCAACCTTCACGTATTTTCGTTGTGCGGTCCTTGCACGGCAAGCAATTTACAAGACAAGAAGTGGACAAAATTTCTAACTGTAAGAAGACCTCCTCTTTGCTAAATTATGCTGCTAAGTGGAAGGTTTTCTCACAGTGAGGTAGGGATCATTCTCTTGATACCTATGCACATCATGTTAGTTTACAGATTGGCTCTAATGTCTCTTCATCTAAGTTACGGAAAACTTTTCGATAAATAGACTTAGAACCCTTAGATTAATTCCTAAGTGGAATTTAGCTTGGGTTCTTCTTAAGCTTAAAGAAGCGCCATTTGAGCCCCTTGATACAATGGACTTCAAATTCTTATGTTATAAGACAGCTTTCTCTTAGCCTTCTCTTCGGCTAGAAGAGTTAGTGAGCTTCAGGCACTATCTGTTGATGATTCTCACTTTCACAGTGTAGGTAATACTATTACCTTGACTACTAAGGTTGGATTTTTGACTATATTCAGGCTCCTATAAGTATCCGGAATCTATTTTTATTAAGGCTTTTCCGTCTTCTGACGGGCATAGGCCTTTAATCTGTCCTGTTAAACCTATACGTTTTTTACAAACGTAGATCTGAGTTTATCAGAAAGGGATGTAAACGTCTCTTTCTGTCTCTGCTGCCTAATAGTAGGGACATTACGGTCCATTCTATTGTAAGGTGGATTCAATTAACATTCCGTACTGTAGGGCTGGGCGGTTTATCGGTTTTTCGGTTCGGTTCGTTTTTTTTTTTTTAAACCGAAACCGAACCGCCGCCGCCTTAACAAAAAACCGAGACTTTCGGTTTCAACAAATTTCCCAGAATTGGTTAAGTTTACGACCACTCAATCACTTGCTTTCCGCACACCAAAGGCTTAAATGTCAGGCAAAAGTACATGTAAATGCTGTGCCATTTATGCTTACTTCGAGAGGACTGACAACAAATCCCCCCCACCCTCCCCCCACAAATAGTGGTAGCAAATTTCTTGTATCTTAAACAATATCTACAGAACCACCAGCAGATGGAATATGAAAAATTAAAAAGTCGTACGTAAAAATCCACACATGCAATTCAAGAATTGTTAAGTAAATTTACTGAACCGGGCATATTCGACCAAAGAGGTATTGCAAGTTACCTGACAGTATGTGGTGTAAAAGTATTATAAATTACCTTTGATCTAAAATCATCTGCGTACAGCACGTTGTAAATTAGATTGGTGGTAAACATAAAATTTATTGAGTTTTAAAACCTCAAAGTTCACATGGGAAAAATGACGAGTAAATTATGTTAATTAACCGACCACTGGCACGTTCTCTGAAGTCACATGCTCAGAGATAACGCTGCGCATTGGCAGTTATGTTTTTTGTCAACAATAAAATGGTTAAATTAAAATAGAACACATCCAATTAAATGGATGGCAGGTAACTATTGAAAGTTTTTTTAAAACTTATTGGGAATTGTTTGTATACTATTTGAACTTACTTTAAGGAATCGCGCAGTACTGCAGGTCTGTCAGGTTCACACGCTGCATTCCCAATACGATGTTATAATTAACACGTGTCATGACCATGTGTATTTTGTAAACACAACAAATCCCAAGATGCAATATTGCAAACTTTCTTTCAAACCCCATTATGCAGCAGTCTCCCCTCCCTTCAAAATCATCAATCGCCTGTCTTGAATAAGATGAAATCAACGCAGGGATAAGCCAAGAGGGCAAAGTAAAGTTGGTAATATCTTCGCCTTGGCACCGCCCATTTCGCCCAATTTCTATGTTTGGGCAGAATCAAAGTAAAAAACGAACATCTACAGTCGAAATTAAGAGAGATATTGTGAAAGCATCGGAGTGAGTTACCAATAAAAGTGATTCGTATATCATGACTTACTTCAACAATAGTTATAAAAATCAGAAAAAATATGATTTGTGTTCCTCTTATTCCACTGTCATTTGAAGCAGGAACCATCAAGAAACACGGGGCACGTCTATTTTCAAGCGATGTGATAATTACCGAAATAAGCACTACAATTGCACATTAGTCATTATCCACCAAAACCAGGATGAGAGCATTGCAACTCCATAAAAAATAAGGAAATGTTGATTTTTGCTAAAATGTAGCTTTTCTTGTGAATTTCTGCATTTTGTCTTGACAAGGTCCCAAATCTCACTGACAGAACAAGGCAGCTCCCACCAGTGGTGGAGCCATGGTTTGAAATCCTGTGGACCATGCTAGTGGAGATTTTTTTTTTTTTTTTGGGGGGGGGGGGGGGGGGGGAATCTCAGGACTGAGGGTCCTGTACTTGTACTGAGGGCAGGAAATCAAAAATATTTTTTTCAAATTTGGGGATGGGAGAAGCAAGTGGGATTTTGAGTGGAGGGTGGGGGGAGGGGGGGGCTGGTCTCCCTAGATACCTCATGGCTCCACCGCCCCACCACTGTTGCCCACTACAGCAGCCCAACACAATATGTCCATTTGCTGAGAAGAGTGGTGAACACTGATTAACCCGAATGACTCAACTCGCTATACATGTATGAGCCTCATGACTTGGATGACAAATACAGACAGATTTTATGTGTACATTACCCTCTAAAATGTGGATTTCTACAATATATTATGAAAAACCGAAAACCGAACCGAAAACCGAGTTTTTGTACAAAACCGAAACCGAATCCGAACCGAAATGCAAATTTCAAAACCGCCCAGCCCTACCGTACTGCTTATGAAAAATTATCTTCAACTCAGCAGTCTGTGCTTAAGATTTTGGCGCATGAAGTATCTGTTCCGGCAGCGTATCTGTCCTGCTGCCCTCTTCGCTCTGGGGTATTTGACCCAGGGCTAGGGAAAGGGGGGGGGGGGGGGATGGTGTTCCCTTATATCACCTGCTTTATAGGGAAAAGCAAGACTCCTCTGGAGTCAGTAATTCTGAGTCGGTGCCGGGATGGTTTTAAAGTGTAAAGCTAATTCATATAATATTTTAAAAGTGTAGCTCAGTGGGAAACATTTGTATATGTCACGGATCATACGAGCGCTAATATACAATCCTCGAACACTTTTTAATGAGTATAAAGAGTCTCATTATCTGGACTGTCTTTAATTATTGACTTTCCTTTAATAAGATTAGTATAAGGGATTATACTGGATGTTAATAGAGATCATTGATGATTATTGTGCTCAATTACGGAATGGTATTGTGTCTTTCTTTTTTCCTATCGGGTGGGGACGTAAAATGGCTGTCCTCTGTGTGGAAAGAGACACACTCCGTGCAGGCTAAAGATCCCTTCGTAGTATTCGAGAAGAGCTAGGCCACGAAGTTGCCGCTATGAAGGTCATCCCACACACCTACTCCATTGGGCAATGGAGAGGCGTTAATATAAGTTGCATAACTTGTTCGCCAATCCTTGTAAAACAAATAAGATTAAATAAATTTCTTTTTTGATACAAACAAGAAAGATACATATAAAACCTATGCTCCTCTTCTCCTTGAGGGGATAATTCTGTTTTCCTCTTCTCCTTGAGGGGATAATTCTGTTTTCATGTAATTGAGTCTATTGGGTTTCTGTCCTAGGCCCTCCAGCCTTTTTTCTATTCAGCTAAGTCTGGGTCATTGGTACAGTATAAAAATGTTAAAAAATTTATAGTAATTTATATGTTTTTTATACTTACCAGTGACTCAGACGGGTATGGCCCTCCCATGAGTTGGGAACTAATACCTCCCCGCTGATTACATATCGCTTTCCAAGCACTGGTTGTAAGAATGACATTTGTGCCAGTTTCAAGAGCTCCTTGACACTGCGCATGCACAGTGGATAGAAAGTATGGAAGACCATATAGGACATTGAATTTTGGTTTTTGATGCAAATTTGGGGGATTGGGGGGCAAAATTTGTGTTTGGCCCTATAATTTAAGGAGTTAGCACCAGCTAAGTCTGGGTCATTGGTAAGTATAAAAAATATATAAATTACTATAAATTTTTTAACTTTTGACTATTATAAAAAGTATTTTGACACATAATGATGTACTGATTATATTTTTTAAAAGGGTGCAAAATAACAATATCGATGTCTATCATTCTGATTTTCTGAGTTTGAATGGTGTGTTGAATTTTGAAATATTAAATTAAATTCCCTTCTCAGCCTATATTTCATTAGAAATTTCCCTTTTCCCTGAAGAGCTCTTGCTTTTCCCTATTTTTTCTGAAAGGGAGAAGTCACATCTCCCTAAAATTCACTCCTAGACGCGTCCCTGGAAGAAATAAATATATTTGACATTATAAATGTGCAGCAAGTTCCAGTTCTGCAAAGGAAACCATGTTTGATAATCTGATTTTACAGTGCTTCACCCTTGGTGTTGTCAAAGAAAGTGTGACTGTTGAGGCTCTTTTTTTTAGCTCACCTGAGCGAAGCTCAATGGCAGCTTTACTAATCACTTTTCATCCGTCATCCGATTTTTTATGCGTTTTGAAGCAAAAACAAAATTTTAGCTTGAAAACTTTGGGTTTGGTTCTGACTTGAAATTTTGAACAAAAATTTGGAAGAAAAAAATTGTTTTTTATGCATTCTGTTCAATGTTGAGACAGAAAAAAAAAAATTTTGTAGCCCGAAAGTTTTGGGTCCGGTTCCGATTTTTTTTTATTCTTTTCAAAATCGAGTTCCTAGATGAATTAGAGTGGTTTTATGCGAAAATGTTTTTACCCTATGTCCTCCTTCCCTTCCTGGTTTTGGGGAGGTGGGGAGGGCAGTTAGAGGTAACAAAATGTTTGGCGGCAAAATACATATTGGTACAAAATGCGTTTTGAAGGAATTAGGGTGAATTTATGTAAAAAAAAATAGGACCCCTATAATAATTTCATGACTTAATTCCTCTGAAGTGTTGATTTGCCATGATTAGCTGAATGTGATCCAAAATACTTCTTTGAACATCTTGTCAGGTGAGCAATTAAGGCCCCTTGGGGCCTCTTGTTTTCAGCAAATATTTTTATACTGTACCAATGACCCAGACTTAGCTGGTGCTAACTCCACAAAAACCAGGGCCAAACACAAATTTTGCCCCCCAATCCCCAAAATTTGCATCCAAAACAAAAAGAAATCATGTCCTAAAGGAC
The DNA here is from genome assembly GCA_031216915.1 of Pictodentalium vernedei. Lineage (NCBI taxonomy): Eukaryota > Metazoa > Mollusca > Scaphopoda > Dentaliida > Dentaliidae > Pictodentalium > Pictodentalium vernedei. The sequence continues at coordinate 515,091,251 of CM062293.1, forward strand.
CTCCATAGTACGACTCTACTGCGCATGCGCAGTGACGCAGTCGTCCCGAAATTGGCGCCAAATATCATTCTCTGTTTGGCCCTTCATCAGTCAACATCTCACTGATCTTTGTGCTTGTAAATCTCAGTTTAAAGGATGCCAGACACGTAATTCTTGGAGAAAATGTGATTCTAAGGAGGATAGAAGGAGGAGAGGAAAAAAGAAGTGGCAAAAAATAATCAGGGCTGTACTTAAAATTTTTTGTTGAAATTATGTTAAGTTGCCTATTTTCGAGGCAAACGCCTCTTGTTGTCATTCTTGCTAATTGTTGCACTGCTTATTCAGTGTTTCCTCTCCCCTAACCTTCTAAAGTCCCCCCTTGCAATTCTCCCATGCTTTTGGCATATTTTTGAGAAGTTTCATTTCTAAAAATTCCCTGGGAGAGTTGCTTGGTTACAGAATGTTTTCTGTTATTTTCCCCATAGTTACGTTTTCACCCATGGGTGTATAATGTTTGTGTTCTGCATCTTCCATCTGATGTTCTGCAGATTCTCCCCTGGGAGTCTCTGTTTTGCATCAGATAGAGTGTAATTGATGACTGATTCCGGGCCAGTTTTTTCAGTGCCTGGAGTCATGTTTTCTTCTGTGTTTACACTGTTTGTTTTCATTGGCAACAGCCTTTTTTGAGGGGGGCTGTTTGCCTTTGAGGTAGTTTATCTCATTATAAGATACATTTATATTATCCGAAAGTGTCTCATTAATTATTTTATATAATTTTAAAATTTTTGACCACACTTTGCCATCGGATCCATCGGGGCTCAACGTTACTTTTCAGCAACTTGGGCTTCTCTGAAAAAATATTTTTTCAAAATTATTTTGTTTTGCAATTGTTTTTTCTTTTATTAATGGATCATGTTATTATGTATCTTTGTGTCAGGGGTTTTTGCGAGTAACTAGGACTTATTGTTGTTCTTTCACAATGAAGGGAACTTGTTCAAATTGTAATAGGAAGAAATCTTCCTCTGACTTTCATGATTATTGCATTAATTGTAGTCAGTGTTCTCGCATTAATCCCTGTCCTGTATGTGAACATTGGGATGAGAAACATTGGAAACGTGTGTCACGATATGTTGTTTCTGGAGAAAGAGCGATGCCGGCTCTTTCTCCACAAGGTCACTCTACTCTCTCAGTTTCTATTTCAGAGGAACCAGAACAGGGTGATGTTTCCATGTTATCTTCTTCAAGTGTGCGTCCGTCGTCACAATTAAATACAGAGCTAGCGGCAAAAGTGCTCATGGAGATTAGACAAATGTCGTCCGCTAGCTCGCCCGGTGTAGCGTCCATTCACCGAATGGTTCGGCAGCCGGGTTCGTCCGATGCGGTCCAAGAGGAAATTTTGGGTGATGCGAGCACTATAAAAATAATAGATGCACACCCAGTGACGGCGGATAGTGAACGAGAACGGAGGAAGCCTTTTAGTCCGGTTCCTAGCTCGTCCAGGTCCAGCCGGGCCGCGAGCGAGAGAGGCCCCTCTCTCGTACAACAACATCTGGGACCAGATGTTGTGGTACAAAATGTGTCTTTAGCGGAGCATACGTCCGTCGCTCGGGACGCTCCGTTGTATAAGCAGTCCGCAGAGACTGTTAAGGCTTCCTCTTCTCGTCGGCGCACACGACCGCACCTTGGCTGCGTAACCTCCGATATTTTGCCAGCTTTGCCGATGAAGGATTCTTCGGCGACCAGGTCACACCATCCGGCAGCCAGGGATTCGAGACCGATGGACTCCGGACGTTCGCATAGGAAAAGTATGCGGGAGCCATCTGATGCGGAGCTGCCCTCGGCGAAGCAGCGAAAGACCGCTCCTCCGCAGGTCTCGACGTCGGACATTCTAGTGCAGATAGCACAGCTTATCGCAGCATCCCAGCAGCCGACAGAAACGGTGTTGGATCGAGAATTATCCGACGGCGCTGGGTCGGTACGCTCCGCCGAAGCATCGGGGGCGGACGACCGGGAACATCGGGAGGTCCGACCGGATGGTGAAAGGGATACGGATGAATTGGAGCTATCCCTTTCGGAACAACACAAAGCTGCCGTGGACTTCATCCGGCACTTTCTTCTTCAAGTTGTTCCGTCGGGCCAGACTGCTGCGCTTCCGGACAGGAGAATTATAGCGTCATTGGACTCTGATTTTTTCGAGCGGTTCAGGGACATCGCTCCCGAGTTTCCGTCGCAGTCCAATAATGTTGCAAGAACATTTGAATTATTGAACGACGCTATTTTTAAACTTGCTTCCAGGACGGGGAAAGCAGGCTTCTTGTCCGCAAATACTCTCAACCTGCCTTTCATTAATGCAAGGAATAAATTCGACACGGCAGGTCAGGGTATACCGAGAGTTCCTCTGCGTATGGACGACGAGGCGGAAGACTTAGAGCTATCATTACCGTCGTCAGCTTCTATTCCAACCGCAGTGTTGGAAACAGCTATTGCGTCTAACAGAGCCAATTTAGATGCCTTATCTTACGCAGATCACCTTACTAAGGCGTTATCACTGCGTCTTCAAGGGGAAGAGTTTCAGGATATACAATCCTCCTTAAGACTTCTTTCAAGGGCAGTAGCTTATTCCACGTGTAACTCCGCCCTTTCAGTGGCAAATCTGGAGTTGGTTAGACGTGACGCAGCCCTGTCTACATCCACACTAGTGGATTCTAAGGTGAAGAACTCTCTTAGAGTCGCTTCGGTCTCAGGAGATCTTCTCTTTGACGGCAAGCTTTCCGCTATTTATGATAATATTAAAAAGAAAGCTAGTGATTCTCTGTTGTTTAGATCCGCTCCTAAAAGGTCGGATACAGCAGACACGAATAAGGCGGGCACTTCTGGGTCTTATCCGCCCAAGAGAGGTTCCTATAGAGGTTCCGGTGCGTCCTCTAGCTCTTATTCGAGAGACCGTCAGGATAGTGACTCTCGTTCGGGACGTCCTTCAGGCCGGGACAATCGGTCGGACGCCCCGAGGTCGACGAGGCGAGGTGCGGGTCGTGGAAGGCGTGGTTTCTCCTACCGCAGGCCTCGCAGATCCAGGAGGTGATGGCTCAAACCTCTATCGCGTTCCGGTTGGCGGAAGGTTGTCGAGTTTTTCGCAAGAGTGGGCGTCGATTACGGACGACCCGTGGGTGAGAGGAGTGACTTCGGAAGGTCTAAAGATATCCTTCAAACGAAAGCCTCCATTAACTCGAAGTCCAAAGTGGACTCATCTTCCGTCAAACCCTCAGAAAAGAGACGCTCTGCTATCAGAGGTGCAGTCTCTTTTAATGAAGAACGCGGTAGAGGTCGTAGAAAACCAGGAATCGCTGGGATTCTACAGCCATCTGTTTCTGGTTCCGAAACCAGACGGCTCGTTCCGTCCAGTCATAGATTTGAGCTGGATAAACAAGCTGATCGTCGCTCCGAAGTTTTATATGGAGACGATTCGATCGGTCAGAGCGAGTATTCGGGTGAACGATTATGCAACGAGCATAGATCTCAAAGATGCGTACTTTCACGTCATGGTACATCCGACATTCCGAAAGTATCTACGCTTCGCAGTCCTAGGAGTGGTGTATCAGTTCCGGGCCATGTGCTTCGGATTGAATCTAGCACCCTGGGCTTTCACTCGGGTAATGAACTCGGTAATGATCTACTTCCGAGCTCATTCGTCTGCGGTAACGTCGGCCTACCTGGACGACATTCTTCAGAGGTACGGCAACGAGTTAACGCTTCAGAACGATGTTCAGAATCTTCTTCTATTGCTCCGACGTCTCGGTTTCATAGTAAACGAGGAGAAGTCGGATCTGGTGCCGTCCAAGTCATTCACTCATCTGGGAATGAGCTTCGAGACGCACAACAATCTCGTTCGTCTGCCGTTAACCAGAGCGAAATTAGTCAGTTGTTACGCTCGCTATTGTCTGAATACAGACAAAGTCACGGCGAGAGAATTTATGAGACTGATAGGTCTGTGCGGAGCCGCCGCGGATCTCATTCCGATGGGACGGCTACGCACACGGCCTCTTCAAATTTTCCTGACTCAGAATTGGAGTGTGAAAATTCATTCGCTCGATGTAGACGTTCTCTTGTCAGATCAAGTGAAACAAGAGATTCAGACTTGGGCAAACATTCAGTGGTTAACTCAAGGAGTTCCGCTGCAGTTGCCGGATCCGAGTTTTACCATTATGGCGGATGCCAGTCAAACAGGTTGGGGTGCATCATTAATCCCAACGGATTCGAGATGCCAGGGTCTTTGGGATCCGCAATTCCTGTGCAAGCACATAAACATCAAGGAAATGATGTCAATCTGGCTTGCGTTACGTCACTGGATGGACATTATTCACGATGCTCATGTCCAAATCCTATCCGACAATACGACAGTAGTGGCGTATATACGGAATCAGGTAGGCACTCATTCAGTTCCGTTGTTCAATCTAACGGAAAGAATCCTTCTGTTTGCGTTGGAACATCACGTTCTTCTTTCGGTCCGTCACATACCGGGTCGTCTGAATGTGCTAGCAGACTCCCTTTCACGAAAGGGTCGCTTGTTGCCGTCGGAGTGGACTCTCAACAAACAAGTATTCAATCAGATTTGCTACCAATGGGAACGGCCAATGATAGACTTATTTGCGACACATCTCAACAATCAGTTGCAGACGTATGTGTCCCCGTGTCCGGATCCAAGAGCATTTGCAGTAGACGCTCTATCGATCCCTTGGGACGGAATGATAGGATATGCGTATCCTCCAGCGCCGTTAATTCAACAAGTATTGCTAAAGATAAAACAATCTCAATGCAAGATTCTGTTGGTAGCATCTCTGTCGCCACAGAGACCGTGGATAAATCTACTCAGGTGTCTGTTGTGGGACCTACCGCGGAAGCTCCCTCCACGAGAGGATCTTCTTTGGCAGGGGAAATCGCGCCAACTACATCACAACCCGCAAGGTCTCAACCTTCACGTTTTTCCGTTGTGCGGTCCTTCTTGCATGGCAAGCACTTTACAGGACGAGCAGTGGACGCGATTTCTAACTGTAGGAGGACCTCCTCTTCGCTAAACTATGCGGCTAAGTGGAAGGTTTTCCGTCGTTGGTGTAGGGATCATTCTGTTGATATATTTGATCCCTCTATACCAGACATTGCTAACTTTCTAGTATACTTGTTTGACGAAATCAAACTGCAACCTGTTACTATAAAGGGTTATAGATCTATGTTATCTGATACCTATGCACATCATGATAGTTTACAAATTGGATCTAATGTCTCTTTATCGAAATTGGTTAGAAACTTTTCGATAAATAGACCCAGAACTCTTAGATTAATTCCTAAGTGGAATTTAGCTTGGGTTCTCCTTAAATTGAAGGAAAAGCCATTTGAACCTCTTGGGACAGTAGATTTCAAATTCTTATCTTATAAGACAGCTTTTCTCTTAGCTTTCTCTTCTGCCAGAAGAGTCAGTGAGCTTCATGCACTATCGGTGGATGATTCTCATTATCGTAGTGTTGGGAACACTATCACCTTCACTACTAATGTCGGTTTTTTAGCTAAGAATCAGGCTCCTAATAAATATCCGGAACCTATTGTTATTAAGGCTCTTCCGTCTTCAGACGGGCGTAGGCCTTTACTCTGTCCTGTTAGAGCTCTACGTATCTATAAACAGAGATCTCAGTTCATCAGAAAGGGACGGAAACGTTTCTTTCTGTCTTTGATGCCTAATAGAAAGGACATTTCAGTCCATTCTATTGCTAGATGGATTCAGTTAACTATCCGTACTGCGTATGAAGATTTATCTTCTTCTCAGCAGTCTGTGCTTAAGATTTCTGCTCATGAAGTAAGAGCTCTTTCTACTTCCTGGGCTTATGCTAATAGTGTTGCTATTACAGATTTAATGAAGGCTGCTTATTGGTCTCAGCCATCCACATTTACTAATTTTTATCTCAGAAATATTGAGTCCATTTCTGGAGACCTGCATTGTTTAGGTCCGTTATCTGTTGCTCAGAATGTCGTCCACTAAACAGTTGCAACTATAGTTATGCAGGCTTTCTGTTCCGGCAGTGACTCCGTCCGGCTGCCCTCTTCGCTCTGGGCTATTTGACCCAGGGCAAGGGGAAGGGGGGGGGGGGGGGGGCGGGTGTTCCCTTAGGTCACCTGCTTTATAGTGAAAAGCAAGGGAATGCCTCCTCCAAGACAGTATTTCTGAGTCGCTTCCGGGATGGTTTTAAAGTGTAATATTAATGTTTAATTTCATTCATGTCTTATTTTTAAAGTGTAGCTCGGTGTGAAGCATTTGTATATGTCAAGTGTCAAACGGGCTTTAATATACAATACTCGGACACTTTTAAATGATTATAAAGAGTCTCAATTCTCTGGACTACTTTATTTATTGGCTTACTTTAAAAATAATTAGTATAAGGGTTATACTGGATGTTAATAGAGAACATGAATGTTATTGTGCTCAATTATTAAGGGTAGTGTATCTTTCTAATTTAAATATTAAATAAGAAAGATACATGTAAAGCCTAATACTCCTTTTCTCCTTAAGGGGTTACCTCTTTATTTTATAATTGAGCTTATTGGATTTTCCTCTATGTCCTAGGCCCTCCAGCCTGTTTACTATTCAGCTAAGTCTGGGTCATTGGTACAGTATAAAAATGTTAAAAAATTTATAGTAATTTATATATTTTTTATACTTACCAATGACCCAGACGGGGATGGCCCTCCCTGAGTTGGGAACTCTTGCCTCCCCGCTGAGTACATAGCGCTGACCAGGCACTGCCAGTAAGAATGATATTTGGCGCCAATTTCGGGACGACTGCGTCACTGCGCATGCGCAGTAGAGTCGTACTATGGAGGTCCTTTAGGACATGATTTCTTTTTGTTTTGGATGCAAATTTTGGGGATTGGGGGGCAAAATTTGTGTTTGGCCCTGGTTTTTGTGGAGTTAGCACCAGCTAAGTCTGGGTCATTGGTAAGTATAAAAAATATATAAATTACTATAAATTTTTTAACTTTCCAATGAAAAGGTAGCGAAATTGTTTCATATCAATTTCCTCTGTAGTTAGCAATTAAGTGCATAATACATATTTTTATGAATGGTCGGAGCACGGTTGTCAAAGCGACTGGAGATTGTGTTTGGCAATTCCTTGGCTAGTCAGTAGTAGCACAGGGGAGAAGCATATTTTGGTATAATATATATATTTCATATATTCATATATTTCATGTGAAATTAGTCAAGTTTGCAAGTCGGCACATTTATTGTGCACCAGCACTATTGTTCTTTTCAGTGTAAATTGTTACCCAGCACTCTTTTTCAACCAGCACTTTTATTCGGCACCTGAGAGTAAATGCATTGTGTCTTTGGGTAAGACATTTAATCTCTATTACCAGGGTACAAGGCACTGTGTACCAATGCATGCTGCAAGTTGATGCTTGTGCAGAGTTAGTATGTTTGGCAGTCTTTCGATTTTGTAAAATGCAGGTGTGCCAAGTGTGGCACGGGCCATTTATAATTCGCAAGCGCCATTTTCACGACTTCCGAAACACTCAGCAATTGTGAAAAAGTTACGGAAACGGCAATGTTTTAATAGAATACAGCGTGTGTTTGATAGTGACAGACCGTCTATCATACACACGCTGTATTCTATTAAAAAACATCCCTGTTTTCATAGTGACGTTAAGTCACGTTTATTGGGTCATAGCAATAAAACAAAGATCACATACTCACAATACATGTTCATTATTTTGGAACAGTCTTTTTCAAAAAATAAATCCGTAAACTAAACTGAAATGCACGCAAAGAATCGAAAGTAGAATACACAGTTTGAATAAGGAAAAACCGGAACCGGGAACAGTAACTAGAACAATATGGAATGACCCAATTTCATCATGTTTAAATTGGGACGCTCTGTGCATCGACTGTTGATGTGTCGGCTTGTTTGAAGTTGCGACATAGTTTCCGGACTTCTTTTGAAATTTAAACCTACAACGTGACTGTACGTTGTATGTAGTTGTGTATTACTGCATAAGGCCATGCACATGTGCTATTGATGCTTGATGAGCATTAACCCAACTTGTGTTAACTGATAGAGTGCTGGAAGCCCATTTTTTGGCTTTATCCTGATGTGCAGGTACCAAAGCTTAAAGGCTTCATATCCTGTGGATGGGCTTCAGTTAATTCTAGATGTGATATTATTTAGTTTGGGTGGATTGTCCCTGCTACAATGTATGGGAGAGTGCCTGTAGTCACTCTCCTATAAATTGTAACAAGGCAATAACATGTGAACAAATTTTGACAACCGAAACAACTTAGCACTCTACCAGTTAAGGTAATTTGAATATTCAAACGGGTGATCATATAGCGTGCTGTTTTTTGCCAAGGTGCGGCACTCGTGATGCAGAGCTTTTCAAAATTGCAAAATATTGCGATGACGCACCTCAAAATCGAAAGACTGATGTTTGGGAATCTGTCAGTTGCTCACGGTTCCCCCAGAGGTTCTCTCTGGGTACCCCGGGTTCCTCCTTGCATAAAACTCTCCAACATGATGTGAACCCGACTGTCGAAAGTTTTGTTAATTCTTAACCCACTAAGTATTTTTCAAGATATTTTTCATCAAATCTAGTCATGGCTGCTGTCAAGCTACCATGACTAGATTTGATTACAAATTCATCTTAGTTAAGTCAAGAAACGATTGGAGAAAAATATAAATTCAATTTACTTTGAGAAAAGTTGATTAACCCTTTACCCAACGCAGGCGATATCAAAATTTATTATTTTAAATATAATTTTTTTTTATTTTTCAAAACATTTCGACAAAACCATATCATGTGACCCCTCGTTGGAATGAGCTTGACAAGCTCATTCCAACGAGGGGTCACATGATATGGTTTTGTTGAAATTTTTTGAAAAAAATTCTTTTTTAAACTGCTGAATTTGCATATTACGCGGACGGATGCGTCGATTCGTTGAGTAAAGGGTTAAAGGTTCCCAAATTATCCTTATTTCAGTGGCAGAGAGAAATCCTGTCTTGGTTGGCAATATCTGCCAACAGCATGTACAGTTAAAACTAGAAGTCCTGTCACGAACCGTGTGCTTATCTAGGCTTAATTGCGCGTAGGAATTGCACGCAATTGTCATATCGAATGGCATCCAAAGCACGGCATGTTCTCCTGGTTTCTCATAGCAAACACAGGCAATGTTTCTACCAATGGACCTTCGGATTACCCGGGGGTCCATAGACTGAAACTTTGCTCGTGCACAGGCCATATGTACAGAATTTGATAGCCTTACTATGGTCATAACACGTAGATTAATGCGCAGATCGACGTGCTATTTGTGCGCATTTCATGACAGGACTTCTAGTTTTAACTGTAAGGGGTTAAATCCCAATAAAACAAACTGCACTATGTTCAGTGTTTTTATTATTCTGTGGGTGTATTGTACTTATACACATACATGTAGATGCTCACAGTTCAGTAATTGTACTGTGTTCAGTTTTTTATATAAAATTTCTTTTATTATCAGATAAAACTGATTATGGAAGTACACGCAAGAGTGGACACCATCATAACTCTGAACGTAGATCTGATATTCGATCGCATAGCTCAGCAACTGATCATGTATTAGACGGAGACAGATCATGGGAACGCGCTTTGCCAAATTAGTAAGTAAAATATTGTTGTAGCTTCTTTGGTAATGATTAAAATATTTCATCAGCAAATTTCCCTGTGGGAACCCCAGAAACGTAAAGCAAAGCTCAGGTACTGCCAGGAGAGGAGAGTGATTGCTCTTACACACCATCACTCTGCTAAACGTTTCACTAGGTGATCAGTAAATCTCTCGCTTTCATGATGTGTGTGGAAAACTAACCTACCTATAAGTAGGAGATGGTACTTGCAAAACATTATCTAGCATATGTAAAATCTTTCATTATTTGCTTAAAACGTAGCTTATGACATCTCTTGGAATGAGGTCAGTGAGCTCGTTCCAGTGAGTAGTCTAGGGCTGAAATGCATATGGTTGGCTCATTTTCACAACCGAATAACAGAGAGCTATAACCAGTTATCCGTAGCCATTATTTCACCAAATCTGGGATAAAAACTACAGGAATTGGAAAGCAGTATTCTCAGAAACTATGCCGTAGTGTGTATACAAAAGAACGTTGTCAAGTTATCGACAACGTTCATTTGTATACATACTACAGAATAGTTTCTGTGGTTACTCAGTACTCACGAAAATTGCCGATCATTAACAAAGTCTTGAAGCCAAAGTCGATTATTTCTCAATATATACAGTGCTGCTTCGAGGTATAATCTGTCCTAAAGGAGAAGCGACAGGTGTACTACGTTTTAACCATGGAATGACAATCTTTATCGATATTTCGGATAACTAGTTGTTGTTTTTTTCAAATCGGTTAGATAGGCATCCAGTTTCAAACTGGTTGTCGGGTTAATCATTTCAGTACTAGAGTAGTCATAAGATATGTTTTTAGAGTAAAACTGAAAAAAATAAATTGTATGATCATTTTTTGTGTGTAGTGCTGGCCACTATGGGCTGTCATGTTGAGCAAGGGGTTAAAATCACTGTCCGGAATTTATTATACCCCACGCAACGAAGTTGCTGGGGTATAATGTTTTTGACTGATCCGTCCGTCAGTCCGTCAGTCCTACTTGTTTTCCAGACTTTTTTTTCTACACGCTTCCAGATATTGAGCTGATTTTTGGTATGTGAGTCTAACATGGTGGCCTACAGATCAAGTTTGCATTTTTTTCCGCTCCACTGATTTTTACCAAAATTATGGCCCTTGGACTCTCAAAAATTCATCAAAATTACAGTTTTCCAGACTTTTTTTCTACACGCTTCCAGATATTGAGCTGATTTTTGGTATGTGAGTCTAACATGGTGGCCTACAGATCAAGTTTGCATTTTTTTCCGCTCCACTAATTTTTACCGAAATTACGGCCCTTGAACTTTGAAAAGTTCATCAAAATTACAGTTTTCCGGACTTTTTTTCTACACGCTTCCAGATATTGAGCTGTTTTTGGGTATGTTAGTCTAACATGGTGGCCTACAGATCAAGTTTGCATTTTGTTCCGCTCCACTGATTTTTACCGAAATTACGGCCCTTGAACTTTGAAAAGTTCATCAAAATTACAGTTTTCCGGACTTTTTTTCTACACTCTTCCAGATATTGAGCTGTTTTTGGGTATGTTAGTCTAACATGGTGGCCTACAGATCAAGTTTGCATTTTGTTCTGCTCCACTGATTTTTACCGAAATTACGGCCCTTGAACTTTGAAAAGTTCATCAAAATTATAGTTTTGCAGACTTTTTTCCTACATGCTTCCAGATATTGAGATGATTTTTGGTATGTTAGTCTAACATGGTGGCCTACAGAACAAGTTTGCATTTTGTTCCACTCCACTTATTTTTACTGAAATTACGACTCTGAAAAATGCATTAAAATTACAGTTTTCCAGACTTTTTTTCTACACGCTTCCAGATATTGAGCTGATGTTTGGTATGTTAGTCTGACATGGTGGCCTACAGATCAAGTTTGCATTTTGTTCCGCTCCACTGATTTTTACCGAAATTACGGCCCTTGAACTTTGAAAAGTTCATCAAAATTACAGTTTTCTGGACTTTTTTCCTACACGCTTCCAGATATTGAGCTGATTTTTGGTATGTTAGTCTAACATGGTGGCCTACAGAACAAGTTTGGGTTTTGTTCTGCTCCACTGATTTTTACCAAAATTACGGCCCCATAGACTTTGAAAAGTTCATCAAAATTACAGTTTTCCGGGCTTTTTCTCTGCTTGAATTCTTTCAATACCGTTGAAACTACAGAACACTGTTTTCTGCAGTGTTCCTAGAATCTATGTTTATTTTTAAAAAATGATTAGAGCTTGAAATATCGAGGGGGCGCGTGAGGTATGTGAGCGTGCTCACTAAAAAATCAAAGTGAGGAGGGTGATTATTCACTTGCCCGCATTCTCTTCCTGACAGTCACTGAGAGCTTGTTTAATGTGGTACTGCTGGCCACTATGGGTTGTCATGTTGAGCAAGGGGTTAAAATCACTCTCCTGAATTTATTTTTTCACTCTCACAAAATTGTGGTAAACAAGCTCTGTAGGCTTCGATTTTTTTCGGTTTCGTATCAAAAAGCGAAGCAATAATTGCAAGCTGCAATGCAATAGCTGGAATTGTTTAGCATTTGTTTACTTTGTGATAAAATCTATGAACACGAAAAGTATTCTCACAATTACCGAGTTGGGACGGTACTATGTATAATGAGTATGCACAAATTGCATACTATTTATATCATCAGCTACAGTAGAACCCTGTTAATTGAATAGCCACTTTGCCAGTGAGAATTTTTCAAATAACAGGTATCTGGTCACTTTCCTATATTTTAGAGATAAATTTAGCATTTATTCTATTATATCTTGTTTGGCAGAGCTCAAGGAGCTCTGTCAAACAAGATATAATAGAATAAATGCCTGTATTAGATGCACTCATGTGAAATAAGTCTCTAAACATTGGGTATTTGTTGATTGCCAGTGTAATTTCTCAACATTTTACAGGATGTTTTCATTTAATTAACAGGAGTTTGCTCTATAATCCATATGCAATTAAGAGGTCAAATTTGTCCTGAAAGTGTGGGAAATTGTTTGGTGTTTGGAAATTATATTCAGTTAACAGGGTTATTCAATTAAGAGATATACAATTAAGTGGACTCCACTGTACTATGTGTAGCTTCTAGGGTATATATCGCTTCTGATTGGGAGAGTGTGGTAATCCTGAATGCCAGGGGCAAACATTTATATATTTCCAGGAAGTAAGCATTAAGCAATATGTCCCGAGGTAAACTTTACATGTGTTCTGGAACTCAGCAGGACATAGAAGAGAGAATATAGGATAAAATTAGATGAATTCATTGATATATTGAAGATGGGATCAACATATATCATAGCAATGTATTTTCTTACCTGGACTCATCTTGCACTTAATTTAATCTTATTTGTTTTACAAGGATTGGCAAACAAGTTATGCAACTTATATTAACGCCTCTCCTTGGCCCAATGGCGTAGGTGTGTGGGATGACCTTCATAGCGGCAACTTCATGGCTTAGCTCTTCTTGAATACTACGAAGGGATCTTTAGTCTGCACGGAGTGTGTCTCTCTCCGCACAGAGGACAGCCATTTTACGTCCCCACCCAATAGGACGGTACGCTGTGACAGCATCAACCCCACAGTTGATTGATGCTGACAGAGAGTGTTTGGACACCTCAAGAACTTTCCCTCCCAGGGATCGATCCCGGGACCTCTGGCATGAGAGATCAGCGCATTTATCCACTCGGCCACCACTCTCTTGCACTTGAATACTAGTAAGTAACAGAATAATATAATTTCTCTTCATACAATTGGAAATATTTGAAAGTAAGACTAGTTACATTCCCAGATGCAAGCAAATTGAGTCTTTCTGGTCAAAGTTTCAAATTTTTCTCACTTGGGGGCCAAACCATGGTCACCCAGAGGGTTCTTGAACCTTCAACCTGAGCTACAAAAATGTTGCTAATCAATTTTCTGTAAACATATTGCGACCTGCCTCAGTCTCACTGGTAAAATAGGACCCAGTAACCAATGTCAGAGGTGGGAATGGAGTTCACGCTGTTGGGTACCAGTGGTTTCAATTGCACTAAAAAATTAGTTGGGCACAAAAAATACAGCTGTTGTCACCAAATGTTGGAACTCAAAATATACCTTTGGTAGATCTCAAAAGCTTTGTGGCTTATTGTTTCAGTGTGTTGTTTGTGATAAAATCCCTGTCTGACAACACTGGCCAGCCAGAATTCACGGCTGTCAAATAATATGTACGTAACAGGTGTTAACCCCTTTATCTAACAAACCACTTGCACCTGCTCGTGTAATCTGCAAATTGAGCAGTTGAAAAAATTTAATTTTTTAAAATATTTGAACAGAACCATATCATGTGACCCTTCAGTGGAATGAGCTCACCGAGCTCATTCCAATGAGGGGTCACATGTTATTGTTTTGTTGGAATTTTGCGGAAAATTAAAAAAAAATAGAAAGTAAAATAATAAATTTTGATATTCTTTATGTTGGGTAAAGGGTTAAATCATCGCTCTTTGTTATGGGTTAACTGAATTAACAGTTGACCCAATTAATCTGATTCTTATCAAAACATTTCTTTATTACTAAGTCTATTTATCTTACTTAATTTTTTATAAGCCTTCTGGATGATAGAACATTATTTGCTGCTTGTTTATTCCAAGTGATTAACATGAGTAAATATTAATCATGATATAATTTTATAAAAAATAATAAGGCCTAAAAAAATAAAAAATCTGTTTCTCAGGCCCTCCCGCATGGTCTTTTTGGCTACCGCATGCTCCCTTTTTTATAACCAAATTGAATGGTTTATGTCTGATTTTTTACACAAGTTAAAAAAAAATTGATACATTTGTCCCTTGAACGCAAGAAGGCTTTGCAATGCTTCAGCATTGCAAAGCCTTCTTGGTCTCAAGGGACGAAATACACCACCACCCATGCTATAGATTATGAGGTCTAAAATATAAACCAAGAAAATGAACTTTTGATGGCAATGAAATGATTACAGAAATAGAAAATAAAATAAAAAAAAACGCTCGCCCGCATGCAATTTTACAAATAATGGCCTGAGAAACAGAAGATCTACTTTGTGTGGCCTAATAGCCTTTTACGTCATTTATTTATTTATTTACTTATTCATTTATTTATTTTTTTATTTATTCATTTCCCCCGTGGGAACCCCGGGAAGTGAAGCAGTGCTTGTTTACTGTGGTAAACAAGCTCTGTTTCACTGGTAAAATAGGACCCAGTCACTAATGCTTGGGGTGCAAGTCCTCTAAAATAGGCAACATGGGGTGCAAACGATTGACTGACCTTGATTTTATCTCCATGTTGTGGTCATGATTAGCCATTGTGCAGAAGTATGTGACCATAAACAACAATAAATATAAATATATAAATATATTTATTCATTTGGCTTTTCCTGAAAGGAAAAGACATTTGTTATTGTATGAGAAAAAAATCTTTCACTTCTTTTAAATGATTTTTGAAGGATTTCAAGCGATTTTATGCAGAAAAAGGAAAAATCAGCATGTAATTATGACCCCTTTATCACAGTCAGGGCAAGGGTCAATTTGGGTGGGTTTTTTCTGCTATAACATGAGTTTTGAAGGATTTCAAGTGATTTTTTGCAGAAAATATGAAAATCACCTTATGACCCCTTGATCCCTCATTGAGGATGGTGTCTTTTTGGATGATGTTTTACTGCTTTAAAATGAGTTTTGATATATTTCAAGTGATTTTATGCCAAAAAAGAAAGAAATTCATCATGACTCTTATGACCCCTTGACACCAGTTCGGGCAAGGGTCAATTTCATTTTGGGTGATCTCTTTCTGCTCTAAAATGAGTTTTCTCCAAGGCCTAAAATGCTTTAAAAATCTTCTCATAAACCACTTGCAATAATGACTAAATTTTTGGTATGGAACTTCCTTTAGTGATGCAGATTCAAATTTGTTCAAAGGAACTCAGTTGGTCAATATTTGGGCTCCCTATGGAAGGATGCCCATTTTGGGCTTCACCTAAATTTTCTATTTCCAGAACCAATGGGCTGATTTGAACCAAATTTGTCATATGGTATATTTGGGTGACAAGTACTTGATTTATACACAAAGTTCTTTTACAGAGCCCCAGGGGAACCCCAGGAGCTAAAAATAGCAAATGCCCACATTTCAAAAACTGCACATACCTGAATATTGTTGTTTGATATTTTGCTTCCTTAGAACCAGTGGAATCATATGAACCCCCAAAAATTGTTGTCAGTTCTGTCATGGATGCCATACGGGGAAACCCATTTTAACACTGTTGACAATGGGGAAAACATCATCTGTCTTTTTCTCCATCAACCAAGTAGTCTTCTTCAGAACTATTGAGCCAAATCTATACTAATTTGGTACACAACATCTTGGTGGCGTATACTTTAATAAGTTTTTTTCCACAAAAGTTGCTACTCCCCTTAGGGCTGGGCTTAACTCGTTGCATTCTGCACTCAGACTTTCATTCCCCTGACACAAAAGCTCTTGCCACTGGAATAAGTATAAGTTGGGCACATTTAACCAAATTTTTCTCATGTTATGTAAATTAAATGGCGGGGGTGCAGTGGCTCAGTAGGTAGAGGTGCAGGCTGCAAGCCGAAAGGTTCTTGTTTTCGAATCCCATCTGGCAACCGTGTTGTGTCCTTGGGCAAGACACTTCATCCCCATTGCCCACGTGGGTGCATGGTGGCGCTGCGTACTAAGGTGTACTGCACGTCGATGGTGCACCTGTGTTTAACCAATGCTATCCCTGCGTGTGAGTATGTTGAGGACCTGACATTTGCTCGGTGGTTCTCTCTAGGTGCTCCGGCTTCTTCCACCCATAAAACTGCCATGGTCATGATTAGCCATTGTACAGAAATATGTGACCTTAAACACCAACAGGGAGCGTGGTGGCTCAGTGGAAGACTGTGGACTTCTATTCTAGAGGTCCCGAGTTTGATCCCCGCCTGGGACAACCCGCATTAATATTGTGTCCTTGGGCAAGGCACTTTATCCCGGTTGCCTGCATGGCGGCATGACGGCACTGTGTACTAAGGTGTACTGCACGTTGATGGTGCACATGTGTTCAACTGCTGTAACCCTGCTTGGGCGGAGCTTGAACAGTTAGAATGTTGAGGAGCTGACAGTTGCTCATCGATGCTTGGGGGTTCTCTCCGGGTACTCCAGCTTCCTTCACCCATAAAACTGTCATGGTGACGATTATATTAGCCATTCTGCATAAGTATGCAACCTTAAACACCAATAAATAATTAAATTAAATGGTTTCTTTAACCAATGATTTCCTTAAATAGATTTTGATGAATCTTTCATCAAATCTAGTCATGGCTGCTTCACAGCACAATATTTTAAAAATACTTAGTGGGTTAACTCTTTACCCAACGAATCGGCCGCATCCGCCCGCGTAATATGCAAATTCAGCAGTTAAAAAAATATTGTTTTTGAAAAATTTTAAAAAGTGATATTTAAAATAATAAATTTTGATATCGTCTGCGTTGGGTAAAGGGTTAAGAGTTATGCTCCATATGCCTAAAATGCTTTAAGAATCATCTCATAAGCCCCTCATAATAATACTTAGATTTCTGGTATGGAACTTACTTTAGTGATGCAAATTCAAGTTTTTTCAAAGGAAATCAGTAGATCAAAATAGTCTAGTTTGTTGTAGGTTCTCTATCCTGAGCTTAAGAATTTCAGAGATGTGATGCTGGCATGTTTTTGGTCATTTTATGATGCAGGTTCTCTACCCAGACCTAAAGAATTTTGAGATGTGACGCTGGTATGTTTTGAGTTATGGGTTGTCTATTCTGATCTTAAAACATTTGGAGATGTAACACTGGTGTGCTTTGTGTCATCTTTGTTTCATAGGTTCTCTACCCTCACCTTAAGAATTTATAGATTTTACGCTGGTGTGTTATGTGTCACTTTTTTGTCATAAAAAATTTGGAGATGTGACACTGGTGGGTTTTTGGTCATCTTTGTGTCATAGGTTCTCTACACTGACATTAAGATGATGCTGGTGTGTTATGTGTCATCTTTGTGTCATAGGTTCTCTACCTTGACTAGGGCTAAAAAGGTTGGCTCATTTTCACAATTGACTAACCGATATCTATAACCAGTTAATATCCGGTTATCTGCAGCCATTATTTCACCGAATCTGGGATCAAAACTATAGGAATTGGAAAGCAGTATTCTCAGAAACTATGCCGCAGTGTGCATACAAATGAACGTTGTCGAGTTATCGACAGCGTTTGTTTGTATACATACTATGGAATAGTTTCTGTGGTTACTCAGTACTCACGGTAATTGTCGATCATTAACGAAGTCTCGAAGCCAAAGTTGATTATTTCTCAATATACACAACGCTGCTTTGAGGTATAATCTATCCCAAAGGAGAAGCGACAGGTTTACAACATTTTAACGTTGGAATGAGGATCTCTATCGATATTTCAGATAACCGGTTGACGTTTTTTCAAATTGGTTAGATACATAACCGGTTTCAAACCAGTTGTCCAGTTAACCATTTCAGTACCAACCCTGACCTCAAGAATATAGAGATGTGACACTGGTGTATTTTGTGTCATCTTTGTGTCATAGGTTCTTTACCCTCATCTTAAGAATTTGGAGATGTGTTGCTGGTGTGTTTTATGTCTTTGTGTCATCAGTTTTCTATCTTGAGCTTAAACTTAGAGCAATACAGAGATGTTGTGTAATCTTTGTGTCGCAGGTTCTCCACCTTGAGCTCAAGAATTCAGAGATGTGACACTGGTGTGGTTTGTGGAATATTTGTGTTGTAGGTTCTCTTCCCAGAGGGCTTAACCCTTTACCTAACATGAAAAGCAGACAACACTTGCAAAAAAAATTCTTGAATAACTAATTTTTTTCATTTTTAGCTCAACTTTGGCAAAGCCAAATTTGAGCTTATGCCATGGCCAGTCGTCCATCTGGCCGTCTGTCCATCAACAATTCAATACAGCTCGGGCTAGAGGCTGTATTTATGAACCGATCTTTACGAAACTTCTTGGGTACCTTTGTTATGACCAAGGGGACGAGAACAAGTGTTTTTGGGTCCGATCCGAAATTCAAGTTGGCCGCCGGCAACAATTTGGACAAAATTAGGTGCAATCAGATTTTTGAGCAGAACTTCCATATTGAAAGCGCTGATTTGATTAATTTTTTGTATGAATGTTTAGTACCATGGGATGCATCACATATAATACAGTTTTTTCTCTCGTGCATACATTATGTAAATTAGACTAACTTTGATGTTTTTTGGTGTTACTTTCAGCACTATAAGTGCAAATGCCAATACGGCTCGGGCTAGAGGCCGTATTTATGAACTGATCTTTACGAAACTTCTTGGGTACCTTTGGTATCACCGTGGGACGAGAACGAGTGTTGTTGGGTCCGGTCCGAAATTCAAGATAGCCAATGGCAGCCATTTTGTACAAAATTAGGTGCAATCAGATTTTTGCACAGAACTTCCATATGAAAGCACTGATTTGAATAATTTTTTGTGTGAATGTTTAGTACCATGGGATACATCACATATAATATGAGTTTTTTTCTCGAGCAGAAATTATGCAAATTAGATGAACTTTGATTTTTTCAGTGCTACTTACACACAGTACAGTACGTGGAGAGTGGATTGTAACTAAATCACCTGCAGAGTGGAGTTATCACCCAAGGTATAACTTTAAAATTTTGTACATATCGACAAAAACACAAGCAATGTTTCAGCCAATGGACCTCCGGGTTAAACCCGGAGGTCCATTGGCTGAAACTTTGCTTGTGCTGGTTATGCTTTGCAACAAATTTGAAATTAGTGGTTGGGTGAAATCTCCACTCTGCGGGTGTTTTAGTGATAATACACTCTCCACGTACTGTAAGTACATATGTCAATACAGCTCGGGCTAGAGTCTGTATTTATGAACCGATCTTCACGAAATGTCTTGGGTACCTTTAATATCACCTTGGGACGAGAACGAGTGTTTCTGGGTGCGGTCTAAAATTCAAGATGGCTGCCGGTGGCCATTTTGTACCGAAATTAGGTCTAATCAGTTTTTTGTACACAACTTCTATTCGGCTCAGGCTAGAGGCCGTTTTATGAACCGATATTTACGAAACTTATTGGGTACCTTTGTTATCACCATGCGACGAGAACAAGTGTTTTTGGGTGTGGTCCGAAATTCAAGATGGCCACCAGCAGCGATTTTGTACCAAAATTAGTGCAATCAGTCTTTTGTACAGAACTTCTGTATGAAAGTTCTGATTTGAATAAATTTTTGTATGAATGTTTAGTAACATGCAATACATCACATATAGTACAGGTTTTTTCTCGTGCAGAAATTGTGCAAATTTGATGAACTTTGATTTATTCAGTTTTACTTATACAATGTAAGTGCACATGTCAATACGGTTCGGGCTAGAGGCTGTATTTATGAACCGATCTTCTCAAAACTTCTTGGGTACCTTTGTTATCACCTTGTGATGAGAATGAGTGTTTCTGGGTGTGGTCCAAAATTCAAGATGTCTGCCAGTGGCCATTTTGTACCGAAATTAGGTCCAATCAGTTTTTTGTCACAACTTTTATACAGCTCGTATTTGTGAACTGATCTTCACGAAACTTCTTGGGTCCCTTTGTTTTCACCTTGGGACAGGAACGAGTGTGTTTTGGGGTGCCTTTGTTATCACTGTGCTATGAGAACAAATATTTTGGGGTTCAGTCAGACCCACTCTGGGACTCAAAGATTTCTTATCTAGTTTAGCATCTGACTGTCACCCACCTTTACAATACTTTATCTATACATTTGTTACAGGCTATGGTCAGTATTTATGTACAGATCATTACAATACTTTATATGTACCTTTGTTATCAGGTCATTACCTAGATGTTTGTCATTGCTGTGTCACATACTATACATGTACATGTCTTAACAAGTTGAGCTACAGTGTCATTGTCACTTTCATTTGTCTCAAAAACATAGGTTATGACCCCTCATTGGAACGAGCTCGAAGAGCTCGTTCCAATGAGGGGTCATAACCTTTGTTTTTGAGACAAAAAATGAAAAAATAATGAAAATTAATTGGCGATTTTTTTAGAATAGCGCTGGCTGGTTTTGGCCGTTACGCTAGGTAAAAGGTTAAGAATTTGGATATGTGACATTGGTGTATTTTGTGTCATCTTAGTGTCATAGGTTCTCTTCCATGAGAGCTTGAGAATTTGGAGATGTGACGCTGATATGTTTTGTGTCATATTTGTGTCATAGGTTCTGTACCCTGAAATGAAGATAATTCTCACTCCCTCAGTGAAAAAGGGTCATTGAATTCTTTTTAAGAAAGATAAATATGATTCAGAAATATTTTATGAATGGAGATTCATATTTCATTGAAAGAGTCAGGTATATTGTTATGGTATTGTGAATGGATGATTAACCCTTAATGGCCAAGAGATTTTTATACGGCTGCTCATAAGAGTGGGCCATATTATGGTATGGCAATGTCCATCCATCCATCCATCCATCCATCCATCTGTCTGTCCGTCCATCAATTTTTGTTAGTCTTCAATACATCCAACAGATACTGTTTCTTTATGGTTGATTAGTCATGACTAGAGGATGGTTCCTTTCAATAACCAGTATTCTGTCATATCCAATATGGCCACCATGGCAGCCATCTTTGATTTTCAGGGACTTTTGATCGTCCATGTGATAATCCAACAGATATTGTTTTTTTATGGTTGATTAGTCATGACTAGAAGATGGTTCCTTTCGATAACCAGCATCAGTGCTATTTCTTCATAGGCGGCCATATATTGATCCACCTCCTGGCGGTGCACTTGTTACATATTTTTGTATACTTTAACAGTCTACATCCTGTGACTTTGCTGCTGTTTTAGGCAAGTCTTGGCTGTCTATATAGGCAGCCAAGACTTGCCTAAAACAACTACTGCCAAGGTGCTTAGAATGTAACTTGTGAGTTAACCCAAAGATTGCATATAGAGGCACCTGTTCTGTTGCAAAAAATGTGATCATAGTTGGAATTAGGCCCCATGCAGGATCAGTACCTATACACTGTCACTTTTATATTGCTCTGAAAAAAATTGCTCACAATTGTATTTCTCCGTGAGAACTTTTGCGGTGGGCTGTATTTTTCTTGACAATGTTTTTAGATCTTTGTTGGATGCCTGTAAAGTCAGCCAACAATGATGTAGAAATACTGTAAAGTGATCAATAGCTGTCTACATGTATAAGCATTAGTCATTAGTATAAAAATTAATCTGAACATTTAAGGGCCAAAACTCGTACAACACTGGCACCAAGCTACAATCAAGCTGAATCATAAATCTGTTAATCACAAGATAAATAATGCCAAAAAAAAATGTCTTTTTTTTTCATGGAAAATTGTTTCCGATTTTCATGCATCCTGCAGTTGTCGGGACTGGTTGTAATTCACGCGTAGGCAGTGATGTCCATGCATTCGTTACCCAGGTAATAAAAATCCTTGGCACAATTTTAATTAATGAAGAACTGGGTTGTACCCGGTACTTCATTAATTAAATTTTTGATTATTATTTCTATAATAAGTGTTTGGAATCTAATATTACTGCGGCTGTGGAAATATTGCTTGCCCATGGAAAGTGACCAGTCCATTGCAGCCACACTGTATATGTAATGTATTAGTTCAGGAAAATCATTTCAGTATCTACAGTACAGTCGCCGTGGATTGGTCGTAATCCACACGTGGGCAGTTATGACCACGCATCTGTTGACCAGGTAGTAAAAATCATCATTAGCAAAATTTTAATTAATGAAGCACCGGGTTGTACCCGGTGCTTCATTAATTAAATTTTTGATGATTATTCCTGTAATTAGTGTTTGGAATCTAATATTATTGCGTCCGTGGAAATATTGCCCATGTGTGGAAAGTGACCAGTCCACAGCGACTGTACTGTAATTCTGGTGATAATAAAAAGAAATGAAGTTGTGTTCTTTAAGGTCGAGAATAGTAAAACTGAAAAGTGGGTTATTACTAAATGTAAAATACCAACATGGTGGAATTTCCACCCAGACAGCAACTCTTAAATTCTTAGGAAGAGCATTAAATATAATAGAATTACAGTGGAGCCCACTTAATTGGATATCTTTTAATTGTATATCCCCTGTTAATTGAATATAATTTTCAAACACAAAACCATTTACCATATCTTCAGTACAAATTTGATCTGTTAATTGCATAAGGGTTGTAGAGTAAACTCCTGTTAATTGTATGTACATTTTTGTAATATGTCGAAAAAATTACTGTGACACGTACCAAATTCCCCTTGTTTATTAACCTTTTTGGCCTCACTACATCCAATACAGGCATTTATTCTATTATATCTTGTTTCACAGAGCTCTATGAGCTCTGTCAAACAAGATATAATAGAGTAAATGCTCAGTTTACCTCCAGAACACAGGAAACTGACCAAATCCCTGTTAATTGTCTACTACTGTTAATTGAATAATTTTCACTGGCAAAATGGATATTTAATTAAGAGGATTCTACTGTATTTCAACTAATGGGCCTCTCAGTTGAACTGAGACATCCACCAGCTGAAACTTCACTTGTGTATTTCAAACTTTTTACAGAATATTTTGGGATAGAAATTCCACTCATGGGTGGGTTAGTGATAATAAACCATTTAACATACTCCTTCTAAGGCCCCCACAAAGTAGATCTTATGTTTCATGTTTCTCTAGCAATTTTTAAATTGCATGTTGACTGGCAATTTTTATTTTATTTTTTATTTGTAATTATTTCTTTGCCATCAAAAGTTAATATTCTTGGTTTGTTTTGTGTTTTAAATCTTATAATCTACAGAGGCGGAGTATTTCGTCCCATGAGTACAAGAGGGCTTTACAATGCTAAAGCATTTCAAAGTCTTGTTTGACTTGAGGGTCAAATTTATCAATTTTATTAACTTGGGTAAAACATAAACCATTTAATTTTTATTTTTTTTAAGTGTGCATTGGTTATAAAAAGAGAGCATGCGGCATCCAAACGGACCATGAAGGAGGGCCTGAGAAACAGATTTTTAACTTTTTCTTTCCTAATGAATCAGTCAAATCCACATGCGTAATTTTCAAATTGGGCAGCAGACAAAAATTATCTTTTTAAATTTTTTCCAAAAATTTTCCCATGCTATCATTGGAAAAAGCTCATCGAGATTATTCCACTGAAGTGGTCACATGATATGGCTTTGTGGAAAATTTGTGAACAATTAGAGAAAAAATAAATAATTAATTTTGATATCTTCTGCATTGGGTAAGGGGTTAAAAGAGTTAAAAACATACCTTCTAATTTCAGTAAAAGTTCTCACTTGGAACCAAGAGACAGAGCAACTTCACACTCCGTAAGTACATATTGAAAGGCTTTCCACTGTCTTTTCACGCACAGAAAATACAGAAAGTTCATAATTGTGCAAACAAATTCATATAATTTTGAAAATAAAACTTTTGCTTCTTTTATTTAGCTTTTCACATTTCAGTTTCAGAGGCCTTTCCCTGTAAATATTAAAGCCCAGTTCCTGCATAATCTGATTTTGTAGTACAGTAGAATCCTCTTAATTGAATATCCATTTTGCCAGTGAAAATTATTCAATTAACAGGAGTATACAATTAACAGGGATTTGGTCAGTTTCCTGTGTGCTGGAGGTAAACTGAGTATTTATTCTATTATATCTTGTTTGACAGAGCTCTGTGAGCTCTGTCAAACAAGATATAATAGAATAAATGCCTGTATTGGATGTAGTGAGGCCAAAAAGGTTGATAAATAAGGGAAATTTGGTGTGTGTAACAGTAATTTTTTCGACATATTACAAAAATTTATATACAATTAACAGGAGTTTACTCTACAACCCATATGCAATTAACAGATCAAATTTGTACTGAAGGTATGGTAAATGGTTTTGTGTTTGAAAATTATATTCAATTAACAGGGGTATACAATTAAGAGATATCCAATTAAGTGGGCTCCACTGTACTACATTCAACTAATAATGGCAGTAAGATACTACAAGGCAATAAAAACATCTAATGAGGCTGGTCAACTTCAGTAAGATACTACAAGGCAATAAAAACATCTAATAAGGCTGGTCAACTTCAGTAAGATACTACAAGGCAATAAAAACATCTAATGAGGCTCGTCAACTTCAGTAAGATACTACAAGGCAATAAAAACATCTAATGAGGCTCGTCAACTTCAGTAAGATACTACAAGGCAATAAAAACATCTAATGAGGCTTGTCAACTTCAGTAAGATACTACAAGGCAATAAAAACATCTAATAAGGCTGGTCAACTTCAGTAAGATACTACAAGGCAATAAAAACATCTAATGAGGCTGGTCAACTTCAGTAAGATACTACAAGGCAATAAAAACATCTAATGAGGCTCGTCAACTTCTGTAAGATACTACAAGGCAATAAAAACATCTAATTAGGCTCGTCAACTTCAGTAAGATACTACAAGGCAATAAAAACATCTAATGAGGCTGGTCAACTTCAGTAAGATACTACAAGGCAATAAAAACATCTAATGAGGCTGGTCAACTTCATTAAGATACTACAAGGCAATAAAAACATCTAATGAGGCTGGTCAACTTCAGTAATATACTACAAGGCAATAAAAACATCTAATGAGGCTGGTCAACTTCAGTAAGATACTACAAGGCAATAAAAACATCTAATGAGGCTGGTCAACTTCAGTAAGATGCTACAAGGCAATAAAAACATCTAATGAGGCTGGTCAACTTCAGTAATATACTACAAGGCAATAAAAACATCTAATGAGGCTGGTCAACTTCAGTAAGATACTACAAGGCAATAAAAACATCTAATGAGGCTGGTCAACTTCAGTAAGATACTACAAGGCAATAAAAACATCTAATGAGGCTGGTCAACTTCAGTAAGATACTACAAGGCAATAAAAACATCTAATGAGGCTGGTCAACTTCAGTAAGATACGACAAGGCAATAAAACATCTAATAAGGCTGGTCAACTTCAGTAAGATACTACAAGGCAATAAAAACATCTAATGAGGCTGGTCAACTTCAGTAAGATACTACAAGGCAATAAAAACATCTAATGAGGCTGGTCAACTTCAGTAAGATACTACAAGGCAATAAAAACATCTAATAAGGCTGGTCAACTTCAGTAAGATACTACAAGGCAATAAAAACATCTAATGAGGCTGGTCAACTTCAGTAAGATACTACAAGGCAATAAAAACATCTAATGAGGCTCGTCAACTTCAGTAAGATACTACAAGGCAATAAAAACATCTAATGAGGCTGGTCAACTTCAGTAAGATACTACTAGGCAATAAAAACATCTAATGAGGCTGGTCAACTTCAGTAAGATACTACAAGGCAATAAAACATCTAATGAGGCTGGTCAACTTCAGTAAGGGATTGCCTGGAAATCAAACATTTGTTTGGGCCTATTGTTTACTGTTGTACATCTGCCAGCACACTAACCTTGTTTTGAATTATATTAAATTGCTAGTTGCCCAGTTTAGGTCTCTACTCAAAAGTATTGTAAAATCCAGATGAATAGATTGCCTACTTGTATTGAATAAACAATGATAGGGCTTACAATATAGTAAATAGTGACAGCAAAGATCAGATCACAGCAATGAGAAGCTTACAGTACAAAATATAGTCACAGCAATGGTAGGGCTTACAATACAATAGAAATGGCTTCATACAGATAGTCATGGCAGTGATAGGGCTAATAATATAAAATATAACCAAAACAGCGATAAAGCTTACAATACAACAAATAGCAATGATAGGGCTTACAACAAATAGCCACAGCAATGATAGTGCTTACAGTGGATAGCCACAGTAATGATAAGCTTAGAATACAGCATATAGCAATGGCAATGATAGGGCTTACAACACTTAGCCACAGCAATGATAGAATTACAATACAAAAGATAGCAATAGCAATGATAGGGCTTACCATACAACAGATAGCCACAGCAATGATGGGGCTTACCATACAATAGATAGCCACAGCAATGATAGGGCTTACCATACAACAGATAGTCACAGCAATGATAGGGCTTACCATACAATAGATAGCCACTTCAGTGATAGGGCTTACCATACAACAGATAGTCACAGCAATGATAGGGCTTACCATACAAGAGATAGTCACAGCAATGATGGGGCTTACCATACAATAGATAGCCACAGCAATGATAGGGCTTACCATACAATAGATAGCCACTTCAGTGATAGGGCTTACCATACAACAGATAGTCACAGCAATGATAGGGCTTACCATACAAGAGATAGTCACAGCAGTGATAGGGCTTACCATACAACAGATAGCCACAGCAATGATAGGGCTTACCATACAGCAGATAGCCACAGCAATGATAGGGCTTACCATACAAGAGATAGTCACAGCAGTGATAGGGCTTACCATACAACAGATAGTCACAGCAATGATGGGGCTTACCATACAATAGATAGCCACAGCAATGATGGGGCTTACCATACAACAGATAGTCACAGCAGTGATAGGGCTTACCATACAACAGATAGCCACAGCAATGATAGGGCTTACCATACAGCAGATAGCCACAGCAATGATAGGGCTTACCATACAACAGATAGCCACAACAATGATAGGGCTTACCATACAGCAAATAGCCACAGCAAAGATAGGGCTTACCATACAACAAATAGCCACAACAATGATAGGGCTTACCATACAACAGATAGCCACAGCAATGATAGGGCTTACCATACAACAGATAGCCACAGCAATGATAGGGCTTACCATACAGCAGATAGCCACAGCAATGATAGGGCTTACCATACAACAAATAGCCACAACAATGATAGGGCTTACCATACAACAGATAGCCACAGCAATGATAGGGCTTACCATACAACAGATAGTCACAGCAGTGATAGGGCTTACCATACAACAGATAGCCACAGCAATGATAGGGCTTACCATACAGCAGATAGCCACAGCAATGATAGGGCTTACC
Source organism: Pictodentalium vernedei (assembly GCA_031216915.1). NCBI lineage: Eukaryota > Metazoa > Mollusca > Scaphopoda > Dentaliida > Dentaliidae > Pictodentalium > Pictodentalium vernedei. The sequence continues at coordinate 515,118,949 of CM062293.1, forward strand.
ATACAAGAGATAGTCACAGCAGTGATAGGGCTTACCATACAACAGATAGTCACAGCAATGATGGGGCTTACCATACAATAGATAGCCACAGCAATGATGGGGCTTACCATACAACAGATAGTCACGGCAATGATAGGGCTTACCATACAACAGATAGCCGCAGCAATGATAGGGCTTACCATACAACAGACAGCCACAGCTGTGATAGGGCTTACCACACAACAAATTGCCACAACAATGATAGGGCTTACCATACAACATATAGCCAAAGCAGTGATAGGGCTTACCATACAACAAATAGCCACAGCAATGATAGGGCTTACAGTGGATAGCCACAGTAATGATAAGCTTAGAATACAGCATATAGCCACAGCAGTGATAGGGCTTAGTTAACCACAGCAATGATAGGGTTACTATTCAACAGATAGCAACAGCAATGATAGGGCTTACCATACAACAGATAGCCACAGTAGTGATAGGGCTTACCACACAACAAATAGCCATAGCAGTGATAGGGCTTACCATACAACAGATAGGAACAGCAATGATAGGCTTACCATACAACAAATAGTCACAGCAATGATAGGTCTTATAGTTGATAGCCACAGTAATGATAGGCCTTACAATACAACAGATGTCCACAGCTATGATAGGGCTTACCATACAACAGATAGTCACAGCAATGATAGGGCTTACCATACAACAGATAGTCACAGCAATGATAGGGCTTACCATACAACAAATAGTCACAGCAATGATAGGGCTTACCATACAACAGATAGTCACAGCAATGATAGGGCTTACCATACAACAAATAGTCACAGCAATGATAGGGCTTACCATACAACAGATAGTCACAGCAATGATAGGGCTTGCCATACAACAAATAGTCACAGCAATGATAAGGCTTACCATACAACAGATAGTCACAGCAATGATAGGGCTTACCATACAACAAATAGTCACAGCAATGATAGGGCTTACCATACAACAGATAGTCACAGCAATGATAGGGCTTACCATACAACAAATAGTCACAGCAATGATAGGGCTTACCATACAACAGATAGTCACAGCAATTATAGGGCTTACCATACAACATATAGCCACAGCATTGATAGGGCTTAGTTAGCCACAGCTATGATAGGGCTTGCCATACAACAGATAGTCAGAGCAATGATAGGGCTTACCATACAACAGATAGTCACAGCAATGATAGGGCTTACCATACAACAGATAGTCACAGCAATGATAGAGCTTACCATACAACAGATAGTCACAGCAATGATAGGCTTACAATACCACAGATGTCCACAGCAGTGATAGGGCTTACCATACAACAGATAGTCACAGCAATGATAGGGCTTACCATACAACAAATAGTCACAGCAGTGATAGGGCTTACCATACAACAAATAGTCACAGCAATGATAGGGCTTACCATACAACAGATAGTCACAGCAATGATAGGGCTTACCATACAACAAATAGTCACAGCAATGATAGGGCTTACCATACAACAGATAGTCACAGCAATGATAGGGCTTACCATACAACAAGTAGCCACAGCAATGATGGGGCTTACCATACAACAGATAGTCACGGCAATGATAGGGCTTACCATACAACAGATAGTCACTGCAATGATAGGGCTTACCATACAACAGATAGTCACAGCAATGATAGGGCTTACCATACAACAAATAGTCACAGCAATGATAGAGCTTACCATACAACAAATAGTCACAGCAATGATAGGGCTTACCATACAACAGATAGTCACAGCAATCATAGGGCTTACCATACAACATATAGCCACAGCATTGATAGGGCTTAGTTAGCCACAGCTATGATAGGGCTTACCATACAACAGATAGTCAGAGCAATGATAGGGCTTACCATACAACAGATAGTCACAGCAATGATTGGGCTTACCATACAACAAATAGCCACAACAATGATAGGGCTTACCATACAACAGATAGCCACAGCAATGATAGGGCTTACCATACAACAGATAGCCACAGCAATGATAGGGCTTACCATACAGCAGATAGCCACAGCAATGATAGGGCTTACCATACAACAAATAGCCACAACAATGATAGGGCTTACCATACAACAGATAGCCACAGCAATGATAGGGCTTACCATACAACAGATAGTCACAGCAGTGATAGGGCTTACCATACAACAGATAGCCACAGCAATGATAGGGCTTACCATACAGCAGATAGCCACAGCAATGATAGGGCTTACCATACAAGAGATAGTCACAGCAGTGATAGGGCTTACCATACAACAGATAGTCACAGCAATGATGGGGCTTACCATACAATAGATAGCCACAGCAATGATGGGGCTTACCATACAACAGATAGTCACGGCAATGATAGGGCTTACCATACAACAGATAGCCGCAGCAATGATAGGGCTTACCATACAACAGACAGCCACAGCTGTGATAGGGCTTACCACACAACAAATTGCCACAACAATGATAGGGCTTACCATACAACATATAGCCAAAGCAGTGATAGGGCTTACCATACAACAAATAGCCACAGCAATGATAGGGCTTACAGTGGATAGCCACAGTAATGATAAGCTTAGAATACAGCATATAGCCACAGCAGTGATAGGGCTTAGTTAACCACAGCAATGATAGGGTTACTATTCAACAGATAGCAACAGCAATGATAGGGCTTACCATACAACAGATAGCCACAGTAGTGATAGGGCTTACCACACAACAAATAGCCATAGCAGTGATAGGGCTTACCATACAACAGATAGGAACAGCAATGATAGGCTTACCATACAACAAATAGTCACAGCAATGATAGGTCTTACAGTTGATAGCCACAGTAATGATAGGCCTTACAATACAACAGATGTCCACAGCTATGATAGGGCTTACCATACAACAGATAATCACAGCAATGATAGGGCTTACCATACAACAGATAGTCACAGCAATGATAGGGCTTACCATACAACAAATAGTCACAGCAATGATAGGGCTTACCATACAACAGATAGTCACAGCAATGATAGGGCTTACCATACAACAAATAGTCACAGCAATGATAGGGCTTACCATACAACAGATAGTCACAGCAATGATAGGGCTTGCCATACAGCAAATAGTCACAGCAATGATAGGGCTTACCATACAACAGATAGTCACAGCAATGATAGGGCTTACCATACAACAAATAGTCACAGCAATGATAGGGCTTACCATACAACAGATAGTCACAGCAATGATAGGGCTTACCATACAACAAATAGTCACAGCAATGATAGGGCTTACCATACAACAGATAGTCACAGCAATTATAGGGCTTACCATACAACATATAGCCACAGCATTGATAGGGCTTAGTTAGCCACAGCTATGATAGGGCTTACCATACAACAGATAGTCAGAGCAATGATAGGGCTTACCATACAACAGATAGTCACAGCAATGATAGGGCTTACCATACAACAGATAGTCACAGCAATGATAGAGCTTACCATACAACAGATAGTCACAGCAATGATAGGCTTACAATACCACAGATGTCCACAGCAGTGATAGGGCTTACCATACAACAGATAGTCACAGCAATGATAGGGCTTACCATACAACAAATAGTCACAGCAGTGATAGGGCTTACCATACAACAAATAGTCACAGCAATGATAGGGCTTACCATACAACAGATAGTCACAGCAATGATAGGGCTTACCATACAACAAATAGTCACAGCAATGATAGGGCTTACCATACAACAGATAGTCACAGCAATGATAGGGCTTACCATACAACAAGTAGCCACAGCAATGATGGGGCTTACCATACAACAGATAGTCACGGCAATGATAGGGCTTACCATACAACAGATAGTCACTGCAATGATAGGGCTTACCATACAACAGATAGTCACAGCAATGATAGGGCTTACCATACAACAAATAGTCACAGCAATGATAGAGCTTACCATACAACAAATAGTCACAGCAATGATAGGGCTTACCATACAACAGATAGTCACAGCAATTATAGGGCTTACCATACAACATATAGCCACAGCATTGATAGGGCTTAGTTAGCCACAGCTATGATAGGGCTTACCATACAACAGATAGTCAGAGCAATGATAGGGCTTACCATACAACAGATAGTCACAGCAATGATTGGGCTTACCATACAACAGATAGCCACATGTATGCTAGGGCTTACAGCATGTGTATGATGGTGACAGACCGTCTATCATACACACGCTGTATTCTATTGAAAAACATCCTCGTTTTTATAGTGATGTTAAGTCACGTTTGTTGGGTCATAACAATAAAATAAAGATCACATTCTCACAATACATGTTCATTATTTCGAACATTCTTTTTCAAAAAATAAATCCATAAATTAAACTGAAATGCATGCACAGAATCGAAAGTAGAATACAGAGTTTGAATAATGAAAAACCGGAACCTGGAACAGTAACTAGAATAATATCGAATTGTGACGGGTACGTCAACAGTTTTTTCTGATGTCGTTTTGTACACAGGCGTTTCATACACTGACTGTTTCCTATGCAAAAGATGATATTTTTACACAGTATACCAATGGCCCAGACATGGCTGGTGCTAACTCTATAATATCAGGGCCAAACACAAATTTAGCGCCCCCCCCCCCCCCCCCCCCCCCCCAGTCCCCAAAATTGGCATACAAAACCGAAAATTAGAAGTCCTAACAGGTCCTCCATACATTTACCCTCTGCGTATGCACAGACGTCAGGAAGTGACCGAAATTGGCGCCAACAACATTCTTTGATTGGCCCTTGTCAGATAACAACAAACTGACTTTTGTGCATTTTAAATCTCAATTAATAATGATGCCAGACACAAATCAATGGTTAATTTGGTGGATCCAAGGACACAACTGGATGGAGGAAGGAAGAAATAGTGGTTTAATACGTTCAGGGCTGTAATTTTATAATTTTCATAAAAATTAGTTCATGTTCCCTAATTTCGGGACATGGGCCTGATGTCACCATTGTTGATAATGATTTTTCCACTGTTGGTTAAGTATTCCTTCCCTAACCTCCCTTGATCCCCCCAGTTAAACTCCCCAGCTTTTTGGCTTGTTTTTTTTTAATTTTTTTTTTTTAAATTTCTTGGGAGTTTAACGTGTTACACAAAAAGTTTTTTTTTCTGTATATCCCAGGATTACGTCCTCACCCTTAGGGTGTTTAGGCATTTTTAGTCATGCATCATACATCCAATGTATTGTTTTTTTCTTCTGATGAAGATCTTGCCTTACATTGGATAGTTTAAAAATCTGTTACTGACTTCGGGCTGTATGTGTTGCCTGGGGTCTCATTTCCGGTTTTCAGTCTGACGTTGTTTACATTAGCAACGTTCTTTATTTATATGTAGGTTCCTATTTATTATATGCCCTGCAAACAAAGTTTTGGGAGGTATATAGGAATCACCCTGTCCATCTGTCCGTCCGTCTGTCCATCCTTATAAGCGCAACTCCTCCTAAACCGTTTGAAGAATTTTCATGAAGCTTTACACAATGGAAGAACTCCATATGAAGATGTGCATGAAGCAATATAATTCCGTTCTGACATTTCCAAGGGGAGATAATCTAACTTATACATTTCAGGCGTGGGGGGTATCACTTTGTGAGCTTGCTCACAGTACCTCTAGTTATATGGTAGGTCTGCTGTAGGGTACATTATACAGTCCCGTAGTGTGGCAGTTAATTTTTTAGTTGAAAAAATTAATTTTGTCCAAACAAAGGGTTCTTTAGGGATACATTTGGGCACTTCATTCCCCTTTGGGAACTTGGGCTCTTGTCAAATTTTTTCGAAATTTTTTTTTGTGTAAACTATTTTTCGATTTATATTTTGAATGTTTTTGTTATGTATCTTTTTATTTTTATTTAATGTGGAATTGGTGGGAGTACGATCGACTTAGTTTGCTTCCTTATGTAAGCATATTGCTCATTAAGCAAAGCGAGGAAGTATTTCCTCTTATTTTCATGTATGTTGCCTTGCTTGTTGTCGATGTACTTCCACTAATTCTTGCTCAACATGTGTCGCATAGGATGACAAGCATTGCAGACGGGTGTCACGGTACATTGTTAGCGAGGGATCACTGCCGGGCCTCTCGTGATGAGAGGCTGCCGCCGGTCCTCTTACCCTAAGGTCGCTCTAGTTTTTTTAGTTTCTATTTACAGAGGAACAAGAACATGGTGATGTTTACGTGATGCCATCAGAGAGTGTGCTTCCATAGTTGCATTTAAATAGTCAATCAGAGCTCGCGGCAAAGTGCTCATGTATGTTAGACGGGGCAATAAACCACAGTGTGGTTTCAAATCCCTGTCACCAGCTAGCTCGACCGGTGAAGCGGTACACCACCTGAGGGTACTGTGATGTGAGGTGTGTCCGTTGCGGTCAAAGAGAATAGAAAGGGTAGAGCAAGCATTATAATATAATATCAATATAAGGCTCACCCTGCGATGACGGAGAGGAAGAAGCCGGCAAGTTCAGCAAGAAGCTCGGCGAGGTCTGAAGGACCGCGAGTGAGAGAGCCGCCGGCCGGCCCCCTCTCTCTTTTATTACAACATCTGGGGCCAGATGTTATGGTTCGGAACTTGCGTCAGTCGGAGCATATGTCCACGCCTCCCGTCCGTGACACTCCGTTCAGTTTACAGTCGGGGTCAGCTATAGTTACGGCTTCTTCTTCAGCGTATACCAAGCACACACGACCGCACCTTGGCTACTTGACTTCTGATATCCAGCCTGCATCGCCGAGAAAGTCACTCTTCATCAGAGAAGTCACACCATATAGTAGCCAAGAAGACGAGGCCTCATTCATCGGGATGTCCGCAGAAAAGAGCCATCTCGGACACACTGTCCCAGGAGCAGCCGGCCGCATGCAACAGAAGACCGCTGCTCCTTAGGCCTCCGTAATGGACTTGCTGTCACAGATTGCACAGCTCATCACAGCATCCCAGCAAATCCACAAGCAGACGACATCAGTCTCAGAACATGAGCTGTCGGAGGGTGCTGGGTCATTCCAGTCATCTGCGCTTTCAGATGCCGATGACCGTGAGTATAATCTGATTCAGTTGGATGATGAAAGGGTTTTGGAGGAGAATTACCCTTCCTTTTCGGAACAACACAGGGTGGCAATAGCGCTTATGCATCGATTCTTCCCTGAGATTGTTCCTGAGAATCAGAATGCTGCGACAGCTCGAAAGTAGCACTATTCAGTAGCCAAGATGAGGCCTCATATATCAAGACGACCGGAGAGAGAGCTGCCTTGGACACACTGTCCTGGGAGCAGCCGGCGGCCAGAAGACCGCTGCTCCTCAGGCCTCCGTTACGGTTTTGCTGATGCAGATTGCGCAGATCATTGCAGCATCCCAACAAGTGTAGAAGCAGTCGACGGCAGTCTCAGAACCTGAGCTGTCAGATGGCGCTGTGTCAGTCCAGTCATCTGTGCGTTCAGATGCCACTGACCGTGATTTTGAACTGATTCAGAATGATGGAAGGGATATGGAGGGGAATTACCCTTCACTTTCGGAACAATACATGGTTGAGATGGTTTTATTCCATCAACACTACCCTGAATGTGTTCCAACGACTCAGAATGCTGCGATTACTTACAAGAAACCGCTAGCATTGTTGCATGCTGAATTTATGCAGAAAAAGTAAGGTGGTTTCTTGTCATCATCTTCCGTAATTTTGCCGATCAGAAAACAGGGAAGATGTATTGAATGAGTAGGCTGTGAACCTAGCTATGGCCTTACCTTCGTCATTCATTATTTGCTTGGTCACAATTGAGATGGCATTTCTACATTCAGAGCGAATTTAGACTCAATGTATTATGCAGATCACCTTTAAGAACTGTGACGCAACGTCTCTATGGAAAGGAATTGGAGGACGTTTGTACCTCATTTAGTCTTTTCCAGGGCTATTATATTTATCACGTATAACTCTGTCTTAACAGTTGCTAATTCGGAGTTAAATAGACATGACAGAGCCCTTGCGTCGTCATCCTTAATAGATGACAAGGTGAAAAACTCTCTTTGAGTTGCTCCAGTTTCCGAACACTAAGTTTTTGACGATAAGCTTTCATTGGTTTAGGACCAAGCTGCAAGAAAGCATCAATACTCTGCTCCTTATGTCGACGTCTATTCGACCCGCAATAACAGAAAAGAGTAATGGAGGACACCCTAGACAGAAGGTCGCTTATAAGGACTCCTTGTGAGGGTATACATAACCCTCGTATAATTACTCTAGGGATCGCGACTCAGATACGGGGCTCAAGTCTGATCGAGACTACCGGTCAGATGCCCCTAAACTGCTGGGTCGAGGCTCTTTGCGAATGAGACGCAGTTCCTCCTTCCGTAGGCTTCGTAGGTACTACAGGTGTGGGTTAGGACCTCTATTGCTTAGCAGTTGATGGATGGTTATCAAGATGAGCACCAATCTGGATAACTATTACGGAAGACCAGTAGGCGAGAAGTGTGGTTTCGGAAGGCCTACGGCTATCCTTCCGAGAGAACCACAACTAACTTAATGTCTGATGGACAATGCTTCCGTCAAATCCTTGCATAAGAGTCTCTCCAATCGGAGGTAAAGGTTCTCTTGACAATGAAAGTAATAGAGGTCGTCAAGAATCAAAATTCTCTCGGATTCTGTAGTCACCTGTTACTCGTGCCGAAGCCATAGAGTTCGTTCCGACATATAATAGACTGGAGCTCGATAACAAGTTTATCAAAGCTCTAAAAGTTTATTTATGGTTATCATCTAGTCGGTTAAATTGAGTGTTCGAGTGATTGACTATGCTATAAGCATAGTTCTAAGGATAGCTTTGGTCTGAAGATAGCGCCCTGCGCTGTCACTCGAATATTAACTTGGTAATGTCTCATAACAATCTGGTTCGTCAGCTATTATCCAGAACGAAATTAGTTTTATGCGACTGATGGGGTTGTGCTGAGTGGGTACGCATCTTGTTTAGATGGGTCACTTACGCACATGTCCCCTCCAGTTATTCTTACTCAGAACTGGAGTGTGATAACGCATTCGCTGAGGACCAGTATTGTTTTAACGGATCTAGTAAACAAAAGGGTCCATATTGAGGCAGATATTCAGTGGTTAACTCATGAGTTCAGCTGCAACTGCCAGATCTGGCTTTCACGATTATGATGGGTATGAGTGAATAGTGTGGGGCGCGACCCTGAGTCCGACAGACTAAATGCAGGGGTCTTGGGACCCTCGGTTCCTGCAGAAACACATAATCATCAAGAATGATGTCAGTATTGTTAGTGTTACTTCAATGCGTTCACGCTTGTTCAGATATTGTTAGACAACTCAATAGTGGTAGCGTACATCAGGAACCAGGGCGGCACCCATTCAGTTTTGTTATGATACCTAACGGAGAAGAATTTTCATATTCATCTCTCTATCTGTCAAATACCGGATTGTCTGAACGTACTAGCAGACTCGCTCCTCGGAAAGGTCGCCTGTTTCATTTGTATGAACGCTCAACATGTGTTTATTTGTACAGTTTTGCTACCAGTGGGATCTTCCCATGATTGTTTGGTTTGCGATGCACCAGAACAATTAGTTACCATCATTTGTGTCGCCATGCCCAGGTTATTGAGCCCAGGCAGTAGACGCTCTGTAAATTCATGGGGAGGAATAATAGGATATGCGTATCCTCCTATTCATTTGATTCAATGGGTTACGTTTAAGTTAAACAGTGAATCTTACTGGTAGCACCTCTGTTGTCACAGAAATCGTGGATCAGTATTCTCAAGTGTCTGTTATCTGATGCTCCCCAGAAGCTGTCTCCACGAGAGGATCTTCTTTCAGGGGAAGTTTTATTCTTCACGTCCTTTTCCGTCCATAGTGGCATAATGGAGTCGGTTAGATGTGAGGGAGCCAACTCGGTTCCTATATTTTTCTGTTAACTGACACAAATAATGCGGGTGAGGAGATTTCGTTATGACTTTGAATTCCCCCCCCCCCCTTTTAATACATGCATACTATGCATTTATGTCGTGTTCTATGGCGACCTCATGGGCTCATCCGCTTTTTAGCTGAATTAATGCCCTGTTATTTTTGTTGATTTGTTGTATACAAACGTTTATTTATAAATCATCACAATTAAATTGCTACTCTTGAGTACCTCGCAGGCTGAATAACAAGTTAACTGGTATTCAGATGATCTCGCACATTATTATTATTAGGCTAAAGCTTTATTGTATTTGGTGGACCTTGAAATAATAATCGATTTTGGGGGTGGTCCGTGTAGGAGCCTGTTAATCATACCTATGTACATCTCTAGATCCAAGTTTCTATTTTGTTTTGTACTCATCTTACATGTGCTTTTATGATCATAGATATCGGATTATACATGTTGGGGAGTGTTGTTACTGGAATTTATTGTACAGTGGCTGCATATGGATTACGTAGGAAGTGTTTTTTCTCTTCAGGAATCGTTCAGTGTGGCTTGATTAGATATGTCTATGTCATATTTTTATATATCACTGGTTTTTGACATATCTGTGTACGTCACCTGCGGTGTATGCTGTTTAGTGTGCAGTATTATTAACAGGATCGTCGCTATAGCTGTAACTTCTGAAGTAACGTTTAGCACCATTTATTAGTCCATCCGTCAGTCTGTCAGTCTGTATGTCTGTCTGTCAGTCTGTCAGTCACACTTTAGTTTTCCGGATTTTTTTTGGAAACGCTTCAAAGGAATGATTTCATTTTTGGTAAGCTACTATAGAATGATGACTTACAGATCAAGTTTTAGTTTCATGCTGATTGCATTATTCTTGTGTGAGTTATGGCCCTTGGAAATATGGAAAAGCACCAAAATATCAGTATTTTTATACTGTACCAATGACCCAGACATAGCTGGTGCTAACTCTTAAAATATAGGGCCAAACACAAATTTTGCCCCCCAATCCCCAAAATTTGCATCTAAAACTAAAGAAAACATGTCCTGAAAGGCCCTCCACACTTCGCCCCTACTGCGCATGCGCAGTGTCAAGGATGTTCCGAAATTGGCGCCATTTATCATTCTAAGTTTGGCCCTTCATCAGTTAACATCTGACTGATCTTTGTGCTTTTAAATCTCAGTTTAAATGATGCCAGACACATAAATATTAGTGAAATGGTGATTCTAAGGAGGATAGAGAAGGAGGAGAGGAAAAGAATGTGTGACAGAATATTATCAGGGCTGTAACTTAAAATTTTTTAATGAAATTATGTTAAGTTACCTATTTTCAAGGCAGCAGCCATTTTGTTGTCATTCTGATTATTTAGTTACACTGTTTTTTCAAGTGTTTTCCTCTCTCCCTGTCCTTTAAGTTCCCCCTTGCTATTCTCCCATGCTTTTGGCATAGTTTCTGTAATTATTATTACTAAAATTTCTTGGGAGTTTTAGCTGAATAACAGAATGAATTCTGTTCTTTCCCCATGTTTACGTCTTCACCTACGGGTGGTTAGGCGTTGTGTTCTGCATCTACCATCTGATGTTCTGCAGTTTCTTCCCTGGAAGTCTCTGTTTTGCATCAGATAGTGTATTTTTGGTAACTGATTTCGGGCCTGGGTGCCTGGAGTCTTATTTTAGTGTTTTTACACTCATTGTTTACATTTACAACAGCCCTCTGTGTGAGGGGGGGATTTCTAAAAAATAATATCTTTCTGTTATTTTAATCATAACTAGATACATTATTATTGTTCGTAAGTGTTGAATAAATTGTTTAAAATATTTTTAAAATTTTTTTCCACACTTAGGCTTGGGATCCATTGGGGCTCAACGTTACTTTTCAGAAACTTGGGCTGTTCTGAAAAAATATTTTTTCAAAATATTTTGATTTCAATTATTTTTTCTATATTAATGGATCATATTATTATTATGTATTTTGATTGCCAGGGGTTAGTGCGAGTACCAGGACTTGTTTTCTTTTCACATTGAAAGGATATTGATCAATTGTTTTAAGAGGAAGTCTTCCTCTGACTTTATTATCATTCTATATGTGGTCAGTGTACTCGCATTAACTCCTGTTCTGTATCGTATGATTTCGATGACAATATGGGAAGCGTATGTCACGGTATGTTGTTGGGGATTTGGACACTCCGGTCCTTTCCCCGCAGGGTCACTCTACTTTATCAATTTCTATTTCAGACGATCAAGATTAGGGTGATGTATCTGTGATGTCTTCCAACAGTGTGCCTCCGTCGTCACAATTAATGAAGGGCTAGCGGAAAAGTGCTCATGTAATACGCCAATTGCCTAAGAGGACCCTAGTAGGTTCGACGGCCTTTGACGTCCGCTAGCTCGCCCGGTGTAGCGTCCATTCACCGAATGGTTCGGCAGCCGGGTTCGTCCGTTGCGGTCTAGAAGGAATTTTGGGGTGATGCGAGCACTATAAAATTAACTTAATGCGCACCCAGTGACGGCGGATCGGAAGGAGAACGGAGGAAGCCTTTTAGTCCAGTTCATAGCTCGTTCCGGTCCATCCGGACGGCAAGCGAGAGAGGCCCCTCTCTCGTTCAACAACATCTGGCCCCAGATGTTGTGGTACAAAATGTGTCGCTAGCGGAGCATACGTCCGTCGCTCGGGATGCTCCGTTGTATAGGCAGTCCGCTGAGACTGCTAAGGCTTCCTCTTCTCGTCAGCGCACACGACCGCACCTTGGCTGCGTGACCGCCGATATATTACCAGCTTCGCCGATCAAGGATTCTTCGGCGACCAGGTCACACCATCCGGCAGCCAGGGATTCGAGACCGATGGACTCCGGACGTTCGCATAGGAAAAGTATGCGGGAGCCATCTGATGCGGAGCTGCCCTCGGCGAAGCAGCGATAGACTGCGCCTCCGCAGGTCTCGACGCCGGACATTCTTGTGCACATAGCACAACTTATCGCAGCATCCCAGCAGCCGACAGAACGGTGTCGGATCGAGAATTATCCGACGGCGCTGGGTCGGTAGCCGGGGACTCGAGGCCTGCAGACTCCGGACGTTCGCATAGGAAGTGTGCGGGAGTCAACGTACACGGAGCTTCCGGCGGCAATGCATCGTAAGTCCGCTACTGCACAGGCCTCGGGAACGGACGTGCTTTCCTTAATAGCACAGTTTATCGCAGCATCCCAGCATCAACTGAATCTGTCGCATATATTTTATCCGACGATGCTGGGTCGGGACGCTCCGCGGAAGCGGGTACGGACGTCCGAAAGTTTCATCCGGTCCGACGGGATACCGAAAGGGATTCGGAGGATTTCAAGCTTTCCCTTTCGGAACAACATATGCTGCGATGCCGGATAAGAAACTGATAGCGTCGGTGGACTTAGAAATTTTTGGTTCGGTTCAGGGACATCGTCCCTCAGTTCCGACATAGTCCAATAATGTCACACAAACTTTCGAATTATTGAACGACGCTATATATATTATTATTTTATGCTTGCTATCCAAGCATTTCTGGTTTCTTGTTCGAAGAGTTATGGAGATGTCTTTCAAAAGTGTGCCTCTGTCGTCATAGTTAATGAAGAGTTAGCGGCAATAAGTGCTCATGGAATATGTCTATCGCTTACGGAGTGACATTCGCTAGCTCACCCGGTGTAGCGTACATTCATCGAATGGTTCGGCTGCCGGGTTCGTCCGTTGCGGTCTAGGAAGGAGATTTGGGTGATGCGAGCACTTTAATTACTTTAGTACTCACCCAGTGACGGCAGATTGAGGACAGATCGGAGGAAGCCTGTTAGTCCGGTTCCTGGCTTGTCCAGGTCCGTCCGGGCTGTGAGCGAGAGAGGTCCCTCTCTCGCCCAACAACATAGGGGACCGCATGTTGTGGTTCAGATATTTTTCATTCGGAGCATATGTCCGTTGCTCGGGACGCTCCGTTATATTGACAATCTGAGAGACTGTCTTTAATGCTTCCTCATCCTCACAGCAGGGCACACGACCGCACATTGGCTACGTGACCTCGAGTATCCGATCAGTTTCGGCATTCAGTGATTCCACGGCGAATAGGTCGCGCCATCCGGTAGCCAAGGGACACGAGGCCTATACACTCCGTTCTCTCGCATATTGGAAGTATGCACGGGGTAACGATCACGGAGCTTCCATCGGCAATGCATCGTAAGACCGCTTCTCCTCAGGCCTCAGTGACGGACGTGCTATCCGAGTTAGCACAGTTGTTTCGCAGCATCCCAGCAATTGACAGTTTCTCGGTCGAATCAGGAATTATCCGACGGCGCTGGGTCGGTGCGGTCCGCGGTTGCATCAGCTACGGACGACCGAACGCTTTATAGGGTCCGACAGGATGGCGAAAGGGATTCGAAAGATTTCGAGTTTTCCCTTTAGTAGTATCGGAAGATGCCTTTCATATCTTCTGGCATTATCTTCCAGTGATTATTATTTCGGACTTCATTGCTGCGATCTTGGATAAGAGACTTATAGCGTCATTGGACTCAGATTTTTCGATCGGTACAGGGACATTGTCCCTGACTTACCGACGCAGTCCAATATTGTCATTACAACATGTGTTTTATTTTTCGACGCTATATATATATATATATACAAGCCTGCTACTAAGCATGATAGTTTAGTTTCTTGTCCGCGTTGCTCATTTCTGCCATTTTATCATTTTTACAAATAGTTTATTTTGGCAGAGCAGGGCATACCGAGAGTTCATATGCGTCTAGACGGTGTGATTAAAGACTGCATATATTCTTTTTCGCCGTTTATGTCTTTTCCAATTTCAATGTTGGGAACGACATTATGTATAGTAGACTTAACTTAGACGCTTTATTATACGTAATCCGCCTTACTGAGGCGTTATCATTACGTCTTCAAGAAAAGATTTACGGGATATTATTCTCAATGTAATTTCTTTTGAGGGCAGTAGTTTGTTCACGTATAACTCCGCCCTTCAGTGGCTGATTGGAGTTGGTTAGACGTGACGCAGCCCTAGCTACATCCACACGCGTGGATAGTAAGGTTAAGAACTCTCTCAGAGTCGCTTCGTTCTCGGAGGAGCTTCTCTTCGACGGCAACTTTCCGGCAATCCATGAATTGCTCGATTTATACGTTCTCTTGTCTATCTAGTGTTACAAGAGATTCAGACTGGGGCAAACATTCGGTGGTTGACTCAGAGAGTGCCGCCGCAGTTGCCGGACCCGAGTGTGGCTGTTATGACGGTTGCCAGTCAAACAGATTGGGATATATACTGATCCCTACGGATTCGAACTGCCAGGGTCTTTGGGTTCCGCAGTCTTTTAGCTATCAGTTTAACTTCCGCGGAATAATGTTTTTTAGGCTTGCTTTATGTCATTGCATGAACATTATTCAGAAACGCATGCCCAAATTCCTGTCCTTTAATTCGACAGTAGTGGCGTATCTCCGGAACCAGGGAGGCACTCTTTCGTTTCCGTTATTCAATTTGATGGGAAGAATCCGTCTGTTGGTTATAGTACACCAAGTTCAGTTTTGGTCCGTCATATTCCGTGTCGTCTGATTGTTTTATCGGACTCCCGTTCTCTTACGGGTCGCTTGTTGCTGTCAGAATGGACTCTCAACAAACAAGTATTCAATCAGATTTGCTATCTATGTGAGCGCCCAATGATGATTTATTTATGACACAGCTTGCTAATCAATTGCAGACGTATGTGTTGGCTTGTCCAGATCTCTGAGCTAATAGTGTTAATGCTCAATTGATCTATAGGACGGAATGATAGGATACGCGTATCCTCCGGCGCTGTTGTTTTAGCAGTTATTGCTAAGATAAACAACCACAATACATTTCTGTTGATAGCATCTCTATCTTCACAGAGATCATGAGTAATTTACTCTCTTGTCTACTGTGGGTCTTAACGTGAAATCTTCCTCTATGTGAGGATCTTTTTTCACTGGGTAAATCGTGTCATCTTTCTCACAACCAGCAAGGTCGCAACCTTCATGTATTCCGTTGTGTGGTCCGTATTGCATTGTAAGCACTGTACTGGACGAGCTTTGGACGCGATTTCTTACTATAGGAGATCCTCTTCTTTGCTATTCTATGCGACTAAAGTGGAGGCTCTTCCGTCGTGGTGTAGGGATCATTATGTTCATATGGTTGATCCCTCCATACTACTCATTGCTATTTTTTAGTATACTTGTTTCACAAGATCTACTGCAGCCTGTTATTATTTAGGTTATAGGTTTATGTTACCTCATACCTATGCACTCTACGATAGTTTACAATTGAGTCTTTTGTCTCTTTATCTAAGTCAGTTAGTAACTTTTTGATAAATAGACTTAGAATCTTTAGATTAAATTCCTATACGGATTTTAACTTCGGTTCTTATTTAGCTAAGTAATCATTTGAGCCTCTGGAAACAGTAGTTTTCAAATTCTGACCTTTTAGACAGTAATTCTGTTGGTTTCTCTTTTACTGTAGAGTCAGTGAGTTTCATGCACTATCGATGGATGATTTTCACTTTCATAGTTTCGGAATCAATACTTCCGTTACTATTTAGGTTGGATTGTTGCATAAGAGTTAGGCTCCTATTATCCGGAACCTATTATTTTAAGGTCCTTCCGTCTTCGTATGGGCATAGGCCTTTACTCTTTCCGGGTACAGTTTATGTATTTATAAACAGATATCTGTTTATTACAAGGGCGTAAGCTTCTTCTGTCTTTGATGTCTAGTAGAAGGACGTTACGCTCCATTTTATTAATGGATTCTATTAACTATCGGTACTGCTTATGGTATATCATTGACTTAGCAGTTGTGCTTAAGATTTTCGGCTCATGAAGTAAGAGTTCTTCTACTTCTTGGGCTTACATTAATAGTGTCGCTATTATAGATTTTTGAAGGCCGCTCATTGCGCTCAGCCATCCACATTCATGAATTTTATCTTAGAAATATCGAGTCAATTTCTGGAGGCCTCTTTTGTTAGGTCTATTATCTACTGCTCAGAATGTCATTCACTTAACAGTTGCTACTATAGCTAGGTAGGCTGTCTGTTTCGGCAGTGTCTCCGTTCGGCTGCCCTCTTCGCTCTGGGCTATTTGACCCAGGGCAAGAAAAAGGGGGGGGGGGGGGAGGGTGTTCCCTTGGGTCACCTGTTTTACTATGAAAACAAGGGGATACCTCCTCCGGAGTTAGTAATTCTGAGCTGTTATTGGGATGGTTGTTTAGTGAGAAGTTTAAGTTTTTAAAATTCATTCAAGTCTTAGTTTTTAAAGTATAGCTTTTGAATATTGCATATGTCAACGGACATGATTATGCAATTCTCAGACACTTTTAGGAGTATAAGAGTCTCTATTCCCTAGACTTACTTTATTATTGGCTTACTTTAAAAATTATTAGTATAAGGATTATATTGGATATTAATAGAGTACATGGATGTATGAAGCTCAATTTTGGAAGGTGTTTTATCTCTCTAATTTATCATAAATAAGAAAGATACATGTAAGGCCTATTACTTCTTTTCCCTACAGGGGATGACTCTATTTTATTTTATTGAGCGTATTCCATTTTGCTCTATGTCCTTGGCCCTCCAGCCTTTTTACTATTCAGCTATGTCTGGGTCATTGGTACAGTATAAAAATGTTAAAAAATTTATAGTAATTTATATATTTTTTATACTTACCAATGACCCAGACGGGGATGGCCCTCCCAGGAGTTGGGAACTCTTGCCTCCCCGCTGAGTACATAGCGCTTACCAGGCACTGGTTATTAGAATGATAAATGGCGCCAATTTCGGAACGTCCTTGACACTGCGCATGCGCAGTAGGGGCGAAGTGTGGAGGGCCTTTCAGGACATGTTTTCTTTAGTTTTAGATGCAAATTTTGGGGATTGGGGGGCAAAATTTGTGTTTGGCCCTATATTTTAAGAGTTAGCACCAGCTATGTCTGGGTCATTGGTAAGTATAAAAAATATATAAATTACTATAAATTTTTTAACTTTCTGGAGTTTTTTTGGAAACGCTTCAACGGTATGATTTCATTTTTGGTAAACTACTATAGAACGATGACTTACAGATCAAGTTTGATTTTCATGATGATTGCATTATTCTTGTGTGAGTTATGGCCCTTGGAAATATGGAAAAGCGCCAAAATATCAGTTTTCTGGACTTTTTTTGGAAACGCTTCAATGGAATGATTTCATTTTTGGTAATCTACTATAGAACGATGACTTACAGATCAAGTTTGAGTTTCATGCTGATTGCCTTATTCTTGTGTGAGTTATTGCCCTTGGAAATATGGAAAAGTGCCAAAATATCAGTTTTCCAGACTTTTTCTGGAAACGCTTCAACGGAATGATTTCATTTTTGGTAACCTACTATAGAACGATGACTTACAGATCAAGTTTCATTTACACTCTGTCCATCCATCCTTCAGTCAGTCTGTCAGTCATACTTTAGTTTTCCGGACTTTTTTTGGAAATGCTTCAACGGAATGATTTCATTTTTGGTTACCTACTATAGAACGATGACACACAGATCAAGTTTCATTTACACTCAGTCCATCCATCCGTCATTCTGTCGGTCATACTTTAGTTTTCCGGACTTTTTTTGGAACGCTTCAATGGAATGATTTCATTTTTGGTAACCTACTATAGAACGATGACTTACAGATCAAGTTTCATTTGTACTCTGTCCATCCGTCAGTCTGTCAGTCAGTCTGTCAGTCATACTTTAGTTTTCCGGACTTTTTTTTGAAATGCTTCAACCGAATGATTTCATTCTTGGTAACCTACTATACAACGATGACTTACAGAGATCAAGTTTGAGTTTCATGCTGATTGCATTATTCTTGTGTGAGTTATGGCCCTTGGAAATATAAAAAAGCACCAAAATATCAGTTTTCTGGACTTTTTTTGGAAATGCTTCAACGGAATTCATGCTGATCACATCTAGGTTATAACATTTGTATAATTATTAATGCTCATTAGTCCGGTAGGGGACATTGTATTGCTTCAGCGATACATGCGCTCTTGTTAATCTTGAATTAAAACCTGAGTGGCTGTTCAACAATTATTTATATTGTTTTTTGGGTACCACTCTTATTGTTTCCAGAGCTCTCCCCTTTTTCTTTTGAAGATTTCTTCAAAAAAGGGGGGTGGGGGTGTTTACCCATAATCTGGCTTAAAATGTATGTATCTTTGAAGGATGCTGTTTTATCCATATTTATATCCTGCATACTGCTGAAATGTTATTGTAAGAAGTAAAGACCAGTTAGGACTTCTAATTTTCGGTTTTGCATGCAAATTTGGGGGATTGGGGGGGGGGGGGGAGGCAAAATTTGTGTTTGGCCCTGATATTTTAGAGTTAGCACCAACTATGTCTGGGCCATTGGTAAGTATAAAAATATAGAAATTACTATGAATTTGTCATGTTTCATACATATATCAAAGAACGTTGGGTACACCGGCAATCTTATAGGGTTTTTAAGTATTTTTTATATGAAATAATAGATTACTTACTTTTTTAAGGTATTATAATCCAATATAAAAAAAATCTACTTTTGAAATAACATGGAATTTAATATGTTCAACCACCACAGTATGTCGTACATTTGAAAATATTGTTAGGAAATAAAATTAATCTTAGACTGTAAAAACATCTTTGATGAAAAATCAAAACATTGTGATGTGAGCTTATTGATGATTGATCAGCGTTGATCAGTTCTTATGATATGTAACCACAGCGTTATTACGCTGGACTCAAACCAAATAAGATCATTTACATCAATATGTTATTGTAGTACAGTGGAGCCCACTTAATTGGATATCTCTTAATTGTATATCCCTGTTAATTGAATAAAATTTTCAAACACAAAACCATTTACCATACCTTCAGTACAAATTTGATCTGTTAATTGCATATGGGTTGTAGAGTAAACTCCTGTTAATTGTATATAAATTTTTATAAAATGTATCGAAAAAATTACTGTGACACACACCAGATTCCCCTTATTTATCAACCTTTTTGGCCTCACTACATCCAATACAGGCATTTATTCTGTTATATCTTGTTTGACAGAGCTCTATGAGCTCTGTCAAATTAGATATAATAGAATAAATGCTCAGTTTATCTCCAGAACACAGGAAACTGACCGAATCCCTGTTAATTGTACACTCCTGTTAATTGAATAATTTTCACTGACAAAATGAATATTCAATTAAGAGGATTCTACTGTATTTTTGTTATTTTTACATACGGGTTGTTATCTTTACTTGGCCCAAGACAGTCATAATCCCATGAATGAAACGTCCTAGCTTGTGTACGAAACGTCCTAAAAGTTTGTGTACTAAACGTCCTAAATTGCTGTGTACGAAATGTCTGTGTACGAAACGTCCAGTTCCCCAATTTCATCATGTTTAAATTGGGACACACTCTGGCATCAACTGTTGATGTGTCGGCATGTTTGAAGTTGTGACATAGTTTCCGGACTTCTTTTGAAAGTGCAACCTACACTGCAACTGTATGTTGTATGTAGTTGTATATTACTGCATAAGGCCATGTGCATGTGCTATCGATGCTTGATGAGCATTAACCCCACTTGTGTTAAGGTAATTCGAACATTCAAACAGGCGATCATATAGCATACTGCCTTTTCCAAGGTGTGGCAGTAGTGACGCGGAGCTTTTCAAAATTGTATGTGCGATGGTGCACAAGCGCGATGCCGCACCTCAAATTCAAAAGACTGAAACTGAAGCTAAAATAGAAGTTTGAACTCAGCTTGACTATACATGCACTACTACCACAAGGCTATCGTATGTGGACATCGATCATTTCTGTTCTGCTCTGTAACAAAAGTACACACTGGATGAGAAAAGACGTTTTGTGCAATAATTAACCTTCCAGGGCATTCATTCGATCGTTTTGAGTAAGTGAGGCAGTTTGAGGTTCCATTCTGAGTGAACTCTGCAGTCTTGGTAAGTTAGTTTGCACTTTATTTTTCAACATTATAAAGTTTCTGACTTGAAATTTAACCTTCTTTTTATTTTACCTCAAGTCTTGATAACCTTTGTTTGAAATGGGCTGCACTTACAAATAAAAGCTTTAGGTTGTCCAGGTTTACTCCAGATATACAAAGGGAGAAATATATTGCATGATAACTGCAAGAAAATGTCATGCCTTGTCTCCATAAGTAATTTAGTTTGTTTACCTTTTTTACAACACCCCACCCCATGCCCACCTCCCCCCACCCATCTATAAACTGACAGCATTTTCTTGGAAGCTCACGAAATGAGTATCCAACAGTCTTAATCATTTTGAAAGAGAAATAAGGGGGGGTGGAGGGGGGAGGGTTGTTCTCACCAGTATGCTCTGACTTATTTTGGTTGATAATATTTTCAAAGATTGATTAATGTTTATGTTATTTTGTACTAGTACTATACTTCACCAGTTTGTTATCTGAATGGTTCTGTCAATATTTTTTTCTTGGTGTCTGGTTCAAGACAAAATAATTTTTTTTATTTGTATGCTGCAGTATCTTGTCAATCTTAAATTTGGAATTTGGTATGCTGAATTTGCATGTAGTAAGTAGTTTTAAAGAGGACTGATAGAATGTGGCTAATGATAGGCTTGTGGAGAACATTTGGGGGCTGACCAATCAAACTGCCCTGAACTATTGTTTCAAAATCAAAATGCAGGCCCTGCCTCGAATTTGCCTTTGAAAATGCTCTGCCCACTGCCCTCATATTTGCCAAAATTCTAAAAATACCCCCTCCTTCTGAACAATCTGTTCTGAAAATACCAGTCCCTTTCAATGCAAAATTAGCTTCTTATTTGTGAAGGGAGATGGGAGTGCCACAACCCCCACCCATCTCATATACCCATGTAGCTAATTCATATAGGTTGCATTCGATTTAAGTTTTGTGGCTGGGAATTAAAGCAAAATAATATCCTTGTATAAAACAGAAATACTAGCAAAAATCCTTAATTAGTCATTTAAAATAACTCATCAATCTGTGTCTGGAAAATATTGTCATATTGACTATGTTTTAAATATTCTAATAATTATTATTGAATTTCCTGGAAGTCATCTCATAAAATTGACAATATATTGCATTCATCAGATCACATTTATTTACCACCCCTCCCCTCTTCATGGTCTCATTCCCACCCTACTCAAGACTTTTCCGAATTTCAGTAGTGGGTAGCCGGTAACATTTTTTAATTTCCCCAGTACAAACTCCAGAAAGTCATATTTTAGCAATACTAAATTTCCCTAAAAATCTCCCCACAAAAAAAATATAAAATAAAATAAACCTGTTGCCCCAGCACCCACTAGCACATTAAAAAACATTGGTTCCACAAATGTAAACTACTGAGGTTTTTTTATAAAACCAGGCTTTCATTCTTCTGAATTTATTATGCCCCCGAAAATTTTTTTCGAGGGGTATATAGTGGAGGTCTCCGTCCGTCCGTACAAACATTTTGTATTATAACGCGAACATCGGTTGTCGGATTTTAATGTTCTTTGGTATGGTGATAGGGCAGCTTGGAGGACGGATGCCCTTGTACCTAGGGTTTCGTCCGACAAATCTTACAGGAGTTATGTCCCTTATTTACTTTTTCGGTCCGTCCGTCCGAACATTTTGTATTATAACTCGAACATCAGTTGTCGGATTTTAATGTTCTTTGGTATGGTGATAGGGCAGCTTGGGGGAATGGATGCCCTTGTACCTAGGGTTTCGTCCGACAAACCTTACAGGAGTTATGTCCCTTATTTACTTTTTACGACCGTCCGTACGAACATTTTGTATGATAAACGAACATCAGTTATTGGATTTTAATGTTCTTTGGTATTGTGATTGGGCAGCTTGGGGGAACGGATGCCCTTGTACCTAGGGTTTCGTCCGACAAACCTTACAGGAGTTATGTCCCTTATTTACTTTTTCCATCCGTCCGTGCGAACATTTTGTATTATAAATCGAACATCAGTTGTCAGATTTTAATGTTCTTTGGTATGGTGATTGGGCAGCTTACGGGAACGGATGCCCTTGTACCTAGGGTTTCGTCCGACAAATCTTACAGGAGTTATGTCCCTTATTTACTTTGAAAATTGATGATTTTTTGCTTTCCTACCAATTAAAATTGTTTGGCTGAACCGATGAGTTTCAAATTTTATATGCTGATTACTCATGTCAAAGTACAGGTCGGTTTCAATTTGAGGTTTGACTCGGCAATTTTTGATGCAGTTATGCCCCCTTTTTCACTTGGAAAAGATGCAAGATCAGTTCTACTTTTTCACTGGTTTGAGAATTTTTAACAAAGGTATGTACTATTCCTATTTTTGCCTCTTTCAGTTATTATTCAATATGGCACCATTCTAGTCATCTGCAATTATTTTTATAACTTTTTCTCTATTACTGACTCCTTAGTGCTGTCCTGCAATGTAGCAGCAGTGAAGCTGTTGTCAGTTGTTACAAAACATATTAACAAAATATAAGTAATAATAATTTTATTGGCACTTTGCCATTCCTTACTGTTGTTCTGCAATGTAGTGTTGTTCTGCAATGTAGCAGCAGTGAAGCTGTTGTCTGATTATCCACATGTGAGTACGACTTGGCTACCTTCGGGGGCATTAGCACATTCGTTAGCGTTGCTCTTGTTTTCTTTATTCAGCTAATGTGGGGTGGGGTGGGGGTCATCTAATAAGGGTGGAATTGATAGTTAATCAGTAACTACATGTACTAGCAGTCAAACATCTGCAGGTGCTGTTGGTATGTTGCCGTCTGTTTTTCTGCTTCATGGTAACCAGTTTTCAATGTTAATTTAGTCTTGCTTCCTGAGAACTACTTCAAGTTAACATGCTCTTCAAAGTATGTCTCAATTGGCAAACATGCTGCTTCATTGCCGAAGTATGAATCGAATAGGATTACACAGTAGACCTTGTATCGACTCGTCGACAGCATGCAGTGGTGAGGGCAACACTGTAGCAAAATTTTATAGGAACTGTACTACAGTAAAACCTGTCTTGAGAGACCACCTGTCTTGAGAGACCACATCTACCAGGCACCGATTGGTTTTACTCTATAATGGACCTGCTATGGGAGACCACCTGTCTTGAGAGACCACCTGTCTTGAGAGACCACTGTAACTTGGTACCAACTTGTATTTTTATGCCATAATTGACCTGTCTTGAGAGACCGCCCCTTTGAAGACTGAAACCATGACAAAAACTTCTTACCTTTTCTGGAACTGGAAAATCCATCGTGGTTATACTAACACAATTAAAAGTATTAAAACCTCTTAATTGGGTTTCAATTGCTAACTCATTAAAGATTGAGATGTTTTTATAAGACCCCTGTGAAAAGATTAGGATTATTGCTGAATAAATAATTTCATACATACCTGAAATGTGACAGATAGGAATAAAAATAAATTTGTGTTGAAAATCTTTTTGTAACAAATTGAAATGGACTGTTATAAAAATTATAAAAATAAATTAGTGTTGAAAATCTTCATTGAAGATTTTCAACACTAATTTATTTTTATAATTTTTATAACAGTCCATTTCAATTTGTTACAAAAACTTCATAAAAAAGAACAACTACAAAGTAATTACAAAAATCCATTTCTGAATTTTGTGGTTGGTTATTCACTGACTTGAGAAAACCTGAAACCTGTTATGAGAGACCACCTGTCTTGAGAGACCACTTTTGTGTGGCCCAAAGGGCAGTCTCTCAAGACAGGTTCTACTGTAATGGCTGGCTGCAATATCGAACCCAATTGGACTTTTTTGCCCTAAAATTAATAAAATTTTCCTTGGTTTTCAATAACGAAAGCAAAGGTTGAGTTTCACTGTTCAATTTCTTGGCAGAGATCATGTGTCTTTCATGACGTTCAGTAGCTTTTAGCATAGTTTTGTGCATCAAACATTTTGTAATCAGAATCGGTAATTCCGACAGATAAATATAGCCGATTGTTCTCATTGGTTATATTCCACTGAACACTGCAAACTATAAGAACCAGTCTAATGAGAGCACTTGTGCATGCGAAGGGTACTTTTTATTGGATTGCACTAGAGCTTTGTGATTAAAATTACCACATGCCCCTAAAATCCATGTGATCATGACAAATACAGTTACGGGTGTGTAATAAATATATATATCTTTTATTCTATGAGTTGTAATCTGTTATCTGTTCACAGTATGACAAACCAAGTTCACCAACATTTACTGGAAGCCAGCATCCTGGTAGTATGGAAGCCTTGAAGAATATGTTATTTAAACTTCAGCAAGAAACACCTCCATCAGAAATCAGTGTTCACTTGGGCAACGATGAAGCTGTTGCTGGAATACATAGCCCACCTTCAAAATATTCACCTGTAAGTTTATTAAAGTGAACAAATTTTGTGACTGTTTTGGAATTGCTAATTTTGTTCTTGCAGTACATATCTGTATATACAGTTAAAACTAGAAATCCTCCTGCAAACTATATGCATATTTTGACATAATTTCATGTAGGAATTGCACATAATTTCCATATCAAATTCCATCCAAAGCAAACAGATTCTCCTGGTTATTAATTGAAAGCACAAGCAATGTTTCAGCCAATTGACCTCCAGGTTAAACCTGGAGGTATATTGGCAGAAACAGTGCTTGTACATGGGGCATACAGTTAAAACTAGGAATAGTATGCCTATCTAGATTTAATTGCACTTTGGAATTGCACGCAATTGCCATATCGAATGGCATCCAAAGCACGTCAGGTTCTCCTGGTTACTCATAGCAAACACATGCAATGTTTTTTGCTAATGGACCTCCAGGTTACCCGGAGGTCCATTGGCTGAAACGTTGCTTGTGCACAGGCCATATGTACAGAATTTGATAGCTTTTCTGGGGCCATAATGCGTACATTAACGTGCATATCAGCGTGCTATTTGTGCACATTTCATGACAGGACTTCTAGTTTTAACTGTATGTACAGAATTTGATAGCATCCAAATCACCACAGATTGTACTGGTTATCAATAGAAAACCAGTAGACCTCTAGGTCGGAGGTCCATTGGCTGTCCCACTGCTTGTACATAGGGTATATGTACAGAATTTGATAGCCTAACTATCATTGTAGCATGCAGATCAATGCGTAGTGTGACATGCTATCTGCAGGCAGTTAATGATAGTTTTAATGACATACTGCATACAATACTAATAAAACATATGATTATGAATTTAGTAGTCATTTAGTGTCATATTATTTGTCGTAAAATATCCGTGTTAACATTGTTATCAATCTTTGTGAGTGAGAGAGCGGAAAGAATAATGGGGATGAGAGAAAGCTTGAATTGAGTATAAATGTCATTCCAACCAGGAGTTATTTTAGCCTTTGACATGTGTTTTTTGGCGAAAACAACCCAGTTTTAATCAAGAGTTTCAAGAAATGCCGACACTTAAAAAAAAATGAATGTCAACTACCGAAATGGAAACATATGAATGTGGCAGTGGTAATGCTTTAGAGAACATGGACCATTACTTATAAACAAAACTTTCCAGAAAATAATGTCAGATTCTGAATTTATCAGTGCAGGAGCAGAAGTATACTTAGTTTATTGTGGTTATGCTACAACTTATTTTGATTTGTACTGTACAAGGTGGTAGGACCTGCACGACGGCGTCTACCACATTATGGATGGAAATACTGTCCCTGGGGGCAGCACAATTCTTACCTTTGAAGCTCGAATCTTAGAGATGTATGAGATATGGACACCACATCACAAAGATTAACGATTGACCTGAAGGTCAGACAGCCCATGGCAGAATTCATGCTTAGTAATGGTTTTGTCAACAGCAAAAGAATCCTTCACAGCAGTATTTCATCTATATATATTTCCCAGCAGACCAGCCTGAAGTATTAAAAAGATAAAAGCCATATTACCAGACAGAACCTTAAACAGTCCAATAAGACTGGATAAAATGGGCTTTTTTTGTCAGTACTTCATCCACAGTAGGCCTTTATATTCTTCCAAATAATGATGGAAAACTCTGTACCCATATAATGCAATTATGCCCAAATAATGTGTTAAGTGAAAATTTGTTCAACAGTTTGGCAATGTTTTGGCCATATATGTAGTTTGAGCAAGTTTCCCCAATATGCACAATGTAGTTTCGGTCCTACCTTTCAACTCAAATAATACAATAGATAAGTTTAAAAAAAACGAGACTTTGCCAGTCAAAAATAATCGATATTGACATTGTTGAATACGACCGCGGAGGTGGGGTTGGGGGGTTGAGTGTATACGATACTGTCAACACAGATTGCTTTTCACTGGTGAATTTTGTATGAGCATGTACTCAAAGCTAGAGATCTTTAACCCTTTACCCAACGAATCGGCTGCATCCGCCCACATAATATGCAAATTCAGCATTTGAAAAAATATTATTTTTCAAAAAATATCAACAAAACCATATCATGTGACCCCTCGTTGGAACGAGCTCGTCGAGCTCATTCCAATGAGGGGTCACATGATATGGTTTTGCGGAAATTGTTTGAAAAATTTTAAAAAATGATATTTAAAATAATAAATTTTGATATCGTCTGCCTTGGGTAAAGGGTTAAAATAATAAATTTTGATATCATCTGCATTGAGTAAAGGGTTAATATTCATATTTGTGGCATTTTCTATAAAACGTCATGCGTTATTTACATTTAAACAGATTTTAAGCTTGACACTGGAAAGGTTGTCTTCTCAGTAAATGTTTAATCAAGGATGAGAACTAATAATGATGAAGGCCTATAACAACAGGCTATAAACTTTGGCCATCTATTTTTTAGGGAAAAAAATAATAAGTATTTGAAAGAGATGCCAAGAAGGTGGAAATAGCAACCCTTTTCTCTCCCACCAGGCTACAACACGTTGGATTTGCTATTGTGCCCAAGTTAGACTAACCTAAAGGCTTGACCCACAGGTACACTCTTCTGGTTAGTATCATATGTTGGGGGTAATATCCAAGTTTCTGTGAGAATACTTACTTTAATCCCCAAACTGATAGATATCAAGCGTTCGAATTATCAATGGTGGAAGAGGGAGGAAGGATTTAGGTTCACTGTTCTTGATAAATATTAAGTGTTAGAATTACCAATGGTGTTTGAGGGAGGAGGGGTTTGGATTCACTGTTCTTGATAGGTATTAAGTGTTAGAATTACCAATGGTGTTAGAGGGAGGAGGGGATTGGATTTACTGTTCTTGATAGGTATTAAGTGTTAGAATTACCAATGGTGTTAGAGGGAGGAGGGGTTTGGATTCACTGTTCTTGATAGGTATTAAGTGTCAGAATTATCAATGGTGTTAGAGAGAGGAGGGGATTGGGTTCAATGTTCTTTTGTTCTCCTACAACTTTTTTCACATAGCTCCAGTTATTGAACCTTTCTGCGACAGTTGTAACCAGGTTATCTTCCTTGAACTCGGATTTATTATGGATTTTCAAATGAGATTCTTGTGTGTGCAACTCCTACATTAATGTACTGATTTTGATGAAACTTTTCAAACATTATGACAAGTCAAGATGTGCGTATTCTATAAAAATGTCATCTGCAACAATTCTAACCAGGTTATCTCCCCTGAACTTAGATTTATCTATTAACTCCTCCTACATTATTGAACTGATTTTGATGAAACGTCTTCAACATGGCGACTAATGAGTGAACATGCACATATTGCCAAATTTTCCATTTGTGATGATTTTTACCAGGTTATCTCCCCTTCAACTTTGAAGATTTAATGTAGATTTGTATGAGATTTGTGCATGCAACTACTCCAACATTTTTAACCGATTTTGATTAAATGTCTCAAACATTATGACTAACAAGTGGGTATGCACATATTCTAACATTTTTCCTCTGCAACAATTTTAACCAGGTTATCTCCCATGAACTTAGATTTATTATGGATTTTCAAATGTGATTCTAGCTAGTGTGCACAACTCTTCCTATATTATTGAATAGATTTTGATGAAACTTAAACATGGCCACTAATGAGTGAACATGCACATATTTCCAAATTTTCCATCAGCAGGGGGCGCGGTTGCTCAGTTGGTAGAGGTGCAGGCTGCGAGCCGAGAGGTCCTCGGTTCGAATCCCACCTGCGGCAACCGCGTTGTGTCCTTGGGCAAGACACTTCATCCCGATTGCCTACATGGGGGCACGATGACGCTGTGTACTGGAGCGTACTGCACGTCGATGGTGCACAAGTCTTCAACCAATCTAACCCTGCCTGTGCTGCAGTGCGGAGTTCAGAGTTACGATGTTGGAGAGCTGACAGCTGCTCGTCATTGCTTGGTGGTTCTCTCCGGGTATTCCGGCTTCCTCCACCCGTAAAACTGTCACAGTCACGATTAGCCATTGTGCATAAGTATGTGACCTTAAACACCAATAAATAAATAAATAATTCCATCAGCATACCAGAAAATAAGTGGTCAGACAAGGACAATGTCAGATACAAAAAGGCCAATGTCAGACTGAGGTTTAAAATCATCAGTCAAAATGTCTGATGGCAAAATTATCAATGAAGTTCAGTGATCAGAACATCATGCATGCTGGAAATCATGTACATAACTAGCAAGTCTAAAATGAATGATTATTGTGATTTCTGGTCCTGGCAAGTTGGGAAGTGTGAAAAAAGTGATTGTACAGCTCATCAGGAAAAACAGTGAAAAGGAGTGCCAGATGTGTAACTTAGGTGTGGTGGAGACCCTGGAACACTTTCTTATAGAATGCCCAAAATACCAGTCTAAAAGAGCAAGAATCACAGGGGGTATAATGGGGAAGTGGGATGGGAGAATGAAGGACATGTGGTTAGGGAGCGACTCAAAGGAGAGGGTTAATGTACTAATCAGAGAGATTGGGAAGAATGGGGCAAGGGATGTCATCAAGCAGTTCGTCTCCGAGTGTTGGGAGGAGAGAAGAAGCGCTGGAATAGGGAGGCAGTTGGTAGAACATGGGTAACCAAGGCCTTCTCATACGAGAACCGCAACAAATCAGCGGCCGACCGAAGTGTTATTATTATAAGTATTAACAGCATGTGAAGAAATACGATTTGACCTGGCCATACATGTATCTAAATTATGTTTGAAGAGTAATTCAGTTCCAATTCAGAATGAAACCAATCATACCTTGTTTGGAAGGACTCATTGAGCCCTGCCAAACAAGGTATGGTTGGATGAATTCTGAGCAGTTTTAAGATGAAGGTACATGTACACTCAAAACACAATATTTCGATTACTCAAACTCCATTTTGTAATATGTCAGATATCATTCTTAAATGACAGACATGCTTCATTTGGTGTCTGACATTTTGTCTGGAAGCACAATGAATATTATTTTCAGGCTTGTCCATCAGTGATGATTTTTACGAGAGTATCTCCCCATCAACTTAGAAGATTGAATATAGTGTTGTGCATGAGATTTTTGTGTGTGGAACACCTTCTTCAGTAATGAACCAATTTTGATCAAACTTCTCAAACATTATGACTAACAAGTGGGCACACACATTTTCCAAATTGTTCGACCTGCGACAATTTTAACCAAGTTAGGCCACACAAAGTAGATCTTCTGTTTCTCAGGCCATTATTTGTGAAATTGCATGCGGGCGAGCGGTTTTTTGTTTTATTTTTTATTTCAGTAATTACTTTTTTGCCATCAAAAGTTCATATTCTTGGTTCAAGTTTTAAGTCTCATAATCTACAGAATACCATGGGTGGTGGTGTATTTCATCCCTTGAGTGCAAGAAGGCTTTGCAATGCTAAAGCATTGCAAAGCCTTCTTGCACTCAAGGGACAAATTCATCAATTTTTTAACTTGGGTAAAATATCAGACATAAACCATTTAATTTTTATTTTTTTAAGTTTAAATTGGTTATAAAAAGAGAGCATATGGTAGCCAAAAGGACCATGCGGGAGGACCTGAGAAACAGATTTTTTATTTTTTAGGCCTTATCTCCCAGGAACTTGGATTTATTATTGGTTTTTCAAGTTGAAGTCCAACATACAGAGGTGCATTTTGGTCAGCCAGAAGTGGCGGTATTAATCATCTTCAGTGATAGTTCTAGTTCAGTTCGGTTCCAGTTTTTGTTTCAAACCATAAGACACAGCAAAACACGGTCAAACGATTTTACCATATTTGTGCGGGAACTTATCCAACTATCACACTGGAAGGCAATTGGACAAGTGGTTCCTATGGACTCTCATCACTTAGTACATCAGACATAGGGACGAATACATCATGTTCTCATCAAATTTTCTCTGTTATCAGGCCTGGCATTCTTAAAAATGCAGAAGGGCTAAAAATCGCTCTCCTCACATGGCCTGGGGGAGCGATTAGCTCTCCTCAATCTTACAAAAGCTAAAAGTGGCAAAATGAAGTTGTACTATTACTAAATTTTCATAGTGGGCTTTGTACATACATTTTATTTCGTGCTGCTAACCAGTAGTCTCTGTGAGACGGCTACAGTTAAAACTAGAAGTCCTGTCATGAAATGCACACAAATAGCACGTTGATATGCGCGTTAATGTTCGCGTTATGGTCCAAGTAAAGCTATCAAATTCTGTACATATGGCCTGTGCACAAGCAATGTTTCAGCCAATGGACCTCCGGATAACCCGGAGGTCCATTGGCATAAACATTGCATGTGTTTGCTATGAGTAACCAGGAGAACCTGTCGTGCTTTGGATGCCATTCGATATGGCAATTGTGCGCAATTCTAACGCGCAATTAAGCCTAGATAAGCGCACTATTCGTGACAGGACTTCTAGTTTTAACTGTACATTGCTCCTCCCACACCTCTGGGCCTTGGTTGTTGTGAGAGGGGCAGTGTGTTGTGGGAGGGGAGTTGTGGGAGGGGTAGTGTGGCCATATTGCAGAGGCCACTAACATAGCAGAGATCTGGAAACCTGTGGGTTTTAGGAATAGGCTGTTGTGGTAATCATTATTTTCTAAGGCTAGGAGGGCTATTTTTCGCCCTCCTCATTTTTTTAAGGCGAGCAGTAGGCGAGCGAAAAATTGCTCTCCTTTAAATGTCAGGCGTGCCTTACTGACTCATCCACCGGCTGAGTCAGTAAAGGGTGTTGTCACATTTTCTTCCTTATTGACGTGTCCACTGGACTCGAACTCCACTGGACACGTCAAAAGGAAGGAAATGTGACAATGGAACACAACTCAGATTAGATGTACTTTTTTCTGATGCCCAGGTTTAGCAACTGAATGCCCTAGAACCCCTTGGAAAGATCATTGAGAAGTAAGACTGGACCCAATTACACACAGGGCTTTTTGTGGTGGGTGGTGTTTTTTTTTCAAGTTGACCCTTTACCCAACGCAGACGATATCAAAATTTTTTATTTTAAATATCATTTTTTCAAATTTTTCAAAAAATGTCAACAAAACCATATCATGTGACCCCTTGTTGGAACGAGCTCGACGAGCTCGTTCCAATGAAGGGTCACATGATATGGTTTTGTTGAAATTTTTTGAAAAATAATATTTTTTCAACTACTGAATTTGCATATTACGTGGGCAGATGCGGCTGATTTGTTGGGTAAAGGGTTAAGGAGCCTGAAATGTTGTTTACTATGGCCTAAAAAAATTAAAAATCTGTTTCTCAGGCCTTCCCACATAATCGTTTTCTCTACCACGTGCTCTCTTTTTATAACAAATGTAAACTTAAAAAAAATAAAAATTAAATGTTTTTTGTCTGATATTTTAACCAAGTTAAAAAAAATTTATAAATTTGTTGCTTGAGTTCAAGAAGGCTTTGAAATGCTTTTGCATTGCAAAGCTGTCTTTCTCTCAAGGGACGAAATACACCACCATCCATGCTATTCGTAGATTATGAGGCTTAAAACAAAAGCAAGAACGTGAACTTTTGATGGCACTGAAATAATTACAAAAATAAAAAATAAAATAAACAGAAGATCTACTTTGTATTGCCTATATGTTCTTATCACATACAGAAATCTTAAATGAAACTGAGGTTTTTTCCTGAAACCAAATCGAAACTGGAATCAAATCTGAAAAATCACGCCTCCCAGCTCTATAGAATTAAGTATCGGCCTACTGTATTTGTTTTATGTTTTATTCGGAATATAAGTGTTAATGTTTTTAAAACTGCTATTACAGTCATTATGTTCTCAATATTTACAGGTCAAGTCACATGAAGTTATGTCTGAAATGTTAGCCACAGATTTAAACATTCCAGCACTGAAAGGTTATAATTTTCAGGTTGAGCCTGGTGGTCAGTCTTTAGAAAGGTCGGTTAATTATTATCTTCATTTATTTTGTAATTACAGTTAATGGCCAGCGCTCTTCACAAATGTCACCATTCAATTTTCTTTATTTTGTCATTTTTGTCTCAAAAACATAATTAGGACCCATCATTGGAATGAGCTTCATTCTAATGAGTGGTCATAAGCTGTCTTTGATGCAAAAAAAATGAAAAAAATTAGTTATTCAATAATTTTGTTTGCAAGTGTCGTCTGCCTGTCGAGTTAGGTTAAAGGTTAATTGAATATAATTTTTAAACACAAAACCATTTACCATACCCTCAATACAAATTTGATCTGTTAATTGCATTTAGAGGGCTCTGTGGTAGACTGTTGGACTTCTATGCTAGAGGTCTTGAGTTCGATGCCCGTCTGGGACAACCCATGTTGTGTCTTTGGGCAAGGCAATTTACCCCAGTTGCCTATATGGAGGCACATTGATGCTGTGTACTAAGGTGTACTACATGTTGATGGTGCACATTTCTTTAACCACTGTAACCCTGATTGAGCAGAGCTTGAACCGAGTTAGAATGTTGAGGAGCTGACAATTGCTTGTCGATGTCTGGTAATTCTCTCCGGGTACTCCAGCTTCCTCCACCTGCAAAACTGTCATGGTCATAATTAGCCATTGTGCATAAGTATGTGACCTTAAACACCTATAAGTAAATAAATAATAAATTGCATTTAGATTGCCAAGTAAACTCCTGTTAATTGAATAAAAAAAATCTTATGTCGAGAAATTACCCTGACAATTACTGAATTCCCTTTGTTTATAGACCTACTGAACAAATGTAATGTTCCAAGTACTGTGTTTGTTGTCTGCTAGTCCATCCATTAGAATTGGGAAAATATCACCAATTTGGAGAAAGATACAGTGTTCAATTTTTTTACCTGTGACAAACAGCTCTATATCTGGCAATATTGGTCAGGCGATCTGTCTGTCAGTCTGTGACCAACAAGCCTTTAACTTTTGTATGCAAGTATATTTTTTTACTGTCTAGTCCCATGTTCATGGCTCGTGTTATTCACAGGATTTTTGGTAGAGTTATTACCCTTTATGGAACTGGAATTTGTTTAGTTTTTAATATCCATTGCAGCTTATGGACAATCTCGCAAAAAAGCTTTCCTTACAATATTGTGTGAAAATTATTAAAGTAACTTTAATATTGTTATACAGTAGAATCCTCTTAATTGAATATCCATTTTGCCAGTGAAAATTATTCATTTAACAGGAGTATACAATTAACAGGGATTTGGTCAGTTTCCTGTGTTCTGGAGGTAAACTGAACATTTATTCTATTAAATCATGTTTGCCAGAGCTCATAGAGCTCTGTCAAACAAGATATAATAGAATACATGCCTGTATTGGATGTAGTGAGGCCAAAAAGGTTGATAAATAAGGGGAATTTGATGCGTGTCACAGTAATTTTTTCGACATATTACAAAAATTTATATACAATTAACAGGAGTTTACTCTACAACCCATATGCAATTAAGACATGTGCACCATGGACATGCAGTACATCTTAGTACGCAGTGTCATTGTGCCCCCATATAGGCAACCAGGATAAAGTGTCTTGCCCAAGATACAACACGGGTTGTCCCAGACGGGGATCGAACTCGAGACCTCTAGCATAAAGTCCAACAGTCTTCCAAAGAGTCCTCTAAATGCAATTAACAGGTCAAATTTGTACTGAAGGTATGGTAAATGGTTTTGTGTTTGAAAATTATATTCAATTAACAGGGATATACAATTAAATGGGCTCCACTGTACAGCCCTTGTCTGATCCATATAACCTGGTATGATTGACAGATCTTATTCACACTTGATACAATTATTGCTGATGATCCAAAGTTGTGTCGTGACTTTCATCCAAGGTCATATCATCAAGGTCAAAGTCACAGACAGCAAAACTTTTGATATTGTTATACAGCCATTGTCCGGTCCATATTATTTGGTATGATTGACAGATCTTATTCATATTTGGAACAATTATTGCACATGACTCAAAGGTGTGTCACGACTTTGATCCAAGGTCATACCATCAAGGTCACAGATAGCTCATTCCAATAAGGGGTCACATGATATGGTTTTCTTAAAATATTTTAAATATATTTTTTTCAATTGCTTTATTTGTAAATTATGCATGTGGATGTGGTGATTTGTTAGCTAAAGGGTTAAAAGACAGAACAATGCTGAATTGTTAATACAAGAATAACGTGAGTTTGGAAGGCATTACTGTTTATTAACAGCCCAAGGAGAATGAATAATAGCCCAAAGGCTATTAATAAGCCAGAGGGCTGTTGTTCATTCCTCCTGGGCCCTTAATAAACTGCCAACCAGATCTCTCCAATAGATTGTCACAAAACAATTATTTCTGGACAAAAAGTTGCTTAGGCTGGTGCTCCTCTTGGCGCATGTTTTTTGGGGGAATAAAATACTCATGTACCTATAAGCTTCTCAAAAATAGAAGAAAAAATTTTAAAAATAATTCAGCCCCCTACCAGTTTACCTTTCACGCTACAACAAATGGGTTGAATCCGCCTGCGTAATATACAAATTCAACAGTTGGAGAAAAAAAAAAATTTCAACTAGACTATATCATATGACCCCCCCTCATTGGAATGAGCTCATTCCAATAAGGTGCCACATGATATGGTTTGGCTGAAATTTTTTAAAAACTTGAAAAAATTATATTTAAAATAAGCCCACACAAAGTAGATCTTCTGTTTCTCAGGCCATTATTTGTAAAATTTCATGCGGGCGAGCGGGTTTTTATTTTATTTTTTATTTCTGTAATTATTTCTTTGCCACCAAAAGTTTATGTCCTTGGTATGTTTTAGGCCTCATAATTTACGGCGAAGCATGGGTGGTGGTGTATTTCGTCCCTTGAGAGCAAGAAGGCTTTGCAATGCTAAAGCATTGCAAAGCCTTCTTGCACTCAAGGGACAAATTTATCAATTTTTTTTAACTTTGGTAAAATATCAGACGAAACCATTCAATTTTTACTTTGTTTTAAGTTTGCATTGGTTATAAAAAGAGAGCATGCGGCAGCCAATAGGACCATGCAGGAGGGCCTGAGAAACAGATTTTTAATTTTTTTAGGCCTGATAAATTTTGATATTGTCAGCTTCAAGGAAAAGGTTTCTCAACCTTAGTGATAGTTCTAGTTATATTTATTTCAGGGCTTTGCTACACCTATCTCGACTAAAGAATCTTGTAAATGTGACTGACCCACCATCTGTACCAAATGTGCATCAACAATATCAAGATGAAGACAGATGACAATTACTGAACGACAGAGTAAAGAATCTATCATCTGAACTATCTCAATGTGGAAGGATCCTAGCCAAGATCCATGAGCGAGGCGATTAATTATTCTGTTACAGGTTCTAACCATAGTATCAACACAAAAAAGTACATGCATTATTTTAGAACATGGGTGCTAAATAAATATCTGTAACTTAGTGAAAAGATATTTAGAAGATAATTACTTACAAATTCCTCATTATCTCTGATGAGTCATGAGGCTAGACTTTTCTCTCCCAGTCATGAGACTGTTTGGTTGCTCTCGGAAAAGCTGTTAACTATATATCAGTATCATCTCGATAATGATAAATATTCGTAAATCATGAATGTCATTTTGAATAGTAAGGGTTTTTTGTAATTTCTTGCATTCAAACTGAACTATTTGACAATTTACCAGTATATACTCCCATTGATTTCAATTCCATACCTAGTATTCAAATTCCGATACTGAGAAGCCCTAACTCATGCATGCATTTGACTTATGGCAAGTCTGGTATTCTTGTGTCAGTATGCAAGGAATATTTTCGTTATTTACAGGGGCCATTTATGAGACCCTTTCCCGGTGACATTTGGGCATGATTTTTCTCAATTTTTAACCCCAAATTTCCAAATCTCAGTTATCTTACAATAGGGATCTGCGAATCACAAATTTCTTCTCGAATTGAATCTCGAATCGAATCATGTCTCTGATATCGACATCGAATCGAATCCTGAATCGAATCTTAAAAGACAAGTTATTTCATATTGCATCAAACGGAAGTTACGGAACACTGTGATGACCCTTACACAACGGAGTGAACACTTTAAACACCAATAGCTAAATATTCTCTGTAGCATCGTCGCTGAAACAGCTCGGCCTGTTGTCCATAGTTTTAGTTTTTGAAGGCCTAACTTGTTACTATTCACGTTCTTAAGAACGTGAATAGTAACAAGTTAAGCCTTCAAAAACCAAAACTATGGATAATGTTCTGGGCCAAATTCACACCTTACCTAACAATTAAACATTGTCAATTACTCAAATAAATAGGAATTGAGCCTACATGAATGAATTTTCTAATGACAGTTTTATCCTATTTTTGTTGGAAATGTAACAAATTGAAGTTAGTACGAGAGATTCGAAAAAATCTAATCCTGAGATTGATTCGGGATCGATCTCGAAGCATACGTATGGTATTGATATCGAATCGAATCTCGAATATTCGCAGGACCCTATCTTACAAACAGACATTTAATGCGCAAATGGGGCCGTGAAATGGGTAGTCATAAGGCCACAGATGACTCGGGACTCGGGTTTTCTGAGGCTTTAATGACCACCCAGTTCAGGACACCAATTGTACAGTAAATTTAAATTGCTTGACTAACGAAGTCTCTTAATTCAAAGGCAAATTGCAAATGACAAGTTCTTCTTTAATATAATAAGAACAGTTTAATACAGACGACAGAGACTGCATGAATATGATTCTATGTAACTGTTTGTTATAAAAATTACTTGTTGTATACATGCAGTTGCATAGGCATCAGCCTTAACCCTTTACCCACTGCAGACGATTGCAAAATTTATTATTTTAAATATCATTTCTTAAATTTTTCAAAAAGTTTCAACAAAACCATATCATGTGACCCCCTCTTTGGATCGAGCTCGTTCCAAAGAGGGGCCACATGATATGGTTTTGTTGAAATTTTTCGAAAAAATAATATTTTTTCAGCTGCTCAATTTGCATATTACGCGGGCGAATGCGGGCGATTCGTTGGGTAAAGGGTTAATGTTCTCTGCTCAATTCCAATGTAAAATTCCTTAGTCTCTGTATGTTTTTTTTCCCCCTCCAAAACAAATTCTCATTTGGAGCCCCATGACGCAAATTTTCCCAATAGCATAGGCCATAGGCAATTTCTCTAAAAGAGTAGAAGAATACCTGTTATTGAAGTCATTGGATTCATTTTATCCCTTGAAAGCGTGAAGTTTGCACTTTTGGGGTTTCAAGGAACAATTCAGTATTAATTTGAGAAATCAACTTTGTTGATTCCATAGTTAATTTGGCCAAGAAATTGTATTTTATCAACAAGGTGCTTGCTTCAGAAATGAAGTTAAAAGTTATCAACCATAATTTTGCCATTACCGATATCATGCTGATATCAGACTTTCCAGCTGATAATTACCCATAACTGCCCTATCAACACTACCACACACACTGAAGTTTGTCCCACCTGAAATACCTGCATGAGACAGACATATCTAACAAGTGTTTGGGTGCGAACTGCACTAAAAATTTTGCCTTGGCATAAAAAAATCTGTTGGCTCAAATTTTGGCACCCAACATTTTCTTTCATTTTTGAAGAACAGCTGCTTCAACATTGAAGACTGTGATCAGTGGTGAAATAAAACAATATTCTATTGCTTACAGTAAAATGAAATTATCAGCTGGCATTAAAGGTGGAAATAACGACCGATTTTCAAAAAAACACACCCAACCCCAGAATGGCTAAAAGTTGGGCACCTGACAGTTTTGGGCCAGCATGTACAATATATTTAGCCCATCCACGTAATACTGTGATAAGTCATATAAATGTGAATATACAGTACACTACTGCGCAAGCGACTATTACATGAATATCCTTGGTCCGAGGTGAGACAAAAGTATTAAACCCACCCGATATTACGTGGACAATGAATGCAATAATTAAATTGGACAAGATATTTGAAGTGAAAGGGATTAACTCGAGAGAGCGTAATCTCGGCATTAATTGTGAAATAGATTAGACCAAATAAACTACTGCATGTTGATGTCACAGAATGTCAGAATGATAACCAGTCATCAATAATTTTCCGAATCATATTTATGTACGTTTGTGTCGGAATTTAAAAAAAAATTTCTTTCTGATTAAAAACGTAAATATTATATGAGTGTTGGTAAACGTCATTTCGTCGAGTTGAGATTGTTGAGTTATACATGTATTTCGACCACAAAATTGTGAGAGTCGTGCAAAATACGACAATAAGTACATCCTTTTCATTCAGGTGCCCTAGAAATTAATTACAGCTGTAATCTGACCGTGAATCACAGCGATTTTAATATCGTGTCGGACATTGACTCAAGAAACAATCACCAATATTAGTCGGCGACTTCTCTTAGATCTTGAGTGAAGATATCGAGGACCTGGGATATTCATGTAATGGTCGCTTGCGTAGTAGTGTATGTGGAGAGTGTATTATTACTAAATCTCCCAAAGAGTGGAGATTCCACCCTAGCAATAATTGCAAATTTGTTGCAAAGTATAACAAGCACAAGCAAAGTTCCAGCCAATGGACCTCCGG
The DNA here is from genome assembly GCA_031216915.1 of Pictodentalium vernedei. NCBI lineage: Eukaryota > Metazoa > Mollusca > Scaphopoda > Dentaliida > Dentaliidae > Pictodentalium > Pictodentalium vernedei. The sequence goes on from CM062293.1 coordinate 515,158,850, forward strand.
GTTAAACCCGGAGGTCCATTGGCTGAAACATTGCTTGTCTTTTTTGTCCATGAGTACAAAATTTGAAAGTGATACTTTGGGTGTCAACTCCTCTCCATAGGTGATTTAGTTACAATCCACTCTCCACATACTGTAATGAACTTCATGAACCATCTCTTCATGTTTCTCATCACTTTACCTTCTTTGACCTTCCTTTATGCAGAGTGCTGATCGTATTTGAATTATTCACCTTTGATTAAGGCTGTCACGATTAATCGATTAATTGATTGTCAATCGGTCAGGCCCAAATCGATTAGCATTTTTCGTTGTCGAAGAATCATAACATTTTACCCCATTTTAGATGTTTAATAATAAAAAAAAAGTGGAGGAAAAAACTATTGTTTCTAAATGTAAAAGGTCAAGAACATCGACGTTAAATCTCAAGAAGCCGACAGAAGCATTTGTCTTTTTGGTATATTCAAAGCTTTGATGTTCTGAACTTTTGAACCGTCAGTGTAATAATCAAGACCGGTTGGCAGTTGCGTTCGCAACTGCCGACCGGTCTTAATTATTACACCGACGGTTTAAAAATTCAGAACATCAAAGCTTTGAATGTACCTAAAAATGATCGTCTTTGTTGTTTACTTGAGGTAGGTCAACTAACTTGAACTTCATTTCAACGACTTCAAAGAGATGGAGAGGGGGTCATCTTGGTGTGATTAATCGATTATTTTTGATTATTTGCAACGATTAATGGGTTCCTAAATTAAAAAATCGTGACAGCCCTACCTTTGATATGCATTATTCACATTTTGCTAGGATGACTCGTACCCATCTACATATTTGATACATAAAAAGTTAAATGTGTATACTTTTAAGTTTGTTTATTTGTTCATTACATCACTTTCAACGGCTTGGAGATCATGTCATGTCAGACAAGTTTACAGGTGAGGGAGTTGGAGTATCCAGAGCAAACCACTGAAAAACAGTGAGTTATGTTTGGGCCATCTAATTTACCATCCTGACACAAGCAGTTAGTACTGGTTGAAAGTAAGTGTTACATTGACATGTTGTACTTCTATGGTGTTGCGCTGGATGCTCACAGTTCACTCGCCTTTAAGCAATGCTTACAGTTAAAACTAGAAGTCCTGTCATGAAATGCACACAAACAGCACGTTGATCTGCGTGTTAATCTATGCATTATGACCATAGTAAGGCTATCAAATTATGTACATACAGTTAAAACTAGAAAACCTGTCATGAAATGCACACAAATAGCACGTTGATCTGCGCGTTAATCTACACGTTATGACCATAGTAAGGCTATCAAATTATGTACATATCGACTGTGCACAAGCAATGTTTCAGCCAATGGACCTCCGGGTAACCCGAGGTCCATTGACCGAAACATTGCCTGTGTTTGCTATGAGTAACCAGGAGAACCCGCCATGCTTTGTATGCCATTTGATACGGCAATTGCGCGCAATTCCTATGCGCAATTAAGCCGAGATAAGCGTGCATTTCGTGACAGGACTTCTAGTTTTAACTGTACCCTGCTTGTGCGAATGATAAAGTAGAGAGTGTGACAGCTAATCTGATGCGACCTTTTGGGTTCTCTGGCTTCATCTGTCCATATATTTGTATAACTTGATATAAACAAACAAATAATGCACACATTTTCCTTTAATGTACAAATTATTTCGATGATTAGGGGCTGATCCTTAGCAAAATGTGAGTTATATATATTAAACCTTTTGTCACTCTTTCAAAATTTGTGGTTGTCAATGACCAACCCGCAATTATGAAGACTTGGTGACAGAAGCACAGTCTTTGAACAAAAATTATGTCATGTTGGCATTTGCGTGGGAGAATATTTTTATACTGTACCAATGACCCAGACATAGCTGGTGCTAACTCTTAAAATATAGGGCCAAACACAAATTTTGCCCCCCAATCCCCAAAATTTGCATCTAAAACTAAAGAAAACATGTCCTGAAAGGCCCTCCACACTTCGCCCCTACTGCGCATGCGCAGTGTTAAGGACGTTCCGAAATTGGCGCCATTTATCATTCTAAGTTTGGCCCTTCATCAGTTAACATCTGACTGATCTTTGTGCTTTTAAATCTCAGTTTAAATGATGCCAGACACATAAATATTAGTGAAATGGTGATTCTAAGGAGGATAGAAAAGGAGGAGAGGAAAAGAATGTGTGACAGAATATTATCAGGGCTGTAACTTAAAATTTTTTAATGAAATTATGTTAAGTTACCTATTTTCAAGGCAGCAGCCATTTTGTTGTCATTCTGATTATTTAGTTACACTGTTTTTTCAAGTGTTTTCCTCTCTCCCTGTCCTTTAAGTTCCCCCTTGCTATTCTCCCATGCTTTTGGCATAGTTTCTGTAATTATTATTACTAAAATTTCTTGGGAGTTTTAGCTGAATAACAGAATGAATTCTGTTCTTTCCCCATGTTTACGTCTTCACCTACGGGTGGTTAGGCGTTGTGTTCTGCATCTACCATCTGATGTTCTGCAGTTTCTTCCCTGGAAGTCTCTGTTTTGCATCAGATGGTGTATTTTTGGTAACTGATTTCGGGCCTGGGTGCCTGGAGTCTTAGTTTAGTGTTTTTACACTCATTGTTTACATTTACAACAGCCCTCTGTGTGAGGGGGGGATTTCTAAATAATAATATCTTTGTTATTTTAATCATAACTAGATACATTATTATTGTTCGTAAGTGTTGAATAAATTGTTTAAAATTTTTTTAAAATTTTTGTCCACACTTAGGCTTGGGATCCATTGGGGCTCAACGTTACTTTTCAGAAACTTGGGCTGTTCTGAAAAAATATTTTTTCAAAATATTTTGATTTCAATTATTTTTTCTATATTAATGGATCATATTATTATTATGTATTTTGATTGCCAGGGGTTAGTGCGAGTACCAGGACTTGTTTTCTTTTCACATTGAAAGGATATTGATCAATTGTTTTAAGAGGAAGTCTTCCTCTGACCTTATTATCATTCTATATGTGGTCAGTGTACTCGCATTAACTCCTGTTCTGTATCGTATGATTTCGATGACAATATGGGAAGCGTATGTCACGGTATGTTGTTGGGGATTTGGACACTCCGGTCCTTTCCCCGCAGGGTCACTCTACTTTATCAATTTCTATTTCAGACGATCAAGATTAGGGTGATGTATCTGTGATGTCTTCCAACAGTGTGCCTCCGTCGTCACAATTAATGAAGGGCTAGCGGAAAAGTGCTCATGTAATACGCCAATTGCCTAAGAGGACCCTAGTAGGTTCGACGGCCTTTGACGTCCGCTAGCTCGTCCGGTGTAGCGTCCATTCACCGAATGGTTCGGCAGCCGGGTTCGTCCGTTGCGGTCTAGAAGGAATTTTGGGGTGATGCGAGCACTATAAAATTAACTTAATGCACACCCAGTGACGGCGGATCGGAGGGAGAACGGAGGAAGCCTTTTAGTCCGGTTCATAGCTCGTTCCGGTCCATCCGGACGGCAAGCGAGAGAGGCCCCTCTCTCGTTCAACAACATCTCGCCCCAGATGTTGTGGTACAAATGTATCGCTAGCGGAGCATACGTCCGTCGCTCGGGACGCTCCGTTGTATAGGCAGTCCGCTGAGACTGCTAAGGCTTCCTCTTCTCGTCAGCGCACACGACCGCACCTTGGCTGCGTGACCGCCGATATATTACCAGCTTCGCCGATCAAGGATTCTTCGGCGACCAGGTCACACCATCCGGCAGCCAGGGATTCGAGACCGATGGACTCCGGACGTTCGCATAGGAAAAGTATGCGGGAGCCATCTGATGCGGAGCTGCCCTCGGCGAAGCAGCGATAGACTGCGCCTCCGCAGGTCTCGACGCCTGACATTCTTGTGCACATAGCACAGCTTATCGCAGCATCCCAGCAGCCGACAGAACGGTGTCGGATCGAGAATTATCCGACAGCGCTGGGTCGGTAGCCGGGGACTCGAGGCCTGCAGACTCCGGACGTTCGCATAGGAAGTGTGCGGGAGTCAACGTACACGGAGCTTCCAGCGGCAATGCATCGTAAGTCCGCTACTGCACAGGCCTCGGGAGCGGACGTGCTTTCCTTAATAGCACAGTTTATCGCAGCATCCCAGCATCAACTGAATCTGTCGCATATATTTTATCCGACGATGCTGGGTCGGGACGCTCCGCGGTAGCGGGTACGGACGTCCGAAAGTTTCATCCGGTCCGAGGGGATACCGAAAGGGATTCGGAGGATTTCAAGCTTTCCCTTTCGGAACAACATATGCTGCGATGCCGGATAAGAAACTGATAGCGTCGGTGGACTTAGAAATTTTTGGTTCGGTTCAGGGACATCGTCCCTCAGTTCCGACATAGTCCAATAATGTCACACAAACTTTCGAATTATTGAACGACGCTATATATATTATTATTTTATGCTTGCTATCCAAGCATTTCTGGTTTCTTGTTCGAAGAGTTATGGAGATGTCTTTCAAAGTGTGCCTCTGTCGTCATAGTTAATGAAGAGTTAGCGGCAATAAGTGCTCATGGAATATGTCTATCGCTTACGGAGTGACATTCGCTAGCTCACCCGGTGTAGCGTACATTCATCGAATGGTTCGGCTGCCGGGTTCGTCCGTTGCGGTCTAGGAAGGAGATTTGGGTGATGCGAGCACTTTAATTACTTTAGTACTCACCCAGTGACGGCAGATTGAGGACAGATCGGAGGAAGCCAACAACATAGGGGACCGCATGTTGTGGTTCAGATATTTTACATTCGGAGCATATGTCCATTGCTCGGGACGCTCCGTTATATTGACAGTCCGAGAGACTGTCTTTAATGCTTCCTCATCCTCACAGCAGGGCACACGACCGCACATTGGCTACGTGACCTCGAGTATCCGATCAGTTTCGGCATTCAGTGATTCCACAGCGAATAGGTCGCACCATCCGGTAGCCAAGGGACACGAGGCCTATACACTCCGTTCGCTCGCATATTGGAAGTATGCACGGGGTAACGATCTCGGAGCTTCCTGCGGCAATGCATCGTAAGACCGCTTCTCCTCAGGCCTCAGTGACGGACGTGCTATCCGAGTTAGCACAGTTGTTTCGCAGCATCCCAGCAATTGACAGTTTCTCGGTCGAATCAGGAATTATCCGACGGCGCTGGGTCGGTGCGGTCCGCGGTTGCATCAAGCTACGGACGACCGAACGCTTTATAGGGTCCGACAGGATGGCGAAAGGGATTCGAAAGATTTCGAGTTTTCCCTTTAGTAGTATCGGAAGATGCCTTTCATATCTTCTGGCATTTCTTCCAGTGATTATTTTTCGGACTTCATTGCTGCGATCTTGGATAAGAGACTTATAGCGTCATTGGACTCGGATTTTTTGATCGGTACAGGGACTTTGTCCCTGACTTACCGACGCAGTCCAATATTGTCATTTCAACATGTGTTTTATTTTTCGACGCTATATATTTATATATATATACAAGCCTGCTACTAAGCATGATAGTTTAGTTTCTTGTCCACGTGGCTCATTTCTGCCATTTTATCTTTTTTACAAATAGTTTATTTTTGCAGAGCAGGGCATACCGAGAGTTCATATGCGTCTAGACGGTGTGATTAAAGACTGCATATATTCTTTTTCGCCGTTTATGTCTTTTCCAATTTCAATGTTGGGAACGACATTATGTATAGTAGACTTAACTTAGACGCTTTATTATACGTAATCCGCCTTACTGAGGCGTTATCATTACGTCTTCAAGAAAAGATTTACGGGATATTATTCTCAATGTAATTTCTTTTGAGGGCAGTAGTTTGTTCACGTATAACTCCGCCCTTCAGTGGCTGATTGGAGTTGGTTAGACGTGACGCAGCCCTAGCTACATCCACGCGTGGATAGTAGGTTAAGAACTCTCTCAAAGTCGCTTCGTTCTCGGAGGAGCTTCTCTTCAACGGCAACTTTCCGGCAATCCATGAATTGCTCGATTTATACATTCTCTTGTCTATCTAGTGTTACAAGAGATTCAGACTGGGGCAAACATTCGGTGGTTGACTCAGAGAGTGCCGCCGCAGTTGCCGGACCCGAGTGTGGCTGTTATGACGGTTGCCAGTCAAACAGATTGGGATATATACTGATCCCTACGGATTCGAAGTGCCAGGGTCTTTGGGTTCCGCAGTCTTTTAGCTATTAGTTTAACTTCCGCGGAATAATGTTTTTTAGGCTTGCTTTATGTCATTGCATGAACATTATTCAGAAACGCATGCCCAAATTCCTGTCCTTTAATTCGACAGTAGTGGCGTATCTCCGGAACCAGGGAGGCACTCTTTCGTTTCCGTTATTCAATTTAATGGAAAGAATCCGTCTGTTGGTTATAGTACACCAAGTTCAGTTTTGGTCCGTCATATTCTGGGTCGTCTGATTGTTTTATCACACTCCCGTTCTCTTACGGGTCGCTTGTTGCTGTCAGAATGGACTCTCAACAAACAAGTATTCAATCAGATTTGCTATCTATGGGAGCGCCCAATGATGTTTTATTTATGACACAGCTTGCTAATCAATTGCAGACGTATGTGTTGGCTTGTCCAGATCTCTGAGCTAATACTGTTAACGCTCTATTGATCTATAGGACGGAATGATAGGATACGCGTATCCTCCGGCGCTGTTGTTTTAGCAGGTATTGCTAAGATAAACAACCACAATACATTTCTGTTGATAGCATCTCTATCTTCACAGAGATCATGAGTAATTTACCCTCTTGTCTACTGTGGATCTTAACGTGAAATCTTCCTCTATGTGAGGATCTTTTTTCACTGGGTAAATCGTGTCATCTTTATCACAACCAGCAAGGTCGCAACCTTCATGTATTCCGTTGTGTGGTCCGTATTGCATTGTAAGCACTGTACTGGACGAGTTTTGGACGCGATTTCTTACTATAGGAGATCCTCTTCTTCGCTATTCTATGCGACTAAAGTGGAGGCTCTTCCGTCGTGGTGTAGGGATCATTATGTTCATATTGTTGATCCCTCCATACTACTCATTGCTATTTTTTAGTATACTTGTTTCACAAGATCTACTGCAGCCTGTTGTTATTTAGGTTATAGGTTTATGTTACCTCATACCTATGCACTCTACGATAGTTTACAATTGAGTCTTTTGTCTCTTTATCTAAGTCAGTTAGTAACTTTTTGATAAATAGACTTAGAATCTTTAGATTAAATTCCTATACGGATTTTAACTTCGGTTCTTATTTAGCTAAGTTATCATTTGAGCCTCTGGAAACAGTAGTTTTCAAATTCTGACCTTTTAGACAGTAATTCTGTTGGTTTCTCTTTTACTGTAGAGTCAGTGAGTTTCATGCACTATCGATGGATGATTTTCACTTTCATAGTTTCGGAATCAATACTTCCGTTACTATTTAGGTTGGATTGTTGCATAAGAGTTAGGCTCCTATTATCCGGAACCTATTATTTTAAGGTCCTTCCGTCTTCGTATGGGCATAGGCCTTTACTCTTTCCGGGTACAGTTTATGTATTTATAAACAGATATCTGTTTATTACAAGGGCGTAAGCTTCTTCTGTCTTTGATGTCTAGTAGAAGGACATTACGCTCCATTTTTTTGTTAATGGATTCTATTAACTAGCGTACTGCTTATGGTATATCATTGGCTTAGCAGTTGTGCTTAAGATTTCGGCTCATGAAGTAAGAGTTCTTCTACTTCTTGGGCTTACATTAATAGTGTTGCTATTATAGATTTTTGAAGGCTGCTCATTGCGCTCAGCCATCCACATTCATGAATTTTATCTCAGAAATATCGAGTCCATTTCTGGAGGCCTCTATTGTTAGGTCTATTATCTACTGCTCAGAATGTCATTCACTTAACAGTTGCTACTATAGCTAGGTAGGCTGTCTGTTTCGGCAGTGTCTCCGTTCGGCTGCCCTCTTCGCTCTGGGCTATTTGACCCAGGGCAAGAAAAAGGGGGGGGGGGGGAGGGTGTTCCCTTGGGTCACCTGTTTTTACTATGAAAACAAGGGGATACCTCCTCCGGAGTTAGTAATTCTGAGCTGTTATTGGGATGGTTGTTAGTGAGAAGTTTAAGTTTATAAAATTCATTCAAGTCTTAGTTTTTAAAGTATAGCTTTTGAATATTGCATATGTCAACGGACATGATTATGCAATTCTCACACACTTTTAGGAGTATAAGAGTCTCTATTCTCTAGACTTACTTTATTATTGGCTTACTTTAAAAATTATTAGTATAAGGATTATTGGATATTAATAGAGTACATGGATGTATGAAGCTCAATTTTTGGAAGGTGTTGTATCTTTCTAATTTATCATAAATAAGAAAGATACATGTAAGGCCTATTACTTCTTTTCCCTACAGGGGATGACTCTATTTTATTTTATTGAGCGTATTCCATTTTGCTCTATGTCCTTGGCCCTCCAGCCTTTTTACTATTCAGCTATGTCTGGGTCATTGGTACAGTATAAAAATGTTAAAAAATTTATAGTAATTTATATATTTTTTATACTTACCAATGACCCAGACGGGGATGGCCCTCCCAGGAGTTGGGAACTCTTGCCTCCCCGCTGAGTACATAGCGCTTACCAGGCACTGGTTATTAGAATGATAAATGGCGCCAATTTCGGAACGTCCTTGACACTGCGCATGCGCAGTAGGGGCGAAGTGTGGAGGGCCTTTCAGGACATGTTTTCTTTAGTTTTAGATGCAAATTTTGGGGATTGGGGGGCAAAATTTGTGTTTGGCCCTATATTTTAAGAGTTAGCACCAGCTATGTCTGGGTCATTGGTAAGTATAAAAAATATATAAATTACTATAAATTTTTTAACTTTCACAACAAACTGATTGTAGATTCTCAATGGATTTTCAGTATTGTGAATAAGGATATCCATTGATGTCATCTCTGTTCTAGGATATATAATGTCACACAAACAGTTTTACCCTTTACCCAACAAATAGCCCACATCCGCCCACGTGGATGAAAAAATATTTTCGAAAAATTTCAAGAAAACCATATCATGTGAACCTATTTGGAACGAACTCGTCGAGCTCGTTCCAAAGAGGGGTCACATGATATGGTTTTGTTGAAATTTTTTGAAAAAATTTAAAAAATGATATTTAAAATAATAAATTTTGAAATCGTCTTCATTGGTTAAGTGGTTAATGTAATGGGAATTTTAACTTTTTGTTCACTTTTCTGTGTAAAATGTTAGCCTGAGACAATTTCTTGCAAGCTATCTGAGAGAGCTTTTTGTCTTGTCTGCTTTAGCAGAGGTGAGACACAGACATTACTACTCGGTAAGGCCATTGGCCGTCAACAGTGGTTTATAACTTTTATACCATTCAAGACATTTCTGTGAAACTTGACAGAATTATACTCGAGCATGGAAATAAGCAGGCCATCATCTGCCGAATTAGGTTCCAAGAGGGTGAATTTGGTGCACCTGCACAGCAGAGTAGAATCACTAAATTTACCATTGGTGAGCCTCAGTCTGAATCAAGGTCTCAAGCCTAAACAGACAGGTACCCAGAGGATAAATTGGCCCAGAGTATGGGATAGTATCAGCAAATTCCCCCTTTGTGGACCTCATTCTGCAAATGACAGATTGCTTGATTATTCCCCATCAAGAACGGATATGTCATATCAAAACCCTGCTACTAGATGTAGGTCAACATCACTGTTACTCAAATTAGATTTAATGTCAAGGTTTATGATTTCAAGTCGAGCTTCTCAATCGGCTATAACTTTTAACCATTGGAAATAATTCTGTTAAACTTTCTGGGAGTTTTCCAAACCGTGAAATGAATTTTTTTCTTTAATTTGGAAGAGAGGGGAGGGAGGCAGTGGTGGTTGTGGTGGTGAAAAGCTTTTCAAATGACTATAATGTTTTACTATTGGAGATAATTCTGTCAAACTTTATGGGAATACAGTAAAACCTGTCTTGAGAGACCACCTGTCTTGAGAGACCACTAAGGTCATGCAGTAGTTGGGTTCACTCTATAATGGACCTGTCATGAGAGACCACCTGTCTTGAGAGACTGCAAAACTGTGCCAAAAATCAGTTTTTCAACTGTTTTGAGAGACCGGAAAATCAATTTTTGCAATTTCAGAGTATTAAAATCACTTAAGATTAGGACTGTCACAATTTTTAAATTTAGGAATCGATTAATCGCCACAAATAATCGATGATAATCGATTAATCGTACCTAAATGCCCCCCCCTCTCTTTGAAGTCGATAAAAATGAAGTTCAAGTCAGCTGACTTACCTCAAGGAAACAACGAAGACGATCCTTTGTAGGTACATTCAAAGCTTTAATGTTCTGAACTTTTGAACCGTCAGTGTAACAATCAAGACCGGTCGGCAGTTGCGAACTTCGCAACTGCCGACCGGTCTTGATTATTACATTGACGGTTCAAAAGTTCAGAACATCAAAGCTTTGATGAATGTACCTGAAAGACAATTGCTTCCAACAGCTTCTTGGGGGTTTAACATCGATGTTCTTAACTCTTTACCTTTAGAAACAATAGTTTTTTCATCAAATTTTCTTTTAATTATTAAACGTCTAAAACGGGATACAATTTACCAATTATTTGACAATGAAAAATACTAATCGATTTCACCGTGACCGATCAATAGTCGATTAATCGAATAATCGTGACAGCCCTACTTAAGATCAATGCAATGTGCACAGAAATCAATAATTCCAAAATGTAACCAGGACATCTGCCCGACAGTAAAATTGTCAGGACAATTGTCCCCTAAAACTATAATATCTGAAATCATCCACAAATATGACAAATATCTTTCACTGTAGATTGTCTGAAGACTATATTAATTGGCTTTCAATTACATTGTTATTCAGTTGTATAACTCTTTAAGTCTGTGAACTTTTTACCAAGATCCCTTTGAAAATATCAGGTTTATTGTTAAAAAAACAAACTTAGTTTATGTCCATTTTTTGCTCAAGTTTGACAAAATCAAAGCGGATTAAGCAAACTAAAACACCCTGGTAAACTTATTTTTACTTAAAGTGTGACTGAAATTCTTTTCTATTAAAACAAAACCTGAAAAACACAGAACATAAAATTCAAGGTAGAACTGTAAATTATTATAAAAATAACTCATTTGAAAATATTGATAGAAAGAAAACACTTTGTATAATGTAAGAAATTACTATTTTGGATGGACCAGCCCCTTCACAACATAATATCAAAAAAAGTTTTTCAAGTTATGTCCCTTTAACTGTAATTTCACAAACACTGCCTCTGCACTTGTATAACAACTGAATTAAAATAAAACCAAAAAAAATTTGAAAAATCATTTTTCCATTTCTGCCACAAATATTCTCTGGTTGGTCATTCACTGACTAACAAAAACCTCAAACCTCTAATGACAGACCACCTGTCGTGAGAGACCACTTGTGCTCAGGCCTGAAAATAAGCAGTCTGACATTTACAAAATGAGGTTTCCCAGGGGGTGAATTTGATGATGCTATCCCATGCAGTGGGCCAATTTATCTTCTGGGTACCTCTTTCGGTTTAGTTTTGAGATCCTGATTCAGACTGAGGTTCACAGAGGGTAAATTTAGTGATGCTACCCTGCTATGCATTTTCTGGCTTGTCGATATTTTATAAATGTTGGGCAGATTTTTATAAATAATTGTTTTCCTAATTATCCTTAATCAACCCTTAATCAGAAACACTAAGTAGTTGGTCTAAGGGGAATTGGTCTAGTGGGAAAACACCCGTCACTAAATTCACCCTCTGGGGACCTCATTTTGCAGATGGCAGGCTGCTTATTTTCTGGCTTGCTTGTGCTTCTCAAAAAGGGTGGTCTCTAAGGTGGTCTCTCAAGACAGGTTTTACTGTATTCAGTATCATGAGATGGGATGAAATTGGGAGGGGGGGGGGGGCGTCAGGGGGTTGAGGGTGATTTTTTATGTTTGTGTGTTTTAAAATGAACTTCCAAGGATTCTAATTGATTTCTTGGCAAAGAAATGTTTTCACCAAATTTACCACAGTGCAAATAGTGTGTGTAGGGGGAGGGGGTTGTGGGGACAGGTTATTATTTTTTTAATTTTCTATTTTTTGCTTTAGAATGGATTTCAGAGGATTTTTATTCATATTTTTTAAATTATCTGTGCCAGGGCTGATGTTTTTTTGCGGGTGAGTGGGAAGTTAAAATCACTCAAAAATCATTCAAGACTTGACTCATTTGAAAGAAAACACCCCACAAAACTCAACTAATTCACCACCCACCCCAGTGGTCTGCCATGGTAGGGTGATGCTTGAATACCTAAGCATGTGAAACCCCTCTGAAGCGGATGACTTGTTCAGGAAATAGCATTTGACTTGGGTATTAAAAAGCATATGTGCTGATTGTTTTCCCAAAAACTTATTGGTTACATTATATATTAGCTTGTAAATTGCTTGTTTCTAGAATGACATAATACCTGTTCATATTATATGTAATACTTATTCAGTAGAACAACCAATATATACTTCCTCTGGAACAAGCCTGAAAATAAGCAGCCTGTCATCTTCAAAATGAGGTTCCCAGAGGGTGAATTTGGTGATGCTACCCTGCACAGCAGGGTAGCATCACAAAACTTACCCTCTGTGACCCTTGGTCTGACTCAAGGTCTCAATCCAAAACAGAAAGATGTACCTAGAGGATAAAATGGCCCACTGTATGGGATAGCATCAGCAAATTAACCCTATGGGGACCTTATTTTGAAAATGACGGGTTGCTTATATTCAGGCTTGCTCTGGAAGCTATTTTTAAAAACAGGTATTTTGAGGCAATTTATATAGGAGTGCCCTTAGGCTTTCCCCAATAAATTGCCAAACATATTTATGAACACATGGTTGACACCAAATGAATGAATGTATAGCAGACAGCCATGTATTATACTAAAATATTCAAAATTTAGATGCGCTTAATAAAAATACTCTGCGAAACCAATATTTACCAGTAGTTGAAATAACCATATAAATTATATAATTCTGTTGATTCTTCCTTTCAAGGGAAAAAATGTTTTTCCTTATTTGGTATAAGTTTCTCTCAAAGTCAAGTAATATACAGTTGAAACTAGAAGGACTGTCACTGTATTGTGCACTTCAAGTAGTGTGCTGAGTAAGTGCCCTTTTGTCCCTATCAAACTGCACCATTAGCATAACTCCAATTCCTGCAGAAAAACAGCGTCAGGGCTTTTATTTCATCTGAATTTGGGATGAATTCTTGCAAAAATGGTTGCAAGTATCCATATCAGCTATGAGTGTCCACATGAGGCCACCATTGTTGAACCCCTGTTGTATACTGATAACACATGGTAACCCTTTACCCAATACAGCTTTTTAATTTTTAAAACATAAATGAATTTAATAAACAATATTTACCAATAAAACTTTAGAAATATGGTTGTCATTGGAAACGGCTCATTGAATGAAGAAAGTGGATTACTACTAAATCTCAGCACTATATATTCTCCACTTGAAAAGTATTTTTTTATTTTTCATAATAGCGCAAGAACCACTTGGAAATATTTATTACATGGACCACCGTGTGCAATCCAGTGGTCCATGTATTGAAAGTTTGTAAGTGCTTTCTGTGTTTTGTCATCAGAAATTGTAAATAAGTGAAAAATCTACACCACGGCAATTTAGTTGTAATCCACCATAACTGAAGAGGTAATATCTAGTTCTGTGCGATCGATTCAGTTTGTGACTTCACTACTGAACTAGCAAATAGCACATTTTATTATATGCTAGCCTGTGAATTATCACAAATTACCTAAACAATATTTCTCGATATCCATCAGTAGCTTCCTAAATGACACCACGCTACACTGCATCACATCGCCTTGAAGGACCAGTGATCTGATCTTTGTTATTGATTTGAAATGTACGCATTTGAGATAGAGATGGACAATATACCGAAAAACCGAACCGATACCGATATCATGGGGACACCGAAAAACCGAACCGACCCAATCTTTGAATACCGAAACCAACGGTATTTTCAATTTTCCCTGTGCATTGGCTATTTATAAGGCCTTGATGAGGATTGAGAGCAGTTGAAGTGTTCATTTTCATGAAAGAAGTGACTGATTTTATTTTTCAGTTTTGTTAAGCCTTAAGGACCAGGGCAGTTGTACTAAATTATCAATAGTCTACGACCTGCACATGTCCAGTTGCTTAGCAGAGATTTCTAGCCAAGTCTTGGCTGCCTATTAAGGCAGCCAAGACTTGGCTAGAAATCACTGATCAGATAATTTTACTACTGTCATCAGGCCCACGTAAAGATGACATCTTCAGGACACACATTCTATGATTACAGACGCCTTAAGTGGAGCTTGAAAAGTTAAGGCGTATTTAGAACAAGTCACCAAATTACAGTAGATATGATCTGTGTTGACAAAAGAATGACAATGTTGAGCCCATCATCAATGGCATGTGTAACAGCACTGTGATAGAATGATACAAGAACAACTTATTCTGTATTTTTCTGACATGGATTCCCCTTTGGTACTATCAGTGAATCTGAAGTCACATACCGAATACCGAACCGATACCGCGGTATGCCCACACAAAAATACCGAAACCGATACCGAACTCAAAATTCCAATACCGCCCATCTCTAATTTGAGATCGAATTGGGCTGAATATTGTGCAATAAAATGTCTCGCAGCATATAATTAAAAAGAAAATGTACTCTATTTTAGTCAGTATCTGGAATTATCTCATGAGTGTGGACCTGAAAGTTTTATTTTTCACGAGCACTTGCACGAGTGAAAAATAATTTTTTTAGGTCCACACGATGAATTTTTTCAGTAGACTCCTAAATGATGGTATGCTTTGGTGCATGACGTCACATTGAAACATTGCCTTGAATGAACGTTTAGCAGCTTTTTTTTGTTATTGTCTTGAAACTGTTTGTAGTCGACTTGGGCTGAATATTGCATAGTAAAATGTCACATAGCATATAATAGAAAGAAAATCTATGCTGTTTTAGTGAATATTGGGAATTAATTGCTAAGTGAAAAATAAAACTTTCAGGTCCACACTCATGAGATAATTCCCGATATTCACTAAAACAGTGTTGATATCCTATATATATTTTACTTGCATAGCGCAAACACTTTAGTGTCTTTCAACTAGACTGGTTCCTTCTTCTGCAGTAAGAAACACGTAACCCTTTACCGAACATTAAAAGCAGTGAACACTTGCAAACAAAATTTTGGAATAACTATTTTTTTTAATTTTTTGTCTCAAAAACATAGGTTATGATCCCTCATTGGAGCCTGTTCCAAAGAGGGGTCTTAACCTATGTTTTTGAGACAAAAAAAGAAAAAATAATGAAATTAATTGCCGATTTTGGGGACGTGCTGGCCGGTTTTGGCCATTACGTTGGGTAAAGGGTTAACCAACAAGCATGTTCTGCACTAATTGTCACAGGACTTCTAGTTTCAACTGTATTTTGTCTTTGAAATCAACAAATGATAAATATATACTAGTTTAGTAAATTGTACCACATTCCAACATGTATTCAGTGTTACACTATACAATACAGACATTTAGAAATGTTCTTGGGACACTATATGCGGAAACTGAATTACACATACATGTAACATCATGTAGGAATACGAATGTTAGGACATTACATGTCTGAATGACATTATGATGTGAATGAAATGCTTCGGCACAAAAGAGTTAACCCTTTACCCAACGAATCGGCTGCATCCGCCCGCGTAATATGCAAATTCAGCAGTCGAAAAAATATTATTTTTCAAAAACTTTCAACAAAACCATATCGTATGACCCCTCGTTGGAACGAGCTCATCGAGCTCGTTCCAACGAGGGGTCACATGATATGGTTTTGTTGAAATTTTTTGAAAAATTGGAAAAAATGATATTTAAAATAATAAATTTTGATATCGTCTGCGTTAGATAAAGAGTTAAGCAAAAAAGTTATTAGATCTTTGATGGGGATAATTTTCTTAAAAAAATCAGCTGCATTTACTTAATTCTAGTTTAATGATGGTATATAGAGATTAAACCATTATGTGGATGTACAAAATATGTATCCGAGTCTCGCTCGGGGTTCTAAAGGCAGATCACGACCAGTCGAAAACGAGTCGTAATCTACCCTTAGAACCAGTTGAAGACAAGTCATGATCTACCCTTAGAACCCGGAGCTAGGCTCGGATACATATTTTGTACATCCACATAATGGTAATAATCATTTCATCTCACACTATATTGGGGATAAGTCAAGAATGTAGATGAATATATAACGAACTATTTATTCGAACAAATGAATAAAAAAATAAAATGGAACACAGGTGAAAGGAACGTGCTTGTATCCGACCCCCAATACAAACATCTGTATCAGGGGGTCGGATACATGACAGTTGCAGAGTTAATACAGACAAAATACATGTTGATTGTAAGATAAAAATACAGAACATATCTCTGGTAGAATATGGGGAACAGCTATCAACAACGTTAAGGTGAGTTCTTCCTGTATTTCACCTGTTCCTTTGGCACTTGTGAACCACAGAAAAAACTTCATCTCAAGTCATTGATTCCAGCCATATGTATTCCACCCTCATTGTATTTTGTCTTAATATATGGTGCATCTGTGTTCTCTTGATATTACGGCCCTGCAGTTATTAAATTTCGAAGGGGGGCGTGGTGGCATTGCAGTAACTGATTCTCATCAGATCACCATAGTTAAGTAACGTGTTGCTATTAGGACCCTGCAGTTATTCAAATTTTGAATCCATTCTTTAATCAGCCTCTCAATTTGATTTGATTCATTATCGAATTGCAAACATGATCGAATTGGCCATGATGAACAACAATTATGTATGTGTCTTACACAATAGTCCATCTCAGTCTGATTTCCGAATAGTTCTCACTGTAGTTATGAAGTCATTATCTGTTCAGTATATTTAGTACTACATAAATTTATAAACACGGAATATCCTTAAGTTTTCAACTGCAGGATGTAAACTTGAATGCAAAAAAGGCTATGAATTTTTCATTTCTGTGTGACTCAAATGATGTTTTCTAATGGAATACTTTGCCCCTCGAATGCAACAAGGTGTTATATGCACTGCAATGACATGCAATTTTCCTGACATTGCCAAAAGAGAGAGAGAATAATTCTTGGATGAAACTGCTTCAATTGGGACTATTTCTGAGCATTGATCATGTTATCACATCGACTGCATAACATGATGAAAATTGTAGGTCACAAACATTATTATGCAGTCGATTTGATTCAAAAAAAGACTTGATTTGTGAATTTGTTGCCTGATTCGATTTGAGAGTCAAATTTCCAATTCGCAGGATCCTGTTTGATTTTGTACTTTCACACTGCAAAAAAACATTATGAAACATCATAACAGTAGTGTATATTCTGTGGCTTTGCTGTTGTATCTAAGAAAGTCTTGGCTGCCTATGTAGGCAGCCAAGACTTGCTTAGAAACAACTGACAATGTTCCTTTGATGTAACTTGCAAACTCATCTAAAAACTGCCTGTTGGGATACCAATTTTTGTTGCAGTGAAAGTGGTGAAACTCAAAATTAGGCCTTCATGAATTAAAGAAGAATTAAATTTTTAGCTGCGACTAGCAGCTCAATAAGTGGCAATGTCGGTCTGTCGGTCCGTCTGTGACCAACGAGTTTCAAAACTCAATAACTTTTGAAATACTTGATGGAATGACTTTATAATTGGCATGTAAGTGTATCTGATTGATGTCTAGCCACTGTTCAATGCATGTGTTGTTCCAAATATTTTTCTTGGAGTTATGGCCCTTGATGAACTTAGAATTTTGTGAGATTGCACCACATGTCGCAGCTACGGCGTCGATGTCGCGATTTTTAGCTGCGACTAGCAGCTCAATAAGTGGCAATGTCGGTCTATCGGTTCGTCGGTCTATCGGTTCGTCGGTCTGTGGGTCTGTCTGTGACCAACGAGTTTCAAAAGTCAATAAACTTTTGAAATACTTGATGGAATGACTTTATATTTGGCATGTAAGTGTATCTTATTGATGTCTAGCCACTGTTCAATGCATGTGTTGTTCCAAATATTTGGAGTTATGGCCCTTGATGAACTTAGAATTTTTTGAGATTGCACCACCCGTCGCAGCTACAGCGTCGGTGTCGCGATTTTTATTTCAATGAGAACTGAGATTGGGAAATGTGAAGAATCATTCCAAAATGCCAATGAGAAATGGTCCCATATTTGGCCCCTCTAGACACCCAAAATAACCACTGTTAGCCAAGTTTAAGACATGTTAACCAACTTTAAGGAACTTGAAATACAGTCAAAACTCGTTGATTCAAAGTTTGTGGGGTTGGCATTGAAACTCAAGTTATCTAAATACTTGAGTTATCCAGTTTTGGGTAATTAGATGATTTTGACATTCGAAGTGAATGAGGTTGTTAGGATGTACACACATTCTCCATATATTTATTCCAGTGTCCTGTTTTACTGCATTTATTGTACACAAAACAGTGATTGAATATGTTCTGTCCTTTGTCTTACTTGATAAAATAAATGATAACTTAACCTGAAATTTGTTTATCTTTATTTATTGTATATTTTGAATGATAAAAAAATGGGAATGTACAGAAAAACGAGGAGGAATACTACCAATAACCAGACGGCGGATCAAAATGCTTTCATCGTACAATTTCTTTAACCCTTTACCCAACGAATTGCCTACATCTGCCCGCGTAATATGCAAATTCAGCAGCTGAAAAATATTATATTTCGAAAAATTTCAACAAAACCATATCATGTGACCCCTCTTTGGAATGAGATCATCGAGGTCGTTCCAAAGAGGGGTCACATGATATGGTTTTGTTGAAATGTTTTGAAAAAATTTTAAAAATGATATTTAAAATAATAAATTTTGAAATCGTCTGCGTTGGGTAAAGGGTTAAGCCGTTTCTGTAGCACTCGTTCAGCAGTAAATAAGCAATATGACGCAAACTTATAACTGAACAGTAGCAGCTGAAATAGTTGTGGGATGAGTGCAAGGAAATTCCTATCTTGCTTCAAGGCCCCACTCTCTCTGGTTTCATCAGAACAAAGACAAGTGGGGAATTTGTTTGTATTCATCATACAATTTCTTTCAACAGATGCTGTATCACCCACAATACAATTCATTAGTAAACAAACACTATGGAGAACCAACTGATACCTGTAGTAGTGGAAATAAGTTGTAGGATAAGTGAAAGGAAATTATTCTCTTGTTTTTTTGTGCTGATAATATCCTCTACAGGGTGTGCACATCCTTGAAAAGTCCTTGAATTTTCATCTTACTTCTTGAATTTTGGAAATTCAGAAAATGTACTTGAAAAGTACTTGAAAATCCATCAGACTCCTTGAAAGTCCTTGAATTTTGCCCTATATCATTTTTGGCTCACCAACAATAGTTGTGTGAGCCAATGGCATAGCCCTCATGTCGGCGTTGTTGGCGTCCAGATTCATTCATTTTGAACTTTTGTGTGCAGGTTTTGATTTTTTTTTTTTTATGTCAGCTTGCTTTTCAGGGATAGTAATATTTTATTCAACCCTTTCCATGCTTAGTTACTTGAATTTTGGACTTTTGTGTACAGGTTTTTGAATTTTCTGTGCAGGTTTTTGACTTTTGTGTACAGGTTTTGAAATTTTGTCTTCAGGTGGAGTTTTACCTTACTGGCATATTGTCATGGTGGGTACCTTAACATTTCAGGGTATTTTTTCTCAATTTTAACCCTTTGAAACAAATGCAATACCTTTTTTGACTTTTCTGTGCGGGTTTTGAGGTTTGTCTTTCTTTTCTTCCAAGTGGATATTTTTCAAGTAGAGTTTCACCTTACTGGCATATTGCCATTGTGGTTACTTTGACATTTGCAGGGTATTTTTCTCAATTTTAACCCTTTGAAACAAATGTGATACTTTTTTTTTACTTTTATGTGCAGGTTTTGAGGTTTGTCTTTCTTTTCTTCCAAGTGGCGACTTACCTTGTAGCATATTGCCATGGTTCCTATTTTATGTTGGGATGCTTCTTGGGGCTAGTATTATATCATTTAACCCTTTAGCTGCTTATTTACCTTAATTTTGGACTTTTGTGTGCAGGTTTTTGACTTTTGTGTACAGGTTTTGATATTTTTTTCAAGTGGAGTTTTACCTCATTGACATTGCCATGGTGGTTACTGTAACATTTTCTTGGTATTTTTCTAAATTTTAACCCATTGAAACAAATGTGATACTTTTTGCACTTTTATGTGCAGGTTTTGAGGTTTTTCTTTCTTTTCTTCCAAGTGGATATTTCTTTTCAACCTACTCACAATTGTTTACAATTGGCTGTAACATAAGTGCAAGCCCTACTTCGGAACTAACTCAAGCTTTTAGAATCTTTTCCAAATGAGTTGGAAAAGTACTAGAGTGCAAAAGCACGAAAAAGATCGAAAAAAGGGTCGAGCGAGACCAGCGCTCGAAATTACAGGTACTCTCTCTGCACACCTCTTGCGTTTACCGAGCGCATGCGCAACAACCGTGACGTCAATTCCTTTGTTTTCAGCCATTGTACATGGTCGGAAATTTTTGTGACTCGTGCTAATTATGCTGTGTATTCTTCGTGAACAACTTATTCTTCATATTTAGTGTGCTAGTGGATTGTATCCTTTTATCAAGCTACCAAATTATTATTATTATTTAATGTTAATTTGTATTTTTATTGCTGTTCTCTTCACACTTTATCTTGTCTTTCCTCCACGTGTGAACACGACCTTAGTACTGCTTTCCGTCGGCGGGAAGCTTGATTATTGTTTTGATATCATGCCTAAGACTATTCCTTGTACCTCTTGTTTGCAGGTGAAACATGTGGACGATTCTCATGCCACATGTGTCACTTGCAACAATTGCACTCAGGCCCAATCATGTGGTATCTGTGGGGTTTGGTCCTCTAAATTCTGGGCTTCTGTGAACAAGGTGGTTCTTTCCAGAGCTAGAACCCCTCGTTCTCGGGGTAAGGGTAGCCGTGCCGTAGCAGACATTTCTGCTGGTGCACGTGGTGACTCTGTAACACAGGATTCGGATCTGCCTTCTGTGGCGAGTTCCTCTGCAACTGTTGGCGGTGTTAGTTCAGTGATACCTGACGAGGAGACCGTGGTCTCTTTGTCTTCTGATGTCACTATTGAGGCGTCTGTTTTCGTTGAGAGCTTTTCCGAGGTCAGCTCGGTAACCCTCTCCGATCTGCCTCCTACACCGTCGACCGTTGTTGAGGAAGTTGCTACTCCAGATCCTATTCTGTCTGATGGTGGCTCTTCCATCTCCTCTGGGGATGGTCTACAGTCTCGGGGTACCGAGGCTGTATCTGCTGGTGTGTCTGTGTGTTCTCAGCCTCCCCCAGCCTCGCGGCGAGGCTGTGCGGGTTTGCTGTCTGGTCCGTCTCATCTGGCTAGGTTTGCTCCTAGTCGGTTGAGCCGGCCGGTCGTTTCGGCAGAGATTCCTCGTCCCTCGAGTGAATCGTTTATCGTTCCACCTTCGCCTGCTAGTGTGCCGCCTAGCGGGATGGTGTTGGGACGTTGACATCCAGGGCCTGCTGTTCGGCAGCGGTCAGTGACAGCCCCTGTTAGCTGTCACTCTCGGAACCTTCCTCCGGTGATTCCTCACTGTGTTCCGAGTCTGGGTGTCGATCGATGCTTGCCATCGGTCTCAGAGGATAGGCAGTTGGGGCCGTCTGCTGCGCAGAGGCCAAGGACAGGTTCCTGTCATTCTTGGGACAATCCTCCTTCTCACCGTGTCCTAGGTCCAGCTACCGATCGACGTGCGCCGTCGCTCTCTTTAGAGGATTTGCAGGCAGGACCTGTTTCGCAGAGGTCGATCTGAGTACCCTGAACGAGTACATAATAGCTCCTCGTTTCAGTATGGAGACTTTCCGGTCGGTTCGACGTTCAGTTCACAGGGCGATTTTGCGGCCAGTATCGACCTGAAGGATGCCTACTTCCATGTACCCATTCATCTGGTGTCACGGAAATACCTTCGGTTCTCGTTTCGGGATCGACTTTTTCAATTCAGAGCTCTCCCGTTCGGTTTGAACCTGGCTCCTTGAGCCTTCACCTGACTGATGTCACATGTGCTTGCTTTCCACCGCACTCAGTCGGTAGTGACTTCGTCAGCCTACCTAGACGACATCCTCCAACGGCACCACGATGCCGCTGTTCTGGAGTTCGATGTCCGCCAGTTTCTTTGCCTGCTAGCATCGCTGGGTTTCAGAGTCAATCGCGAGAAGTCGGATCTTCTTCCTTCTCAGCGATTCCGTCATTTGGGGATGGATTTCGACACTCTTCACAATGTAGTGTCGGTCCCCAAGGCTCGGGCGATGATTCTTTCTGCCTTGACTCGGGACCTGCTTCAATCTTCCTCGGTCTCGGCCAGGACTTTCCTTCGGATGCTGGGCCTTTGCGGTTCGGTGACAGATCTCATTCCGCTCGGTCGCTTGTTTGTCCGACCTCTCCAACACTTCCTGTTGGATCATTGGCGTCCGAATGTAGATCCGCTGGACCTGCAACTCACTATTCCTCGGTCTCTGCTTTGTCACCTCCGCCCTTGGGCAGATATTCCCTGGCTGACACAAGGTGTTCCGTTGGATCTTCCTTTGGCCGATCGCATCCTTACTGTGGATGCCAGCGATCGGGGCTGGGGTGCGACGTTGGATCCTCTCGGTCTGTCTACTCAGCTTGCAGGTGGGCCTTCATATCAACCAGAAGGAGCTCCTTGCTCTTCTGTTGAGTTTTCGGCTTTGTATCCCTCATCTGTCGGACCATGTTGTCCTACTTCTTTCGGACAATTCGACAGTAGTGGCCTACATACGGAATCAGGGAGGCACACATTCGATTCCCATGTATCGGCTGTCTCGGGATCTTCTTCTGTTGGCGCGGGATGTGAACGCTCGGGTGTCCATTCGACACATTCCCGGTCGTCTCAACGTCCTAGCAGACTCCCTGTCCCGACGCGACAGTGTCCTTCCAACCGAATGGATGCTACAGGCGGTGTTTCAGGCGATTTGCGAGCAGTGGGGTCGTCCTCAGGTCGACCTTTTCGCTACTCGCTGGAATCATCAGGTAGAGACTTTTGTCTCCCCTTGTCCAGATCCTCTGGCATTTGCAGTAGACGCTCTGTCTCTGGACTGGACAGGTTGGATCGGCTATGCTTTTCCTCCTGCACCGATTCTTCCTCAAGTATTAGCGAAGATTCGTGCTTGCAGTTGCAGGATCATTCTGATCACACCCCTGTCTCCACAGAGGGTGTGGATCAATCTGCTGCGGCCTCTATTGGCCGATCGACCGATTCGTCTACCTCTACATGTACGTCGCGATCTTCTTTCACAGGGTCGTCCCATGAAGTATCGCAACAACCTGGCGAGCCTGTCCCTTCACGCCTGTCTTTTATCAGGTCCAGTTTCCGACGTAGAGGTTTTTCGAGACGATCAGTGGAGTGCATTTCTGCATCGCGGCGACATTCCACTGGAATGACTTATGCCGCCAAGTGGAAGGTTTTCTGCCGCTGGTGTTCAGATCACAATGTGAATTACCATGATCCGTCAATCGTTCATATTGCGGATTTTCTGGTTTTTCTATTTGACTCCAAGGGCCTCCAGCCTATTACGATTGAGGGCTATCGGTCTATGCTGTCTGATACTTTCTCTTATGTGGGAAAGCGGTGCATCGGTCGTAATCTTTTTCTCTCCAAACTTATTCGGCACTTTTCTTTGAAGAGGCCTCGAGTTTTGCGTCTTACACCCAAGTGGAACTTGGCATGGGTGTTGTACTGTTTGGAGGGGGCGCCATTCGAGCCTTTATCTGAGACCGACATGCGTTTTCTCACCTATAAGACGGCTTTTCTTCTATCGTTTGCTTCTGCTCGTCGAGTCAGTGAGCTTCATGCGCTATCTGTTGATTCTGCCTTCTTCCGAAATGAGGCTAACAGTGTCACATTCACTACTGATTGCTCTTTTCTGGCTAAGAATCAACTCCCCGATTCGGTACCTCCTCCCATCTACAGTCGGGCTCTCCCTGCTGTAGATGGACGGAGGCCTCTTCTTTGTTCTGTTCGTGCGGTCAAGACTTACATTACTCGCACTCAGTTCATTAGGAGGGGTCGGAAGAGATTCTTTCTGTCTCTCATTCCTAAGAGGCAGTCTATCTCTTCCCATTCTATTTCTAGGTGGATCTGTCTTGCAATCAAGCTGGCTTATTCTCGCGTATCTGCATCGGATCTTGTTTCGAACCGGCTTAATGCTCACGAGGTTCGTGCCATTTCTACATCCTGGGCGTTCTCCAATTCTGTTTCGCTCCGTGATGTTATGAATGCAGCTTACTGGAGGAATGCTTCTACCTTCTCCTCCTTTTATCTCTGCCACCTTCAGCAGCAATCTGAGGACCTTTATTCTTTAGGCCCTCTCGTTGCTGCTCAGGCTGTTGTGCACCCTCGTTAAAATTGTTTTTGTCGAGGTTGCGCTTCGCTCAGCCTTGTTCTTTTCAGGTGCCTTCTCTCTATCTTCATTACAGGTTTTTGTTTTTGTTCTCTGCCATCCTTGCCTTCGTTCTGCTACTCTTGTTGGTATTGGTTATGTGATTCACCTCCTCCTATTGTTTATTCAGCCAATTGTAAACAATTGTGAGTAGGTTGAAAAGAAATTAAAATTTTTTAGTAAATTTTGTTTCTTAACATACCTACCACAATTGTTTACCGGAGGCCCAGCCTCCTTGGGGATATCTTTGATATCGATGCCTCCCCGCTAAATCACAAACTTCTCGTTGGTTGAAATACGGAATTGACGACACGGTTGTTGGGCATGCGCTCGGTAAACGCAAGAGGTGTGCAGAGAGAGTACCTGTAATTTCGAGCGTTGGTCTCGCTCGACCCTTTTTTCGATCTTTTTCGTGCTTTTGCACTCTAGTACTTTTCCAACTCGTTTGGAAAAGATTCTAAAAGCTTGAGTTAGTTCTGAAGTAGGGCTTGCACTTATGTTACAGCTAATTGTAAACAATTGTGGTAGGTATGTTAAGAAACAAAATTTACTAAAAACTTTTAATTTTTCAGGTAGAGTTTCACCTTACTGGCATATTGCCATGGTGGTTACTGTGACATTATCCTGGTATTTTTCTCAATTTTAACCCATTGAAACAAATGTGATACTTTTTTTTTTACTTTTATGTGCAGGTTTTGAGATTTGTCTTTCTTTTCTTCAAAGTGGAGACTTACCTTGTAGAATATTGCCATGGTTCCTATTTTATGTCAGCATGCTTCTTAGGAGTTATTAATATATTATTTAACCCTTTAGCTGCTTATTTACTTTAATTTTGGACTTTTGTGCACAGGTTTCGGACTTTTTTTTTACTCCAGCCACCCCTTTACATTGGCGACCTGTTGGTGAGCCACGGGGTACTGATACCCACTCTAGTTACCGGTGTAATAGTGGACAATGGAAACATCTCTTTTGCACTTGTTTTAGTTGAAAAATGAAAAAAATGAACACAAATAATGGATAATCGACAAATGATGAATTAAAGTTCAGGCATTATTTAAATGGGTATCATTCTGTAAGTACCATAATTTTGTTGCAGAGCATTTTAGAAGCACTGTTTTCCTGGAATTTAGAAGGATGAGGTAGAAGACATTTTTAACGCTTTACCCAGTGTAACGGTCAAAGCCGGTCACTGCTATTCTCAAAAATGCCAATTAATTTCAATTAATTTTTTCATTTTTGTCTCAAAAACATAGGCTATGACCCCTTGCTGGAACAAGCTCATCGAGCTCGTTCCAATGAGGGATCATCACCTACATGTATGTTTTTGTGACAAAAATTAGTTATTCAAGAATTTTTTTGTAAGTGTCGTCTGCTTTTCATGTAAGGTAAATGGTTAAAGTAGGAAAGGCTTCTAAAAATGGTTATGTTCCAAATGTGCATTTTCAAAAAACATCCTTGGAAAATGCTGATATGTCCTTGAAAAGTCCTTGAATTCTTTTGGTCCTTGACTGTAAGAACCCTGCTCTACCAACCCCTGCTTGTTTTATTCGAACAAAGAAAGACTAGTTCCCCATGGGAACCCGGGAAGTGAAACAGTGTTCTTTTACTCTAGTAAACAAGCTCTGTTTTACTGGTAAAATATGACCTGGTCACCAATGCTTTGGGTGGAAGTCCTCTAACATGGGTATAAACGATTGACTAAACTTGACTGTATCTCCAAGTTGCAATTAGCCATTGTGCAGAAGTGTGTGACACTAAACACCAATAAATAAATAAATAGAAAGACTGGTGGGAAATTTTCTTGCATTCAACATGCAGTTTCTTTCAACAATTACTGTATTACCATTTTTTTAAAAAACGTGGGATAACATACTGTTTTGCACAGTTTCTATTGAAGCAGTCTTTTATTAACTCCTCAGATAACAAATCAGCCACATCCATCCACATGACATACAATTTGGGTAGTTACAAGTACTGAAATGGTTAACCGGATAATCGGTTTAAAACCAGTTAGCTACCTAACCAGTCAGAAAAACCGTCAACCGATTATCCGAAATATCGATAGTGATTGTCATTCCACGTTTAAAATGTAGTAAATCTGCTGCTTCTCTTTTGTGATAGATTACTCATCGAAGCTGCGTTATATATATTGAGAAATAATTGACTTTGACATTCAAGACTTTGATAATGATCGGCAGTTTCCGTGAGTAATGAGTAATCGCAGAAATTATTCTGTAGTGTGTATACAAACGAACGTTGTTGAGTACTCGACAACGTTCGTTTGTATACACTCTATGGAATAGTTTGAGAACACTGCATTTCAATTCCTTTAGTTTTGATCCCATATTCGGTGAAATAATGGCACATTCCAGTGTGGGTAACATGATATGATTTTGTCGAAAGTTTTTAAGAAATTTTAAAAAATAATATTTTGAATGATGAATTTTAATATCATCTGCATTGGGTAAGGGGTTAAAATGTCACTAATTTTCCAAATTTCTTTCAGTAATACTTCTCAATCGTGCCTTGCTTGTAAAAAGGTTTCTATGACATCACACCCTGCAGGAGCTTCATCCTCTGAGGATAATTTCCCAACTACCCCCCCCCCCCCCCCCCCCATTATCCTCATCTAGGCTTGGCACCTTCTTTCAATGCCTTCACTTCATCAACAATGTTGACATTCACTTCTGCACAGATTGCTATATTATCATCCACTTCTATAAGTACCTACGTGTTTTCTTTCTGAAGTCCATGGTTAACCTGGAAAGGGGATTATTATCTTTCAAATCATCCTTACATTCTGAATCATCACCCATAGTTGATGGTGCCGTAAAGCCACTATGCTTGACCAATTTGCAATAACTGCTGACCAAATGCCATTCCATGTGTGGTGCATAACAAGGCATGCATCCAGTACGCTCATTGCCTGTTTGTGACTCTTGTTCGTTTCTTCAACATAGCACAAAATTACATGTTCTTTGCAGTGACCTTTCATGTTCTTTATTATCCATTGATCTATTGCTTGTATCTTTGATGTTGTGTTTGGAGACAGGAAAAATAGTTTAATCGTTTGAACCCTAGCAGCCGTTTTTTCTGGCCAGGAACATGATACGTCATAACGTCGTTAATCAGGATGGCTGTCCAGTAAATGTGTGGGGTGAAACAATCAATATTTTCAACTTGCAGCCCTGAGGCTGCTCATTGAAAATATCGATTGATCTACCCCCAATAATGAATATGGACTCTTCCAAGTGTTTCCATTGAATTGGCGTGGAAGATACCACTAGAGTACAAAGGGTTAAAGGTCTTAACCCTTTACCCGCACATCCGCCCGCGTAATATGCAAATTGAGCAGTTGAAAAAATTAAATTTTCCAAACAATTACAACAAAACCATATCATGTGACCCCTCATTGGAATGAGCTCATTGAGCGATATGGTTTCCTCCATGTTGGCACACACCATACTTGTTGGTCTTTTACTTTGTTTCCTCCATGTTGGCACACACCATACCTGTTGGTCTTTTTACTTTGTTTCATCCATGTTGGCACACAAAATACCTGTTGGCCTTTTACTTTGTTTCCTCCATGTTGGCACACACCATACCTGTTGGTCTTTTACTTTGTTACTTCCATGTTGGCACACACAATACCAGTTGGTCTTTTTACTTTGTTTCCTCCATGTTGGCACACAACATACCTGTTGGTCTTTTTGCTTTATTTCCTCCATGTTGGCACACAAAATACCTGTTGGCCTTTTACTTTGTTTCCTCCATGTTGGCACACACCATGCATGTTGGTCTTCTTACTTTGTTTCCTCCATGTTGGCACACACCATACCTGTTGGTCTTTTACTTTGTTTCCTCCATGTTGGTGCATGTTGGTCTTTTTACTTTGTTTCCTCCATGTTGGCACACACCATACCTGTTGGCCTTTTATTTTGTTTCCTCCATGTTGGCACACACCATACCTGTTGGTCTTTTTGCTTTGTTTCCTCCATGTTGGCACACAACATACCTGTTGGTCTTTTTTACTTTGTTTCCTCCATGTTGGCACACACCATACCTGTTGGTCTTTTTACTTTGTTTCCTCCATGTTGGCACACACCATACCTGTTGGTCTTTTTACTTTGTTTCCCTCCATGTTGGCACACACCATACCTGTTGGCCTTTTATTTTGTTTCCTCCATGTTGGCACACACCATACCTGTTGGTCTTTTTGCTTTGTTTCCTCCATGTTGGCACACAACATACCTGTTGGTCTTTTTTACTTTGTTTCCTCCATGTTGGCACACACCATACCTGTTGGTCTTTTACTTTGTTTCCTCCATGTTGGTGCATGTTGGTCTTTTTACTTTGTTTCCTCCATGTTGGCACACACCATACCTGTTGGCCTTTTATTTTGTTTCCTCCATGTTGGCACACACCATACCTGTTGGTCTTTTTGCTTTGTTTCCTCCATGTTGGCACACAACATACCTGTTGGTCTTTTTTACTTTGTTTCCTCCATGTTGGCACACACCATACCTGTTGGTCTTTTACTTTGTTTCCTCCATGTTGGTGCATGTCGGTCTTTTTACTTTGTTTCCTCCATGTTGGCACACACCATACCTGTTGGCCTTTTATTTTGTTTCCTCCATGTTGGCACACACCATACCTGTTGGTCTTTTTGCTTTGTTTCCTCCATGTTGGCACACAACATACCTGTTGGTCTTTTTTACTTTGTTTCCTCCATGTTGGCACACACCATACCTGTTGGTCTTTTACTTTGTTTCCTCCATGTTGGTGCATGTTGGTCTTTTTACTTTGTTTCCTCCATGTTGGCACACACCATACCTGTTGGCCTTTTATTTTGTTTCCTCCATGTTGGCACACACCATACCTGTTGGTCTTTTTGCTTTGTTTCCTCCATGTTGGCACACACCTTACCTGTTGGTCTTTTTTACTTTGTTTCCTCCATGTTGGCACACACCATACCTGTTGGTCTTTTACTTTGTTTCCTCCATGTTGGTGCATGTTGGTCTTTTTACTTTGTTTCCTCCATGTTGGCACACACCATACCTGTTGGCCTTTTATTTTGTTTCCTCCATGTTGGCACACACCATACCTGTTGGTCTTCTTACTTTGTTTCCTCCATGTTGGCACACACCATACCTGTTGGTCTTTTTGCTTTGTTTCCTCCATGTTGGCACACACCATACCTGTTGGCCTTTTATTTTGTTTCCTCCATGTTGGCACACACCATACCTGTTGGTCTTCTTACTTTGTTTCCTCCATGTTGGCACACAACATACCTGTTGGTCTTTTTTACTTTGTTTCCTCCATGTTGGCACACACCATACCTGTTGGCCTTTTATTTTGTTTCCTCCATGTTGGCACACACCATACCTGTTGGTCTTTTTGCTTTGTTTCCTCCATGTTGGCACACACCATACCTGTTGGCCTTTTATTTTGTTTCCTCCATGTTGGCACACACCATACCTGTTGGTCTTCTTACTTTGTTTCCTCCATGTTGGCACACAACATACCTGTTGGTCTTTTTTACTTTGTTTCCTCCATGTTGGCACACACCATACCTGTTGGTCTTTTTACTTTGTTTCCTCCATGTTGGCACACACCATACCTGTTGGTCTTTTTACTTTGTTTCCTCCATGTTGGCACACACCATACCTGTTGGTCTTTTTGCTTTGTTTCCTCCATTTTGGCACACAACATACCTGTTGGTCTTTTTTACTTTGTTTCCTCCATGTTGGCACACACCATACCTGTTGGTCTTTTTACTTTGTTTCCTCCATGTTGGCACACAACATACCTGTTGGTCTTTTTTACTTTGTTTCCCCCATGTTGGCACACACCATACCTGTTGGTCTTTTTACTTTGTTTCCTCCATGTTGGCACACAACATACCCGTTGGTCTTTTTTACTTTGTTTCCTCCATGTTGGCACACACCATACCTGTTGGTCTTTTTACTTTGTTTCCTCCATGTTGGCACACAACATACCTGTTGGTCTTTTTTACTTTGTTTCCTCCATGTTGGCACACACCATACCTGTTGGTCTTTTTACTTTGTTTCCTCCATGTTGGCACACAACATACCTGTTGGTCTTTTTTACTTTGTTTCCTCCATGTTGGCACACACCATACCTGTTGGTCTTTTTTACTTTGTTTCCTCCATGTTGGCACACACCATACCTGTTGGCCTTTTATTTTGTTTCCTCCATGTTGGCACACAACATACCTGTTGGTCTTTTTGCTTTGTTTCCTCCATGTTGGCACACAACATACCTGTTGGTCTTTTTTACTTTGTTTCCTCCATGTTGGCACACACCATACCTGTTGGTCTTTTACTTTGTTTCCTCCATGTTGGTGCATGTTGGTCTTTTTACTTTGTTTCCTCCATGTTGGCACACACCATACCTGTTGGCCTTTTATTTTGTTTCCTCCATGTTGGCACACACCATACCTGTTGGTCTTTTTGCTTTGTTTCCTCCATGTTGGCACACACCTTACCTGTTGGTCTTTTTTACTTTGTTTCCTCCATGTTGGCACACACCATACCTGTTGGTCTTTTACTTTGTTTCCTCCATGTTGGTGCATGTTGGTCTTTTTACTTTGTTTCCTCCATGTTGGCACACACCATACCTGTTGGCCTTTTATTTTGTTTCCTCCATGTTGGCACACACCATACCTGTTGGTCTTCTTACTTTGTTTCCTCCATGTTGGCACACAACATACCTGTTGGTCTTTTTTACTTTGTTTCCTCCATGTTGGCACACACCATACCTGTTGGTCTTTTTACTTTGTTTCCTCCATGTTGGCACGCACCATACCTGTTGGTCTTTTTACTTTGTTTCCTCCATGTTGGCACACACCATACCTGTTGGCCTTTTATTTTGTTTCCTCCATGTTGGCACACACCATACCTGTTGGTCTTTTTGCTTTGTTTCCTCCATGTTGGCACACACCATACCTGTTGGCCTTTTATTTTGTTTCCTCCATGTTGGCACACACCATACCTGTTGGTCTTCTTACTTTGTTTCCTCCATGTTGGCACACAACATACCTGTTGGTCTTTTTCACTTTGTTTCCTCCATGTTGGCACACACCATACCTGTTGGCCTTTTATTTTGTTTCCTCCATGTTGGCACACACCATACCTGTTGGTCTTTTTGCTTTGTTTCCTCCATGTTGGCACACACCATACCTGTTGGCCTTTTATTTTGTTTCCTCCATGTTGGCACACACCATACCTGTTGGTCTTCTTACTTTGTTTCCTCCATGTTGGCACACAACATACCTGTTGGTCTTTTTTACTTTGTTTCCTCCATGTTGGCACACACCATACCTGTTGGTCTTTTTACTTTGTTTCCTCCATGTTGGCACACACCATACCTGTTGGTCTTTTTACTTTGTTTCCTCCATGTTGGCACACACCATACCTGTTGGTCTTTTTGCTTTGTTTCCTCCATTTTGGCACACAACATACCTGTTGGTCTTTTTTACTTTGTTTCCTCCATGTTGGCACACACCATACCTGTTGGTCTTTTTACTTTGTTTCCTCCATGTTGGCACACAACATACCTGTTGGTCTTTTTTACTTTGTTTCCTCCATGTTGGCACACACCATACCTGTTGGTCTTTTTACTTTGTTTCCTCCATGTTGGCACACAACATACCCGTTGGTCTTTTTTACTTTGTTTCCTCCATGTTGGCACACACCATACCTGTTGGTCTTTTTACTTTGTTTCCTCCATGTTGGCACACAACATACCTGTTGGTCTTTTTTACTTTGTTTCCTCCATGTTGGCACACACCATACCTGTTGGTCTTTTTACTTTGTTTCCTCCATGTTGGCACACAACATACCTGTTGGTCTTTTTTACTTTGTTTCCTCCATGTTGGCACACACCATACCTGTTGGTCTTTTTACTTTGTTTCCTCCATGTTGGCACACAACATACCTGTTGGTCTTTTTACTTTGTTTCCTCCATGTTGGTGCATGTTGGTCTTTTACTTTGTTTCCTCCATGTTGGCACACACCATATCTGTTGGTCTTTTTACTTTGTTTCCCTCCATGTTGGCACACACCATCTCTGTTGGTCTTTTACTTTGTTCCCTCCATGTTGGCACACACCATCTCTGTTGGTCTTTTACTTTGTTTCCCTCCATGTTGGCACACACCATACCTGTTGGTCTTCTTACTTTGTTTCCTCCATGTTGGCACACAACATACCTGTTGGTCTTTTTTACTTTGTTTCCTCCATGTTGGCACACACCATACCTGTTGGCCTTTTATTTTGTTTCCTCCATGTTGGCACACACCATACCTGTTGGTCTTTTTGCTTTGTTTCCTCCATGTTGACACACACCATACCTGTTGGCCTTTTATTTTGTTTCCTCCATGTTGGCACACACCATACCTGTTGGTCTTCTTACTTTGTTTCCTCCATGTTGGCACACAACATACCTGTTGGTCTTTTTTACTTTGTTTCCTCCATGTTGGCACACACCATACCTGTTGGTCTTTTTACTTTGTTTCCTCCATGTTGGCACACACCATACCTGTTGGTCTTTTTACTTTGTTTCCTCCATGTTGGCACACACCATACCTGTTGGTCTTTTTGCTTTGTTTCCTCCATGTTGGCACACAACATACCTGTTGGTCTTTTTTACTTTGTTTCCTCCATGTTGGCACACACCATACCTGTTGGTCTTTTTACTTTGTTTCCTCCATGTTGGCACACAACATACCTGTTGGTCTTTTTTACTTTGTTTCCTCCATGTTGGCACACACCATACCTGTTGGTCTTTTTACTTTGTTTCCTCCATGTTGGCACACAACATACCCGTTGGTCTTTTTTACTTTGTTTCCTCCATGTTGGCACACACCATACCTGTTGGTCTTTTTACTTTGTTTCCTCCATGTTGGCACACAACATACCTGTTGGTCTTTTTTACTTTGTTTCCTCCATGTTGGCACACACCATACCTGTTGGTCTTTTTACTTTGTTTCCTCCATGTTGGCACACAACATACCTGTTGGTCTTTTTTACTTTGTTTCCTCCATGTTGGCACACACCATACCTGTTGGTCTTTTTACTTTGTTTCCTCCATGTTGGCACACAACATACCTGTTGGTCTTTTTTACTTTGTTTCCTCCATGTTGGCACACACCATACCTGTTGGTCTTTTTACTTTGTTTCCTCCATGTTGGCACACAACATACCTGTTGGTCTTTTTACTTTGTTTCCTCCATGTTGGCACACAAAATACCTGTTGGCCTTTTACTTTGTTTCCTCCATGTTGGCACACACCATACCTGTTGGTCTTTTACTTTGTTACTTCCATGTTGGCACATACAATACCTGTTGGTCTTTTTACTTTGTTTCCTCCATGTTGGCACACAACATACCTGTTGGTCTTTTTGCTTTATTTCCTCCATGTTGGCACAGAAAATACCTGTTGGCCTTTTACTTTGTTTCCTCCATGTTGGCACACACCATGCATGTTGGTCTTCTTACTTTGTTTCCTCCATGTTGGCACACACCACACCTGTTGGTCTTTTACTTTGTTTCCTCCATGTTGGTGCATGTTGGTCTTTTTACTTTGTTTCCTCCATGTTGGCACACACCATACCTGTTCGCCTTTTATTTTGTTTCCTCCATGTTGGCACACACCATACCTGTTGGTCTTTTTGCTTTGTTTCCTCCATGTTGGCACACAACATACCTGTTGGTCTTTTTTACTTTGTTTCCTCCATGTTGGCACACACCATACCTGTTGGTCTTTTTACTTTGTTTCCTCCATGTTGGCACACACCATACCTGTTGGTCTTTTTGCTTTGTTTCCTCCATGTTGGCACACAACATACCTGTTGGTCTTTTTTACTTTGTTTCCTCCATGTTGGCACACACCATACCTGTTGGTCTTTTTTCTTTGTTTCCTCCATGTTGGCACACAACATACCTGTTGGTCTTTTTTACTTTGTTTCCTCCATGTTGGCACACACCATACCTGTTGGTCTTTTTACTTTGTTTCCTCCATGTTGGCACACAACATACCCGTTGGTCTTTTTTACTTTGTTTCCTCCATGTTGGCACACACCATACCTGTTGGTCTTTTTACTTTGTTTCCTCCATGTTGGCACACAACATACCTGTTGGTCTTTTTTACTTTGTTTCCTCCATGTTGGCACACACCATACCTGTTGGTCTTTTTACTTTGTTTCCTCCATGTTGGCACACAACATACCTGTTGGTCTTTTTTACTTTGTTTCCTCCATGTTGGCACACACCATACCTGTTGGTCTTTTTACTTTGTTTCCTCCATGTTGGCACACAACATACCTGTTGGTCTTTTTTACTTTGTTTCCTCCATGTTGGCACACACCATACCTGTTGGTCTTTTTACTTTGTTTCCTCCATGTTGGCACACAACATACCTGTTGGTCTTTTTACTTTGTTTCCTCCATGTTGGTGCATGTTGGTCTTTTACTTTGTTTCCTCCATGTTGGCACACACCATACCTGTTGGTCTTTTTACTTTGTTTCCTCCATGTTGGCACACACAATACCTGTTGGTCTTTTTAGTTTGTTTCCTCCATGTTGGCACACACCATACCTGTTGGTCTTTTACTTTGTTTCCTCCATGTTGGCACACACCATACCTGTTGGTCTTTTTACTTTGTTTCCTCCATGTTGGCACACAAAATACCTGTTGGCCTTTTACTTTGTTTCCTCCATGTTGGCACACACCATACCTGTTGGTCTTTTACTTTGTTACTTCCATGTTGGCACATACAATACCTGTTGGTCTTTTTACTTTGTTTCCTCCATGTTGGCACACAACATACCTAATGGTCTTTTTGCTTTATTTCCTCCATGTTGGCACACAAAATACCTGTTGGCCTTTTACTTTGTTTCCTCCATGTTGGCACACACCATGCATGTTGGTCTTCTTACTTTGTTTCCTCCATGTTGGCACACACCATACCTGTTGGTCTTTTACTTTGTTTCCTCCATGTTGGTGCATGTTGGTCTTTTTACTTTGTTTCCTCCATGTTGGCACACACCATACCTGTTCGCCTTTTATTTTGTTTCCTCCATGTTGGCACACACCATACCTGTTGGTCTTTTTGCTTTGTTTCCTCCATGTTGGCACACAACATACCTGTTGGTCTTTTTTACTTTGTTTCCTCCATGTTGGCACACACCATACCTGTTGGTCTTTTTACTTTGTTTCCTCCATGTTGGCACACACCATACCTGTTGGTCTTTTTACTTTGTTTCCTCCATGTTGGCAAACACCATACCTGTTGGTCTTTTTACTTTGTTTCCTCCATGTTGGCACACACCATACCTGTTGGCCTTTTATTTTGTTTCCTCCATGTTGGCACACACCATACCTGTTGGTCTTTTTGCTTTGTTTCCTCCATGTTGGCACACACCATACCTGTTGGCCTTTTATTTTGTTTCCTCCATGTTGGCACACACCATACCTGTTGGTCTTCTTACTTTGTTTCCTCCATGTTGGCACACAACATACCTGTTGGTCTTTTTTACTTTGTTTCCTCCATGTTGGCACACACCATACCTGTTGGCCTTTTATTTTGTTTCCTCCATGTTGGCACACACCATACCTGTTGGTCTTTTTGCTTTGTTTCCTCCATGCTGGCACACACCATACCTGTTGGCCTTTTATTTTGTTTCCTCCATGTTGGCACACACCATACCTGTTGGTCTTTTTGCTTTGTTTCCTCCATGTTGGCGCACAACATACCTGTTGGTCTTTTTTACTTTGTTTCCTCCATGTTGGCACACACCATACCTCTTGGTCTTCTTACTTTGTTTCCTCCATGTTGGCACACAACATACCTGTTGGTCTTTTTTACTTTGTTTCCTCCATGTTGGCACACACCATACCTGTTGGTCTTTTTACTTTGTTTCCTCCATGTTGGCACACACCATACCTGTTGGTCTTTTTACTTTGTTTCCTCCATGTTGGCACACACCATACCTGTTGGTCTTTTTGCTTTGTTTCCTCCATGTTGGCACACAACATACCTGTTGGTCTTTTTTACTTTGTTTCCTCCATGTTGGCACACACCATACCTGTTGGTCTTTTTACTTTGTTTCCTCCATGTTGGCACACAACATACCTGTTGGTCTTTTTTACTTTGTTTCCTCCATGTTGGCACACACCATACCTGTTGGTCTTTTTACTTTGTTTCCTCCATGTTGGCACACAACATACCCGTTGGTCTTTTTTACTTTGTTTCCTCCATGTTGGCACACACCATACCTGTTGGTCTTTTTACTTTGTTTCCTCCATGTTGGCACACAACATACCTGTTGGTCTTTTTTACTTTGTTTCCTCCATGTTGGCACACACCATACCTGTTGGTCTTTTTACTTTGTTTCCTCCATGTTGGCACACAACATACCTGTTGGTCTTTTTTACTTTGTTTCCTCCATGTTGGCACACACCATACCTGTTGGTCTTTTTACTTTGTTTCCTCCATGTTGGCACACAACATACCTGTTGGTCTTTTTTACTTTGTTTCCTCCATGTTGGCACACACCATACCTGTTGGTCTTTTTACTTTGTTTCCTCCATGTTGGCACACAACATACCTGTTGGTCTTTTTACTTTGTTTCCTCCATGTTGGTGCATGTTGGTCTTTTACTTTGTTTCCTCCATGTTGGCACACACCATACCTGTTGGTCTTTTTACTTTGTTTCCTCCATGTTGGCACACACAATACCTGTTGGTCTTTTTACTTTGTTTCCTCCATGTTGGCACACACCATACCTGTTGGTCTTTTACTTTGGTTCCTCCATGTTGGCACACACCATACCTGTTGGTCTTTTTACTTTGTTTCCTCCATGTTGGCACACAAAATACCTGTTGGCCTTTTACTTTGTTTCCTCCATGTTGGCACACACCATACCTGTTGGTCTTTTACTTTGTTACTTCCATGTTGGCACACACAATACCTGTTGGTCTTTTTACTTTGTTTCCTCCATGTTGGCACACAACATACCTGTTGGTCTTTTTGCTTTATTTCCTCCATGTTGGCACACAAAATACCTGTTGGCCTTTTACTTTGTTTCCTCCATGTTGGCACACACCATGCATGTTGGTCTTCTTACTTTTTTTCCTCCATGTTGGCACACACCATACCTGTTGGTCTTTTACTTTGTTTCCTCCATGTTGGTGCATGTTGGTCTTTTTACTTTGTTTCCTCCATGTTGGCACACACCATACCTGTTGGCCTTTTATTTTGTTTCCTCCATGTTGGCACACACCATACCTGTTGGTCTTTTTGCTTTGTTTCCTCCATGTTGGCACACAACATACCTGTTGGTCTTTTTTACTTTGTTTCCTCCATGTTGGCACACACCATACCTGTTGGTCTTTTTACTTTGTTTCCTCCGTGTTGGCACACACCATACCTGTTGGTCTTTTTACTTTGTTTCCTCCATGTTGGCACACACCATACCTGTTGGTCTTTTTTACTTTGTTTCCTCCATGTTGGTGCATGTTGGTCTTTTTACTTTGTTTCCTCCATGTTGGCACACACCTTACCTGTTGGTCTTTTTACTTTGTTTCCTCCATGTTGGCACACACCATACCTGTTGGTTTTTTTGCTTTGTTTCCTCCATGTTGGCACACAACATACCTGTTGGTCTTTTTACTTTGTTTCCTGCATGTTGGCACACAACATACCTGTTGGTCTTTTTGCTTTATTTCCTCCATGTTGGCACACAAAATACCTGTTGGCCTTTTACTTTGTTTCCTCCATGTTGGCACACACCATGCATGTTGGTCTTCTTACTTTGTTTCCTCCATGTTGGCACACACCATACCTGTTGGTCTTTTACTTTGTTTCCTCCATGTTGGTGCATGTTGGTCTTTTTACTTTGTTTCCTCCATGTTGGCACACACCATACCTGTTCGCCTTTTATTTTGTTTCCTCCATGTTGGCACACACCATACCTGTTGGTCTTTTTGCTTTGTTTCCTCCATGTTGGCACACAACATACCTGTTGGTCTTTTTTACTTTGTTTCCTCCATGTTGGCACACACCATACCTGTTGGTCTTTTTACTTTGTTTCCTCCATGTTGGCACACACCATACCTGTTGGTCTTTTTACTTTGTTTCCTCCATGTTGGCAAACACCATACCTGTTGGTCTTTTTACTTTGTTTCCTCCATGTTGGCACACACCATACCTGTTGGCCTTTTATTTTGTTTCCTCCATGTTGGCACACACCATACCTGTTGGTCTTTTTGCTTTGTTTCCTCCATGTTGGCACACACCATACCTGTTGGCCTTTTATTTTGTTTCCTCCATGTTGGCACACACCATACCTGTTGGTCTTTTTACTTTGTTTCCTCCATGTTGGCACACAACATACCTGTTGGTCTTTTTTACTTTGTTTCCTCCATGTTGGCACACACCATACCTGTTGGCCTTTTATTTTGTTTCCTCCATGTTGGCACACACCATACCTGTTGGTCTTTTTGCTTTGTTTCCTCCATGCTGGCACACACCATACCTGTTGGCCTTTTATTTTGTTTCCTCCATGTTGGCACACACCATACCTGTTGGTCTTTTTGCTTTGTTTCCTCCATGTTGGCACACAACATACCTGTTGGTCTTTTTTACTTTGTTTCCTCCATGTTGGCACACACCATACCTGTTGGTCTTCTTACTTTGTTTCCTCCATGTTGGCACACAACATACCTGTTGGTCTTTTTTACTTTGTTTCCTCCATGTTGGCACACACCATACCTGTTGGTCTTTTTACTTTGTTTCCTCCATGTTGGCACACACCATACCTGTTGGTCTTTTTACTTTGTTTCCTCCATGTTGGCACACACCATACCTGTTGGTCTTTTTGCTTTGTTTCCTCCATGTTGGCACACAATATACCTGTTGGCCTTTTTTACTTTGTTTCCTCCATGTTGGCACACACCATACCTGTTGGTCTTTTTACTTTGTTTCCTCCATGTTGGCACACAACATACCTGTTGGTCTTTTTTACTTTGTTTCCTCCATGTTGGCACACACCATACCTGTTGGTCTTTTTACTTTGTTTCCTCCATGTTGGCACACAACATACCCGTTGGTCTTTTTTACTTTGTTTCCTCCATGTTGGCACACACCATACCTGTTGGTCTTTTTACTTTGTTTCCTCCATGTTGGCACACAACATACCTGTTGGTCTTTTTTACTTTGTTTCCTCCATGTTGGCACACACCATACCTGTTGGTCTTTTTACTTTGTTTCCTCCATGTTGGCACACAACATACCTGTTGGTCTTTTTTACTTTGTTTCCTCCATGTTGGCACACACCATACCTGTTGGTCTTTTTACTTTGTTTCCTCCATGTTGGCACACAACATACCTGTTGGTCTTTTTTACTTTGTTTCCTCCATGTTGGCACACACCATACCTGTTGGTCTTTTTACTTTGTTTCCTCCATGTTGGCACACAACATACCTGTTGGTCTTTTTACTTTGTTTCCTCCATGTTGGTGCACGTTGGTCTTTTACTTTGTTTCCTCCATGTTGGCACACACCATACCTGTTGGTCTTTTTACTTTGTTTCCTCCATGTTGGCACACACAATACCTGTTGGTCTTTTTACTTTGTTTCCTCCATGTTGGCACACACCATACCTGTTGGTCTTTTACTTTGTTTCCTCCATGTTGGCACACACCATACCTGTTGGTCTTTTTACTTTGTTTCCTCCATGTTGGCACACAAAATACCTGTTGGCCTTTTACTTTGTTTCCTCCATGTTGGCACACACCATACCTGTTGGTCTTTTACTTTGTTACTTCCATGTTGGCACACACAATACCTGTTGGTCTTTTTACTTTGTTTCCTCCATGTTGGCACACAACATACCTGTTGGTCTTTTTGCTTTATTTCCTCCATGTTGGCACACAAAATACCTGTTGGCCTTTTACTTTGTTTCCTCCATGTTGGCACACACCATGCATGTTGGTCTTCTTACTTTTTTTCCTCCATGTTGGCACACACCATACCTGTTGGTCTTTTACTTTGTTTCCTCCATGTTGGTGCATGTTGGTCTTTTTACTTTGTTTCCTCCATGTTGGCACACACCATACCTGTTGGCCTTTTATTTTGTTTCCTCCATGTTGGCACACACCATACCTGTTGGTCTTTTTGCTTTGTTTCCTCCATGTTGGCACACAACATACCTGTTGGTCTTTTTTACTTTGTTTCCTCCATGTTGGCACACACCATACCTGTTGGTCTTTTTACTTTGTTTCCTCCGTGTTGGCACACACCATACCTGTTGGTCTTTTTACTTTGTTTCCTCCATGTTGGCACACACCATACCTGTTGGTCTTTTTTACTTTGTTTCCTCCATGTTGGTGCATGTTGGTCTTTTTACTTTGTTTCCTCCATGTTGGCACACACCTTACCTGTTGGTCTTTTTACTTTGTTTCCTCCATGTTGGCACACACCATACCTGTTGGTTTTTTTGCTTTGTTTCCTCCATGTTGGCACACAACATACCTGTTGGTCTTTTTTACTTTGTTTCCTCCATGTTGGCACACACCATACCTGTTGGTCTTTTTACTTTGTTTCCTCCATGTTGGCACACACCATACCTGTTGGTCTTTTTACTTTGTTTCCTCCATGTTGGCACACACCATACCTGTTGGTCTTTTAATTTGTTTCCTCCATGTTGGCACGCACCATACCTGTTGGTCTTTTATTCTGTTTCCTCCATGTTGGCACACACCATAACTGTTGGTCGTTTACTTTGTTTCCTCCATGTTGGCACACACCATCTCTGTTGGTCTTGTACTTTGTTTCCTCCATGTTGGCACACACCTTACCTGTTGGTCTTATAGTTTGTTTGCCTCCATATTGGCACACGCCATACCTGTTAGTCTTTCAGTTTGTTCCCTCCATGTTGGTACACACCATGCCTGTTGGTCTTTTACTTTGTTCCCCTCCATGTTGGCACACAACATACCTGTTGGTCTTTTTTACTTTGTTTCCTCCATGTTGGCACACACCATATCTGTTGGTCTTTTTACTTTGTTTCCTCCATGTTGGCACACACCATACCTGTTGGTCTTTTACTTTGTTTCCTCCATGTTGGCACACACCATACCTGTTGGTCT
Source organism: Pictodentalium vernedei (assembly GCA_031216915.1). NCBI lineage: Eukaryota > Metazoa > Mollusca > Scaphopoda > Dentaliida > Dentaliidae > Pictodentalium > Pictodentalium vernedei. The sequence continues at coordinate 515,200,579 of CM062293.1, forward strand.
TTTTACTTTGTTCCCCTCCATGTTGGCACACACCATATCTGTTGGTCTTTTACTTTGTTTCCTCCATGTTGGCACACACCATACCTGTTGGTCTTTTTGCTTTGTTTCCTCCATGTTGGCACACAACATACCTGTTGGTCTTTTTACTTTGTTTCCTCCATGTTGGTACACACAATATCTGTTGGTCTTTTTACTTTGTTTCCTCCATGTTGGCACACACCATACCTGTTGGTCTTTTACTTTGTTTCCTCCATGTAGGCACACACCATACCTGTTGGTCTTTTTACTTTGTTCCCCTCCATGTTGGCACACACCATATCTGTTGGTCTTTTACTTTGTTTCCTCCATGTTGGCACACACCATACCTGTTGGTCTTTTTACTTTGTTCCCCTCCATGTTGGTACACACCATATCTGTTGGTCTTTTTACTTTGTTTCCTCCATGTTGGCACACACCATACCTGTTGGCCTTTTATTTTGTTTCCTCCATGCTGGCACACACCATACCTGTTGGTCTTCTTACTTTGTTTCCTCCATGTTGGCACACAACATACCTGTTGGTCTTTTTTACTTTGTTTCCTCCATGTTGGCACACACCATACCTGTTGGCCTTTTATTTTGTTTCCTCCATGTTGGCACACACCATACCTGTTGGTCTTTTTGCTTTGCTTCCTCCATGCTGGCACACACCATACCTGTTGGCCTTTTATTTTGTTTCCTCCATGTTGGCACACACCATACCTGTTGGTCTTTTTGCTTTGTTTCCTCCATGTTGGCACACAACATACCTGTTGGTCTTTTTTACTTTGTTTCCTCCATGTTGGCACACACCATACCTGTTGGTCTTCTTACTTTGTTTCCTCCATGTTGGCACACAACATACCTGTTGGTCTTTTTTACTTTGTTTCCTCCATGTTGGCACACACCATACCTGTTGGTCTTTTTACTTTGTTTCCTCCATGTTGGCACACACCATACCTGTTGGTCTTTTTACTTTGTTTCCTCCATGTTGGCACACACCATACCTGTTGGTCTTTTTGCTTTGTTTCCTCCATGTTGGCACACAACATACCTGTTGGTCTTTTTTACTTTGTTTCCTCCATGTTGGCACACACCATACCTGTTGGTCTTTTTACTTTGTTTCCTCCATGTTGGCACACAACATACCTGTTGGTCTTTTTTACTTTGTTTCCTCCATGTTGGCACACACCATACCTGTTGGTCTTTTTACTTTGTTTCCTCCATGTTGGCACACAACATACCCGTTGGTCTTTTTTACTTTGTTTCCTCCATGTTGGCACACACCATACCTGTTGGTCTTTTTACTTTGTTTCCTCCATGTTGGCACACAACATACCTGTTGGTCTTTTTTACTTTGTTTCCTCCATGTTGGCACACACCATACCTGTTGGTCTTTTTACTTTGTTTCCTCCATGTTGGCACACAACATACCTGTTGGTCTTTTTTACTTTGTTTCCTCCATGTTGGCACACACCATACCTGTTGGTCTTTTTACTTTGTTTCCTCCATGTTGGCACACAACATACCTGTTGGTCTTTTTTACTTTGTTTCCTCCATGTTGGCACACACCATACCTGTTGGTCTTTTTACTTTGTTTCCTCCATGTTGGCACACAACATACCTGTTGGTCTTTTTACTTTGTTTCCTCCATGTTGGTGCATGTTGGTCTTTTACTTTGTTTCCTCCATGTTGGCACACACCATACCTGTTGGTCTTTTTACTTTGTTTCCTCCATGTTGGCACACACAATACCTGTTGGTCTTTTTACTTTGTTTCCTCCATGTTGGCACACACCATACCTGTTGGTCTTTTACTTTGTTTCCTCCATGTTGGCACACACCATACCTGTTGGTCTTTTTACTTTGTTTCCTCCATGTTGGCACACAAAATACCTGTTGGCCTTTTACTTTGTTTCCTCCATGTTGGCACACACCATACCTGTTGGTCTTTTACTTTGTTACTTCCATGTTGGCACACACAATACCTGTTGGTCTTTTTACTTTGTTTCCTCCATGTTGGCACACAACATACCTGTTGGTCTTTTTGCTTTATTTCCTCCATGTTGGCACACAAAATACCTGTTGGCCTTTTACTTTGTTTCCTCCATGTTGGCACACACCATGCATGTTGGTCTTCTTACTTTTTTTCCTCCATGTTGGCACACACCATACCTGTTGGTCTTTTACTTTGTTTCCTCCATGTTGGTGCATGTTGGTCTTTTTACTTTGTTTCCTCCATGTTGGCACACACCATACCTGTTGGCCTTTTATTTTGTTTCCTCCATGTTGGCACACACCATACCTGTTGGTCTTTTTGCTTTGTTTCCTCCATGTTGGCACACAACATACCTGTTGGTCTTTTTTACTTTGTTTCCTCCATGTTGGCACACACCATACCTGTTGGTCTTTTTACTTTGTTTCCTCCGTGTTGGCACACACCATACCTGTTGGTCTTTTTACTTTGTTTCCTCCATGTTGGCACACACCATACCTGTTGGTCTTTTTTACTTTGTTTCCTCCATGTTGGTGCATGTTGGTCTTTTTACTTTGTTTCCTCCATGTTGGCACACACCTTACCTGTTGGTCTTTTTACTTTGTTTCCTCCATGTTGGCACACACCATACCTGTTGGTTTTTTTGCTTTGTTTCCTCCATGTTGGCACACAACATACCTGTTGGTCTTTTTTACTTTGTTTCCTCCATGTTGGCACACACCATACCTGTTGGTCTTTTTACTTTGTTTCCTCCATGTTGGCACACACCATACCTGTTGGTCTTTTTACTTTGTTTCCTCCATGTTGGCACACACCATACCTGTTGGTCTTTTATTTTGTTTCCTCCATGTTGGCACGCACCATACCTGTTGGTCTTTTATTTTGTTTCCTCCATGTTGGCACACACCATAACTGTTGGTCGTTTACTTTGTTTCCTCCATGTTGGCACACACCATCTCTGTTGGTCTTGTACTGTGTTTCCTCCATGTTGGCACACACCTTACCTGTTGGTCTTATAGTTTGTTTGCCTCCATATTGGCACACGCCATACCTGTTAGTCTTTCAGTTTGTTCCCTCCATGTTGGTACACACCATGCCTGTTGGTCTTTTACTTTGTTCCCCTCCATGTTGGCACACAACATACCTGTTGGTCTTTTTTACTTTGTTTCCTCCATGTTGGCACACACCATATCTGTTGGTCTTTTTACTTTGTTTCCTCCATGTTGGCACACACCATACCTGTTGGTCTTTTACTTTGTTTCCTCCATGTTGGCACACACCATACCTGTTGGTCTTTTTACTTTGTTCCCCTCCATGTTGGCACACACCATATCTGTTGGTCTTTTACTTTGTTTCCTCCATGTTGGCACACACCATACCTGTTGGTCTTTTTGCTTTGTTTCCTCCATGTTGGCACACAACATACCTGTTGGTCTTTTTACTTTGTTTCCTCCATGTTGGTACACACAATATCTGTTGGTCTTTTTACTTTGTTTCCTCCATGTCGGCACACACCATACCTGTTGGTCTTTTACTTTGTTTCCTCCATGTTGGCACACACCATACCTGTTGGTCTTTTTACTTTGTTCCCCTCCATGTTGGCACACACCATATCTGTTGGTCTTTTACTTTGTTTCCTCCATGTTGGCACACACCATACCTGTTGGTCTTTTACTTTGTTTCCTCCATGTTGGCACACACCATACCTGTTGGTCTTTTTACTTTGTTCCCCTCCATGTTGGTACACACCATATCTGTTGGTCTTTTTACTTTGTTTCCTCCATGTTGGCACACACCATACCTGTTGGTCTTTTTGCTTTGTTTCCTCCATGTTGGCACACAACATACCTGTTAGTCATTCTTTACTTTGTTTCCCTTCATGTTGGCACACACCTTACCTGTTGGTCTTTTACTTTGTTTCCTCCATGTTGGTACACACCATACCTGTTGGTCTTTTTGCTTTGTTTCCTCCATGTTGGCACACACCATACCTGTTGCTCTTTTACTTTGTTTCCTCCATGTTGGCACACAACATACCTGTTGGTCTTTTTTACTTTGTTTCCTCCATGTTGGCACACACCATATCTGTTGGTCTTTTTACTTTGTTTCCTCCATGTTGGCACACACCATACCTGTTGGTCTTTTACTTTGTTTCCTCCATGTTGGCACACACCATACCTGTTGGTCTTTTTACTTTGTTTCCTCCATGTTGGCACACACCATAGCTGTTGGTCTTTTACTTTTTTCCCTCCATGTTGGCACACACCATCTCTGTTGGTCTTTTACTTTGTTTCCTCCATGTTGGCACACAACATACCTGTTGGTCTTTTTTACTTTGTTTCCTCCATGTTGGCACACACCATACCTGTTGGTCTTTTACTTTGTTCCCTCCATGTTGGCACACACCATCTCTGTTGGTCTTTTACTTTGTTTCCTCCATGTTGGCACACAACATACCTGTTGGTCTTTTTTACTTTGTTTCCTCCATGTTGGCACACACCATACCTGTTGGTCTTTTTACTTTGTTTCCTCCATGTTTGCACACAACATACCTGTTGGTCTTTTTTACTTTGTTTCCCTCCATGTTGGCACACACCATCTCTGTTGGTCTTTTACTTTGTTCCCTCCATGTTGGCACACACCATCTCTGTTGGTCTTTTACTTTGTTTCCCTCCATGTTGGCGCACACCATATCTGGTGGTCTTTTACTTTGTTTCCTCCATGTTGGCACACACCATACCTGTTGGTCTTGTACTTTTGTTTCCCTCCATGTTGGCACACACCATACCTGTTGGTCTTTTTGCTTTGTTTCCTCCATGTTTGGACACACCATACCTGTTGGTCTTTTACTTTGTTTCCTTCCAAGTTGGCACACCCCATAGCTGTTAATCTTTCTTTACTTTGTTTAACTCCTTGTTGGCACATCCCATTTTAGCTGCTAGTCTTTCTTTACTTTGTTTCACTCCAAGTTGGCACACCCCACAGCTGTTAGTCTTTCTTTCCTTCCATGTTGGCACACCCGAGAGCTGTTAGTCTTTCCTCACTTTGTTTCCCTCCATGTTGGCACACACACCTCAGCTCCTGTTTTAATCAAACATTAGTATCCTTCTCTTGACTTCTGTAATCTGTACTACCTCGGTTTACCCCGTTGGAACCCCGGGTATTGAAGCAGTGTTTGTTTACTGTTGTAAATAAGCTCTGTTTTACTGGTAAAATAGGACCTAGTCACCAATGCTAGGAGTGGAAGGCGTCTAAAATCGCAGCAAGGGTATAAGCGATTGATTAAACTTTATTTCCAAGTTGTGGTCACGATAAGAGATTGTGCAGAAATAAGTGACCCTAAACACCAATAAATAAATAACCTCGAATTCTTTATTATTTTCATTCTTTTGATAGATGTTTGTGTTTTCCTTCCAACGTGAATGGATTTGCATTTAAGGCATTAACACTAACGCTGCCGAAAGCGACTATCGTCACCTATTTTATGATGATTATCTGTACGTTCTGGTATGCGCAGATGAAACTTACAATCTGATTAATTGCAGGAAAGGGCTAGAGCCCTTTCCAACAATTAATCGGATGACAGAGTTTCAAGTATGTCATAAATCTTATTAAACTTCCTCGCATACAGGCGTACATAGAGGTCCTCCATATATGGCGAAAGTGGGCGTGGCAGTAAAGTGATTAAATCAAAGCAACCATTTGTCTGACCGTTCTGACACGCTATCGAGCTCTTGTTGGATTCTATAAGTCAGGGTGAGCTATTGCCATCACTTGACATTCGTCATCCGGCATCCATGATGCATATACATACTTTTGCATTTCAGTCTCCTTCTGAACTATTGGCACAAATCCATCCAGACTTGGCATAAATTATCTTTGGTGGACACCCCTTGCAGTTTGTTAGATAGAAGTTTCTAAGCCCAGTTGGTTGGGAGCAGTGCCTTGAAAACCTAAAAATCTCCACACACACCACTGGTCACAATGCTTTGAAATTTGATATGCTCGAGATTGAAGTTTGTTCGAAATATGTTTCTTAGGTAATATTTGATATCGTGCTGGGAGGAGCAATATTTTTTGGCCCCAACGAAATTTCTATTTTCCAAATCGGTCGGCCAATTTGAACCGAACTTGGTATGCAGCAATATTAAGGGACAGGTACTAGATCCATGATAGAAAATGTTTCACCCCTACCATGGGAACCCCAGCTGCAACAATTAGAAAATAAACTCAAATGCCCATATTTCCAAAATTGCATGGAACAGAGAATTATTATATGGAGTGAAGCATCCTTAGGACAAGTTGAATCAAATGGGCAAAAATTGCAATCGGTTGTGTGATGAGGTACGATGTGGGGGGTTGGGTGGTGGTAATGGACAACGCTGACTCAGCACTTTTCAAACATTGAAAATTCTGTAGAATTTGCAATCAGGATCTTGTGATATTTGATATACTACATCATTGGGGGGATCCAGTTCAGGACTGTTCAAACCAAGTCTCTGGGTTTAATGTGAGGGCCCACATTTTGACTAAACCCATTATGGGGAGTAGTCTTTAAAAATCTCCTCCTTCACCTTCAGATCCACCAGTAAGTATCGCGTGATATTTGGTATACACCATCTTTATTATATATGGGCCAGATTTAAGTTTGTTCAAATTGTCTCCGTGGTTTCAGAATGGGTTCCTTATGGGAAACCAAACTTTCCCTTTGTGAAGTATGAGGAAAATTCTTTTAAAATCATCTTCTTCTGATCCACCTGTCGTGATATGTTTGAATGAAGTCCCTAGGTTTATATCTGTACACCATACAAAGCCCGATTTTTAACTTAAGTAATTTGATCAAGGACTATTCTTAAAAGATCTTCCTCTCCAGACTGTCCAGGCAGAATCCTTTGATATTTGGTAAAAAAAGATTTTTGTTTTCAAACGAATGTTCTGCTTTCATTATTCCACTTGGAAGTGAATCTGCAAGAACACACAAACAGAAAGTCCTAATCTCTAAAAACAAATGTCTCAAGCGCACAATTTTTTTTATTGCCATTTCACTCTATTTCTTCAAACAACTGGTGGCTTTCCGATGCTCTGAACATTTCATCTAATTTCAATTCCAAATGCAAAGAGTGACACTTCCATTTGCACCCGTCTTTCTGATCCTTTTATACTTTTACGCCTGTACGCTCATTTCTCTTTTGCTTCCTGCCTACAACCCACTTTTATTTCCTTTAGGGTCCTGCGAATATTCGAGATTCGATTCGATATCGATACCATACGTATGCTTCGAGATCGATCCCGAATCAGTCTCAGGATTCGATTTTTTCGAATCTCTTGTACTAACTTCAATTTGTTACATTTCCAACAAAAATAGAATAAAACTGTTATTAGAAAATTCATTCATGTAGGCTCAATTCCTATTTATTTGAGTAATTAACAATGTTTAATTGTTAGGTAAGGTGTGAATTTGGCCCAGAACATTATCCATAGTTTTGGTTTTTGAAGGCTTAACTTGTTACTATTCACGTTCTTAAGAACGTGAATAGTAACAAGTTTGGCCTTCAAAAACTAAAACTATGGACAATAGGCAGTTTCAGCGACGGTGCTGCAGATAATATTTAGTTATTGGTGTTTAAGGTGTTCACTCCGTCGCGTAAAGGTCATCACAGTGTTCCGTAACTTCCGTTTGATGCAATATGAAATAACTTGTCTTTTAAGATTCGATTCGGGATTCGATTCGATGTCGATATCAGAGACACTATTCGATTCGAGATTCGCTTCGAAAAGAAATTTGTGATTCGCAGATCCCCAATTTCCTTGTAGACAACTTGATCCAAGTGACCGTTTAGGCTCACTTGAGTCTCTGGTACCATTATATAGTTTGGTGTTATCAGCAAATATTCTGACCAAACATTCCCCTGTATAATTTATAAATATGAATGTAAGGCTGACCATTGAGGTACCCACTGGTTACTAACTACATGGTAGATGTGCAATCTTTCTCTATGAGTTAAAAAAGTCATAACCCAGTTTTGGATATTTCCTCTGAAGCCACAATTATGTAGCATGTTTAGAAGGTGATGGCGGGGGTAGTGTCAAAAGCTTTTCAAAAGTCTACATTTTGTTTGTTAGCTTAACTTTGCGAAGTCAGTCTGTTTAGAATTTGTTCAGCTCGGGCAAAATCTTGGGGAATATTTATATCTTTAAACGACGTCTTAAATTCCTCGCGCAGTTCTTTTAAGATCGTCACCTTTTTGTATGCATGTTCACGTTTATACCAAGATGAGAACATCACATTTTGGTCACGGTCTGCCATAATGGCTGCCACAGAAGACATCATTGAGTCCTTCAGAACAGACTACAGGAACATTTATACATTAACATTTTTAACACTTTACCCAACGTAACGGCAAAACCGGCCAGCGCTATTCTCAAAAATCGCCACTTAATTTTCATTATTTTTTCATTTTTTGTCTCAAAAACATAGGCTATGACCCTCGTTGGAACGAGCTCGTTCCAATGAGGGGTCATAACTTATGTTTTTGTGACAAAAAATGAAAACAATTAGTTATTCAAGAATTTTTTTTTTGGAGTGTCGTCTGCGTTTCATGTTATGTAAAGGGTTAAATTGGCAGGGTGACCTAGTATGATGATTTGAGGAGAACGAACTATTTTGGTAACGGTTGGCTACCCATAATAGCTGCCATGTCAGCCATCTCGGATTTCTTCCTTATTTGACCCTGTATGAATATTAATGTTCAGCAATCGAATGTGCAGAGCGGCCGCTTATCTCAAGACGTTCACCAAAACAAACTAGTAAGGTGCATGTTACGTACAAGGAAACACAGGATGCAATGGAAATGTTAATTGGTAGAGTGCTGGAAACACATAGTTGAGCTTTATTCTGAACTACTGCTCACATAACTTTAAGACCTAGTACCCAGTGGATGTGCGTCATACCATCACTGTTTTGCCTTGGTGCAATTTATGGGAGAGTGCCTGTAGGCACTCTCCCATAAATTGCAACAAGTCAAATCCATGTGAAAATTATGCTAACCGAAAGTAATTTAGCCCTTCACCTCTTCAACAGCATCATACTTCTGTGTTATAAAAATGGCTCTGAGCATAGCGGCTGGATCACATCTTGGAATTTTCCACCCTATACTATTATTCGACCCTATACTATTATTCATTTTCAGGAAATATTCCACCCTGCACTATTATTTTGCCCTGTACTATTATTAGGCACTCGAGAATAGCCTGAAGATCTTTTCCCATCATTATCAAATTTCGTGTGGATGTTCAGGTTCATACCTGTATGAGAACGTTCTGTTATGGTTTACGGCTCGCTGCCGGATGATCAGGGTATATGGGGTAATGATGTAGAAACCATATAAGATTCAAACATTAATTAAATCTTAGATACCGCAAAGTTTCAAACTGAGAGTTCGGGAAATATTCAGTCATCGTTTAAAGATATAAATATCCCCCAAGATTTTGTTGGAAATTGTGAACGATGTCTATGGATGCATGGGTAACGCATTCACAAACCTAGCAGTATATATCAGTTCTCCAGAAGATAAATGGTCAGAATTTCCTTTATTAACCCTTCCAACCCGAGCGGCGGTTTTTGCAGCCAGGAACATGATAGGCCATAACGTCAGTGTATAGGATGGTTGTTCAGTAAATGTGTGGAATAGCGTGCCCTTGTATGAAATGATTAGATGTCAAAGAATATAGTCATCAACTGAACCCTTTGCCTGAATTTTTTTTATCCTGAATATTTGAGAATTAAAAACAAGGATCTTACATTTCTCTGACTGAATTCGGTTTTGATGTTTCAAGTTATTTTAAAAATTCACTAATTGAATTCTGCATTGTTCTCAGATATTCTGGATGGAGATCAAAGTTCTTTCCAAGACGGTATCTCTTGTTTAAATTGAAAAGGTGGTAATTATTCTGAAATACTGACTCAGAAATAAGATTTTTAATATTCAAGTATATATCAAACTCAGAAACTGGAAAATGTTGATACAAGTTTAGCTGATAATGATGTAGACAATTTCTTCAATACTGAATAGGGAAGATGAAATGTGTTTAGGTGATCTTCTTGATGATAAGAATAACTGGGTTAACCCTTTCAATTCTGGCGTTCTAGAAGGTATCATTTCAGTCAATATTGACAGCGGCGAAAACGGCGAGACCATCCTGGTTTGTTGGGAGATTCAGTAACAATTCAATCCAACAGCTCTGTCGAGCTGTTTGGTTAAATTATTAAGTCTAGCTTCAGATGTTTTGCTCTTTAGATCATCTGCTCGTCCACTACCAATGTTTTCTTCACTCAAAATATTTATGTACACCAGGTTGAAAAGGTGTTTTTGATGAAAGTAGTAGTTTGAAAAATTTATGCTTTTCTGGCTTTTTTGTTCGTGCAGAAACTGATGATTTTTGTCTCTTTAATAATTATATTAAAGCTTCTTGTGGGTCGAATCAGACAGATGTTGAATCCAGTTTTCTGGTTTCTTCAGGGAATTCACGTTACAAAGTTTCTTAACAAAAATTCATATGAATTCACAGAGGAGGTTTCAGATAAAGAGTTAATTCACTTTGATAGTTCTAATCAGGCTGATATTAATGTTGAGTTCTCTGGCTTTTTCAAGGTCTTCACAACATTCATACTTTAACAAGTAACAAAGAGATGCTAGTTAAGCATCTAAGCGGGGGCCCCCTAACAAATCCTTTTCATAAGTACCAAACAAGGTCATTTGTAAAATCTATCATATATTCAATTTAAAATCACACAAGTAAAGCATTTTAAATTCCTAAGTGTATTTTATTAAGAATATTAAATTTCTACTTCTGGGACGATTTGGACTCATAAATCTAAAAAGCTGTTATCAGAGAAAAAGGAGTTATACATTCTCAAAACGTTCAGATAATACAAATCCAGAATGTTGTCATTGTTTTTGAGGGTTTTTTTTAGTAAATTTGAAATGCATAGAAAGCCGTTACCGTGAAAGGCGTGACTCACTACAAAATCTGCACCAGTAACTGTCAGTCGTATGAAATGAGTTTAACCTTATTTTGATCTTCTACACTCACCTACCCTTCATTAAGGGCGAATTTAGTAGACAAATGTCTGGGCTAATCTTGTAATTGTTTGCAATTTTTTAAGCACGGATATTACTGATAGTTTGCACCTTTTTTTACTCTAAGAGAGAGAGAGAGAGAGAGAGAGAGAGAGACCTCGATTGTTTGAATTTTTTGAAAATGCGTTTGGTGTCTGGAGTGTTCGGCTCTCATTCAGTTATAATGCAACGCAGTCGCATGCGAGATATCAATGTCTTTGTGCAGTAACTTCAAAATCGTCACTTCTTCAAGAAATTTGGCCGTCAAAAGATCATTATGGCGAGTTGGCAAGTTATCATTACAAGCGGAATCGTTATGACGAGTTGAAAGTCGTTATTCCGGATTGTGAAGTGACTATAACGTGCTAATATGTCGTTACAACGAGTTCACAAGCCGTTGTTATATAATGTGAAATAATTATAATGAGTTAATTGTGTTAGCCACTTCTTCTTGGCTTATCGGTTCCGTGAGTTCATGGCTATCTCTGTCCTCGGGAGTTTGGCTGAAATTGGCACCTTTAAACGTTCTCTTGTTGTCTTGAACATATTTGTTTACTTTTTCTTTGAACTCGTCATCAAACCTATCGCCCTCTTGAGGGCGATGATATTTCTTAAGGAGCTCAGCAAAGGCGCCAGCCTTAGCCTTGTCATCCAGGGCCATAGTTCCATCGCTGATCTTAAGAGCCTTACTGTTGGCGTCTTTATGTTTTTGTTCAGTAAGGGTTTTAAAAGTATCCCAAACTTTTTAGGCTCCCTGAGTCCATTTAGATTTTCCGTTGCTTTTTCCCATTTCACGTGATTGTCGTTTGCTATTGCTTTTTTAACTTCGTCATGGAGGCGATTATACACAGCTTTAAGTTCGACCTTTTTATTTTGAAGTTTTTCTGATTTGTATGCACGGAAGGCCATTCTTTTTTGTTTTATTATTTGGAGTGTGGTTTCAGTTATTCTGTTGGCCCGCGGTTTAACTGTCTGTTTGGGACAAATCTCATCAAGAGTGTTGTTAATGACTTCACTGAGATTGGTACAAGCTTGCTCGAGTTCGTAGGTATTCATTGGGTCGGTTTTGTTTATTTTAACCTGAATTTTTTTTCTGAAGAGATCCCAGTCAATTTTGGATAGTACAACTTGTCGGGTTGTTTGTGGTAATTTGTGATACTCCGATTCAATCGAACACACCCCCGGTACCCTCTCTGTACTATAACACCACGTGTTAAGCCAATAAAATAGGAAATCCGTATCAAATAAAGTCAATTTCGGTGATTTAGGGTAGATTTTGGTGATTTGGAGGGATTTTCGGGTTTATTTGGGTAATTAGATTTACGCCGATTTAATCGAACATACTCTCCGAACATACCCCTTTCTTGTTAGAAGCCTTTGGGACACATAGAAACCACGTGCTACCATAGAAACCAAGATGGCGGCCTCCAGTATACAAAATGGTCGACGGAAACACGTATCACCCTAACAATACGCGCTGCGCATTCGCACTTACACCACGTATTACCATGGGGATGAGTTCACAGCATGGCCGCTCACGCGGGTTACCATGACAACACAACATGGCGCCACTAGGTCACGTGACATGACGTCACTTCCGAGGACCTGCACCGAGGTCCTGCTAATATGACCTGAAAAGCCCGAAACAAACCACTGATAAGTGCGTATTGTAAATATATACACCTGGAACTTAAATATGCACTCCTTGTTTTTTCGCATTGGTGTTATGCAGATGGCCAAAGGTGATTGTTCACGGAAAGAATGGTCTGTTGACAAATGAAAGACAACACCACGATGAAAATATGCAATATTTTAATCGCACTAATTAAACATATCTGTCACTAATGTGTTTGATGGAAAAAGTGTCCTCTCGACAAGTATGGTGCTAGAACGGCCCGTGATGAAACAATGCCGGTAATTACTGGCAAAAAATTAAACTTGTTATCTCCTGAACACAATAGCAGTGTCTGCCGTCAGTAGCGAGTGTATCCACCATGTGGCCAGATGACAACCTGAACTCTCCCCTCATGCCACCAGTGAACCTTCTGATACGGTCCAGAGGCAACTGCTGCCACTCCTCATGCAGGGTGAGTAGCCAACAGGTGGTTGTCAAAATGAGGCACGATAACCGGATTGAGAATATCCCGGATGTACTGATGACCATTGAGATTCCCACGTACAATCACCACATCAAGTTTACAATCATGAGCGAGGGATACCCAGATCATAACTGATCCTCCACCATAAGTAATAGTAGGTCTGATGTTCCTGGACACATAAGCAGTATTTGTATGCATCTACACTCTCATGTGACCATCTGTGACGTGATGCAGGAACCTACTCTTGTCTGATCAATGGACTCTCCTCCACGTCCTGAGATTCCAATGTTGTCGTGAAATACACCATTCCAAAAGTCGTCTTTGATGGTGATCGGACAGCGCTGGACGTTTGATGACCTTTCTGGACCCTTCTGGACCTCATACCCAGTGCTTTAAAACGGTTTCGGACAGTCTCTTGCACTAACGCCTGTTAGGAAGCCACATGCGTTTCAAAACTCCACTTAAAGATAATGGTTCACGCCTAACGAGGCTTGCCAAACACTGACTTTCCGAGGAGAGGTATTTTGGAGTTGTCCAGGCCTTGTCCAGGCTTTGGTAGGTCCTTAACATCTTTGGTTTGTTGATATTTTCGGACTGCTGATTACAGAATAACTAGAGCCAAGTTGCCTTTCAATAGCTTCGAATGGCATGACTGTTGCATGCATACCAACGATTTGCCATCCTAATGCCTCTGGCAGTCTCCCCCTTGCCATGTCAACATTTATTGATAAAAGAAGTGACAAGTTTTCTTGTTATATACACAGATATTGCATGTGGATGATAGCGTTTTTGACATTCGTGGGAAGCATGTTTCACGTGGTCGGGGGATGTGTTTGGGGTATGCTACCAACCAAAAACATAACGTTTCACGAGACGAAATGAACTGCAAGACATAGCAGGGGGTTCTGAATTAACCCTTTACCCAACGTAACGGCAAAAACCGGCTAGCGCTATTCACAAAAGTCGTCAATTAATTTTCATTATTTTTTTTATTTTTTTTCTCAAAAACATAGGTTATGACCCCTCTTTGGAACGAGCTCCTCGAGCTCGTTCCAATGAGAGGTCATAACCTATATTTTTGAGACAAAAAATAGTTATCATAGAATTTAATTTGCAAGTGTCGTCTGCTTTCCATGTTAGGTAAAGGGTTAAGTTCCAGGTGTATAAATCCGAAGTCCTTTCTGTTCAGGCCAAATGGTTGTGTTTTGTGTGTGAAGATCCAATGTACTTCACTCATTCGGCGCTGGTCCGTATTTATTGGAGATTCCGGGTCGGGGTGTAATACCTGTATAACACGGTAGCGAATGTCGGAAAATGAATGGTTAGGGCCATTGAAGTGAATGGCAATGGGTGTGTCCCGTGTATGTCTGATGTCCATCAGATGTTCTCTGATGCGGATATTGAAGTGTCTCTTTGTTTCACCAACTTATTGTTTACCGCAGTGTAATTCCTAGTCATGCAATTGGTGTTGTGTGGGCCTTTACCCCACATTCGGGTTTTTCCACTCAATAATTGAAACAATGGCATGACGTTATTCGATATATCGATTATGTATGTACCTCTAACCAAATTCATTACAGGCCGATACAAACACTCCATGCATTTGCCAAACACGTCATCACTCTGCATCCGCCACACTGAGCCGAGATAGTATACAAGGCTGAGCCACAAGTAGTTACCTTTGCCTCTGACGAGATCTCCAATCAGAACGTGGCCGGTTAAGCGTACCAATCAGACTTATTTACGGGATTCCCATGCACAGGTCACCTTGAACTCTATTGAGTTGTTTAATTGTCCAATTGTATCTTCACCAATATATTTTACACTACTCTACCACCAACAGAATAACAGGGTGCGGGCCGGGAGAGAATGGGGTTGGTGACCCAAATGCACTCATCTGAAACTTGTATTTCTCTTAGGTTCGCCTCATTACAGTCTTACTGGGTATTTGCAGGAAGGGCGTGCAAAGACGTTTCACTCTTACAATGCCATCGAAGAGTGCGCAATGATTTGTCTCTTCTTCGACATATAACCTTTTACTGTCACGCCCACTTTGGCGATATATGGAGGACCTCTATGTACACCTGCATGCGAGGATGTTTAACCAGATTTATGGCATATTTGAAACTCTATCATCTGATTAATTGTTGGAAAGGGCTCTCTGAGCCCTTTCCAACAATTAATGAGATGGTAGGTTTAATCTGCACATACCAGAACATACAGATATAAGTCATCATAAAATAGGTGGAAATAGTCGCTTTCAGTAGCGTAAGTGTTAATGTCGAGAAAAGTATACATTTTGAGGTCCATATTTAACAAGTTTTCCATGCGCCTCGAGCAACGTTTCAGCTCGGTGCGCATTTTTTTAAATACGAAGCACAAAATGAGCAATTTTCTCAACTGTAGACGTGTGTTGGCCCCCATCATAGCTTTTTGTTGTATTCTTACTTCGAACTAAGGTACATCAGTCGCTACTAAAAGTATATATAAACGTATGTGAACAACCCCTCCCCAGTTCGGAGTGCCTCCAACACCCCTGATCATGTACCGGGTATGTGATATTACACATTACTAAACTGATGACATGATATACCCCTGGCTGTTTTAGAGTCTGACTGGTTGTGTCAGTTTATGCAGTTTATTTTCATTGCACGCACGGGGAGGTTGTTCTGTTGTTGGGCATTTATCACTACTCCAACTTGCTTGTCTAACCAAATCTTCAGGGGCCAACGCGCTAATTTATTTGCTGTCCATTGACCAGTTGGTAGGCCAAGCCTATCCAGTGGTCAATGGGCAGTGAATTTGCGTGTGGTGCCATGAAGCTGCTTTCTATGACATGTTGATAGTCCAACTCTCCCACCTCTTCAAATCAGTGATCAGTGCACGGTTGAAGTTGAAAACGTGTTATATTGCTTACTCAATGCGCGATAATTCTCAAAATATTTCACACCACTTATACCTGATTCGTGAAAATCAATAAAATAATGACGCAGCATCTTTTCGCCAATCACTTGGCACCAAAACCCACCTAATCAATTGTCTTTAACCCTTTATCCAACGAATCGGCCACATCCGCCCGCGTAATATGCAAATTCAGCAGTTGAAAAAATATTATTTTTAAAAATATTTCAACAAAACC
The DNA here is from genome assembly GCA_031216915.1 of Pictodentalium vernedei. Classification (NCBI taxonomy): domain Eukaryota; kingdom Metazoa; phylum Mollusca; class Scaphopoda; order Dentaliida; family Dentaliidae; genus Pictodentalium; species Pictodentalium vernedei. The sequence goes on from CM062293.1 coordinate 515,216,948, forward strand.
ATATCATGTGACCCCTCGCTGGAACGAGCTCGTCGAGCTCGTACCAACGAGGGGTCACATGATATGGTTTTGTTGAATTTTTTTTAAAAATTTAAAAAAATTGTTATTTAAAATAATAAATGTTGATACCATCCGCGTTGGGTAAAGGGTTAAGCAGATTTTAGTAAGAGTACTTTCCGATGGGGCTACCAAACATTTGGGGGCAAGGATATCTTTCTCATCGTCGGAAAGCAATTTATAACGGCTCATAAAATTGGAGACCATCACAGAAGCTACCACTGTACATATCGGGTATGGTATTATCTGTGATAACACATTGGTGCTCACTCTACTTCAGGACGTGGATATCCACATGTTATCGCGGATAATATCATGTTTCCTGGTCTTGGTGCTTGTAAAAAAAGTTTTTTTTAAAAACTAAGTTGCAAAAATAGTTGGGGGAGAGGCACGCCACCCTACCCCTTAGATCCGATAGATTAGTTTCTTTCCCATTACAAAGCAACAGTTTCCTTTTGAAATATGAGCAAGGTCTGATTAATATTTGAGTATTTCATTTAGTGGTGGCACCAGGGAGCGGGTGTCGGGGCTCAGCAACCACCACCCTATCCCACCCCCCAGTCCAGAAGGTCTCCCCCTCCCGGAAGGTAAACTTCCCATTTTTTGTGAGTTTGTAGGGGAATATTCGAGCCCCTTGTCGCAGAACACAAGCCCCCATTGACGGGGAAATTCTGGCGTCTCCACAGACTGGTGGACGCATTTAATTATTTGTAGGAATATGCTGACAGATGTTTCGTTTTAATCGAGTTTGAGAAAAGGGGTCCGAATTATTGGTTTGTAGCTTCCACTTCGAGAGCACAACACGAAAACAGGATTGGGGCGTGACATGTTTTATGCTTGTCCAAATACGAACGTCTTAAGCTGTTTCAAGATATGGTACGGTACGGCTCCGTTTGTCGGAGGTTCCATACCCAGTAATTAAAATATGGCCGAATATAAAAGAAACACAACTTAAATGAGTTCTCAGCTGTTAAAAACTTTATTACTCTGACGTCGCATTTGTACCCCGCAGGCGATTCGGAGAATGGCGAAAATGTTTACTGACCAATTATTCTCTCGTCCTGTAACTCTGCGTAACACGATTATTCGGCAAATGGAAACATATTCTTGATTAGGCTAAAAAAAGGTGCTTAGATTCTCAGGCAATCCCCCATTGAATTTGAACGCCCTCATTGTATATTTTTATTGCCTTTCAGTGTCTTCTAATATTAGTACAAACTCAGTGAGACCCAAAACTGTTTACTTTCTTTGATTGATGCATATTTATTTTGTTGCGTTTCCAATATTTGCCTTGTTACAATTTATGGGAGAGTGCCTATAGGAAAATTATAATAAAGCAAACCCCCATAGATTAACCCTTTACCCAACGCAGACGATTTCAAAATTTATTATTTTAAATATCATTTTTTAAATTTTTTCAAAAAATTTCAACAAAACCATATCATGTGACCCCTCTTTGGAACGAGCTCGACGAGCTCGTTCCAAAGAGGGGTTACGTGATATGGTTTTGTTGAAAGTTTTTGAAAAATAATATTTTTTCAGCTGCTGAATTTGCATATTACGCGGGCGGATGCGGGCGATTCGTTGGGTAAAGGGTTAAATACTTTTACTCCAAAGATAATATGAAGAGCATCGAATGAATATGAAGCCTTTGAATTGTAGAACCTGCAGTTTGGTTTCAGAGGAATGTTTTATTTTCAAATTAAAAATGAATTTATTTGTATAAATATACCCTTTCTGTGTTTCTGTGTGTAAAAAAACAAGTCAAAGTCCTCTCCATGTTTGCTCACTTTTAGCAAAGGAAAAATAAAAATTAAAAATCCCCCCCACCCTCACTGATTTGAAACAAATATTGCCTGAGAATCAATTAATTTATTTTGTGTAGACTTATCTACAAAATTTCGTTTTGTTTTAAAGACGTACCTTATGACTCCTCACTGGAACGAGCTCGTTGTAGGGAGGGACATAAGTTGTGGTTTTTTAGACAAAAAGTGAAAAAACTTAAGAATCTGGTTGGTTGTTTGTCACATGGACTGTTCTGACGATATTGCGTGAGACGTGGTCATTCTTTGAAACTGACTACAGAGATTACATGCGGATATGAGTTGAGGCATCAACTCATGACTCTTATAGTCCTAACAGTTCTCATGGGGACTGTGTGTTGAGACCTCATTTATGTTTCTTCTGATGGGTCTCATATGCTCAAATGGGGCCTTGTGACGCCGGCGACCTGATCTCGAAAGCCATTGCTTCCTCTCTCCCACCATCCATTTTAATGGGAGGGGGTGGGGGGGGGGCGATGGCCTAACCTTCAATATTTAATACCAGGACCCTTCCCAAACGGCCTGAACAAGACGAGTGACTCATCGAACGACTCTCTGACTCATCTGGGTTATAATATCACTAAACGATCACTGGGGGTCCTGCGATCACGGATCAATGATCATCAATCAAGAAGTACCTAACGATCAGTGATTATCAGTGACCCCCACTAGTCATCAGTGGCTGACCCGTCGAGCGACATTTCGAGCTTGGGGACTCAAGAGCTTCCAGAAGAAGAAGGCTGACCCTGTCGCTCTTGATCAGGACGCTGGAGAAGGGTTGGTGGGTCACTAGCGCAAGTAGGGGATGCTAAAGCTTTTGGGATAAGATCGTCGGGTTACTGATTGGGTGAAGAAGTTGGGCAGAGTAGGAAGATTATGGCCGGAGAGGGGTTCTGGAAGAATGGCAGTGGCGACTCTGTCGCTCTTGATCAGGCTGTTGGAGAAGGTTCCAGGGTCAAATACGGGAGGTTAGGCTATCCGGTCCCATTTAGAATGGAAAGTGGGAGAGGGAAAGCAAGGGTTTCTGAGATAGGGTTGCCGCCATCGAAGGACGCCATATGTGTATAAGAGGCTCATCAGAAGGGAGAGGCCTAAAGTCGCCCAGCCACTACCGCATATAGGGGAGGATGGGGCTTCCGGGATAAGGTCTCCTGGTCCTTGAGGGGTGAGGGGGCTGGCTGGAGTTGAGAAGAATATGGCTGTGAAGGGCTTCTGGAAGAAGAGGAAGGGCAACTGTGTCGATCTTGATCAGGCTGGGGCCTCGGGTCGAATACTGGAGGCTCGGACATCGGTCCTCCTTGGAATGGAGGATGGGAGAGGGGATGCAAGGGCTTCTAAGATGGGGTTTCCGACATCGCAGAACCCCATGAGTATAAAGGCCCATCAAAAGAGCCCCAATGAGATCTCCACTCACAGCCCTGGAGATTGGTCATCACTGATCCGTGATTGTGAAACACCCTGTGATCGCTTAGTTATCATTAAAAGGTTGCAGAGGAATCCTTCGGGGAGAGACTTCTCGTAGGACTACTACAGATGAGTCCGCGGGATCCTGCACGAGAAGGAACCCTTCGAACGACTCGATGCCATCGAGCTGATGAGTCATCGAGGAGTGACCCCGACGAGTGACTCCCTGAATGACGCTTCTATTCATCTGAGTTATAATACTCACCAAGTAATCACTGGGTGTGGGAGCACGGTGGCTCAGTGGTAGACTGTTGGACTTCTATGCTAGAGGTCCCAAGTTCGATCCCCGTCCGTCCGTCCGTCCAATCAAGGATCTCTGATCACCGATCATTGTTAGAGTGGGGGAGATTTGAGCCAGAGATGATAGTAATCAGTTTAAACAGATTACTATCACAACACGTTGCGCGAACAATTGCTGCCGTCGGCGTTGTATTGAAACGTTTTGTTTAGAATATCCAGGCGTTTGAATTTGTTCTCTATTGACTTTGTGGATGCAATCTAGACCGATTTAATAATACTTTAAGCCACAAGTATAATTATGTAAGGAATACCGACTCTGATATGGCCTTTGACCAGTCTAGCCCTCGTCTATGTCCGATTCACTCGTCTAGAATATTTCAGTTGATCGGAAAAGCGAACCAACAACAACTGAATCCTGCACACTAAAAACTAAAGTGTTAAAACAGACACTTTCAAGGTGTTAAACCCATTCTAACTCTTAGGGCTTGATTTTAGCACCCAAAGTGCAATGCTTTAAGCACTTAGACATTACAATCGTCAGAACATCTGAAACTTGAATGGATGGCACTTCCCATGTGTCTAGCATTGGTGGTTCTTCCAGAATCGTCCATAATTTGATTTGCTCTTGGTGGGTACATAATTAAAAGGACACAACGCAGATGACGCGGATCAGGCTCGAGAGTTCGAGCCTGATCCGCGTCATCTGCGTTGTTTCCTTTTAAGTGTCGCGACATTACACTTGTCAAGTGGTATTATTGTAACACCTGTCAAGTTCTGGGATATCTTCACTTGAACAAAGTGCTAGTTCAGCACTTAGTTAGTGTTAAATACAGCACTTCAAGTGTAGTTTTTAACTCTTTAGTTTTTAGTGCGTAAGAATACCATAAACATTCATTTCTTTGAATCAAAGCAAGAAATATTATAAAATAGGAAAGAAATATTGCCCACGCATGCGTAACAAAAATGATCAACAAAAATTTAATTAATGAAGCACTGGGTTGTACCCTGTGCTTCATTAATTAAATTTTGATCATTATTCCTATTGAAAACTAATATTATTGAGTCCATGGAAATTTTGACCACCCATTGAAAGTGACCAGTACACGGGGTCGTACTGCACACTGATGTCTATGGTTTCCGAATGCAATGAGGCTACGAGAACTCAAAGAATGAAGTCCTATGATGGCTTTTGGGCTAAATCTCTAGTTTTTTGAACGTTGAAAATGGAGAAGTGCGAATACAGTCGCAGCTTTTTATTTAATATTGATGGGGCCACTGCGTCACGTGACATGACGTCACTTCCTAGGTCCTGCACTAGGTCCTGCCAGTAAGGCTCAATTCATCGCTCTCCTACTACTGATATTGATATTTTGTTCACCAGTATACTGAACAAACACAAAACTGACAAATTTGTGTAAATTTGCAATATCCAAGTTTACAATAACAAAGCACGCACTCGACCAGAAAGATATCAATAAGGTAGAGGCAGATATAGCCAGATTGGCTGTCTTCCTGCCTTTCCCTATGGGAGAAAAGGAAACAAAAGTGAGACAGAATAAGAAAGATAAAGGCGATGGGAAACAAGACATGCAGAACATTTTGAATTCCCAGTACGTACTGTTTATATTAAGCTGTCACCGCCGTGCCCAAGGTGCTAATATTCATTATAACCTTTGTGTGTGGTGCACATGATGGCCGGACTTCAAAGACAATCAGGCGCCACTGAAATGGCCCCAATCAAATATAAAATTACTTTTTATCAGATCGACATAACGTCCCCCGAGTTCCAATGTGTTCTATGTGCCAGTAGGCACATAGAACACATTGAAACTCAGGGGACGATAATTGTGTATATGTTTGAAAGAATGAAACACAGTAAGGATCAAAGTTGGTTCAGAGGGCTGGGGGGGGGGGGGGGGGGCTTCCATAACAACAATGGAAATTTGTTCTCAATTTAGAAATCTGTTGCATTGCATTCCGGATAACAGGTCAATGTTAGAACTTTTTTAGTTGCTGTTTTTCTCTGGTATATGTCATAGCACCCGTAGTCGCTATCGGTAGGCATGACAGTTCCTCTAACCTAAACCACTGAATCATAGTTTGTTAAAATAAAGAGATATGCAATGTATGTGTGTGGGCGTGGATGGGTGTGTGTGGTGGATGTGCGGCAAATGGGAGAGAGGGGCCAAATTAAGTTTTCGGGAGGGGCAAATGACCCCACGCACCCCAGCGTCACAGCTTACCTTACATGGGGAAATAAATTTGACATCACGTACCGATTATATGTTTCATTAACTTACATATTTTATCGCAAATTATTCGCCCCCCCCCCCCCCCCACTCCTTTTGTACAAGAAAATATTTTCGAGAAAACTACTGCCAGAAATATCCCGCTTACAATGATCTTCCCAAGTTAGTAGTCCAAGGATTTGTATATGATGAAGATTGTTTACACTAGATTACCAAATGCGACGTTGAAAATTTGGCAAGCAAATCATTTGGGTAATTATAACACTCAGGCGGGATGCAGAGGATTTGTGAAGACGGATGCGAAGGGATTTTACATATTCAATACCATCCATCCTGGGAAATACACAATAGACACTGCTCAGAAATACACCCGCCCGTCGCACGTGCACTACAAGATCAGCACCACGGATGGTCATATGACATTGGTAACGCAAATGTATTTCGATGGAGACACAAACCTGGGAATCAATGATGGATGTAGTGTGTGTCAGTCATCGCAGTCTGACCTTCTGGTGTCGCCGATTGTATCATGTACTGGCTCTGCACCCAGCTCCTGCATTATGACTGCAACTTTTAATATTTACTTAAAGCGTGGCGTTGGGACTAATATTATTGGGTGATGGCCTTCAAATTGTACGTCTTCAGCTGATTCTGTTCAACTATCCGATCTCTTTAAATGCCTGTCTAATTAAATTTATCTAGCACTTTATTTGTCATTCATTTTCCATATAATGCAGGTATGCCAGGGGGCGGACTGATCCAAGATAAGTTACAGAGAAATGCATTGTGGGGAAAACTTTGAATTTGCGAACTGGACGAAAGCGGCTTCTTTGCATCTGAGGGATCAGTGGCAGTCTACATAGAGAATATGTCGATGACATTTTTGTACCATCTGCATCGCTCACTCGACAAAATGGTCTACCGGGGTGAGGGTGGGGGTGGGGGTGGCACCCATCGGGAAGGCCATACAGTTAAAACTAAAAGTCCTGTCATGAAATGCGTACAATTAGTACGTCGACCTGCGCGTTAATCTACAAGTTATGACCATAGTACGGCTATCAAATTCTGTACACATGGCCTGTGAAGAAGCAATGTTTCAGCCAATGGACCTCCGGGTAACCCGGAGGTCCATGGCAGAAACATTGCCTGTGTTTGCTATGTGTAACCAGGAGAACCTGCCGTGCTTTGGATGCCATTCGATGTGGCAATTGCGCGCAATTCCTACGCGCAATTAAGCCTCGATAAGCGCACAGTTCATGACAGGACTTCTAGTTTTAACTGTAGTTCCGCCCAATCGGAGAAAAAATTGAGTTCTGAAGTTGAGGAATGCTGTTTCCTTTCATCTGAGCGATCAGTGGCTGAGTGGACTGCTGGGGTATCGACATGTCACTCAATTTGGACTGCAAATGGAAATTCACAAAGATAACATTTTGATACACCAGCAATCTATGCAATCAGATCCCTTGTGCATTTTGGCCATTTTCAAGAAAAAAGGGGGGGGGGGGCACCGGGAATTTTCCCTGTGAACCATACGACCGGTCTGCCTCTGAAGTGTGCAGATCCTTGGGAGGCTGGGTATATAGGCTTATCCCCTCTATATTTGTGTTATGAAGAGAATCTTTTTAGCATTCCCTCTCTTTATACACGTAGAGGATTTTAACATTAGTTTAGAAAGGAAAAGGCATCTGCTTGAAAAATCGTGTGATTCATAGACTTCAATATAGAGTATGGACGGAAATGCAGAAAGCTCATTTTTGGCGCGGTAGGCCTAGTAGGGTGTATCGCACGAAGAGGTTAATTACGGCCTTACCCTCAATGTTTGGCAGGGTAGACCTCATCAGTGCGAGTGTCCAAAAACGTTTTGACAGAGGATTCACAAAATGAAAAAAAAATGGAATGTTGGTGCTTTTCCATGCGATATCTTGCTTTCAGTATTTTTAGTATAGAGATTACATAATAGAAAGCAAGTATATTGAATATACAATCGTGAGGGGCGCGGATTCTCAGTGGTAGACTGTTGGACTTCTGTGCTATAGAGGTCCCGAGTACGATTCCTGTCCGGGACGACCCGCGTTGTGTTCTTGGGCAAGGCACTTTATCCTGGTTGCCTACATGGCGTAATACACATCGATGGTGCACATGTCTTCAACCGCTGTAACCCTGTTTGGGCGGAGCTTAAACAGATTTAGAATGTTGAAGAGCTGACAGTTGCTCGCCGGTGCTCGGTGGTTCTCTCTGGGTACTCCGGCTTCCCCCACCCGCAAAACTGTCACGGTCACGATTAGCCATTGTGCACAGTATGTGACCTTAAACACCAATAAATAAATAAATATACAATCGTGAGGGTGTTAACGAGGACTTTGCTCGAGTAAACATGCCCGAGCGATCGAATGTTCAATATCACGAGCTGATATGGTGTAAACGACTTGTCACAGAGTTGTTTTTGTCGATAAACAAAAGACGCACAATCGGAAAGAAAGATTCAATATCAAATCTCCATTAACCCATTACCTGACATGAAAAAAGACACTTGCAAACAAAATTCTTGATTAACTAATGTTGTGTCTCAAAAACATAGGTTATGACACCTCATTTAGAACGAGCTTGACGAGCTCATTCCAATGAGGTGTCAAAACCTATGTTTTTGAGACAAAGATTAATGAAAATTAATTTGCGATTTTTGATATTTATTTATTGGTGTTTAAGGTCACATATTTCTGCACAATGACTAATCATGACCACGGCAGTTTTACGGGTGGAGGAAGCCGGAGTACCCGGAGAGAACCACCGAGCAACTGTCAGCTCCCCAACATACTAACTCCACACAAGCAGGGTTAGCATTGGTTGAAGACAGGTGCACCATCGACGTGCAGTACGCCTTAGTGCACAGCGTCACCGTGCCCCCACATAGGCAATGGGGGTGAAGTGTCTTGCCCAAGAACACAACGCGGTTGCCGCAGGTGGGATTCAAACCGAGGACCTCTCGGCTGGCAGCCTGCACCTCTACCTACTGAGCCACCGCGCCCCCTGGCGATTTTTGATAATAGCGCTGACCGGTTTTGGTCGTTACATTGGGTAAAGGGTTAAATTTACTGAATTTGACATTTTTTTCTCATTCTTTTCAATACTTTCTTCTTTTTTCTTTTTTAGTCGGAAAAATCTTGCGGAAAACGTCAATTTTATCGCAGATTTTGGTTTTATTTAATGTGTGAAACACTGTATAATATCACCAGTCAAGGAAGTTCAGAATAGTGCGTGATACTTTAATACAGATCACAAAAATGTTTACACGGGTTTTTGTTTATGTCAGAGCTGACACTCTCCCCCCAAAATTACCTTTGTTCTCGAAAGATATCCTTCATCGCCCAGGTGTTGCAGCGCTTGGGGTGATATTTATTAAAACAGCATATGCTTTTATCAAGTCTTCGGAACAAACCACTTCTTTTACACAAAGGATTGACGTCATAACAATGTGGAAATGGTTGATTCTCAGACTCTAAGACATGAGTTGGGGGAAATTGCGGGGACTGACTCAGCAAAAATTCATTTCTGGCTCACAATGGGAATTTAGCTTGAAACATTTTCTAGCTCCGTTAAAATTGGATTAAATCAACACCAGGCCAGTTATTGTCGGAGCCAGTATTTCGGCTGAGGTGAAACCAATGAGGATTTATTTAAAAAAAAATAAATAAATAAAATAAATTCAAAGTGAGTAAGAAAAGACGATTTCAAAAACATATTTATCTATTCAAATTTTCCATAAAAATGTATAAAAGTGTTCAGATCGCTCGCATCAAACAAGGGCGAAATTGATTTTGTTTTCCCCCATCATTGCCCTCTTGTTCAGTGTTATTTAACTGGTTGAGTCCAAGAAGCCACTATCAGGGCTTTGAAAAAAATGAGGGTACCAGAGCAAAACTCAACGTTTTCCTTGCTCATGTTTCATATTCAGTCAAACACAAATAATATTTTATTTATATAAATTTGTATTATCACAAATTATTGAAGAGTGCCTGAGGGCACTCTTCAATAATTTGTGATAAAATAAATTTTGATGAACAAATTCAGACCATCAAAAGTAATGTAGCCCTCAACCAGTTAATATGTTTTCGAGAATTGTCCAGAAGAAGATTTTCCTTCTTTCATTGGAAGAGACAACAAGTGAGCTAGAAAAGACGAAATCGAAAAATCTCTTTTATGCAAATTGCCCACAGGAATGTGAAATGTGCCGCAATCTCGACACCAGTCAGGTTTGCAATTGTCCAGTTCTCGCCGTTACTCTGATGGGGAAAACTTGAAAGAAAGTATAGGAGATGGTGACTGTGTAAAGTGCCGCGGCCCTGGAACCCATGCATTATATTTTTTCGCCGGCGTTTTGCAGTGACTCATCAACGGATGCGGTCGATTCGACAGAGATCTATTGCAAGGCGAGAAAATAATTTCACCCTCTCATTGCCGCAAAGAGTGAAAAAAATTATCTCATATATACTAAAGTAGGGGATATCCAAACTGATTTTGATATTTTCAGAAAATGGTACTGGATACGCGTGAAGGGAAACATCAATATGTTACCAAGTTTAGTGTGGATCTTGAATGTCACCGGCCCACGAAAACTTCGTGCAGGTTTTTCGCACGAGCGCAGCGTTAATGTCTGTGGGGTACGTTTTGAAATATTCGTTTGTATTGTGCGGGCTTTTTCGAAGGTCTCATCGTTCTTTTCTTGGTATACCCTCGTTCATCAATAGTTTTTGGTCGAAATGTAACTTTTGAGGTATGCGAAGACTGACACGTGACGAACGTTTACGTGCCGTTGTCATGTTGGAAGCAAGCAACAGACAGACAGACTGCAGTGGCTCAAATTTTCAACTGTACTCAATCGGTGATTAGCAGGTTGTGGTCACGCTACCGTCAGACAAGCAATGTTGATGACAGACCTCGGTCAGGTCGTCCAAGGACAACAACTGTTAACCAGGATCGTTTCATCCGAACCACAGCATTACGTACATTACATAACCGCCATCAAAGTGCCTCAGAAATTGGACAGCAGCTGCACCGGCCGACAGATGTGAGAGTCAGTGGTCAGACTATCTGAAATCGCCAACACAGATGGAATTTGTACGCTCGACGACCTCGAATAATTCCACGTTTGACTGAATGTCACATCGCAGCAAGGCGTAATTGGTGTGGAGCACGACAGCGCTGGGACAATCGTCGGTGGAGCAACGTCATGTTTTCCGATGAATAGAAGTTCACTCTCGACTTCCACGACAGGCGAAACAGACTGTGGAGGTGGCGGAACGAACTATACCATGACGTAACCGTTACGCAGCACGGTCGTTTTGGTGGTGGATCGGTTAAGGTGTGGGGAAGTATAACCATGACAAGCTGAACAGCATTACCCGTCATCCAAGGGCGTGTCACAGGACAGAACTACCGTGGCAACTTGTTAGCAGCTTATGTGGTACCATTTTCGCGACGCGACGAGCACGTCTGGGATATGCTTGGCAGGCGCGTGCGACAACGCCAACAACCCCCTACCAATGTCCATGAACTCGCTGCTGCACTGCAGGCAGAATGGAATAACACCAGTCGAGCTGGTATTGGACATTTGATGAGGAGTATGCCACGTCGAATCCGCGCTAGTCTCGCGAACCGCGGAGGATTTACAAGGCATTGAGGTCTTGGACTGAATGTGGTAAATTCTCTGACTGACCGTCCATGTCTTCTACAGCACAGTGCGTGGAATGTGTGCTTGTCAGACTCCCAACCATCGCTGAAATCATTCACCAGATGTCACAGCGCAATGCCTCAACTGCCTTTTTGATGAAAATATAAATATATTTCTTCATATATTTCACTTTTATTAAATGTCCCCTATTTTTGGGGGTTGTATATAAAGATTGCAGAATATAACTATTCATTAAATTTAAGGTATTTTATTGTACAAAATCTGGTCTCTTACTGATGCCATAACAGACTTTCAGGCATTACTTTCTACCACATGGTAACAGTTCCATGGCAAATATAGCTTCCGGGGAGCACGGTGGCTCAGTAGGTAGAGGTGCAGGCTGCAAGCCGAGAGGTCCTCGGTTCGAATCCCACCTGCGGCAACCGCGTTGTGTCCTTGGGCAACACACTTCATCTCCATTGCCCGCGTGGGGGCACGGTGGCGTTGTGTACTAAGGCGTACTGCACGTCGATGGTGCACCTGTCTTCAACCAATGCTAACCCTGCTTGTGTGGAGTTAGTATGTTGGGGAGCTGACAGTTGCTCGCCGTTGCTCGGTGGTTCTCTCCGGGTACTCCGGCTTCCTCCACCCGTAAAACTGTCACGGTCATGATTAGCCATTGTGCATAAATATGTGACCTTAAACACCAATAAACAAATAAATCAATACTAAATATAGCTTCCACACGATCTATGTTTTATTCCCCCAAAAATGATATATAATTTTTGGGATTATTCCTTTCTGGACTTTTTTGAACTTTGAAGAAAATTACAAGAAATTTTCCCAAAGTTAGGTTGGTCGTCCTCTTCATATCTTATCAAATCTTCTTCAAGTTGGCATACTATACAATCTACCTTGTCGTGTTGACTTGCATACAATTTGTAATTCAGTGGTTCACGTTTTGAATCATTGAAATGGGGCAGTGGCGTAGGGGATGGGCCCGCAGGGCCCGCATTGCGGAGGGGGGGGGGGCTAGAAGGGGGCCCCCGTCTTGAAGGACGTCCCAAAGCTGGAAGAAAGAGGAAGAGAGAGAGAGAGAGAGAGAGAGAGAGAGAGAGAGAGAGAGAGAGAGAGAGAGAGAGAGAGAGAGAGAGAGAGAGAGAGAGAGAGAAAGAGAGAGAGAGAGAAAGAGAGAGAGAGAGAGAGAGTCTTAGGGTAAGTAAGTATATGTCTTAACAAAGACGTAGTCAATCCTGATTTGGTTTTATTCAACATTTTATAACTGGTAAATATCATAATAAGTGTCATAAATGTTAATTATGAACTAAATTCAGGATTGGCTTTGTTGGCGTAGCACTTATGATTATCTGTTATACGTGCCAGGTTGCGTATGTATTGATATGTTTACCTGTGTGACTGCTGCACAGTCCACAGTGTACCAAATACACATAATTTCAAACTCTCACTTCCACACGACGTACTCTTTGTAGTCTATATATTATTCTTTTAAGTGAACGCGACATCATTGCAACTGATAGGAGTGAGAAACGAACAATATACATACGTGGTGTCTCTCAAGTCACACATGTTGGGCGTGCATGTGTGTATCGTTGGATGGTGGGGGTGAAACTTAAAACATGTAATGAAAAAATCTACAGATTCGTACTTTTAGAATCGATCCTATATAGGCTATACCTTCATTTAATTTATGACGTATGTACTACGTGAAATCCTGTATGCTGTGCACGGTAACAACACTAACGTTGCTCCCGTTTTAAAGGCAACCATCATTATAAAGGGGCCTGTTACAACCGATAATGTTACAACGCCGCATAATGTTACACCAACGCATAATGTTACAAAAAATGTAGTAAACAACCGATAATGTTATAAACTCCGCATAATGTTATAACTTTTTTCAACCCGTTATGTTATAAAAATCGACGCATAATGTTATAACTTTTTTCAACCCGTTATGTTACAACAAATTAACCGATAATGTTATAACTTCTGTACACTAATTACAGTTACAGCTATTGTGGATGGACTTTACCACTTACCATTTATTGCCGCATAAAGGTATATAATATTTATACTAAAGGGTTCTGCTCTGCTCAAGGCGAGGAGACACCCCCCCCCCCCCCCCCCCAACTCCTAGGGATTTAGAATGACCTAATCATGTTACATAGACGCGGATTATCCTGGTAACTCAACCGTGTGACTTCATTACCATGATCATCAGTGCCCAACATGGTGAAGGCGGGGTGGTGGGGGAGGGGTGCTATTTTATACGGTTGGTAAGTTTACCAACATGCGTAGTCTCCGCTTCCAGAAATGTAGTGTACCATAGTCCCCTGACGCCTTTGGGGATGGGCAAATGCCTCTGTTTCTGCTTGTTTTGGGCATCTGAAACTCATTTGTCGCATATTTCTTAGTCATAAGAATATCTTATTGTTCATTAATTTGACATTTTAACAACTGACAGTGAACAAAAATGAGGTGAAGTTAAAAGAGGTCAAAGGTTGAAGGGAGCGAGGTACATATGGTGGATGTGGAAGGTTGGTAGTGTCGCACGGAAGCCAAAGAATAAGATGCGAGACTGTGTAGGAAGAGGAATGGGGTTTTGGGGGATTGAAAGGGGTGGGCAGAAGTTAGGCTGAGAAAGAGAGGAGGTCGTGGATAAGTACATCAGGGTGATCGTGCAGAGAAAGCTATCTGAAAATACTGTAAGAGAGTAGTGCTAGACGGCATGATAATATAGATGGTGGAGATGTTGGAAGAAGTGGAAGTGATGAATTTGGGATTAGTAGTATGTCATGTACCTTTCGAGGGTAGGTTGGATGACCCCGGTGGATGACCCCGGAAGTGACGTCATGTCACGTGACGTAGTGGCGCCATGTTGTGTTGTCATGGTAACCCGCGTGAGCGGCCATGTTGTGACGTTATCTCCATAGTGATACGTGGTGTTAGTGCGCATGCGCAGCGCGTGTTGTTAGGGTGATACGTGTTTCCGTCGTCCATTTTGTATACTGGAGGCCGCCATCTTGGTTTCTATAGTAGCACGTGATTGCTATGTTACCAATGGCTTCTAACAAGACAGGGGTATGTTCGGGGGGTGTGTTTCTTTGTACAGGAGTATTTTCTGGAACGACTTCCCTGGATAATTACCACAAACAACCCGACAATCCCTCCAAATCACCAAAATCCACCTGAAATCACCGAAATTGACTTTATTTCCCCAATTTATTGACTTAGCACGTAGTGCCATAGTACTAAGGGGGTACAAAGGGGTGCTTTCCTTTGCAGAAGAGTAATGTTCTGGCTTACAATTTTCCCAGAATCCCTTTTTGGATCCCTATCCCATGACGTTTTATTTCCCAATAAGAATAGCACGTAGTGCAATAGGACAAATTTACCCAGAATTCTCTGCTTCTATCTATATATGGAATACTTTTCGTCTACCTGACCATGTTCCTTTATCCTGGAGTATACTTCAGTAGCGTAGAAGAGCCTATTATTTTGAACAGCTTTGCTTATTATTACTATATTTAGCTATTTTGGTCTATTATTGTTAGTTCTGATCCTACTCCAAGTACTCTTGTTTCATTTATCTAGATCATTCATATAAATTATAACTAACCAATCAGATTGCTTGCTTTCCCATAATCTGTATACAGAGTTACCCCCTTGTGTATAACAAAAGCAGTCCCACAGCCAATAAGCTATCGAGCAGTTACTGATAAGTCATTGCTCGAACGACTCGAAGCCCATCGAGCAAATGAGCCTTAGAGTAATTGCTCGATCGAGTGACTCGGCATATTGCTCGAACGACTCGAATCCCAGCGAGCAAATGAGCCAACGAGCAATTGCTCGTTCGAGTGACTCCTCGAACGACTCTTCGACTCATTTCAGTATTTGAGGATACCTATGGCCCAGGTATTGTATTATTTGAGGATACCTATCGAGGATACCTCTTAGAGGATACTTATCTGAGGATACTATTACCTGTACCACAAGACATACCTATCCCAAATATCCCTTATAAGCCATCGAGCAGGTACTGAAAAGTCATTGCTCGAATGACTCGAATCCCATCGAGCAAATGAGCCAACGAGCAATTGCTCGATCGAGTGACTCCTCGAACGACTCTTCGACTCATTTCAGTATTTGAGGATACCTATGGCCCAGGTATTGTATTATTTGAGGATACCTATCGAGGATACCTCTTAGAGGATACTTATCTGAGGATACTATTACCTGTACCACAAGACATACCTATCCCAAATATCCTTTATAAGCCATCGAGCAGGTACTGAAAAGTCATTGCTCGAATGACTCGAATCCCATCGAGCAAATGAGCCAACGAGCAATTGCTCGATCGAGTGACTCCTCGAACGACTCTTCGACTCATTTCAGTATTTGAGGATACCTATGGCCCAGGTATTGTATTATTTGAGGATACCTATCGAGGATACCTCTTAGAGGATACTTATCTGAGGATACTATTACCTGTACCACAAGACATACCTATCCCAAATATCCCTTATAAGCCATCGAGCAGTTATTGAAAAGTCATTGCTCGAAAGACTCGAATCCCGTCGAGCAAATGAGCCAACGAGCAATTGCTCGTTTGAGTGACTCCTCGAACGACTCTTCGACTCATTTCAGTATTTGAGGATACCTATGACATAGCTAAGTATCAGTTGAGGATACCTTTTGAGGATACTAATTTGAGGATACCTTTGATCTGGTATTCTTGGAGGATACCTGTTGTAGAAACCTTACATCTGTGTACTTCTGTTATTCTGCCCCATATCTCATCCATTACTTTCTAGCTATACCTATCTCAGTCTCGACTATAACATTGATCAAGGTTGAATCAAATATCTCCTGTATACATATAAACTTTTAGGTATCCTCAAATAATACAATACCTGGGCCATAGGTATCCTCAAATACTGAAATGAGTTGAAGAGTCACTCGATGATGAGTGAAATAGGAGTCACTCGATCGAGCAATTGCTCGTTGGCTCATTTGCTCGATGGGATTCGAATCATTCGAGCAATGACTTTTCAGTAACTGCTCGATGGCTTATAAGGGATATTTGGGATAGGTATGTCTTGTGGTACAGGTAATAGTATCCTCAGATAAGTATCCTCTAAAAGGAATCCTCGATAAGTATCCTCAAATAATACAATACCTGAGCCATAGGTATCCTCAAACACTGAAATGAGTCGAAGAGTCGTTCGAGGAGTCACTCGAACGAGCAATTGCTCGTTGGCTCATTTGCTCGCTGGGATTCGAGTCGTTCGAGCAATATGCCGAGTCACTCGATCGAGCAATTACTCTAAGGCTCATTTGCTCGATGGGCTTCGAGTCGTTCGAGCAATGACTTATCAGTAACTGCTCGATAGCTTATTGGCTTTGGGACTGCTTTTGTTATACACAAGGGAGATAACTCTGTATACAGATTATGGGAAAGCAAGCAATCTGATTGGTTAGTTATAATTTATATAAATGATCTAGATAAATGAAACGACAAGAGTACTTGGAATAGGATCAGAACTAACAATAATAGACCAAAATAGCTAAATATAGTAATAATAAGCAAAGCTGTTCAAAATAATAGGCTCTTCTACGCTACTGAAGTATACTCCAGGATAAAGGAACATGGTCAGGTAGACGAAAAGTATTCCATATATAGATAGAAGCAGAGAATTCTGGGTAAATTTGTCCTATTGCACTACGTGCTATTCTTATTGGGAAATAAAACGTCATGGGATAGAGATCCAAAAAGTGATTCTGGGAAAATTCTAAGCCAGAACATTACTCTTCTACAAAGGAACGCACCCCTTTGTGCCCCCTTAGTACTATGGCACTACGTGCTAAGTCAATAAATTGGAGAAATAAAGTCAATTTCGGTGATTTCGGGTGGATTTTGGTGTTTTGGAGGGATTGTCGGGTTGTTTGTGGTAATTAGATTTACTCTTCTACAATCGAACATACCCTCCGAACATACCCCTGTCTTGTTAGAAGCCATTGGTAACATAGCAATCACGTGCTACTATAGAAACCAAGATGGCGGCCTCCAGTATACAAAATGGACGACGGAAACACATATCACCCTAACAACACGCGCTGCGCATGCGCACTAACACCACGTATCACTATGGAGATAACGTCACAACATGGCCGCTCACGCGGGTTACCATGACAACACAACATGGCGCCACTACGTCACGTGACATGACGTCACTTCCGGGGTCATCCACCGGGGTTATCCAACCTACCCTCGAAAGGTACATGACATACTACTGGGATTACAGGTTCTGGAAAAGGCGGAATCACTAGAACAGGCAGCATAGGGAGAAGGAGGAGATTGTGGAGGAGGAGTTGTGTTGATGGTGTTGTGGCGGTGTTGGTGATGGTGTTGAGTAGTTATGTATGTTGAAAATGAGCCATTTTGTAGGACCCCGGGGCAGGACCCCGGGAGTGACGTCATGTCACGTGATTGGGCGATCATGTTGGGTTGTCATGATAGTGCACATGGGTGGCCATGTTGTGATGTCATTATCATGATAATAGGTGGTAGGAGTGCATTTGCGCAGCGCGTGTTGTTATGAGGACACGTGCTCAGTCTCACCCCAAACAACCCGACAATAGATATCGAATTAATCCAAACAACCCGACAATCTTCAGAGATGGCTCATTTCCAACATACATAACTACTCAACACCATCACCAACACCGCCACAACACCAACATCAACACAACTCCTCCTCCTCCACAATCTCCTCCTTCTCCCTATACTGCCTGTTCTAGTGATTCCGCCTTTTCCAGAACCTGTAATACCAAATTCATCACTTCCACTTCTTCCAACATCTCCACCATATATATTATCATACCGTCTAGCACTACTCTCTTTTAGTATTCTCAGATAGCCTTCTCTGCACAATCACCCTGATGTACTAACCCATGACCTCCTCTCTTTCTCAGCCTAATCCCTGCCCACCCCTTTCAATCCTCCTACACCCCATTCCTCTTCCTACACAGTCTCGGATCTTATTCTTTGGCTTCCATGCGACACTACCAACCTGCCACATCCACCATATGTACCTCGCTCCATCCAACGTTTGACCTCTTTTAACTCCACCTCATTTTTGTTCACTGTTAGTTGTTAAAATGTCAAATTAATGAACAATAAGATATTCTTATGACTGATAAATATGCTACAAATGAGTTTCAGATGCCCAAAACAAGCAGAAACAGAGGCATTTGCCCATCCCCAAAGGCGTCAGGGGACTATGGTACACTACATTTCTGGAAGCGGAGATTACGCATGTTGGTAAACTTACCAACCGGATAAAATAGCACCCCTCCTCCACCACCCCCGCCTTCACCATGTTGGGCACTGGATGATCATGGTAATGACGTCACACGATTGAGTTACCAGGATAATCCGCGTCTATGTAATGTTACTAGGTCATTCTATGATAAATCCCTGGGAGTTGGGGGGTGTCTCCTCGCCTTGAGCAGAGCAGAAACCTTTAGTATAAATATTACATACCTTTATGCGGCAGTAAATGGTAAGTGGTAAAGTCCATCTCCAATAGCTGTAACTGGAATTAGTATACAGAAGTTATAACATTATCGGTTAATTCGTTGTAACATAACGGGTTGAAAAAAGTTATAACATTATGCGTCGATTTTTATAACATAACGGGTTGAAAAAAGTTATAACATTATGCGGAGTTTATAACATTATCGGTTGTTTACTACATTTTTTGTAACATTATGCGTTGGTGTAATATTATGCGGCGTTGTAACATTATCGGTTGTAACAGGGCCCCCGTCTCTATCTCGCAGGGGGGCAAACAAGATTTTCCGATACGCCACGGAAATGGGGTAAAGTGATTCCAAAGACCCCAGAACTAAGTGTAATGGTAGAGACAAAATAACATTCGACTTAGCTGTAAATACTTTTAGACAGATGAATAGCTTCGTATTAACCCTATGAACTCTAGTGGTATCTTCCATGCCAGTTCAATGGCAGCAATTAGAAGAGTCCATAATCATTGTTTGGGGTAGACTAATCACGTTGAAAATATTGATTGGTCTATCCCACACGTTTACTGAACAGCCACCTTATTTAATGACGTATCATATTCCTGGTCGGAAAAGCGGCTGCTGGGGTTAAAGGGGTAACGTGAAAAAGACCAAAGGGGTCCAGAAAAGGTCAGCTTTGTATTAACCACATTCCATCCCATCTCCACTACACCAAGTTTCTAAACTTTTGTTCATTTGTGAGGAGAAAATCTTCCTCTACAATCTCGGATATGCCTATTTTACGGATAATTTGATATTCATTCGAAATATAGCAAAATGATAATATATCGCAAACCCACATTCATCATTTCCACGGCCATAAAAGGTTTACCGGCAAGCATCGTGTATGTGTTTCTTTGTGTCGGTGGGAGGCAGCGGGGAGGCTGGGGTGGAAGTGGGGCGAAGTGTTCTTTTTCTTTAAATTCTTCTCGAAGCCCATGACTAATCCCTTAAGATATCGTTACCTGGGTGATAGAATGCCCCATGGGACATTCGGCATTCAAGCACTCAGACGACGATAAGTTAAGTCTTTAACCCTTTACCCAACGCAGACGATATCAAAATTTATTATTTTAAATATCATTTTTTCAAATTTTTCAAAAAATTTCAACAAAACCGTATCATGTGACCCCCTCGTTGGAACGAGCTCGACGAGCTTGTTCCAACGAGGGGTCACATGATATGGTTTTATTGAAATTTGTTGAAAAATAATATTTTTTTAACTGCTGAATTTGCATATTACGCGGGCGGATGCGGGCGATTCGTTGGGTAAAGGGTTAACGACCTTCTATTGAAAGTGCTGGAAGTGTTTTTTCTCGTATGTAATAGTGAAAATGAACCCTTCCCATGACAATGTTACTGAAAGATATAACGATGAGAGGAGTTCGCACCGTAATACCACGTGGTCAATATATTATAACAAGTCACACTGTCTGCTTTCTTCCACATGCGAGAGACAAGTGCCCATTGTGGAGGTGAGGATGGAGACGTTGTTATAACAAGATTGTAAGAAGAAAGTTAAGATCTTATAATAACATAGCGAGGTTATTATAATACGAAAGCTCAGGTTTTATAACAAGATAGCAAAGTTTTTTTACAAAAACTTAACAGGGTTGTAAGCAACGTTTCTACGTCCCGCCCTCGCATTCCCAACACCGAGCCCACCCCAGCTCGTCTCTACCCTCCTACCCTTCCCACATGTATAACCTGACAAAGAACCTGACTCCCGGCACCCATTTGACCCAATATTCGAACAGGAGACCCGACCCTACCACTCGCCCATCACCCAGTGCTCCATCGGAGTGTCCAGTCAAAGAGGTATTATCCCCACCAACATTCCATGTGTGACCCCGTACATCATTCCAAGGGAAACACTTTCAAGGACTCTGATCTACCACCCAGGGTGACCCTACTCATCCGTCCACTGTGAGACCCTGCCTATCCCAATCAACCAACACCCAACTTCCGAACAAGAGACCTGACCTACCAGCCCAACAAAATCTGAAACGACCACACCATCCGAGCCTACCTAACCACCCGACCAAACCATTTTAACAGAGTTACCCTACGCCTACCATCAATTCCAAAGGTGTCCCAATCTCACTCCCAGCCTAACTCTACCCAGAGGCCTTATCATATCTAGAGGCCCTACCCAACCATCCAATCACCGTGTGACCCCACACTCATATCGACGACTTACAGTCCAATGTCCCTGGTAACCAGTGCGATATATAACCACCGGAAACTCAAACACCAGGATATATAACCGCAGGGGTGTGTAATCTCTGGGATATATAATAAGGGAGGTAACCATTGGGACATGTAAACACTATATGCAACTTATATGTCAGATAAACCACTAGAAAAAGTGACCACGTCAGTCTTTCGGTTTTAAGGCGAGCTGTGGTACGATTTCCCGAATGCTGCATAAATAATTAAGCATGATGCCTAAATAATTAAGCATGATGCTTAATTATTTAAGCATCATGCTATATTGTTTAAGTATCATGCTATATTATTTTAGCACGGTTGCTATAAAGTCAAGGTTAGCCTGTCGTTGATACCTTTAGAGGACTTCCACCCCACACGTCGGTTACGGGAACTATTTTAGGGTCCGTGAAGTCAGCAAGCAGTTAGCAGTTAGCAATTCGAAATGTGAAGTCAGCAAGCAGTTAGCAATTCGAAATGTGAAGTCAGCAAGCAGTTAGCAGTTAGCAATTCGAAATGTGAATTCAGAAAGCAGTTAGCAGTTAGCAATTCAAAATGTCAAGTCGCGGATATTAGATGTGTTTTGACGATTCGCCTAGAGGACGTTTCGTACCTAGACATTTCGTACCAACAATACTTTTTGTAAACCTGAGAAGGACTGTGAGACAGAGGGATTTGCCTTCCCCGCTTGTTCTTTCAGTACTCAGAAAAAATGTCAGTAAGCAGTTAGCAATTCAGAATGTCAAGTCAGAAAGCAGTTAGCAATTCGAAATGTGAACTCAGAAAGCAGTTAGCAGTTAGCAATTCGAAGTGTGAAGTCAGAAAGCAGTTAGCAGTTAACAATTCAAAATGTCAAGTCACGGATATAAGATGTTGTCAAGTCGCGGATATTAGATGTGTCTTGACGATTCGCCCAGAGGACGTTTCGTACCTAGACATTTCGTACCAACAATACTTTTTGTAACCTGAGAAGGACTGTGAGACAGAGGGATTTGCCTTCCCCACTTGTTCTTTCGGTACTCAGAAAAAAATCAGTAAGCAGTTAGCAATTCAGAATGTCAAGTCTGAAAGCAGTTAGCAATTCGAAATGTGAACTCAGAAAGCAGTTAGCAGTTAGCAATTCGAAGTGTATACTGGAATAGAACGTTGCTTGGTCTGATCATTTCTGTAGGCGTTATGTCGAAATTACATGTAATTATAGACTTTTGAATAATATGTTATATCTTTGACGTCTTGTGTTACAGCCATTACCCATCATATCGAGGTGAAAGGTGGCGGGATGGTGAACCAATGGAGAGGGAAAGATACACAAGAGTAAATAGTTTTGCCCTAACCCACTAAGAGAAAAATGTTTAATTCCCGTTTCTCATTCAGCCACTTTCTGTAGTTTTCAAGTGTCAGTGACCACTTTATAGTTTCATGGAATACGAACCTTCATTGTGACAAAACTCTGACCCACTGCGCTAAACCTCACGCTGGAATGGGCATGGGCGTTCACCGTTGGGCCTTAGCGAGTCAGTATACACACTTGCTCAGACCCATAGTATCAAAGAGTGGGGGTGTAAGGCTATGCCGATTTTTTAAAGCAAATACTAGGACTAACAGTGGACCCGCACAGGCCAACCCTTACAACTCATGCCCAGGCCAACAATTGCTGCCCCCTTATATATTTACTGTTTTGAGATTTGTAGACCTACGCTCATATGGTAAGTGGTTCATAGTCTTCAGAAATATGTAAGCTGTTACCACAGGCTGTTATGCGTAATATAAACATGGTATTCCAAAGCGTACGATCTCCTTCAGCCAATGCGCCACATCGGAAAAAGTACTGGTAATTGGTCGTGCGTTTTGGTTGGGTGCCCAACAGGCACTATCTCGTTGAGACTGTCAATTTATCAGTGCTCAGAGAAAACCTGGGCATCGATGGTGCAAGACTGCGGGTGTTTTTTTCTTCTCGGACAGAACGTATGGCGCAGTGTCCTCGTTTTTTAGATCACGGCCCAGACTGAAAGTCACCTTTTTGAAGTGACTGTCAACCCACAAAAAATAACTGAAGCAGGTGGGGTAAGATAAGCTGGAGACACTGCAGGTCGGCATGTAGTGCACCTCGGATCACAGCATCATCGTGCCTCCATGCGGGTAATTGGGTGAAGTGCCTTGCCCAAGGACCGAACGCTGAAGTACGAATCGTTCAATCAAGGTTTGGGCGGGCGAGTGGTCGGTCATGAGAAATTTTTGAATTTCAGACCCCAAAAGGCGCAGTATCTTTGAACCTAGAAGCTGCACCTCCACACCGGAAACGCCATGATATACGTACATGATAAGCAAAAACCTTATGTGGCAAAACCACAAAAATAATTGATTATTTCGGTAAACCAAAAGAATAACTCTCGATCATTTCAAGGAAAACTATATTTTGTGAGTCCGAGTGGTCTCTTATAAAACTACAACCGAGTCACGGAACCGGCCACATTATTTAAGCATATTCAAATTGAAACAAATAAAAAAAATTAACGGGATGACACCCATCTGGATTCATACGTTTTTCACTACACTGAGATTTACGTGGAAGATGGGACAGATATCGAACACAATCCCCGGGGACCGAATGAATCCGGTGAATAGGTAAATATTTGTAGAATTTTTTCATTTCCCTTGGTGTAAGCTGCTGAAGTGGTGCTGTAGGATCATTCATGGGAATTTTATATATAATTTGGATTTTAGTATTCGATTACCGAAGGAATAATTTTTTTGGAGCTGTGTGTGGGGGGGGGGGGGGGGGGGGGGGCGAAGGTGCAGTTGGAAAAATTTTTAAATTTCACCATATATATTTCCCTAATTCCACACTTTTCCAGGCACAATAAGGTAGAAGTTAGGTCGGTAATGACACAAAGTGTCTTGATGTGTTGATTTGACTTTTCTAATACAGAATAGTGGGGCACAATACCGTCTGCTGTATAGTGCGTAGATTTCCTTGCTGTGTCCTTGGACAAGACACTTCATCACGATTGGCCACTTGTGGGCACGGTGACGCCGTGTGTTGAGACGTTCTGCATTCCGAGGTGTACATTTTCAACCAATTTTACTCTGTACTGTGTAGTGTATAGTACTAATATGCAGTGCATAGTATGGTCTGATGTTATGACGCTGAGAGCTAGCAGGTGCTCGTCGTTGTTCGATGGTTCTCCCTGGGTAGTCTGGCTTTCTCCGCCAATAAACCTGTCACCGACACAACATGACCCTGTCTGTTAAAGTGTCGTTAAATACCAATCAATGAATAAAAAAATCGTTCATGTAGCACAAAAATAGTAAAGGTCCAAGAACTGTCTCTTGTAGGACTCCAAATTCAACTCGGCAAGAAGATGAGGTCACCCCTCAACAAGCACTCTATGTGCCCGTTCCATGGGGCAAAAAGAACCAGTTCAGGATCTTACCACGTATGCCATAATTGTTATGGAGAAGTTTTAGATGGGAACCGTGTCGAAAGCTTTAATAAAGTACAAAATTGCCATTATTATGTCTATTTGTTGTTGTTGTTGTTGTTGTTGTTGTTGTTGTTGTTGTTGTTGTTGTATTTGTCATTCTATTTCACATCGAAGATGGTGATGATTATTTAGCTTTCGCAAGAGTTGCCGTTTCTGTAACTGTGTTGTAGTGAAATGGGGATGTTGTACTTTTCCAGATGATCAAAGATATGGCGACAAATGGTATGTTGTAATGTTTTAGAACAAACATTTGTAAATGATACCGGTCAATAATTTCTTGCCTCATGGGGATTTCCTTTCGTGGAATTTGGTGAAATGTTGGCATTCGTCCAGTCCGAGGGCAGGGTGTGGTTGGAAAGACCCCCCTCCTCAAGATATGATGAATAGCAGGAGCCGATTCCTTAAAAACACTGCCGAAATATGTGGTTAAGAATATTGTCCGGGTCGCCGGCTTTTTTAATATTGAATTTATTCAGTAGTTTTTCAACACCCCAGGTTATAATTTAGATATGTGTGGAAAACGAATTCTATTTAATTTTGGTTGAGATGAGTTTGGAACTTCTCTTGCAAACACAGATTTGAAGTGAACCTTCTTATGTCTAATTCTTCACTCGGGAAAGTGTAGAACTACGGAAGCCTATTAGCTTCACGTCGTTTTTAGTTATTAAATTGTAGCTACAATTTAATAAATTGTACCTACAATTTAGCTAAATTGTAGTTACAATTTAATAAATTGTAGTTACAATTTAATAAACTGTAGTTACAATTTAGCTAAATTGTAGTTACAGTTTAATAAATTGTAGTTACAATTTAGCTAAATTGTACTTACAATTTAATAAATTGTAACTACAATTTAGCTAAATTGTAGTTACAATTTAATAAATTGTAGTTACAATTTAGCTAAATTGTAGTTACAATTTAATAAATTGTAGTTATAATTTAGCTAAATTGTACTTACAATTTAGCTAAATTGTACTTACAATTTAATAAATTGTAACTACAATTTAGCGCCTGTACTTTTGTTGGTCAAGCTAAATTGTAGCTGCAATTTAACTGGCCAATCGGGTTCGTTGTTTTGTTTTCGCTGAAAATGGCCTGAATAATCTCTTTCTTTGAGATGTTTCACACATTCCGCCGGATGAGTCAGTCACGGCAACAAAATCTAACAACAGAAATGGGAAAATAAAATCATCATCATTTTATTATAAATATAATTATTTTTATTTTGGTTTTCATTGGGCATAAATTGAGTATTATTGGGCAGCATTGGCAACTTGGGTGTCTTTGTGTATCATTGGGGTAAAACACATGCCGTAAGAAATAGAGGGACCAGGTAGCGCCGATCTGCGTGGGTCTGTAGGTTCAAGTAATGTACAAGATCAACCATGATGTGGCCCCGCGGGAGAAAATTTGTTTAATCTAAAAGGAAAAGGGGCCATTTCCGGGCACTTGAACCTCTCAAAAACATCGTTTCACGCGATTCATGTTGCATATTTGAGAGAATGTTATCGTTTTGCACAATTCCGTGTGAAATGTGGGACCCCTTAAATTATTGAAGCCCTGGGCGTTTGCCAGTCTGGCCTTTCCTGAACAATTGGTGGAAAGGTTTTGTGTACGACTTTTTGTGATAACATAGAACATATATAGGGAGACGGGCGTGCACAATGGGCGGGGAGGTACAGTCATATAATTGTACAAAGTTGAAAATGGTTGCTTTTAAAACAAAAACTTCAAAAAGTTCTGCCTTCAAGAACATTAATAAAAAATTGCATAAATTGTTTGTTTACCCCCGTGTGCCCCGCCTGCTGACCAAATGCAGATATCTTGGTTTCGCCCGGCGAGTTCATGATTTTACATCTTAGTCATACACATCCCCGATTTATGGATTCGATCCGAGCTAAAGCACTCGGCGCCAAAATCTACGCCCATGATTTGAAATATCTTGGGTTTATTCCCTCAGCATGCAACCAGGACATTCATAAAACAACTACAAACCCCATAAGTGACGTAAGGTTATTTTTGTTAGACCTAATTAGTTATTTTGGTTTTATGACACTTTCAACGACCAGTGTTGTGTTATGTCGGTGACAGGTTTGAGGATGGAGGAAGCCAGAGGACCCAGAAAGAACCACCTTGTAACGATGAACACCTACCAGCTACCCAACATCATAACTCCACCCTGCAGCATAGGCAGGGTTGGAGCGATTGACAACAGAAGTAAGTCGATAGCGGTTTATAACGTCCATACACAGAGTCATCGTGCCCAATGTGTGCACTGGGATGAAATGCCTTGTCCATTATACAATGAGGGTTGCTCTTATGGCATAACGAGCTTGAGCTCAGAGCCTCCAGCACAAAAGTCAAGCCGTCTATCAGTGATTCGCCACTACCCCTAAATTGATCATAACAGTATCCTCATGGAATTAACTCAAACTGAGGATGACCTCCATGCTATCATAATTTACCAATTGAGAATGTTGGTTTTCCTTTACAAATGTTCAAGCATTTTTTGGAGCTGGGTGTGCCTTAAAAGATTGAATTTTTTCCGGATCGGGAAACATCCTCAAAACGCTTACCCTCTTTGGGACGCAATTGTTCTCACTACCGGTACTATAACACCTAAATCCTGCCTGTCTGAGTATTATGATAGTGTGCCAATTTCAAGCTATCGCCCAAAAATGCCACGGCTTCCGTGTTTCCTAGGCTACACTTATTACATTCCCTTTCTATCTAACACTCTTTTTAATGCCCCCCCCCCCCCCCAACGCAGTTCTAGTGATTTCGATCTAACCCTAAACAACAGTGACACCAAGCGAACCACCACGATAACGTTCAAGAGCGGGCGCCTCTTTTTTACTTGCCAGTCAAATAAGCTTTTAGATTTAACACCCACCCTCTCATTCCCGTTACAATCCTCCAAAATTCTATAAAAACTCGCCGACTGATACTGTTTTAAACTACTAATACTTGCCTCTCAAATTGAGGATTTTCGACTATTTCAAGTGTAAATGCAGGATTGAGTAGAGAGCCATGGTACGTGCGAATGCCACCGATTGGCCACTTAAATTGCAGCTACAATTTAGAATGACCAATGAAAGCACAGGCGCTAAATTGTAACTACAATTTAGCTAAATTGCAGTTACAATTTATTAAATTGTAAGCATAATTTAGCTAAATTGTAACTACAATTTATTAAATTGTAACTACAATTCAGCTAAATTGTAGTTACAATTTAATAAATTGTAGCTACAATTTTGCGCCTGTGCTTTTATTGGTCATGCTAAATTGTAGCTGCAATTTAAGTGGCCAATCATTGGCATTCGCACGTACCAAGGCTCACTACTCAATCCTGCATTTACACTTGAAATAGCCTGAAACCATCAATTTGAAGGGCAAATATTAGGAGTTTCAAATAGTATCAGTCGGCGAGTTTTTTTTTATAGAATTTTAGAGGATTCTAATGGGAATGAGAGGGTGGGTGTTAAATCTAAAAGCTTATTTGACGGGCTAAGTAAGAAAGAGGCGCCTGCTCTTGATCGTTATCTTGGTGGTTCGTTTGGGGTCACTGTTGTTCAGGGTCAGATCGAAATCACCAGAACTGCGGGGGGCGGGGGCATTAAAAAGATTGTTAGATAGAAAGGGAATGTAATATGTGTAGCCCAGGGAACACGGAAGCCGTGGCATTTTTTGGGCGATAGCTTAAAATTGGCTCACTATCATAACACTCAGACCGGCAGGATTTGGGTGTTATAGTACCGGTAGTGAGAAAAAATGCGCCCCAAAGAGGGTAAGCGTTTTGAGGATGTTTTCCCGACCCGGACAAATTTCAGTCTTTGAAGGCACACTCAGCTCCAATATGCTTGAACATTTGTAATGGAAAACCAACATTCTCAATTGGTAAAATATGATAGCATGGAGGTCATCCTCAATTCGAGTTAATTTTATGAGGATACTGTTATGATAAATTTAGGGGTAGTGGTGAGTCACTGATGGATGTGTTGACTTTTGTGCTCGAGGTTCTGAGTTCAAGCTCGTTAAGCCATAAGAGCGACCCTCATTGTATAATGGACAAGGCATTTCATGCCAGTGCACAACATTGGGCACGATGACTCTGTGTATTGAGGTAAAAAACCGCTATCGACTTACTTCTGTTGTCAATCGCTCCAATCCTGCCTATGCTGCAGGGTGGAGTTATAATGTTGGGTAGCTGGTAGGTGTTCATCGTTACTAGGTGATTCTCTCTGGGTACTCTGGCTTCCTCCATCCGTAAACCTGTCACAGACATAACACAACACTGGGCGTTGAAAGTGTCATGAAACCACAACAACTAATTAGGCCTAACAAAATAACCTTGTCGTCACTTGTGGGGTTTGCAGTTGTTTTATGAATGTCCTGGTTGCATGCTGAGAGAATAAAGCCAAGGTATTTCAAATCATGGGAGTAGATTTTGGCGCCGAGTGCTTTAGCTCGGATCGAATCCATAAATCGGGGATGTATGTGACTAAGATGTAAAATCATGAACTCGCCGGGCGAAACCAAGATATCTGCATTTGGTCAGCAGTCAGGGGCGGAGCACACGGGGATAAACAAACAATTTATGCAATTTTTTATTAATTTTCTTGAAGGCAGAACTTGTTGAAGTTTTTGTTTTAAAAGCAACCATTTTCAACTTTGTATTATTATGACTGTACCTCCCCGCCCACTGTGCACGCCCTTCTCCCTATATATGTTCTATATTATCACCAAAAGTCGTACACAGAACCTTTCCACCATTTGTTCGGGAATGGCCAGATTGACAAACGCCCAGGGCTTCACTCATTTAGGGGGTCCCACATTTCACACGGAATTGTGCAAAACGATAACATTCTCTCAAATATGCAACATGAATCGCGTGAAAAGATGTTTTTGAGAGGTTCAAGTGCCAGGAGATGGCTCCTTTTCCTTTTGGATTAAACAAATTTTCTCCCGTGGGGCCACAACATGGTTGATCTTGTACATGACTCGAACCTACAGGCCCACGCAGATCGGCGCTACCTTGGGCCCTCTATTTCTTACGGCATGTGTTTTACCCCAATGATACACAATGACACCCAAGTTGCCAATGTTACCTAGTAATACTCAATTTATGCCCAATGATAACCAAAATAAAAATAATTATATTTATAATAAAATGATGATGATTTTATTTTCCCATTTCTGTTGTTAGATTTTGTTGCCGTGACTGACTCAATCGGCGGAATGTGTGAAACATCTCAAAGAAAGAGATTATTCAGACCATTTTCAGCGAAAACAAAACAACGAACCCGATTGGCCAGTTAAATTGCAGCTACAATTTAGCTTGACCAACAAAAGTACAGGCGCTAAATTGTAGCTACAATTTATTAAATTGTAGGTACAATTTAGCTAAATTGTAGTTACAATTTATCAAATTGTAAGTACAATTTAGCTAAATTATAACTACAATTTATTAAATTGTAACTACAATTTAGCTAAATTGTAGTTACAATTTATTAAATTGTAGTTACAATTTAATAACTAAAAACGACGTGAAGCTAATAGGCTTCCGTAGTCAGGTATAGTGTCCGGTGGGGTTCGAAACATTTTTTTTTTCGTAAAATTTCAAAAGTAGTAGGATGGGAACGAGAACCCGCTGAGTTGTCGCTTTTTGTGATCCTGAGAGGCACTGTTGGGTGGAGTGACTTGCCTACCTCACGTACTTCTGTCGATACTCAGAAAAAAGTCAATGAGCCAATTCAGAATGTGAAGGCAGCTAACAGTTTGCAATTCAAAATGTGGAGTCAGCAAGTAGTTAGCAATCGAGCTGTGAAGTCATCAAGGCGTTTAGAGTTAGCAATTAGCAGTTCGAAATATGAAGTCAGCAAGCAGTTAGCAGTTCGAAATGTAAAGTCGCAAAGAAGTTTGTTTGAAGTGCGCAATTCGGAATCTGAAGTCATGGGTGTTAAGGTTTTCTAGACGTTTTGTGCACAGGGCGTTTCGTGCCAAGACATTTCGCACCCACAGTTGGCGTTTTTTACCCGAAGTCGTGGTCGCTCCCAGTCCAACGTCACTGTTGTTTTGTGTACGCGAGTGGACGTTTCGCATCATTATCTTGGGGCGGGGAGAGCGAAACGTTGAGAACACGACACACGGAACGTCCAAATCACTAGGTACCAAACGACCAAAGGTGAAATGAAATAATATCGTTAATTCCATGGGTGTTGCGGAGTAGTCAGCCACCTTACTTTTAACCCTTTACCTACCAAAGTAAAAACGTGGCTAGAAATAACTCCCACCCCGACCCGAGGTCCAAAGTAACTGTTCACTGCCCAATAAAACTACACAAACATGGATATTATCAGAAACGATCACCAAGCCATTTCTAATGGTATAAAAGTTTGTATGGTTTTATTGAACTGTGTCATTCAAATATTCAGAATTTCGGGCAGAGATGGAATAAAATCGGTTTTAGGGGGAAAGGGTTGTGTAGAGTAAAGAGCCTCCTCACTTGTAACTCTTTATCCAACAGTCAGGAAATTATAGTGGCATTCATGAGAAGCGATAAGAGCAAAAACAGCAGACACTGGGTGATTTATCACAGTATTTTTATCAAAACTATTTGTCAATTTATATCAGCTTGGCTGTCGATTACGTTTTTAGGTGTATGTGTGAAGTGTATTTATTAATGTAAGTTCAAAAGGACGTGCAGTCGTAACCTAATAGTCAAGTGGTACAAACTATAGATGGGTTAAGCGTTATTAATATATATATGTGGTGTGAGATACAGGGTGGCAGAAGCTCCCTAAAAGTGAGTGTGTGTGAAGGGGACACAAATTTTTAGGTCACACTGTTATCTGTTTATTTGTTTATTGGTGTTCAAGGTCATATTTTCCTGTACAAAAAGATATAAACAAATATCAACTCAAGATTAGCCAATCAATAAAGGACATATATGCCTACACAAAAAAGGCTAATGATGACCGCAACATAGATATAAAGTTTAGCAAATCTTTTATAACCATGTCGCCCATTGTAGAGGACTTTTACCCAAGGCATTGGTTACTGGGTTATATTCTACCAGCAAAGCAGGGCATGTTTTGCACAGCGAACAAGCACTGCTTCACTTCCCGGGATCCCCACGGGGGTAAGTCGCTCTGTTGGCTGTTTATGAAAGACTTTTTTATCTCTGGAAATTATACTTCCACACTTTGAACGCCTTGGTAGAACGCTTCTGTCGGGTTTGGAGGGGGCAGATTTGTAGCTTACATCTGCCAGGAAATGGAATATTGTGAGAGAGAGGCCATGGTCTGAACCGGCGATAAAACATTTTGATTTTAAAATCCAAATAGATGCAATATCCTCGCATCTGGAAGCTCCCCCCCCCCCCCCCCACAACAACAACAACAACAACACACACACAACAACAAAACACACACATACACACCCACAAACACACTTTGTTTTCGCTCAAGCATTGTTTTCTGGTTTTTCTGTCCCATTTTCCCCGGAAATGACCCAAAACGTGGCTTGGGGCTCCATATCACCCACGTAACACCATGGGAATCAAAAACCTATATGCCTACGTTGTTTAACATTTAAATGTTAATGACTGTTGAAAATAGTAATGCGTTGACCCCCATCCATTCGTCATAGGCCCATTCCCACTATAATGGCCCGTCAGAAACCTACTACAGGCCAGTGATAAACTGTGTGTTCAATTCGTATGGAAATAAAATTTTAAAAACGTCATGGCGGACTTTCCACTCAACGACATGAGATTGGGGAAAAAAAAAAGAATGTCCGTAACTATAATTTATTTATTTATTCGTGTTTAACGACGCTTTCAACAGCCAGGGTTAGGGCTGCACGGTATATCGATAAACCGATATATACCGGTATTCAAACCAATATCGATTGAATACCGGTGTAATTACAAAAATATCGGTTTATCGTCATTATTTATTTACCCACAATTTAATTTTCAAGATGTCTTGAGTTTTTTAACTGTAGCCCCGAATGAATAATATTATCCCTTTATACAAGGAATCGTCTGCTTGTGCCCTCGTAATATACAAATTCAGCAGTTGAAAAAATAATTTTCAAAAGTTCCAACAAAACTATATCATGTGCCCCCCTCACTGGAACGAGCTCGTTGAGCTCGTTCCAATGAGGGGTCACATGATATAGTTTTGTAGAAATCTTTGGGGAAAATCTGATAAAATAATTATAGAAAATGGTAAATTTTGATATCGTCTGCGTTGGGTAAAGGTTTTTCAAACCGTATTATCAAGGCATGCTAATTCGTTCCGACTGTGATGCCTCGAGTCTCAATTGTGGTACTTATGTTCATATATCTGAACAGTTTTCGATATACCGGTATACCGCGGTATTTTTTTGAATACCGATACCGGTATTCAGTTTTGAATATCGTGCAGCCCTAGCCAGGCTTATGTCGGTGACAATTTTTTTTCATTGGTGCAGGATGTCCGAGTACCCGGAGAGAACCACCGAGCAGCAACGAGCACCCGCCAGCTCTCTAACGTCATAACCCAGACCATACTATGCACTACATATCAGTACTACGCACTATACAGTACAGACGGGGTTAGATTGGTTGAACACATGTGCGCCTCGGCGTGCGGTACGTCTCAGCACACGTTATTGTGCCCCACTATTCTGTATTAGAATAGTCAAATCAGCACATCAAGGCACTTTGTATCATTACCGACCTGACTTCTACCTTATTTTGCCTGGAAAAGTGTGAAATTAGGGAAATATATATGGTGAAATTTTAATTTTTTTCCAACTGCACCTTCGCACCCCCACCCCCCCCCCCCCCACCCCCACACCTCCAACTTATATATAAAATTGCCATGAATGATCCGACAGCACCACTTCAGCAGCTTACACC
Source organism: Pictodentalium vernedei (assembly GCA_031216915.1). Taxonomy (NCBI): domain Eukaryota; kingdom Metazoa; phylum Mollusca; class Scaphopoda; order Dentaliida; family Dentaliidae; genus Pictodentalium; species Pictodentalium vernedei. The sequence goes on from CM062293.1 coordinate 515,250,655, forward strand.
AATGGAAATGAAAAAAATCTACAAACATTTACCTATTCACCGGATTCATATGGTCTCCGGGGATTGTGTTCGATATCTGTCCCATCTTCCACCTAAGTCTCAATGTAGTGACATTCGGTCCCCGGGGATTGTGTTCGATATCTGTCCCATCTTCCGCCTAAGTCTCAATGTAGTGAAAAAACGTATGAATCCAGATGGGTGTCATCCCGTTAATTTTTTTTATTTGTTTCAATTTGAATATGCTTAAATAATGTGGCCGGTTCCGTGACTCGATTGTAGTTTTATGAGAGACCAATCGGACTCACAAAATATAGTTTTCCTTGAAATGATCGAGAGTTATTCTTTTGGTTCACCGAAATAATCAATTATTTTTGTGGTTTTGCCACATAAGGTTTTTGCTTATCATGTACGTATATCATGGCGTTCCCGGCGTGGAGGTTCAACTTCTTGGTTCAAAGATACTGCGTCTTTTGGGGTCTGAAATTCAAAAGTTTCTCTTGATCGACCACTCGCCCGCCCAAACCTTGATTGTTCGGTCATTGGGCAAAGCACTTCACCCAATTACCCGCATGGAGGCACGATGATGCTGTGAGCCGAGGTGCACTACATGCCGATTTGCGGTGTCCTCAGCTTATCTTACCCCACCTGCTTCAATTATTTTTGTGGGTTGACATTCATTTCGAAAAGGTGACTTTCAGTCTGGGCCGTGATCTAAAAAACGTGGACTCTGCGTCATACGTTCAGTCCGAAAAGAAAAAAACACCCGCAGTCTTGCACCATCGATGCCCAGGTTTTCTCTGAGCACTGATAAATTGACAGTCTCAACGAGATTATGCCTGTTGGGAACCCAACCAAAACGCATGACCAATTACCAGTACTGTTTTCCGATGTGGCGCATTGGCTGAAGGAGATCGTACGCTTTGGAATACCATGTTTATATTACGCATAACAGCCTGTGGTAACAAATTACATATTTCTGGAGACTATGAACCACTTACCATATGAGCGTAGGCCTACAAATCTCAAAACAGTAAATATATAAGGGGGCACCAATTGTTGGCTTGGGCATGAGTTGTAAGGGTTGGCCTCTGCGGGTCCACTGTTGGTCCTAGTATTTGCTTTAAAAAATCGGCATAGCTTTACACCCCCACTCTTTGATACTATGGGTCTGAGCAAGTGTGTATACTGACTCGCTAAGGCCCAACAGTAAACGCCCATGCCCATTCCAGCATGAGGTTTAGCGCACTGGGTCAGAGTTTTGTCACAATGAAGGTTCCTATTCCTTGAAACTATAATGTGTTCACTAACACTTGAAAACTACAGAAAGTGGCTGAATGAGAAAAGGGAATTAAACATTTTTCTCTTAGTGCGTTAGGGCAAAACTATTTACTCCTGTGTATCTTTCCCTCTCCATTGGTTCACCATCCCGCCACCTTTCACCTCGATATGATGGGTAATGGCTGTAACACAAGAGGTCAAAGATATAACATATTATTCAAAAGACTATAATTACATGTAATTTCAACATAACGCCTACAGAAATGATCAGACCAAGCAACGTTGTATTCCAGTATACACTTCGCATTGCTAACTGCTAACTGCTTTCTGAGTTCACATTTCGAACTGCTAACTGCTTTCTGACTTGACATTCTGAATTGCTAACTGCTTACTGACTTTTTTCTGAGTACCGAAAGAACAAGTGGGGAAGGAAAATCCCTCTGTCTCACGGTCCTTCTCAGGTTTACAAAAAGTATTGTTGGTACGAAATGTCTAGGTACGATACGTCCTCTGGGCGAATCGTCAAGACACATCTAATAACCGCGACTTGACATTATGAATTGCTAACTGCTAACTGCTTTCTGAATTCACATTTCGAATTGCTAACTGCTTGCTGACTTCACATTTCGAATTGTTAACTGCTAACTGCTTGCTGACTTCACATTTCGAATTGCTAACTGCTAACTGCTTGCTGACTTCGCATTTCGAATTGTTAACTGCTAACTGCTTGCTGACTTCGCATTTCGAATTGCTAACTGCTTGCTGACTTCACGGACCCGTATTATTCTCACAAAACATTTTCTTACTAATTTGTTGAGTTTTGTTTCATTGATACTAAGGCAAAAAATAATTCTATAAACGATTCAGTATAGTTTGTTGTATTTTTGTTTCTTTTTTTTAAATTGAAAGAAAAGAGATTGAAATGTAATTGATAACTCAGCAAGCTTATTCTAAAAAAAAATTTAAAAATCAGTTTTTTCTCATCTGAGAACAGTGTACTTCAATATCTAAAGCGATTCATTTTTTTTTTACGAGAAACATTGAGGACCGGTTTTACTGATAGTGTTGTTATGACTGATAGGTTAGGTAGAGGTTTATAATGAGTACACCAGAGCCACGGTACAGCTCTATTTCACACGAAAAGATAAGAGTGGAGTACTAGATTGTCAATGGGCTGGTACTTTTAAATAAATAAAGTTTTCGGTAGCGCGTGTTTCATCAGACAATTATAATAATAACTGGAACTGATTATGTTCACCTGCAATCACGCGAAAATAGACCCTCCACCCATCCCGCCGAATTTTATTTGACCCAGGCTGTACAGAGCACTTTTCCTTTTTGCACTAAACCCCACCACACATGCTGTGTATGCAAACAAACCCTCGATAAGTTTCCAAAAGAAATGATTTAAAGCTATGTGCAGTGTGATATGTTTTCTCAAAGAAGGACAACTGCAAAGCTTCAATTTTACAGTTTATGGCATTTATATCATGATTTATGTGTGTATTCAACGTTACACGATACAATACAGACATTACGAAATGTTCGAAGTTCATCATCCGTGGAGTCCTGCCTGCGTATAAGAATGTCACATAAGGACGTATCTGATTGGTTGTTACGCATCTGAGTAATTATTATTTTTTTTTTTTAGTTTTAACAATTTTTATTTCAGAAAAGCATGTTCATGTACAGACTACATATTAACTCTGATACATTGTAAACATTTTCTATATATAGACAGAACGCGATGTGTGTGATTCGGTGGGTGTTTTACATAACGAGTTGGAATGGCGTAGTCATATTTCTCCGGAGCCGTAGGCTCGAGCGAAATATGATTACGCCATTCCAACGAGTTATGTAAAACACCCACCGATTCAAACACACATCGCGTTCTGGGTTTATTACACAACCCATGCTTTAAAATGCATTTAAATAAACAAATTTTTTTTCCGATAATTAAACCCAAAGGTGAAGAGTTTGTTTTGACTGAAGCTGTACTGATCATATGGATCGATAAAAAATCAAAACAACTTTTTCGGAACCAGTGTTTGTTGAAATTCCTATCGCTGTTTACTAACAGTAATAGCCATTCACGCCTAACCATTGGTGGCTCTTACTGTTAGTCAAAATATAAGTACAAATATGTGCAGATTTGCAAAAAAGCTGGGAGAAACGCTTTTAAAAGAAGTTCGAAGCATGTCAAGGTGTACGAAGATTTACCGAAATCAAGTTGACCAATTTAGATATAATGGGACCCACAAAACGAGACGGCAACGGGACTGGGTTAATGTTCTGGTTGGAAATGATTGTTTGTTTTAAAACTATTGTCTCATTTTTGGCTAATTTTTTGCAAACCGACTTTATTTTGCTTTGGACGTTTTTATTTTCACACTATGCGACAGACGGTCGATAATTGTATAACGAAATTTGGAAACTTTTCGAAGCGTAACTAAACGGTGCGGTAAAAAGTTCCGGCTTGTATATCACCCGTTGAATACGGAATCATTTATATCATAGCGGCGATTCCGTTGAATACAAGGGTTTAAAGTTTAATGGATGTGTAATAAAATGGCTGGTACTGGAGTATTTTATGTTCTTTAGCATGATGCGTCCTCCCTACATTTTTTTTTTACGCACCCCAGTTATGGCTGCAGATTACGATATTGGAGAGCTGGCAGCTGCTCGTCGTTGCTCGGTGGTTCTCTCCAGGCACTCCGGCTTCCTCCACCCGTAAAGCTGTCACCGACATGATATGACCCTGCCTGTTAATATGTCGTTAAACCCTAATAAATAAATATGGCTGCAAATTTTTCCCGGAGGAGACATAAAAAGCGTCCTCCGTATATTTTCGTTTTATTTTTCCACCCGTATCACACTAACTTTACTCGTCCTCTTATTTCAGAAAACCACACACCACCTACCAGAAGAACTAAACGCACCAACACAACAAAGATGCTTGCCCACAGCATGAGATACTAGAATCAGATGAAACACAGGTGGAAGATAACTCTGCAGCTCCAGTAGTGGTCGCCTCATTGGAAAAACAGTGTCTGCCTCTCGCGTGGTGTGGGGAATTATTTGAGATTGGGCACACTGCCGATCTAAAAAATTCGGATGGAATGAGTGTATTGGTTTCAAATATATTGTCGGATGGGCTGAATACTGAGGTTGTTGGTTTTCTGACCGTGAATGACACCGTGGATTCTAATGTCAAAATTACATCCAACATAGAACGTTTTAGATTAAATAATAGGTTATTGAACAAAGAAGGCTCTAAGTTGAGATAAAGCATTAAGGAAGAGACTAATGAGCTCTATTGTGAGAAGACAGCAAAATCTATCAGGAAGTCTCTTTTTCAAAGCATTTTCAGAAAAGAGATTGATCGTGCCTTGAAAAGTGAAACATTCAGGCGCACATTTTCCCTAGGAATTATAGATTCATTTGATCAGTGCATGTTTCCTGCATTGTCACTCACAAAGAGATGTGTGACTTACGAGTATGCTGACAATTCCCCGTGCCAACTAGACTCAATCATGGGTAATCGCTGGGACATCGCAGTATTTTCAGAAAAAGTTACATTCGAAACAAAATTACAGGTGAGAATTTCGAAGATCTATGTGTTGGTAGGTTTTGTCAAAACTGCTGTTTTTTGAGGCGATGTTGAAAGCAGTGCAGGTGAACATTACAGGGCACAGTTGAACAGTTTCATTGACATAGACAGGGATGTGGCTAGAGGGTTTCAGCTGGGGGAGGGGGGGGGGGGTGCCCCACCGGTGTAAATTCCAACTGTGAGTAGTTTCGATAGGTGGTTGCACTGCAGCGCTGGGTGATATATTTTAACCCTTTAACCAACGAATCAACCGTATCCATCCGCGTAATATGCAAATATAGCTGCTGAAAAAATATTATTTTTCGAAAAATTTCAACAAAACCATATCATGTGACCCCTCTTTGGAACGAGCTCGTCGAGCTCGTTCCAAAGACGGGTCACATGATAAGGTTTTGTTGAAATTTTTTTTTTACATTTTAAAAATGAAATTTAAAATAATGAATTTTGAAATCGTCTGCGTTGGATAAAGGGTTAAAGTGATTATATTTATACTAACAGTATATATATATATACATGCTTATGAACCCTTCTGAAAATTTTCGCTAGTCCTGAAACGGGAAAAGCATCATTTATAACGTGTCTGGGTCAGAAAATTTACCGGATTGATGTCAGAGTCGAAATTTTGAGGCCATGTCAATTTTCGAGTAGGAAATTTCAAACTCAAGTTTCCTTGGAAATAAAAGATCAAAATTTCTCGTCATTAGTTTGAATTTTAATATTTTTCATGAACACTGTTAATTTATTGAATTTCCAACTATTTGATTTTTGACCTCGGAATTTCCAACTATTGAAAAAAATACTCCTAGCTGGGGGGGGGGGGGGGGGGGGGGGCACCCCTCCACCTCCCCTGTCGCCACATCCCTGGACATAGATAGTGAGGAGGATGCCCTATCAGAAATAGAAAATTTGCCAAAATCTAAGTCCATTGACTAATTATTGTCACTAAATCACTCCCAGAGTGGCGATTTTGCTGATTTCTGCACTCTATTTGTGATTTATTGACAATCATGCACTGTCCACATGCATGTACACCACCCGACCAATAGGGATTTCAAGTTTAAACAGCCTGTACTAGTTTCAACGTTTATTCGCAAGATGGACACAGAATTATGGTTTCCGTAACCAGTCTTGAGAATACACGTTGAAATATTCAAAATTCCTTGGGGGTAAAACCTACACAATAGCTTGTGAGTTTTGCTTTTGACCATTTATCCAACGGGAATAGAAGATTACATTTGCAAAAAAAGTTCTTTAACAACTAATGTTTCTCATTTTTGCCACAAACACATAGCTACCCCCCCCCCCCCCCCCCCCCAATTGGAACGAGCTCTTTGAGCTCGTTTCAATCAGAAGTCATGCGCTATATTTTTTTTTAAAAATTGAAAACATAATAATTTTTTCAATGGGGTTTCTTGTGGATAGGGCGGACCGTTGTGGCAATTACGTTGAGTAATGGGTTAATGTTCCTTTTTTTCCATGTGCGCTGATCTCTTTGTCAAGTTTCTCGCCTCATAAAATTGTACTCCAGGTCCATGTCAGGTAGCAGTGCGTTCTCTCGGGATGTTGGTCACATCTTGAACTTAAACAATTTAATCTGTCAAACAGGATTGAATTTGTTGAATCTTAGTTGGATTATACATGTTATAGGGACAAGTTGAAGTTTGAAATTGTACAAGGTTAATATGTTTTTAAAAAACAGCGTAAATTAGCGGTGTGTTCTCACTTGACGTTGATCACATCTTTCGTTAAAAACTTGTTCTTTGGTATGCAGTGTATATCTGTATAAATTCGTAATGTATTTAAAAATAATCCCACGTGGGGTATCCGGTAACAGGACAAAACCCCCCTCAAGACAAAAACCCCTCGGCCAAAACCCCCGCATTTTTTGAATTGGTAGCCAAAACCCCCTCAGGAAAAAAAAACCCTCAAGACAAAACCCACTCGGCCAAATCCCCCTCAAACCCTCTGAAGGCAAAACCTCCTACCTCAAGACAAAACACCCTCATTTTTTGAAATGGTAGAAAAAAACCCTCAGGCCAAAACCCTCTCAAGACAAAACCCCCCTATTTTTTTCCTGAGTGAACGAAATGACAAAAACCCCTCAGGTTATTTTTTTAATGATTTCAATGAAATTGAAATTACTTCTTCAATGAGTTAATTTAGTCTCTTTAATGATACTTTTGTTACTGCTTGGGTGTTTTTATAACAATTACTAGCTGGTAAAACAATAGTTGTTTTCATAACAGTCACTTGTATGTACAAAGCCATCTGGATGTTAGCTTGGTGAAAGGTCAGTTGCTTGTGTATATGCCTTATTATGTAACAAAACTCAATCCACATACGAAGAATTTTTTAATGCCATTTTGAATCACTGTGACAGGTTAGGATTTCAAGTTGATCCAACAGAAGTTACAATGGACTTTGAGATAGCTGCTATGAATGCTGTGACAGCAACGTTTGGCTCACATGTTGTAATTCATGGATGTTTTTTTCCATCTTTCCCAAAGTACTTGGAGAAAGATACAAAACCTTGGTTTAGTCACACGCTATAGGGAAGACAACAGTGCAAAATTATTTTGTGGCATGACAGACGGGCTTGCTTTTTTACCAGTGGATAATATTCCAGAAGGTATTTCTCACCTTCGCGATGTTACACCTGAGGGCTTTGAATCACTTCTAGATTATTTTGACAGTACATATGTGTCAGGCTCTTTTAGAGCCAATCAAGCACCATCTAGAGCCGAAGGGACTATGCCTGCAATTAGAATGAGACGTGTTCCACCTAGGTTTCCACCTCCAGTTTGGAATGTTCATGGTATTACAATGCAAGGGGGTGCACGCACTAACAATATATGTGAGGGTTGGAACAATGGTTTCAAAAAGCTAGTTGGAAATGCACATCCAACCATTTGGAGAACAATTGACAGTTTGAAAAAAGATCAGATGTTGGTCTCAACAGCACTCTTGAGAAGTGAAAGAGGTGCGCTTCCATCACAGCGCCAGAGGAAAAGCACCAAAAAACTTCAAGAGAAACTTCAAAAACTATGTGTACGAAGAAATAATGGAATGCTAGGTGTTAGGGACTTTCTGTAACAAATTGGTTATTGTATTCGATTTTAAAACAATCCACTCTATCTTGGTTACCAGTAAAAGGGTAAAAGGGCAATGATATTACATGAACCGCCCCTATTCTACAACCACATTTGTATAATTTTATCTACAAAATTGAAATTCTTAATTTTTTCTATGATTTATTTTAGTGCTAAAAGTATTTTTCCATTTTGTCAATAGAATTATACAAATGTGTGTGCGACTGAAATATGCCATGTGCTCTTTTGTTACTAGAATTGTTTTACAAAAGTGCTTAAAATGTGCTAAAATATACTCTGTCCTCAGTGTTGTGTAAATAATTTTTCACGTTTGAAATATATGAATAAAAAAAATTAAAACTTGCCAAGAGTTAGTTGTTTCTCATTCACAAAACCAACATTTATGTCAGATGGGGAAGTGTCCGGTAGGAAAATGTCACATAGGGTATGTATGCCTCCATGGAAGAATATCCACCCTCCATGGGGTAATGTCTGCATGTCGTTTTTCTGAGTGAGGGGGTTTTGTCCATTGTTTCAGTTAAGGTGAGAGGGTTTTGTCTTGAGGGTGTTTTGTCCGATGGGGTTTTGACTGAGGGGGTTTTGACATGAGGGGGTTTTGTCCTAGATTCGGGGTATCCAGGCCTTCTCATCTGAGAACCGTGAGAAATCAGCGGCTGGCCAGAGTGTTATTATTAGGATGTGGAAGGTCGGCGTGTCCACCGAGATAGATTTGTTTTCCTGCACTGATTTTTGTATTGGCGTTTAACGTCATTGTCAGCAGCCGGGCTATACATGCGTTGTGTCATGATATAGCCCGGCTGCTCACAATGACGAAAAACTCCAAGAAATAAATCAGTGCATGAAAAAAAATTAAATTAAATTAAATAGTGTTCTTGCTTGGCGATAAACACATTTTTGTGTGACCTTTCCTGTCAGGTACAGGGGCGGTGAAAGCTCCAAAAAATTGTGGGGCGGCCGGGGGTCATATTTTTTTCTTGGTAACCGCAGGGTTGCAAGATGGAAAATAAATATTTAGGGGCTCAGTGTGGGTGGGGGGTCTGGGTTCGAGGAACTCCAGAAAGGAAACACCTGTGCATAATTTACCATAATTTACCATAGTCCAAATTTGAATCCAAATACCGTAATATAATTTTTGTGTTTGATACGTCCAAATTATTGGGTCCAATTTGGGACTAGTTTGACTATTACTACATGTATAGTCTGTTCTTATTTATGACTGGTTGTGCAATATCTCAATATATAAGATGGACAGCGATGCCTACATTAGTATGCTCCTATTTTTTTAGAAGTGTTACTGTGTCCCATAGATAAAGTGGGGGTCACTTGCCCCCTGTGCCCCCCCCACTCCATCGCTCTCAAGAGCTGCTCCTGGATAGGTGTCTATAAAAAAAATTCAACTCTGTACGTGAATTAGCGGTGTGTTCTCGCATGACGTTGATCACATCCTCTCAGTGTATATAAGATGTATGTAATAAGAGAGAGTATTTTAACTAATCTATTTTTTTAAATGGGTGCGTTCTCATCATGCTCATAAACGTGTTGCGTGGAAAACGCATCTCTCGTGTATAAAGTTTAATATATACTCTCTACCCACAATTTTATTTTTACTTATTTGTTGTTATCAAAGTATAAAATGCACAGGAGTGCTGAAAGGACCGTTGTGCAATTTTAACACAGTGCTGCTTTATCACACTGCAATGTGTACACGCTAAAAACTAAAGTGTTAAAAACTACACTTGGAGTGCTGTACTTAACACTTACTTAGTGCTGAACTAGCACTTTGTTCAAGTGTAGATATCCCAGGACTTGACAGGTGTTACAATAATACCACTTGACAAGTGTAACGTCGCGACACTTAAAAGGAAACAACGCAGATGACGCAGATCAGGCTCGAACTCTCGAGCCTGATCCGCGTCATCTGTGTTGTGTCCTTTTAATTATGTACCCACCAAGCGCAAATCAAATTATGGACGATTCTGGAAGAACCACCATTGCCAGATACATGGGAAGTGTCATACATTCGAATTTCAGATGTCTGACGATTGTAATGTCTAAGTGCTAAAAGCATTGCACTTTGAGTTAAGGTCAAACACTAAGAGTTAGAATGGGTTTAACACCTTGAAAGTGTCAGTTTTAACACTTTAGTTTTTAGTGTGTATGTGCTATCATAGGGTCCTTTGACAAAGTGCTTGCTTTAATAATAAACGGGTTTTTGAAACATGTACCTTGGTGGAAACTAGATTCCAAAGACAAAGCAAAACAGATGTGTGGCATAGTATTCACATCAAGATTTTATTTTTAGTTCACGCTTGAGTCAAATTTGAAGGTGACAAATTAATTTTCAGACAGGCCTCAACAGATACTCAAATCTCAATGTGTATACTGCAGGTTTCTCCCCAGAGGAATGCAACCCTCAGTCCCTTTAGTTTTATGATTTTTTAAATACAGAAACATGTATCCAGTACCTCATTTTCGAAATAGTGTTCTGTGTGATCAACGCAGACATGGACAAAGTTGTGCGATAGACTTTCTTGTAGAACTCTATTATTACGCAATATTCAGGCAAACCCCTGACTTTGAAAAATCAAATAATTCTGACGTCAGGGGCTTAACCCTTTACCCAACGCAGACGATATCAACATTTATTATTTTAAAAATTATTTTTTGAAAATTTTCAAAAAAATTCAACAAAACCATATCATGTGACCCTTCGTTGGAACGAGCTCGACGAGCTCGTTCCAACGAGGGGTCATATGATATGGTTTTGTTGAATTTTTTTGAAAAATAATATTTTTTCAACTGCTGAATTTGTATACGGATGCGGGCGATTCGTTTGGTAAAGGGTTAAAGGGAAAAAATACCGAATGTTGCAGATTGCGCGAATTCTACAATACATCAACCTGCAGCTTGCGAGATCCAGTCTGGAATTGGTGTTGAACTCATTGCCCTGAGTATTTCATTCCAAGAGGGAGGGAGAATGCCGAGATTTTGCAAGCTGTCTTGGCTTTGACCAATTCATCCCCCAAAACGCTACAGGTAAATGTGAAAATACAAAACAATTGCCTTGATTGTCATGTTACAAATGAAACAAAAATCTGTTTGCCAATTCGTTGTGTGTCACAGAGCATTAATAAGTTGACAAATGGGTGAAAGTAGGTAATAAATGCCGATTCAAGGACACGTTGTACATGTACCGTACACGTACACGGGCGTTTACCATCGTAGGATTCAGTGTTAAATCGCACGCTTGTTCACAAAAATGTCGGGTGTCCCAGAATCGGCTATTATTTTGAGACCTGTAGATCGCACTTTTAACGTTCAAATACCCGTTGGCGAACGTGTCGAATGTACACGTTTTTCAAAAAAGTGAAAAATGTATGAAATTGTAGATTTTTCACTTTTTTTTTTTTACTTAAAAATTTTTGTCGACGTCCCCATCGCGGATTAGACCTTCAATCTATCGTTGGTGAACGCGAAAATAAACGCTTTGCCGATTCTAAGACAGCATCAAAAAAGGTGGTTTGCCGATTCTGGGACAGTGCCCCAGAATCGGCAAACGGCTTTTGAGGCTCTGAAGGCGGTCACGTGACCTGCTAATTAACCAATCAGATTGCTTGCTTCTCATAAACTTACTCATACAAAGTTATCTCCCCTCGTTGTGGGGGTGGGGGTCACGCTCATCAGAAAAATCAAAGTTTCGAGAAGGTGGTCACGTGACCTATCAAATTGAAGGTCGAAGAAATAAAAAAGTGATTGATATATATAGGAGAGAAAAAAATATAAATAAATAGTTATTTAAAAAAAATAAAATATATCAAATCGAATAGATAATAAAAAATAGTAAATCATGAGCGCCCCTCAGACTATTAGAGCGAGGTTTCTTTTAAGCATGCTGATGAGAGCATACGCAATCTGTGTGAATGAAGAACTACGTCCCATCTTGTTAGAACGATGTGTCGGATGTCGGGATCATCTAGACTTCGATCACGAGAATCATTCATGTCTGACGATGGAAAGGGAAGATATGGTCGTCAAGTATTTCGAACCGGCGTTCGAACACGTTAGATTCGATGATGTGATCACGCTTTGGAAGAGATTAGTCTTCTGTAAGGATCGAGACAAGCCCACAGTTTCGGAAGAACTGAAATTGGCGCATAGAAGTCTGACTTTAGAAGACAAGGGATGCATCATGAAATTATTGTTCAATGAAGCATACGTCTAAGTTTTCTCGTTGATATAAAAATAATGGAGAATAGAAAATAAAAATAAATACACACATAAATTTTTTATCTAATATTAGAAAGAAAAAAAACACAAAAATGAGAACCAGAAATAAATTGTATCCGACGTTAGATGACGACGAGGATGAGAAGCCGAACGGCGTTTTGCCGACGGCACAGTCGCTAGAAGAAAAAGAAAGAGGAGGGAGGTATCGCATCGATCAAATCAATAGAATCCAAGCGTATCTAACTCGAGAGAGAGATTCTCGCTGTTCTCTCAAGAAGAAGTATTCACGTTTTGTGAAATTCGTCAACGCGATCGACACGACACTCATCACGATTTCCATGGGTTTACACGTGGCCGGCATGGGATTGTTGTCGACCGCGGTCGGTATTCCGATCGTGTTGACCGTAGAAGGAGTGGCTCTCGCCGCCGGATTGTTTAGCACGCTCGGAAACTTTTTGAGTAGGAAATTATATCTGAAGGCGAGGAAACACGACAAGATTCGCGTCTTGGCCGACTCCAAGATCGACACGATATCCGAAATGATCTCGATGGCGTTGAAAGACGGTAGGATATAGGACGGAGAATACTTCATGATATTGGGCGAGAAAACGAAATACGAAGCCATGAAAGAAGCCGTGAGAATCAAGACTCGTCAGATCATCAAAGAAGAGATGAAGGATTCTCTCGTGGAAAAGGGGAGGAAAGAGGCTAGGGAGGAATTCAGTAAGATGATAGAACTCAAGAGCAGCGATTGAAAAAAAATATATATAATAAGAACAGAATTTAAAAAAAAAAATATTAAATTTATATATAATATAAAAACGAAATTAATTTAAATAACTCTTAAAAATGTATTGCGTAAAGTGTAAGAGAGTTACCGAGATGAGTAATTCTCATGAAGTACGAACTAAAAACGATAGACAGATGCTTCGCGGAATTTGCGACGTGTGTGGTTCTATCAAGACTCGATTCATCAAAAAAAAGAACGCGAGCAAAGGTAAAGGCATCGTGAATAAAATGATCAATAATCTACCTTTCGAAATGCATCTGCCTGGTCACAGTTTCACGGGACCTGGAACGAAATTGAACAAGAGACCCAACGCTGATCTGACTCCTAAATCTTGGAGCAAACCTGTGAATAGGGTGGGCGCAGCCGCGGCCGTATATGATCATGATCTGTGCTACGCCGGACATCCCGACACCAAGACTCGCAACGATGTCTGCGATAAAAACATGTTGACGAAATTGATAGGCATATCGAATCCGACCAAGAGAGAGAAGATAGAACGTTCGCTGGTCGGCAATCTGATCGGTGCGAAACGTCGATTTGGATGGAAATGATTATTGATGAGCGAATTGGCCGAGGAGTTACACAAACCCATTGTGCATAAATTTCGAAAGAGAAGGGTGTTCGTGAAGGGTATGGATGATATTTGGTCTGCCGACTTGGTCGACATGAGATCGTTTTCGAGGTGGAATGAGGGTGTCAAATATCTATTGACGGTCATCGACGTGTTTTCCAAATACGGTTGGATCAGAGCTTTGAAGAATAAATCGGGACCTTGCGTCGCCGAGGCTCTGAAGAGCATGTTCGACTCGTCTTCTCGAAAACCGAATAAATTGTGGGTGGATAAGGGAAAGGAATTCTACAACAAGCACTTTCATCGATTGGTCGACCTCTACTCGATCGAAAACGAAGAGAAAGCCAGCATAGTGGAACGTTGGAATCGAACGATGAAGGAAAAGATCCATCGATACTTCACAGCGAATTCGACCAAAAAATACATATACGCTTTGAACGGTCTGGTTAAAGATTACAACAACACGCGACACAGATCGATCAAGATGACTCCCGTGGAAGCTAGCGATCCTCGAAATGAAAACAGGTCTACGCGAATCTATATCCTGAAAGATCTAAGATTAGGAAGAAGTCTAGAACGCCGAAATTTGCGGTCGGTGATCGAGTGAGAATCTACGCTTATAAGAAGCACTTCGAAAAGGGTTATACTCCTCGATGGACCTCGGAAATCTTCGTGATAATCAAAATATTTCACACCGATCCAGTGTCTTACGAAATCGAAGCTTTGGATGGAGAAGAGATCATCAGAAAGTTTTACGAACAATTGCAGAAGACAACGTTTTGATAAAGAAAACAAATTTCTTTTATTTACTCTCTTTAACATTTTCTTGTTTACACACATGTATATATAGGAGATAAAAATAATAATAAAAATAATTAAAACTATTTTTAGATAAAAAAAAAAGCAAGCTAATTAATAAACAAAAACCCTTTAAAAATGACAAATATACTAGATATAGCACAAAGCATAGGGAAAGATGAAAGTATTCAAGAATATGAGGTTCACGAATACGATCCAGTAACCGGAACGAGTTTGAACAATGCGGGAGAGATAAGAATCAACGTCGAAACTCAAGATTTATTCGTACATACTAGCGAGAGTTACATAGTGGTGCAGGGACGTCTCACCAAGGAAGACGGGAGCAACTACGCTGACGACGACACGGTTACTCTGGCCAATAATGGCATCATGCATCTATTCAGTAATATAAAATACATGCTGTCCGGACAAGAGATAGAATCTGTGTTTCATCCCGGTCAGGCCACCACGGTGTTCAGACTCTTGACGTATCCTGATGATTTTTCAAAATCCAGAGGACTTAATCAGTTGTGGGTGAATGACCCCGTCGGCCCTGCTAGCACCGGCGCCGCCGTGATATTCGACTACGTCGTCAAGACATCCAAACCTAAAGGAACGTTTTTGTTCAGGATACCTTTGAAACACATCTTCGGATTGTGGATGATTACAACAAGATCATGTACGGATTCAAACACAATCTAACGCTGATTCGAAAAGGAAACGACGACGTAATAGTGAGACTCACTGCGATCGATGTGGGTAAGATAACTCTACACAAGATATCATGGTTCGTTCCGCACGTGGAGCCTTCGATCATGGAAAACGCTCATCTCTACAAGATCATAGAATCCAAGAGTAAATTACCTGTGGGATTTAGAATGAGACAGTGCGACACGGCTAGCATTCCTCTCTCCACAAATCACTTCGATTGGAGATTGACGGTGAAATCTGCTTCCGAGAGACCGTGTTTCATCGTGGTTGTGTTTCAGACCGATAGGGACAAGTCTCAGGAAAAGAATGTGTCGCTGTTCGATCACTGCCATTTGAGAAACATGCAAGTGTTTCTGAACGCCACGAGATATCCAGCAATCGATTACAACACATCGTTCGACAAGAACGATTTCTGCAGACTGTACGGCGACGCCGCTGATTTTAGAAAGAAGTATCACGGTCTAGACGAAAAGATGAGCAACCCTAACATATCTCCCGGTGAATACAAGTCGATGTATCCCATGTTCGTATTCGACATCAGTAAACAGAGTGAATGACTCAAGAGTAGCGTCTTAGACATTCAGATCAAGATGCAATTCGAAAGGAACGTGCCGAGAAAAACCGAAGCCTTCGCCCTGGTCCTGTCCGACAGAGAATTACAATTCGAATCGGATAGAAATAAGATGTTGATCATTTGATGAGAGACGTGTGTGAAAAAAAAATAAAACAAAAATAAAAAAATTAATGAGTGATTATTAAAAAAAAAAAACAAAAAAAAATAAAAGTAATGAGATCTAGAGAGATTGAACATCTTTCTAAATCTCATTACTTTTTTTTTGTCTTTTTTTTAATAATCACTTATTATTTTTAATTAATTTTTTCATTGTTCAAAGAATCTAGTTCGATCAGTATGCTCACCATGGAAGTGGCGGCTTTGGGATTATTGGTTTTCGTAACGAAATGAATCCTGTCTCCGGCATTCACTTTGAGAGGCGTGCCGAACCTGTTAACATTCAAGTGTTGATTCTCAGTCTTTTCGATGCTGTATCTCTTATCGCTCTCTACTCCATTCACCATGAGATTGACGACCGCTCTGTTATTCAAATCCGTGGAAGCCAGACTCATTCGAATGATTTTACCTCCCAACGGCATGGGATATCCCACCTGACCATGTTTTGATACGCTACCTCCGTTTCCGAAAGACCACTCAGCTTTTCCCTCCTCTAACGTGCCGGCCTCCTCGGCCCACACAATGACCAATTGTTTAGCAGATTTGATTTTCTCCACCACCGAAATCAGGGTGCAGGCATCCATCATGTTCACAGGATCCGGTAGATTCGTGAGTGCGTGTTCGCCCATGTCTAGTTTACCTTCCATGATGTCGCCCTTTCTCCAGACCGAGTTATCGTCCATGTACTTCCTGCTGACTGCGCTGGAATCGAATTCGGGATCGTGATTGAGTCCGAATAAATTCTCACCATTCATGTTGATACCACCCTCCATGGTTCCGCCAGATTGTTTGTTCAGGTAGAGATCGTCCACTTGCAATTCTACATATTCTTGTGATCGTATCACGGCAGAATCTACGTAGCCCTTGTTGACTGCGGTTGAGTCCACATCCGTGCCGTCGACCTTCGACAGATTCAATATCTTGTTGAATCCCGCATTCAGATCCGATTTCATTTCTCGTCTGTCAGACTTTCTCTGTTCCAGATCTACGTAGTGTTTGGTTGCCACATCCTTGGGATTCGTGGGAGTGGCCACGTTCATTATCTTGTTAGAATTGGCATTCAATACTGAGTGCATCGTTTTCTGAACGTATCTATTTCTCAGGTGTTTGCTGAATCTCGCATGAGAGTCGTCCGCATATTTCTTGGTCGCGGCATCCGTGGGATCTATGGGATTTGTGACGTTCACCAAATGTTTAGATTTCAGATCGAGATCATCGGTCATGGTTTTATCTGCGTAATTATCTAGCATGATTTGTTCGAAATCAGCGTTCCCCCTGTCAACGTATTTTTTAGTCGCAGCATCTGCGAGATCTATCGGCTCGGGAAGATTGTAGAGCTTCTTATCGTTCATGTTCAAACGTTCCTCTCGAGGTTCGTATCTGCGAACGTAACATTCGTCCAAGTTGGCAACGTTGTAACCATCGTCGACTTCGAGCGTCTTCCTCTTCTTTTTTAGGTTGACTTTTTCGTCGTTACTTCTACCGAATTTATCGACTGGCATGTTGTTTTGAGATTTTTTGTTTTTAAAAAATATATTTCAAATGCAGTTTATTAAAAATGAATTATTTTATTTATTTTTATTTTTCGTTTTTATTTGATTAAAATTTTTTTTAATAATTTTTTTTTACCTTTATATGCTATAAAAAAAAAAAAAAACTCTCTCTAATGTAAATCATTGAGGATGTCTTGAAACCGATCTCCTTCAGACCATCTCTTGAGAACGTAAAGACACAGGTGACCACAAAACACTTGATCTGGTGATTGCACTCGTTCTGTGTTGTAACGAACCATCGATTTGTTGAAATAGTTCTTTATTTCTTTCAGCGGTGAGATTCCGTAGCTGTCGAAATAATAATTCTTCTTTCCGTTCTTGAACCACGCCTCCCAGTGAGTGCCTTCACCTGATAAATCATCTAGATTTAAAATTCCGCATTCCGATTGTCGAGGTCTTCTCTTCGGCAAGGCATCTCTAGAAAACACGCCTAGAAAATCTTTGATTTTCAAATCCTTCGCCGCATTCGACAGATCGATGTTGGATAGGGGTTCGTTAGGTAAGACGACACCTTCTACAGATATCTCTATTTTTTTATTCATAAATGCATATATATATTTTTTTTTTATTTATTTATTTTATTATAATTCACTAAAATGACGTTATTTTTTTTTATTTTTCTTTTTAAACTAATTCTATCAACTTCCATAATCTTGAATCCGTCTAATTCCTCAACTTCCATAATCTTGAATCCATTTAATTCCTCTTGATTTCTGGAATCCTATCATCCTTAATCATATCTGGAATCCTATCATCCACAATCATACCTGAAATCCTATTGTCTAAAATTAGATCCAAAATCCAATGTCCGCGTGCCAAAGTGCTTATTTTATCGTCTAACACGAATCTCTTATCATCGTCGGCCGTCAGCGAAATCTTGTTGACTATTTCAGTATACAAGTCATGATTTTCGCTTCGAAACGATTTCATAGTTTTATACACTGGACCAGTTCCTAACAGACAATCTTTATACTCTTGGAAAGAGATGTTTTTCTTCACCACACATGCTTTAACCCCTTTGCACTTCTTGACCTCTTCATCTTCTGGACGATAAGCATACAGTTTGGGTCTTAAGCCCACAAATTCGAGGATTTGTTTACCGCCGCTCTTGTCCTTAAATTTACCTAACACCTTCTTGTTGTCGTTCAATTGAATGTTGGACGGGTGATCGACGGGATAATTGCTCGTGTCGAACCACGTGGCCACGTCCGGAGATATATCTCGGTAGACGTCTTTCGTCTCTATCTCATAAACTAAACTGTCTGTATCGGTGAACAGTAGTTTGGCTTTATCACCAAATTTTCATTTGACGTAATTGTAGTGAAACTCATACATCAATCGCTTGCTGATATCTAAGATGATCGGTCCGAGATAATACGGTTTGTCGAACTTCAGGTGCGTATTTTGCATGTGAACAGCCACTAGATTTTCATTGAATATGATTCGGTGTTTGTAATTGGGTTTCGCCACTAATTTTTTAGCTCTTTTGTCAGACGTGACGAGTCGAACGTCGGTTCTCTTCCTGATGTTTTCCATCGATTTACCGTACACGCAGTTGTTCATGAGTTTGAAGAAATCTTTTTCGAAATCGTTCTCGGCTCAAATTCTGAGATTCGTGTTGAGATCGATGTATTTTTTCATCCAAGGCTCTTCGTTGAATCGAATGATGCAATGTATGTTGACTAATTTCATCCTGTAATCAACGTATTGTTTCAAATTCTCACTGTAGATGACGTAGTTACGTTTGTTAGATAAATTGGGAATGAGTTTTTCCTCGTCTCCTTCGTTCAGTTCCATCCGTTCAGGAGCCAGCAGATAATCGTTGTGTAGATCATGTAATTCTTCCGGATAGTTCAAATCGACTTCTAAAATGCAAGGATAGTCTCTCCATTTTTGCATCTCTTCCTGTTCCATCACCCATTCGAAATTTCCAATCGGTAAAGGATGACTCATAGCCCAACCGTACAGATTATTAGCATCCCAATACTGTATGTATTTATTCGACCGTTTCGAATCGAAACCCTCTTTCATGTAGGGATTGTTAGCTTCAGAATATCTGTGGGAGAACATCGAGGCGCCACCTCTCACAGCCCTTTCGAACATGAGCAACATGTCCACGTTGGATAATAATTCCAATTGCACTTCGGTGGTCTTCAACAGAGCGTCCCACGCCAGACCGGGTGCGATGAAATACCAAGCGGGATCCAGATCCTAATTTTGACGACAGACGTCTCGAAAATTTTCTAACACGTCTGCCAAGAGCAGAACGTCGGTCTTCAGATAGAGATCATGATAATCTCTCATGGTTTTCATATCGAATGATTTCCACACGTTTTTGGCGTGTTCGTAATTCTCGTTGGAAATGTCGGATTCGTATAATTTTGAATAAAAATCTTCTTTTGAAGGTAGTGTGTTGTCGTCGAATCTCTTTAGATCATTCATGTAATCATAAGGATAGACTCCTTTCCTCAACATAACGTCTACTCATTCTCCAAAATGTTCGCTTGTGATTTTAAATTTATCCTTGCTCATGTTATCGACTAATTTTTCCAGAGCGGTTGACATGAATTTAAAACTGTCGATGAAACGTATGCTTCTATGAATGAATTTTGTTTTTTCTTCCAATGTCTCTCCGTTGATTACTCTTTTCTTCCCCATGAGCTTCCATTTCATGAATGAAATGTATCTTTCTTCGCTGTTCGCGATGCCATTTAATTGTTCGTGGGAGGTGCTGAGATTTTTCACGAACAGATGACTGTCGTAACCCGAGAGATTGTGAAATATCACCGGATAGAAAACGGCATCTCGATATTTTAAATTACACTTGCTGTGAGCCGGACCGTGATACAGACCCATGTAATGATCGTGGTCTCTAACCTTCTTATTTTCCTCTGAATTCTCATCGAACGATTGTCTGCATATGTGACATTCAGTGGCTCTGTTATTTTCGTTCTGCTGCTCTCGCGTGATGATCATTTTCGCCGGAGTTTTGAATTTGTCGTATAACATTTGAATTTTCGATTCTAACTCTTCCACGAACCTTTGAGCCACGTCATCATCTTCGCACTGTTTCGTGTAGGTGAAGGGACTCATGTCGTGTTGCGAGTCGAAAGCACATTTCACGTAAATGCAATAACCCGAAGGCATGTGTTTTTGATATCTTTCGATGTAACTTTGAAGAACGTTAGGTTGGCAGGAACTCATTTTCATGGTGAAACATTCGAAATCGGCATTCACGACGAATGGTACTTTTAACCTTCTATGGCGATTTTCAAACTTCACGATGGAGTTGGGTTTGGGCATTTCGATGGTGACACCTTGATTTTCATTGCAATATTCCTGATGTTTCACTAACGATTTTTCACTGTGAAATGCGTTCATGCAGTTGCAACATAAACATATCTTATATTCATGTTTATTATTTTGTCTCGACAGTAATTGGCTCGGATGTTTAACCCAACAATAATGACAATTGTCACCATTCAAAATCAATAATAAAATAATCGTCTTTTCTCTTTCGAGATACGAAGTCTGTCTGAGAGGATAGATCGTTCGTTTTTCATCGTCGTATCCCAAGACGTTCACTGCTATGGTGGGATTTTGAGCCTCGAAACGTTCGATGTGTTTTAACTGCATTGGAAAAGTCACTCCGGTCCAATCGAGATTTTTAGAAGTCTCCTCATAATGAAAAACTCTCTCAGGATGGATTTTGACAGGGTGTAAAGCAGAAGTGACTGCCCATTTAAAACACTGATCATCTTTATTTCTCACGTTGACCACGAAGTGTTTTTTAGCTAAGAAATACGGTAATTCCATGTAGGAAGATCCTTTCAATGAATCGTTTTTAGTTATATGAATTTCGAGTTTCAACACCTCATCGAACATCCAATTACTGCCTTCATGTTGATAATTCGCAAGAGACGTCAACATCTTGTCTTTCATCTTTTCGAAAATGTCTGATAAATCTGAACCTCGAAATATGGGTTCGACGTTAGATCTGAAATATGCATTTTTCACGATGCTCTTGCCAGACTTCACGTCGATTTTATTCATCACGCAATGGAGTATCATCTTAATTTTTAGTCCCACGTTCATGTGTTCACGAAACAAATCCAATACTTTTTTCTTCACCCGTTCCATGAACAATTTCGGATTGATTTTCTTGAACGAGGGAACCACATCGAAAGTTTTCAAAATGCCTTTGATCGCACTCTCCCATTCTACAGGCTTTGATTGGAATAGTTCCGTGACGAGTCGTGCTACATATTCTCCTTTCCCTTCGTTGGTTGCTTGTTGAATTTCGCTCGATATATCTCGTTTGTCTAGAATCTGAAGTGCATCACTCGTTTTCGTTTTAGTTTTTCTTTTCTTTTCTTTTGAAACTTGAAGTTCTTCTTCAATGGCTTTTCGTTTAGTCATCTTCTTATTTTTCACAATTGAAATGTTTTTGGTTTTTTTCGACGTCAGCATTTCGATTCCTTTCACTATCTTTTTCTTCTTCTCATTTTTCACAACCGATGCATTTTTTTACGTCGTTGATATTGACATTTCATTTGCCTTTCTAGCATTTCGCAAATGTTCCTGTATGGCTTCAAATTTTTTTTATTTAGTTCTATGATTTCTAAAATGTGGAATTTTTAATAGTATACAAATCTTGTTTAACTGAGGTACGGTTTTCTCATTTAAATTTTCCATTTTTTTATTTGTTTGCTCCATTTGTAAGAATATTTTTTTTTGTTTTCGAATTTTGTATTTAATAATAATTTGTTAAAAGTTTTAAAATTGTTTATATATATATGTTTTAATTCCTTCAAAAAAAATTTTTTTTTGATGAAATTAATCAATTTTTTTTATGTTCCTTAACGTGAAAAAATTGAATTAATACGAATAAAAAGGACGTTAAATTTAAACTTTTTATTTATATATAAAGAGAAAAAACACTCTTACAAAAAAAATTTTCACATTAAAGAAAATTAAAATTGAAAAAACTTTTTTTTTGTTATATATATAAAGAGTGAACAAAAACAACTTATTTAACAAATTATTATTTAAATACAAAATTTAAAAATATATATTATTTGCAATAATTCATAAAACAAAAAAAACAAATAATCGATCATGACAACAACACCTAAAAGATGCGAATTGAAATTGAAACGAGTCGAAACGTATAAGAAATTCGGTTCTAAAATCTATAGATTACAACGACATGATACCATCAAATTGAACTAGGTCGAGACACAGGGCTTAGGGCACAAATACGACAAATATAGCATGCCTTTGAAATTGGATGAAGCCATGCTCAATTTGTTTTACGAGTATGAAAGCGATCTGCAGAATATCATCATCGCCAAAGATAGAGAATTTGACAAGGATGATTTGTCGTTGCCCTATGGAAGTTACATATTTCCAAACATCTCACTTGAACTCGTGAACAAATCAGGTGGTGAGAGCGCATTGACCGAAGTAAAAAAACTCAAAAAAGTAAAGATAAACATTCAACACATTTGCGACAAAGGAGAAAAGGCGAGTGTCAACATGCTAATAACGGACTTGGAAATATAAACAACAGAGAGATTGATTTTTAGCGAAAAAGAAGGGAAAAAAAAAGTAATGAGATCATCTTTAGATCTCATTACTTTTTTTTGTTTTTTTTTTTTTGTTTTCCTTCTTCACTATTGCCCATATATTATAATAACGTTTCCTTTTTTCTTAAATTTCAGCATCGATTCTTCTTTTCTTTTTTTTGTGATATGCTACGTTTTTATAAGAACACATTTGTTTATCTGAATCATAATTATGAACGAATGTTGTGCATCTCTCGGTAACATCTCATTCTTTTAAATTTCCACCGCATATCCCGATCTTTATTTAACTCTTTTATCAGTTCTTTCCTAACATATCTGTCATTAGCGTCTAATCGTTTTTCCACATCTTTTTCGCACTCTATCTCGTGATATTCATCATTATCATCTAATTGTTTTTCCACCTTTTTATCCATTTTATATATTATTTTATACTTTCTATGATTTATATTTTATATTTATATAATTTTTTTTACATTATAATAACATATTCAAAATCGGTATATTCTTAAATGGCAAATTCTCGCTAAACAACAAACCCTTGCCGAGTTGCTCAACGTTCCGTCCACTCTTCAGATAGAGACCGTTTCCACTCAAAGAGTTGTCACCTCTAACGAGTTCTAGATACAATCCTTTACCGCTGTCATCTACATGGATGCGACACACGGCTCCTACCTTCTTCAAAAACAGTCCGCTGCCACCCATTAATTTCTCAACTGCCAAACTCGCGAGTCCCGTGAGAGCTCACATGCCGAGAGTCTTTCCGAGAAAGGGTAATGCCTTTGCGGTGAAGGGTAATGCTTTTGCAGCGATTCCTGCCAATAGCGGTAGGAAACCGCCTTTCTCAAATTGTATCTCAATTGAGCAGGACTCAATCTCACCATCAACCCTCTTCCATCACGAATTGCTTTCTCCATCCTTTTGATTTGACTTCTGGTCCAGGTGATCGAATCCTGACCGCCACTCGTCAGATCTTTGTGAGTGAATTTGAATCTCACCGCCTCGCCTTGAGTTGTTAATGCTCTCTTAAGTTTCTTCCTCTGTCCTGCGGATATGTTCACGTTTTTAACCACGTATTGTGTCATAATTCTTTTTTTTTAAATATATTTTCTTCAATTGTTTTTTTTTTGTTTTAATGATAATAATATATATTAAATAATTTTTGTAAAATTAATATTGCGTTTATTTTATTTTTGTTATTTATATATACACAATATTTTTTTTTTTTTTTTTGCTTTTACATTTCTCTTATGTGAAATCGTAGACCCTCTCTCCGCGAAGATCTAACAGTTCACCATTTTGATCCGTCAACGTGGTTTTGAGACAATACAACGTGTCTAAAATTACTGGTAGATAAACTAAATTTCGAGGTCGCTCCACGATCTTATAACCTGGCGACACATTTGGAAAGAAGGAATAGATCGTCGGTTGAGCGCTACCATTCAAGTACCTTCCAGCAATCACATCCACGTTCACCAAAATGCTATTGACTGCGAGAATGTCAACTGTATTTTCAGATGCTGCATGGTCTCGATACATCTTTCGATCGAATCCCAACATCTTGCCTAGAGAATCATTCATATTGAAATCCACTCAAAAATTATCTTCCAAATCCAACATCGTCTGTAAGGTATTAGGATTGGGAGCGAGTCTGATCTTGTTGCTTCCCTTTCCATCCGTCTTCATTCGCGTCTGAATGTAATTGTTCAAATCATCTATGTCGTAACTTCCTTTGGGAATTCGAATCTCCAACCAATCCACTCCGTCGGAATACTTGAACAAGTTATTCTTTTCGTTGATGTTGGGAAAGGAATAATAAGTCTCCAGATTCACCAACGCCATCTCGTATCTTTTCTCTCTATTCAGTTCAATGGAAGGTTCGAATTTCGTCCCGAATCGAGTCGAATCGCCACTCACCACGATTTGAATGGATTGTTTTGCAGCCGTATTCTCAGCTATCCGTTCTAACAATTCTTCTTCGAACATTATATTTAATTTTATTTTTATTTTTTCAAAACTAATTATTTGAAGATTTATTATTTTCTAATTTTCTTTATTTTCACACTCTATCTTATTATCATCAGAATCATAAAACTTGTCAAATCCGCACCGATATATTTTCCGCGATTAAATTCGCTAGTCAAATCAATCACGATGAAATTGTAAAGTCCTCCATCCCAATCCCTCTTGCAGAATCTCCTGAATTCTGCCACGCTCATGTCGTTTGCAACGTGATCGCTGTAGATGTGATTGAGATTCTTGAGATCTTGGCGAAAGAGACATAGAAAATTAGCATTCTCCCTTATCGTCTGTCTGGGCAATCGAAAATAATTCTGCGACAGGTAGAAACAGTCCACATTGCTGTGTCGACCCCTAACGTGATACGATTCGCATCGGTTCTGTCTCTCCAAAAGCAGATCGTCGAAAATCATGAGATTCTTATCTTCCGATTTCAATTCTCTAGGATCCGAAACCTTCTCATAAAATCGACACTCGACGTTCGAAGATGCATTTCTCTTCATCAATTCCATTGCTGCACCGTCCAAAATGGTCGAAAGAGGAGCTTCACTTTTGTCGAATTCCTCCCTACTGTCAAAGATTCTGTCTATGACGTCCTTGGGCAATCTACGATCCATGCACTCTCGAAGCAATCTGTATTCGGGTTGAAACAAGCTCTTGCCAAACACAAACAATCTGTCGTAATCCAACCAGTCGCGTCGGGACAACAGATTCATCAACAGATTGGTCTTTCCACAATTCGATTTTCCCACTATCAAGCCTCTTATGCTTTTGGGAAAGAACTCGTTATTCGACCTCTTGGTCGCAGCATCATTCCAAGACATATCTTTAATGTTCATCTTTGTTTTATTTTCTTTTGTTTGTTATTTTAGATTTTTTTCAAACACAACTTTTTATGTTTTTTCAAACTCAGTTTTTAATATTATTATTTATTTATATTACACCGCCGCGAGTTCTCTTCAATCCAGATCCACTCGTCATTTTGGCTAAATCTTGTATGGGTACCACAGCATCCTTAAAATCTTTCCAACTTTTCGGCGTTTGCTCTAACGCAGCTAGCTTCACCGATGGACTGATCAACTTGTCGATCAATGCGTCGGCTGCCCTCTTGCCAGCCACAGAAACTATCCTACCACTGGCTTCGGAAGCGGCTTTCTTACCAGCATCCAAAGCCGTCTTCTTACCGACCTCAAATGCGGTCGATGCGAGTTTTCTACCCGCATCACTCGTGAACGCTCGCATTATAGAATCGACGATGCCAGAACCGCCTTGAACATAAGTTCTGGCGTATCCCCTGTTCTTTATCACCAACATATTTTTTTTATTTTATAATATATATTTTGTATTTCACTGGTAAATCGTTTGTTGTTTAAATACTTTTATTATTCTAGTGTAAAATTTACTGTTTTTTATTTTATATTTTTTTGTTTGTTTGTTTGTTTCTCTCTACTTATTATATACATCAATCCTTCAATTCGTTCATCAGCCTTTTATAATGGTTTTTATTCAAAACCTTCTGTCTTAACAATTCATCGCATATGCTAACTATCTGATTATCTAATTCTATGTTACCAGCACGTCTTCTTGCCATCAACAAACTCAATCTCTGAGACAGAGCATCAGAATCGCTCGGAAGAAAAGTGGTTTCCACCCCTTTGCCAGTCACCGATTCGACGAAGTTCTTATGCGAATTCCATATAGGTTTCACCACTTTCGTCCACTTGTAACCTCTGTTGGCTTTAGGTCTCGTCTCTCCGTCATCGTTATTTCTCTTCATGGCGTTGGTCTGAACCAGAATGTCGCCGTTATTGTTGTAATCCTGTTCCATGTAATCACTAGGCTTGTCATAAAGGAGCAATTTGCGCAGTCCGGAAGTTAATTCGTACCTATTCGGGCCGACAGTTAATTCATCATCATCTATTTCAACTTCTGTGTCGCCCACAAAAGTTCTACCATCCGAATCCTGTGGGAACGTAATCCGGTGTAGATTGAAAGGAATACTGATTTGCAAAACTACCGGGCAACAAACCCATTCTCAAAGAACTCTCTTTTATGAGTCTCAATTCTTCAACTATCTCCTTCTTGCTTTGCTCTTGAACCTCCGTCACGGGTTTAAATATTTTTGCGGTTTCGCATCTCAATTCCATCTCTCCGAGATGTCTGCTTCTGTTAGCCGATTGAATGCTCTTCTTGGCACGTTCATATTCGTTTAAAATATGATCTCGATGTTTAGCATCCATCTGTAAAAACATATTTCGTTTTTTTAAATTATTAATATTCCTTTTAGTATGCTAATGTGAGTTATTTATTATTTTCAAAATTAAATGTATAATTATTTTTTATGTTTTAACTAAATAAAAATCTTCTGTCTTTAATATATTAACTAAAAAACCAGTTGAGAAAAAACATTTTACACGATAAAACCTATATAAATGCGTTTTGCCTCCGAACACGTTAAAAATCGCATCACCGATTATTCACTCAGTGTCGAACTGGGAAAACTTGAAAAGTTTGAAAGTTTTAGCACATAAAAAACCGGTTTCTGATTTAACGCGTTTGAGAATAATTACATCTGTAAAAAGGATTTCATTCATATCTCAAAATCATTCACTCAGTGTCGAACTGGGAAAACTTGAAAAGTTTGAAAGTTTTAGCGCATAAGAAACCGGTTTCTGATTTAATGCGTTTGAGAATAATTACGTCTGTTAAAAGGATTTCATTCATATCTCAAAATCATTCACTCAGTGTCGAACAGGGAAAACTTGAAAAGTTTGAAAGTTTTAGCGCATAAGAAACCGGTTTCTGATTTAACGCGTTTGAGAATAATTACGTCTGTTAAAAGGATTTCATTCATATCTCAAAATCATTCACTCAGTGTCGAACTGAGAGAACTTTGAAAAAGTTTGAAAGTTTTAGTACATAAGAAACCGGTTTCTGATTTAACGTGTTTGAGAATAATTACGTCTGTTAGAAGAATTCATTCACATCTCCGAACATTATCACGAATATATTAAAAATTTACCACTCAAACCTAATTGAGTGGAAAAATGCGTTTTATTATCTATTATTAAAACGATCCATTAAACGAAAACCTTCATTCACACCACAACAAAAACACGAGTGTCAATTCTACGAACTATTTTTATTTGAATGAAACATTCTATAAAGTGTTTTATTAAAATTTGTTTCACAAAATTCGCAGTGACAAAACGTAAACAAACGATTTTTTACCTCCGATTTTTTCTAATTTTTCTAAACTCAATTTTTTTTCGTTTACATTGAAACAAAACATTAATGTCTATTTTTTTTTTACAGATTCAATTTTATAGTCGACTCCTTTGAACGAAAACCTTCATCCACACCAGAACAAAAACTGACACTCATGTTTTATAGTCGACTCTTTTGAACGAAAACCTTCATTCACACCAGAACAAAAACATGAGTGTCAGTTTTTACCTCTCATTTTTTCTAATTTTCTAAACTCAATATTTTTTTCTAATTTCTAAACTCAATTTTTTTTTCAATGTAAACGAAAAATCTTCATTCACACCAAAACAAAACATGCATGTCCTTTTTTACAGATTCAATTTTATAGTCGACTCTTTTGAACGAAAACCGGATTTTCAAAAAGCTTAGTTTTTTTCTGTTGAGTTTTGGAAAATCCCACTATGGGTATTCCCCCACTTACGTCAGAAATGGGAGCGCCCAATAGTAGTCTGTTAAGTTTGGAAAATCCACTATGGGTATTCCCCCCACTTACGTCAGAAATGGGAGCGCACAATAGTAGTCTGTTAAGTTTGGAAAAATCCGGGTATTCCACCCACTTACGTCAGAAATCAGAGCGCCCAATAGTAGTCTTTTAAGTTTGGAAAAATCCCCGCCTCAAAAGCCGTTTGCCGATTCTGGGACACTGTCCCAGAATCGGCAAACCACCTTTTTTGATGCTGTCTTAAAATCGGCAAAGCGTTTTTTTTCGCGTTCACCAACGATAGATTGAAGGTCTAATCCGCGATGGGAACGTCGACAAAAATTTTTAAGTAAAAAAAAAAAGTGAAAAATGTACAATTTCATACATTTTTCACTTTTTTGAAAAACGTGTACATTCGACACGTTCGCCAACGGGTATTTGAACGTTAAAAGTGCGATCTAGAGGTCTCAAAATAATAGCCGATTCTGGGACACCCGACATTTTTGTGAACAAGCGTGCAATTTAACACTGAATCCTACGATGGTGAACGCCATGTACGTGTACGTGTACGGTACATGTACAACGTGTCCTTGAATCGGCATTTATTACCTACTGGTGTACTGAAAGCTCATTAGACCAATGCATTGAAAAAGCTTTTTTTTTTCAACAAAGAAATTGCGCTAACTGCCATATAGCTAACATTTTCCCAATGGCCCACATAAGTATGCCTGACTTTGTTTTTGTTGAATTTGGTTTAAGTAATTTTCAAAAATGTCAGATCCCCCCCTCCCCCCCAATAAAAATGAAAGAAGAAATTTCAGTGAGGGAGTTGTATGAATTCACCGCAGCGGTACAGACAGAACCTAGGCATTTGTGTGCATAGCTAAATACCAAAATCGATTCCTTTTAACTGATGGCCTTAAACTTGAAGTACAAACATTCAAATCACCCCAACAGTCAATTTATCGAGTTGAATTAACCACTTGTAAAGCCGAATTTTCTCTTTCGTCACCGCATTTTGGTATCCAGTTAATGATTTTAAGAAAAAAATCATTAATAACTTTATCAGAGCCGAAACTCGATAGAACATACACAGTTGTAAAGTCAGCAAAAAATAAATCCCAATTTTACCGTCGCAGTTCAACATATTGAAGGTCATACTTACCTTTCATCATGTGATGTGTTTGATTCGATTGGACTTAACAGTAGAATAGTTAAAAATGGACATCAATTTATTGATAACACAGGGGCGCCGGAGCCGCCCCAACCACCCCGACCAATGTCACTGCAAAACATTTGTCGATCATCACACTAAAAACTAAAGTGTTAAAACTCACACTTTCAAGGTGTTAAACCCATTCTAACTCTCAGGGTTTGATTTTAACTCAAAGTGCAATGCTTTAAACACTTAGACATTAAAATCGTTAGACATCTGAAACTTGAATGGATGGCACTTCCCATGTGTCTAGCATTGGTGGTTCTTCCAGAATCGTCCATAATTTGATTTGCGGTTGGTGGGTACAAAATTAAAAGGACACAACGTAGATGACGCGGATCAGGCTCGAGAGTTCGAGCCTGATCCGCGTCATCTGCGTTGTTTCCTTTTAAGTGTCGCGACATTACACTTGTCAAGTGGTATTATTGTAACACCTGTCAAGTTCTGGGATATCTACACTTGAACAAAGTGCTAGTTCAGCACTTAGTAAGTGTTAAATACAGCACTTCAAGTGTAGTTTTTAACACTTTAGTTTTTAGCGTGATGATATTTTTGTGATCGACCTTCAGCCGAACGCCATTCATATGAAATAACAAGGCTATGATTTTTTAATTTTGTTCTGGCGGATATCCGAAAATAGTGCGCGCAGAGATCGTCTTGTTTCTTTAATATTGCGCACACAATGGTGGCTATTAATGACCAGTTAACGTAAGTTGAGGAGATTTTGGGGCTATTTCTTTAGTATTCCAACCGCTTCGGAAGCGGTTGGAATACTAAAGAAGTAGCCCCAAAATGGGTCTGAGAGATGTAATTTTTCAAACATTTTCTGGGGACAGAGCCGCATTTACGAATGGGCAGACTGGGCGGGCGCCTGGGCCCCCACATTAAAGTTCGTCTTTCGAGGAACATAATATGACAAAATTCCCTTCCAAATTGCCTTTGGCAATTTGGAAGGGAATTTTGTCATATTATGTTCCTCGAAAGACGAACTGCGTGCACTGTCAGTTTTTTTCTCCCCCACATAATCGATGGCAACAATTCGAAAAAACGGGGATCTGGGTGTTATGGTCGGGTCAATGTTTGGGCCGTTCCGGCGCCCCTGTAACATGTTGGAAAATCATGATCAGCATGTCAGTGACATGTACATATTTGGGGATAGAAAGAAACGCCTGCTTGTCAGAGTTGTCGCATTACCAATCATCTTAGACGAAATGTTTGTTAAAACACATGACCAGCGGGTAAAAAATCGAAAATTTCTAAATGAATTACAGCCATTTCTTTCAAGAAACACCCATCCTAATACTGTTAAGTGAATTACAGCCATTTCTTTCAAGTAACGCCCATCCTAATCAAACTTTTAGGTGAATTAAGCCATTTCTTTCAAGTAACACCCATCCTAATCAAACTGTTAAGTGAGTTACAGCCATTTCTTTCAAGTAACACCCATCCCAATCAAACTGTTAGGTGAATTACAGCCATTTCTTTCAAGTAACACCCATCCTAATCAAACTGTTTAGTGAATTACAGCCAGTTCTTTCAAGTAACACCCATCCTAATACTGTTAAGTGAATTACAGCCATTTCTTTAAAGTAACACCCATCCTAATCAAACTGTTAAGTGAATTACAGCCATTTGTTTCAAGTAACACCCATTCTAATCAAACTGTTAAGTGAATTACAACCATTTCTTTCAAGTAACGCCCATCCTAATCAAACTGTTATACAGCAAATTCCCCAAAATGCAGTAGAGACAAAGAAAAAGAAAATTGCTGGGTCTGAACTGGTATCTGACGGTACATTGTCTGTTGGAGGAGTTGAACTGATGTACAAAGTTGAAAATGATGTGATCTACCTTCACTGCAAAACTGCTTTAGAGCAATCCTGGAAATGATTTGGGGGGGGGGGGATGGTGTTGGTAGACATTTCTTGGAAAGGGGCCTCATCCGTGAGTTCATATGTTTAACAGCTTTTTTACATTTGATTGAAACCGCAAAATTTCCAAATTTACAAACTGTCATTCTTTCAGTTTTCTCGTCCCATGTAAAATATGGTAGGAAGGGCAGCACCGTGAATGATAAAAAATCTTCATTTAAGAATACTGATGTGGCCACTCTCAAAATTCGAGCGAAGCTAAAGCTGGAATTTTCAAACAGCGCAGAAAAAAGCGACAAAAAATGTCATAATGCTATTTGTGACTCAGAAAAAAAACAAAACATGATTTCAGCTATGATTCGATATACTCAACGCTAAGGTCCAATATCACCGAATTGCAAAACAAGGGGCTCGGTATAATTCTGATGGGTGACTTTAATGGCCACATAGGTAATGATGAAGAAGGCATAGAGGGTGGGGACAATAAAGTCAACAGGAATGGCAGGAAGCTGTTGAACTTCACAAACGAGCTCGGTCTGAAGATTCTGAACAGGGACGCGAGGTGTAAGGGGAAATGGACCCGTTTGAGGAACGACAGAAAATCAATAATCGACTACATCCTCACAGATATTAACTTATGGAGGGAGGTGATAGGGCTAGAATCGGATGATGAGGGTAAAATGGAGGTGGATAGTGATCACAACTTGATTACAGTGACGATCAGAGCCAAAACTCTAGTAAAAAGCAAACGAAGCTCTAAGGAGATTTGGGAACTCAAAAAAGATGCTGACTGGACGAAGTTCAATGAAAAACTGAAACCAAAGCTTGCAACCGTACCCAAGAGGGGCAGTGTCCAGAAGATGGCCGACGTCATAGTTGCGAGCCTGGTGGAGGCAGGAAAGGAAAGTGTAGGAAAGGTCAGGGTGCCAACACGGGAACTTGGGTACAGAGTGAACGAAGAACTGAAAAGGGCCATAAAGGGAAGAAAAGCTAAATGTGCTGCTTACAGGAGAAGTAGAAAACTTAAGGGGGGTGGAAATCAATGAGGCCACAGTAGCAAAGGAAGAATACCACCAAGCACGAAATAAAGTAAATAAGATTAAAGACGATAATCGGAGAGTACGAAATCGCAGTCTTATTAGGACGATAAGAACGACAGGGGGTCGAGTTCGAACGTATTTTGGAAATGGGTGAATAAACATAACAAAGGAAGTAACCCACAGAGTATTAAAGTAGATGACAGAGTTACAGACGAGCAAGATCAAGTCGCATCAGAACTAGTCAAGCACTGGGAAAAGGTAAACGATAAGCGATGGGGCATGGGGAGCCCACCAGAGTGTCCGAATCAGGTTGAGGAAAACCTATCGAGCTTCGTGTGCAACGAAATTAAAACGGAGGAGGTGCGAAAGGTGATATAAAAATTAAGGGACGGAAAAGCGAGAGGAGTGGATGAAATTCCTAACGAGTTTATCAAAAAATGGGGAGAGAAACTCGTGGAAATCCTAACTGCCCTATTCAATCTAGCCATAGAAAATCAAGAGGTCCCAAAGGAGTGGAGAGAAAGTAAAGTGACATTTATTCACAAATAGGGGGTAAAAGACGTTATGGATAACTATCGAGGGATCTCTGTCAGTAGCAACATTGGAAAGGTTTTCTGTAAAGTCCTGTATGGGAGACTAGAGGAGGTGATTGGGGAGAAGGGTTTTTTGAGAGAAATCCAGAATGGCTTCAGGAAGGGAAGGAGAGTTACTGACCATCTTTTCACGCTATCCTAAATGATAGAATCCGCGAAAGCAAAAAAGAAAAAGATGTTTATGGCCTTTTTGGATATCAAAAAGGCATACGATAGAGTATGGAGGGAAGGTATGTGGCGTTAGCTGGAGGCTATGGGCTTAGGAGGCGAGTTTGTTGGAATTATGAAAGCATTGTATAAAGATGTACAGAGTGAACTTAGCCTGGGAAACATTACAACGAAACGTGTGCCTATGGAGAGGCCTAAAACAGGGGTGTATCCTTTCGCCGATCCTGTTTGCATTGTACATCAAAGGTTTTGGAGATGAACTCCTGCGTAGCGAGGAAGGGGTAGCAGTTGGGGACTTGAAGATCCCAGGGCTATTTTTTTTTGCAGACGATATGGTTCAAGTGTCAGAAAGCGAAGAGAGGCTAACGAAAATGCTGGGAATTGTTGGGAAATATGGGAGCAAATGGAGACTCGAACTTAATGAAAGCAAGAGCAAAGTTATACCTGTGGGCCGCAAAGTGGACCCCACTAGAAGGTGGAGAGTGGGTGAATTCTGCATTCCGGAAGGGGGCAGCAAACTTCTCAGTGTGGGAGAGACAGGTGATTACGAGTCTTTGGGGGTAAATATAAACATTACAGGAATAGGCATCTACCGGAACCACACAAATAAATTGATTCTGAAGGGGAAGCGAATCCTTAACCAAATGAAACTTATAGGGAGAAACAGTTTCAATAAGGTTTTCGTGGGGAAAACCATTTGGGAAATTATGGGGCTGCCAAGTATAACATGCGGTACGGAAGTGGTACCCCTAAACCAGACGACCGTAAAGAGCTTGGAAATCCTGCAGAACGATGCAGGCCGATAGATAACGGGTTCGAGTAATGCCGCAGCGCTAGAAGCAATCAGGCGTGAGCTTGGGTGAATGAGGATTAAGGACAGGGTAGACCTGTTGAAGCTCGGTTATCTTAATTATTTGGTAAATCTCCCCGACAGCCGATGGTGTAAAGTAATGTTCCTGAGAATTTTCAACTCAAATATCAAAACGGGGTGGATGGTCCAAGTGAGGGGGCTAGTAGAGAACTACTCATTGGAGATCTCGGACCTGGACGTTGGGGCAAACCAGGGTAAAAAAATCGTCAGACAAAGGGTCATGGAGGATTGTAACCGCAATTGGCGAGAGGGGGTCAAATCAAAGAGGTCTTTGGGTGGCCTGCGTGATAAAGAGAAGCCAGGTTTTGAAGAGTACCTTGATGGCACCTTTAAGGGGTCACTGTTGTTCAAGCAGAGGTCACGATCCCTGGAGCTGAGGGGAAAAAATGGGAAAGACGGTGAAAGGGAGTGCCAGATGTGTAACTTGGACATGGTGGAGACCCTGGAACACTTTCTTCTAGAATGCCCAAAGTATCAGTCTAAAAGAATGAGATTCACTGGGAGTATAATGGGGAAGTGGGATGGGAGAATGAAGGACATGTGGTTAAGGGGAGACTCAAAGGAGAGGGTTGATATGCTAATCGGAGAAATTGGCAAGGATGGGACAAGGGATATCATCAAGCAGTTCGTCTCCGAGTGTTGGGAGGAGAGGAGAAGCGTGGGAATAGGGAGGCAGTTGGGAGTACAAATCAGCGGCTGGCCAAAGTGTTATTATTATTATGGTAAGTCAATGTGCACGTGGGGAGAATAGCAACGGGCAGTTTTAAAACATTTCCATTGTTTAATAGCTGGTCTGCTTGCCTCAGTTTCTACAAAGAGTAAAAACAGTTTGCTGGAAGCAATTGTAAGGTAAGAGGCAAATATTTTTTTTCATATCACACCCCAAAAAATAGTCCATCTTGAAGAGATCTTTAGTGGAACTCGGCTGATAGATGAATTTAGAAAGTTGCTACCTGGAATAATTCCATCACAAAAAACTGAACGTCTTATTAAAAAAACATATGAAAAAGATTTTCAAACTATCCTGCTTCCACAAAGAACAGCAACAGGTTAGACAATAAACTTAGACCGTTTACTGGAAACGCTCAGTTTTAAGTTTCCATTTTATAGGAAAAATCAAGAAATTAATATTCGACTTTGTGGAGATGGGAGAGAAATTGGTGGACGTTCAAGTACATTTAGATAATGATTTGTCTTTACATGGGCACCGTTTTCAAATACCTAAATTAGTTTACCCAATTTCCATCTTTTATGAAGGTGATTCCAGTGACGGCGCCTTGGAGGGGTATGTGAGGGTACTTACCCCTCCACTTTTTTCGCCAAGCGTAGTAAAACAATACTATCATTTTAATCTTTGTTGTATTGAACGTTACGGTGTAATGGTCGGTATGCTAAATCCCATATTCCCAAGTGCACTAAATCAGACAAGTTTTGAAATTATGTTTGTCCCCCCCCCCCCCCTCGTCCACCCACACACACGCTAGCTGCAAACAACAAACAAGAGTCGAGGGTCCAAATTGCAACAAGGCATGCCGCGTTTAAAGGGACTGAAACATGGTGCTTTGGAGTATTCGACGAATGCTAGAATCAAGAGCGTGCAAGGCATCCGTTTGGAATTTCGCCTACAGCAATTTTAAAATATAAATTTTTTTTTAATATTTTAGAAAAATTCTCAAAGGTATAACTCAGTAGTATGTCATGTACCCGGACACCCCCATTCGGCAGGACCTCGGTGCAGGACCTCGGAAGTGACGTCATGTCACGTGACGTATTGGCGCCATGTTGTGTTGTCATGGTAACCCGCGTGAGCGGCCATGTTGTGACGTCATCGCCATAGTGGTACGTGGTGTTAGTGCGCATGCGCAGCGCGTGTTGTTAGGGTGATACGTGTTTCCGTCGTCCACTTTGCATACTGGAGGCTGCCATCTTGATTTCTATGGTAGCACGTGATTGCTATGTTACCAATGGCTTCTAACAAGACAGGGGGTATGTTCGGGGATGTGTTCCTTTGTAGAAGAGTAAATCTGATTACCACAAACAACCCGACAATCCCTCCAAATCACCAAAATCCACCCAAATCACCGAAATTGACTTTATTTCCCCAATTTATCGGCTTAGCACGTAGTGCTATATTACCAATGGCTTCTAACAAGACAGGGGTATGTTCAGAGGGTCTGTTCGATTGTAGAAGAGTAAATCTAATTACCACGAACAACCCAACAATCCTTCCAAATCACCAATATCCACCCGAAATCACCGAAATTGACTTTATTTCCCCAATTTATCGGCTTAGCACGTAGTGCTATAGTACCAAGGGGTACAGGGGGTATGCTCTATTGAATAGGAGTACAGGGCCTGATTTTCCCGGAATCCCATTTTTAATGCCTATTGCATCTATTTCTCTATCACTAACAGTCTATCCAGTTCAAACTATCTCTGGTTCTCTCGTCCAAGTCTTATAATTACCAGTGCTCGATTTCCCATAATGCAGTTATCTCCCTTGTGTATATCAAAAGCATTCCCAAACCCAATAAGCAATCGAGCAGTTACTGATAAAGCATTGCCGAATGACTCGAATCCCATCGAGCAAATGAGCTTTAGAGTAATTGCTCGATCGAGTGACTCGGCATATGAGCTTTAGAGTAATTGCTCGATCGAGTGACTCAGCATATTGCTCGAACGACTCGAATCCCATCGAGCAAATGAGCCAACGAGCATTTGCTCGTTCGAGTGACTCCTCGAACGACTCTTAGACTTATTTCAGAAAAAAGGGATTCCATAGCCATAGGCGTTTTCAAAAAAGGGATTCCACAAATGGGATTCCAAAAAGGGATTCCAAAAGTGGGATTCCGTCTTATGTCGAGTGACTCGCAACTATTGCTCGAATGACTCGAATCCCATCGAGCAAATGAGCCAACGAGCAATTGCTCGATCGAGGGATTCCATAGCCACAGGCGTTTTCGAAAAAGGGATTCCACAAATGGGATTCCAAAAAAGGGATTCCACAAATTGGATTCCGTTTCCATCTTGTCGCCAAAGCTCCAAGTCCACTACAGGTCTATGGTCTATCTGTCCTATCATTAGCTTCTACAACTTGTTGTAGTCTTGTTCCATTGCGGCCTTGTACCAGTACTATTGGCTTCTGTTATTCTGCCCCATATCTCATCCATTACTTCCTAGCTATACCTATCTCAGTCTCGACTATAACATTGATCAAGGTTGAATCAGATTTCCCCTGTATACATATAAAGCATTCTGTAATTGTGATTCTTAGCCGAGTCCGTAAAATTTGGATTCCGTGTTTTAACATCAACACTCGAAGGTATTCCCCTTCCCTATTAGAAGAATTTAGTTCAATGGGTTGTAGTTCATTAAGTTTAAAATTTATTAAGTTAAAAAATTTGTTCAGTTCAAAAGGGAGTGTTAATACCTTCATTTAGGTTATGGAAGTGATTTGATCTATACGCGGAATAAAAGGTAGCGTCTTTCGATCTGATTCTGCTGGCGGGTTTCCTGCATCAATTCAATGTGAATACGTGTTGAATTGTTACTAGAAATTATCTATATCCGCTCCAAAAATGTAGATTTTCCTTTCATTATACGTTTTTAGAACAAATTGACCATTTCGTGTAATAATTTGACTCGTATTCACCCTGAAGTGATGCTTTGGAAGCCGCCATTTTGATTGATACAATGAAAGTGAAAATTCCTCTATCTTCACAGTAGGGGACACGATTTCTATCTTTCCGCTATTTTTTCCATAATCTATTGTTTAGCGTACAATAAAATAGACTTGCTTGTGGTAAATTACAACTTACTTCCACCACATCAATTGTAATATTACACATACACGTCTGTAAACCTTTATCTCAACATGACATATATTTAAGTCATGTTTTTTATAGCGCAATCATCAAATTCATATTCTTTGTATGATATTTATCATTTTTATTTTTCTCAACATCTATTTGAATTTTTAATTAAATATTAATTTATTAAATAATTGAAAATGTCTTGTTGCTTTTTTGTTGGAATATTGTTCTATACTATAGCCATTTATAACACAAGAATTTTTTCGACTTGATAAAAAACATAAATTGACGAACGTGGGTGGGTCAGGGTGGGGTGCATCTGGCGTCGCCCCTCCAATTTTCTGCACTTAATTTTTTTTCATACACACATTTACACCTCGATACCAGTTATTACGGCGTTATCCGCAAAAAACACAAGACATCCACTACCCCTCGAAAGTTGATGTGTTATCGCGGATAATGTCGTTTCCCAGTTCAGGCCTGGCATTCAGAAAAATGCAGGAGGGCAAAAAATCGCTCTCCTCAATCAGCTTAGGAGAGCAATTAGCTTTACACAGCATTTTAAGTATCCAATTGAACGAACTCATTGAAACTGAAACCAACAGACTACATCAGTGATTTTATTAACTTTACTAAGGTAAAGCGAAATCTCTTAGACATCTAGATGTCACTCAACAACCGAACACACACTTGACAAGACTTGTGTGTGCACCCAGACCTGTTGTCCAAGAAAGTCATACGCCTACCTCTACCACCTTCAACCCCCTTCTGCTTGAATCTACAGTCACATCCTGGTGCTTCAAGTGACAGGATAGTAGTAATGGTAGTATATTATAGTGTCAATATTCCTTGAATAATTACTCCTCAAACTGTGATGTCAGTTGTTGAACTTGAAACTGACAGAAAAAAAAATATTGCTGTGACCCATTTTGCTTCAAATGATTGCAACTGTGTTTAAGTATGGTTGGAGCCATTACCTTTTACCACTAAACCACTTTCAAAACGAAATTACGTGATGTTATGTAACCCTGCCTGTGCTGCAGTGCGGAGTTACGATGTTGGGGAGCTGGCAGCTGCTCGTCGTTGCTCGGTGGTTCTCTCCGCGTACTCCGGCTCCCTCCACCCGTAAAACTGTCACGGTCATGATTAGCCATTGTGCATAAGTATGTGACCTTAAACATCAATAAATAAATAAATAAATAAATAAATAAATAAATAAATAAATAAATAAATAATATACGTGATGTTATGTGACTTCGAAGTTAAATTACATTTTTGCTTTACAACAAAAATTTAATGTGAGCATAATACATGTAATCTCAATCATCCCAGACAAAAATATTTAGGAGGGCAATTTTTCGCTCTCCTTAATTCTTTCAGGAGGGCAGTAAGGAGAGCTAAAAAATCGCTCTCCTGAAATTGCCAAGCCTGCCAGTTTATTACACCCCTATTACTTTTCCTCCAGTTTATTACACCCCTATTACTTTCCCTCCAGTTTATTACACCCCTATTACTTTCCCTCCAGTTTATTACACCCCTATTACTTTCCCTCCAGTTTATTACACCCCTATTACTTTCCCTCCAGTTTATTACACCCGTATTACTTTCCCTCCAGTTTATTACACCCCTATTACTTTCCCTCCAGTTTATTACACCCCTATTACTTTCCCTCCAGTTTATTACACCCCTATTACTTTCCCTCCAGTTTATTACACCCCTATTACTTTCCCTCCAGTTTATTACACCCCTATTACTTTCCCTCCAGTTTATTATACCCCTATTTCTTTCCCTCCGGTTTATTACACCCCTATTACTTTCCCTCCAGTTTATTACACCCCTATTACTTTCCCTCCAGTTTATTACACCCCTATTACTTTCCCTCCAGTTTATTACACCCCTATTACTTTCCCTCCAGTTTATTACACCCCTATTACTTTCCCTCCAGTTTATTACACCCCTATTACTTTTCCTCCAGTTCTATATCTACAAATCTCTACCGAGCACATATTCCATTCAGATTTCCGTAGACGGACCATTCTACCACCTGACGCCATGGATCTATCAGCCGCGCGGGCAGGCTTGTTGTATATTGACGAATGCATTCACACATCTGACGTTTCTTGTATGTGAACAGGAGTAGTAGTAGTAATATCTTTATTTCACGTGACATGTGCTATACATTTTCATTATATAATTATAAAGATAGCCATTAAACCTTTATCCAACGAATCGGCCGCATCCGCCCGCGTAATATGCAAATTCAGCAGTTGAAAAATAATTATTTTTCAAAAACTTTCAACAAAACCATATCATGTGACCCCTCGTTGGAACGAGCTCGTCGAGCTCGTTCCAACGAGGGGGTCACATGATATGCTTTTGTTGAATTTTTTTTTGAAAAATTAAATAAAATTATATTTAAAATAATTAATTTTGGTATCGTCTGCGTTGGGTAAAGGGTTAATATCAGCACCCGACCCAATGGGTCTATATGTCACCCACTTCTTTACTTGAAAAGAAACATGGCATGCCTGCCCTTAAAATTGTTCGACAAGCCGTTTACCACCAACAATCTCAGTCATGCTTGACACACTGTCCATTATAGCTAAAAACACAGTTAAATTGAATTTTCAAAAAGAAGTGATATTCGT
This sequence comes from Pictodentalium vernedei, assembly GCA_031216915.1. NCBI lineage: Eukaryota > Metazoa > Mollusca > Scaphopoda > Dentaliida > Dentaliidae > Pictodentalium > Pictodentalium vernedei. The sequence continues at coordinate 515,291,544 of CM062293.1, forward strand.
ATTCAACCGGGGGGGGGGGGGGGAGTCGCAAAAAATGCCAGGATACAAGGTCTGGGTGGGTGGGTCCGAGCCCCAAAGTGCAGTTTTTGCCGGTGTCATACAATTGTTTGCCAAATATCATTTTATAGACAAGTAATTACAACCAAAGTGAATTCAAGTGTTTAGATTCATAACTTAGAACAGAACAGAGCTGATAATGTGTTGGGGGCTCCATATTAGAATTTTTCCCCATGTTTTATACTTCATTAGGGGGTGGGTCCTGTTCTGGGTCTGGCAAAAATTTGCAAAACAAAAAAGTGATTCCCAGCTATTTGGTCATGATTTTCACTCCTTTATATTTCTACTAAGGCAGTCTGCCTCTTATTAGTGCTTTGTAGCTCCTATTGTTTGATTCTTCTGTAAGCCGAAGGGTGCCTCATGCCATTGGTCTAGTGTGCTTCCATGTATGGAATAATTGGAAAGATTGATAGAATAAAAATCTTGATTGTGGAAAACGTGTATAATTTCAAGGTAAATATGATTCTAGTGACACTAACATAAAAAAAATAAATAAGAGGCAATTCATATCAGACAAGCCACCCTGGTATGGGTTAAAGAACTTCAGTATTAGGTCTCTCTCAGACCAGGTGTACAAACTAATTTATTTATTATTTATTGATGTTTAAGGTCACATATTTATGCACAATTGCTAATCATGACCGTGACAGTTTTACGGGTGGAGGAAGCCGGAGTACCCGGAGAGAACCACCGAGCAACGACGAGCAGCTGCCAGCTCCCCAACATCGTAACTCCGCACTGCAGCACAGGCATGGTTAGATTGGTTGAAGACATGCGTACCATCGACGTGCAGTACGCCTTAGTACACGGCGTCATCGTGCCCCCACATGGGCAATGGGGGTGAAGTGTCTTGCCCAAGGACACAACGCGGTTGCCGCAGGTGGGATTCGAACCGATTACCTCTCGGCTTGCAGCCTGCCCTCTACCTACTGAGCCACCGCGCCCCCCGTGTACAAACTAAACATTTAACCGAAAAGTAATGAAATGAAAAACAACTATTTCCTGTGGACAGTTGTAGATATCCAGGCGGGAACAATATATTTTGGCCAGGGCTTCTTGGTGGTGGGATTCGACTTGTGTCTGAACAGCAGACATGTTGTACATCGGGGTAAGGGTTGTGTTGCTTGGAACATGAATAGGTGTATACCTGCAATTTAGTTGGTGGAGACGGGTTCCAGTGGTTACCTGGAGGTCTGATGCTGCATTTCCGTTGTGGCTTTATATGCAGAGGGATTGTTTTGGGGCCATCTGTGGCTAGGGATGCCTTGGATGCCCAAGAGCAGGGCTGGGATATCGGACAAGTTGGTTTGCGACACCTTTCATGTTTGGGAAAAACATTTATTTATTATTTTTTTATTTAGGTAATTTGAATACTTCGTTGAACAGATTTTATAAATTGGGGGTGGGTCCCCAATTGTCTTTGAGAAAAAAACTGTGCGGGAGGGGTGGGTGTCCAAGACATGACAGGCAAAAATTTGCATTCCGAGGGTGGTGGGTCCAAAAAATTGAAAATGTAAAAATGTCCACCTTGTATCCGTAATCCTTTGCCTGACCCCCCACCCCACCCCCCCACCCCCCGCTTCAACGAGGGGTTTTTTTAACAATAAAATACACTGCACAATCAGTTCAACAGTGATTTATTGTTTCTGTTCGACTTTAGAGTCAAACAGAAAACAATAAAGCATGAAAACCTCTTTCGTCATCGTGAAAACGAAAACTTTTTCTCGTGATATTATGTAATGACTTGTACTTTTCCCTTGTCGATGGACAGTGGAGATTTAACCCCACCCCCTCTCCTAATACACATTTATGGCATATAAACTTACCCCAAGAGGTACCAACGCATATCAAATAAGATGTTCTATAAAATGTTCCCTGTGCTAAGTTTAATCCTTTACCTAACCTGAAAAGCAGACGACACTTGCAAAAAAAATTCTTGAATAACTAATTTTTTTCATTTTTTGTCTCAAAAACATAGGTTATGACCCCTCGTTGGAACGAGCTCGACGAGCTCGTTCCAACGAGGGGTCATAACCTATGTTTTTGAGACAAAACATGAAAAAAATAATGAAAATTAATTGGCGATTTTTGAGAATAGCGCTGGCCGGTTTTGGCCGTTACGTTGGGTAAAGGGTTAAACAACAGCCCACGCAGCGGGTCTTCTCAAGATCCGTAATGCAGGCTGTCGCTCACACGTAGACAACAAATAACTACTTCAATCTGAAGAAATAATAATTTTTGTATTTTTTCTTTTCAAATAAGCTGTCAACAAATAAACAGCACATTGGCGCGGATAATTTAAAACCAAAACCTGAAGTGCATTTCTATCCATTAATACTTTCGCCAAGTCATCTAAAAACTCCGGCGTGGGTCCCCTGTGAGCAGTTATAAATTGACTTCCCTTTTTCAAAGTTTGAATGAGTCTATATAAAACTACTGGAAAACATTGCAATCATGTGCAAAGAAGCTAACTGACGACCACACTGACCTTCAACTTTCCAACATTTACCCAAGAAGGCCTAGAACCTCCCGATGAGAGAGGGTCCTAATGCCGACTCAGCGCTACGCGTGTACGGCAATGCTCCTCACAATAAGGCATGATTGAAATGTATCCACCCCCAAACCCAGAATCCTAGAAGCGCCACTGATGATACGCGTTATTTCAGCAGACAGGTGATATGGAACTTTAATTTCTTCATTGTCGAATTGTACAAGCAATGACAGGTTTTAGTTTTAGGGCTATGACCATTCTAAAATAGACACCTATTTGGAGTCTCTTTGTTCTTGCTGATGAAATGTTACGAACGAATTGAATTGTTTCGCGCGCCGAGGGCGCGCAGGAACGGTGGGGGCAAGCACCTTTCGACTCTCAGTAACCGTTTGGTATTGTTGTTAGATGTCAAGACGTGGTAAAGGAGGAAAAGGAAGGAGGAGGCTTAACCGCGTTTGTTCTTCCTTCGGTGCTTTTTCCTTGGAGGTGGTTGTGATAGTGATGTTGGTTTGATCTCTTGGGCAGCTGCAGTGAGATGTTCTTTAGCTAAGATTTCCCTGAAATTCTGCATCCATTCTCTGGTGTTTTTGATGAGAGCCGCTACCGACTCTTCGTTGCCCGAATCTCCCTTGTCCAGGCTTTCCGGAAGTGAAGGAAGAGGGGCGGGAGGCGGCGAGAAAGCAACTTCCAATTCCTCCCCAATCTCCACAGGACGTTCCGCATCCAACAGAGCCGGCCGAGGAGTCGGTAGTTGGTTGGATGGAACTGGCGGCTGCCACCGGAACCTCCATCACCTCACTCCTCTCCTTCTTTTCCAGGAAAGCCTCCAAGCGCCGGGAATCCCTGCGCTTGGTGGATGGACTCTTTTTCTTCTTTTCAGGGCTTCCTGACCTCCTTGGGTGAGGACCAGTGTGAGAGGAGGAGATCCTCTGAGCAAAGGTACTACCTCTCCCCGAGGAGGGCGGTGTAGTGGTGTTCTCTACTCGAAATTCCATCGTCAGTTGGACGCTCTAGCCCATTTCCTGGATAGTCCGGGAGATAGGGCAAGAGACGCCCAGAGCTGATATGGCTTTCTCTAGTCTAGTAGGTAATTCCATGGTAGTCAAGGTGTTCACACTCTGAAGTCAGAAGTGTGAATGACATGCATGCATGATGTGAAATGTTACTTGATAAACTGTGCAATAAATAGTACATGTCACGTAACAGTATTCCATCAAAAATTATATCCATGTTGCGGTCACGATTAGCCAATGTGCAAAAACGTGATCTTAAACACCAATAAATAAATACACTTGCCGTTCCTATGATGCCTTTCGTATCTCCTGCTGAACACTGTCAAGAACCCGCAAGAACACCGAGAAGCGAAGAAGTGCTTGTTTACTATTGTAAACAGACTCTGTTTCACTGGTAAAATAGGACCCTGTCACTAATGCTTGGGGTACAAGTTCTCTAAAATAGGCAGCGTGGGGTATAAACGATTGACTGAACTTGACTTTATCTCCATGTTGTGGTCATGATTTGCCATTGTGCAGAAGTATGTGACCTTAAGCACCAATACATAAATAACTGTCAAGAATACCAACATACATATCCCACGATTCCTTACTTTCTCATTAATACTCCATCAAGGTAAATTACCAAGAAAAGTTAATTTGAATCAATTTCAACATATGGTTTTATTAGTGTATTCCCCTGGAGTTGAGGCAGTGCTTGTTTACTGCAGTAAGCCAATTCTGTTTTACCAGTAAATTAGAAACCAACACCTGGGGTGAAAGTTTCTCTCAAGTGGGCAGTATAGATATAAACGATTCATCTATGGTGCTGTAATGAGTCCTAGATTCTGAAAGTGATCTTAAACACCAGTATTAGCCATTGTGCTGAAATATGTGACCTTAAACACCAGTATTATTTGTTGTGTTGTAATGTTTCACCTTAAACACCAATAAATTAAACACCAATCACCAAAATTAATTATGATACACGCTAGCGATCTATAGAATACTCCAATGACTCCGTCCCCATGATGCCTCAGTGCTTTCCTCTTCAATTCTCCAGCAGGTGCACTGACCATTCCCACGATGACCTGCTTTACTATTCATTCCTCCATCAAGGATACTGACTGTCCCATGATGCATCGCTGCTTTACTATTCAAAACTTTACCAGGACTCCGACTGTCCCATGATTCATCACTGATTTACTACTTAAAAGTGACGTAACGTGGGAGGGTTGGACATCGAGAGGTTTACCGCGGCCCTAACCAACACACGAGTATATAGAATACAGAGACGTATAAATCGACAGTAATATGTCTGGCGCTGGACGAGCCTTTTTTTGGAAGACCCCGCGGATGATCTCGGAAGTGACATTATGTCACGTGCCAGTTACGTCACCAGCACAAAGGCGCCAGAACTAGGGGAGGGGAGTACAATGCCTCTGTAACCCATACAAAAACAGCAGAACGGAAGAGGGGCGGGGGGGGGGGGGGTCGGCGACCTGGTATAATCAATGCCGAGGCGGGGTTTACCAAGATTCAGTAACCAACACATGGCGGCAGTACTAGGAAGAGGTCGAGGAGTTTTCCACGACTTTTTATACGCCCGTAATTTTCTGACGGACGTATTATGTTATGGCGTTGTCTGTCTGTCTGTTTGTCTGTCTGTCTGTCTGTCTGTCTGTCTGTCTGTGTCTGTCTGTCTGTCTGTCTGTCTGTCTGTCTGTCTGTCTGTCTGTCTGTCTGTCTGTCTGTCTGTCTGTCTGTCTGTCTGTCCATAAAAAAAATTGTGTCGCCTACTCCTACAAAGGTTTACATGCTATATTGTTCCAACTTTACAAACATGTTGATCAGTAATTGCCGTTGTGCATGTGACAAGAGCAGGTAACTGTGTTTTGTATTTCCAGAGTTATTCCCACTTTTATTACTTGAAACATCACAGTATTTTGTCGCCTACTCCTTCACGATTTTACATGCTATTTTGTTCAGACGTTGCACACATGGTGATCGCATGTGACAAGAACAGGTAACTCCAGAGTATTTCCAGAGTTATGCCACTTTTAGTACTTAAAACATTGCAGTATTATGTCGCCTTTCCCTTCAACATGTTACATACCATATTGTTCAAACTTTGCACACATGTTGATCACCAATTGCCGTCGTGCATGTGACAAGAGCAGGAAACTCTGTTTTGTATTTTCAGAGTTATGTCCCCCCCCCTCCCCCCCCCCCACACTTTCAGTACTTAAAACATTACAGTATTGTGTCGCCTACTCCTTCAGCATTTTACATACTATATTGTTCAAACTTCGCACACATGTTCATCACCAATTGCCTTTGTGCAAGTGACAAGAGCAGGTAACTCTGTTTTGTATTTCCAGACTTATGTCCCCCAATTAGTACTTAAAACATTACAGTATTGTGTCGCCTACTCCTTCAACATTTTACATGCTATATTGTTCAAAGTTTGCACACATGTTGATCACCATTTGCCGCTGTGCATGTGACAAGAGCAGGTAACTCGATTTCGTATTTCCAGAGTTATGCCCCTTTTAGTACTTAAAACGTTACAGTATTGTGTTACCTTCTCCAACATTTTACATTCTATATTGTTCAAACTTTGTTGTCGTTGTGCATGTGTCAAGAGCAGGTAACTCCGTTTGTATTACAAGCGTTATACCCCCTGTTAGTTCTTGAAACATCACAGCATTGTGTCGCCTACTCCTTCAACATTTTACATGCTATATTGTTCAAACATTGCACACATTTTGATCACCAATTGTTGTTGACCATGTGTCAAGAGCAGGTATCTCTGTTTTGTATTTCCAGAGTTATGCTCCCTTTTAGTACTTGAAACATCACAGTATTGTGTCGCCTACTCCTTCAACATTTTACTTGCTATATTGTTCAAACTTTGCAATCATGGTGATCACCATTTGCCGTTGT